>AP025045.1:32826191-32854407 GCA_036186865.1 Eustoma russellianum
TAGGCCACTCGGTGATCGCCTCTACCTTCTTTGGATCCACGGAAATTCCTTCTTCAGAGATCACATGACCCAAAAAGGCTACGCTCTTCAACCAGAACTCACACTTGCTGAACTTGGCGTACAATTTGCTTCTCCGAAGTGTCTCTAGAACTTCCCTCAAATGCTCCGCATGAGTATCTTCGTTAGGGGAGTATTTAAGGATATCGTCAATGAACACTACTACGAACTTGTCCAGTTGTTTCCGAAATACTGTGTTCATTAGGTCCATAAAGGCAGCCGGGGCGTTGGTTAGTCCAAAAGGCATAACCAAGAATTCGTAATGGCCATAGCGTGTTCTGAAGGCGGTCTTGGCTGTATCTCCAGATTTAATCCTCAACTGGTGATAACCGGATCGCAAATCAATTTTGGAGAATACTCTGGCCCCCCGTAGTTGGTCAAAGAGATCCTCAATTCTAGGTAATGGATACTTGTTCTTGATGGTGATTTTGTTAAGTTCCCGGTAGTCTATGCATAGTCTCATGCTCCCATCTTTCTTCTTCACGAACAGGACTGGAGCACCCCAGGGTGATACACTGGGTCGGATAAACTTACGGTCCAGCAGTTCTTGTAATTGTTCCTTCAACTCCTTGAGCTCTGCTGGAGCCATGCGATATGGTGCCCTGGATATGGGTTCTGCACCGGGTATGAGATTGATCTCAAACTCTACCTCTCTATCTGGTGGTAGTCCCGGTAACTCCTCGGGGAAGACATCTGTAAACTCCTTTACTACAGGGATTTGGTCGATCTGCGGAACCCCCTGTTCAGCACCCATTGAGAAGACCAAGAATCCTTCTCTTCCTTTCTTTAGTGCCCGAAAGGCCTGAGCCGCAGTCAAATAAAGCTTCTGGGGTGCCTTCTTAAATTTAGGGTTCCCTTGAAAAATAGTTTCCCCCAGTTATGGTTGCTTCATGCTGACTTGGAGTCGCCGGCAATCAATGTTTGCATGATACCTTGCTAAGAAGTCCATGCCTAAGATAACGTCGAAATCGTACATTTGAATCGGTATCAAGGTCACAGAGAACTGCAGACCGTTAATCTCCAATCCACATTCCTTGTAACGGTGATGAGACACGAGTACTTGGCCGCCAGCGGCTTGTACGCGATAGGGAGTCTCAAGCCATTCGGGAAGAACATCCAGCTTCTTAGCAAACCTCTTTGCCATAAACGAATGACTCGCCCCACTATCGAACAGAACGTTGGCTGGCACTTTGTTAGTTAAAATTACACCTAACACATTTCAAGGTTTAGCACGCCACATACCATGACAACACATAAAGTTCAATCCAACTTCGAAATTAAATACATAAATAAATGTACCCGTCACCACGTCGCCCGACTCCTCGACTTCTGCATCCGTCATCGCATGTACTCGAGCATTGGTCTGACCTCGTTCTCCTTACTGCGCTTGGGTCTGCGGATTTACCTGAGCAGGTGCAGTGCATTCTCTAGATATATGTCCTGGCTTCCCACAGTTGTAACACACCCGCTGAGCTTTCCAGCACCGTCCCGGGTGAGAACGTCCGCACAGTGTACAAACAGGTGCCACAGTTCTCACTGGCTGTGCATCAGTCGGTGTCGGTCCTTCAATCATTAGGGCCTGACCCCCTGCACTCTGCTATCGCTCTGGTCGGAAAGGTTGCCCGGACTGAGGGCGTCGGGGCACCTTCAGCCATCTCCCCAATCTACCAGCATGCAAATCCTCACGGGGTCTCTTAAGTCTATCCAATGCAGCAGCCCTGTCCAAGTTCCTCTCAACCCGTCTGCACACCTCTAGTAGCCCTTCAAATGTCGTGGGCTCTGCACACACAATAGCCTGCTGGATGCGGAAACTCAAACCGGTATGAAACTTTAGCATCTTGGCCTCCTCATTGTCCATAATACATGACATGTACTGGCCCAACTCGTGAAACTTCTCAGAATACTGATCAATTGACATGGACCCTTGTGTCAGCATTTGGAATTCTGCCATCCTCCTTTGAATAGCACTACCCGGAACGTAGTGATTCCTATACTCTTCCACAAACTTCTCCCAAGTCACTGGTGGAGTCAGTCTACGCTTCACTCCATTCCACCATCTTTCTGCCTCCCCTTCCAGAAACGGGGTCGTGGTTTCTACTTTCAGATTTGCGGGCACCTGAATGAGCCTTATCTGTTCACTCACATTTTTAAGCCAAATCTCGGCTTCCTCAGGCCGAGTGGTACCCCTGAACATTGGTATTCGGGAGTTCTGCATCTCCCTGTAATAGAACCTTAAGCCTTGCTGTGGTGGGGGTGGTGGCGGTGGTTGTTGTTGCTGTTGCTGCTGAGTGTGCTGAAGAATCTGGGCAATCTGTGCCTGTTGCTATCTGTGTATACTGTTGTGCCATCTGCGTCTGCTGATGGGCTATTAAAGCCGTCAGATTGGCCAGTGTGTCCGCCAGATTTTGGGGGATCGCCCCTTGTCCCTGACGTTCGTCTCCGTCATTTCCACTCTTTCCTGATGGCTCACGTCGTGGAGGCATTGTCTGTGGACGATTTAAAACACGTTAGACAAAATTGATTTAAGAGTATTGTGAAGAGGGGCAAAAGTAGAGGACAAAGGGGTAACCTATCATGTATACTTGCTAGCGACACTCACCGCCCGAAAATCCCAATCATAGCTTAAGTCTACTTTATTTTTTTATTTAAGTTAAGAAAATCATTTGAAAACAGATCATCACTTATCCTAGGGGTGATTAACTAGTCTCACGTTCCCGAGGCGTATCTGAAGCCTGGGCTCTGATACCACCTGTAGCGCCCCGCTCCCGAGCTCCACCCTCGGTAACGGTGCACCCGCCGTATCTCATTCAGGAGAATACAAGGCGTCACATCAACCTGTCATACATCAGTGCTGACATAGAAAAGTGTTCCTTAACTTTGTGCGGAAACGATAAATCAAATCAAAAGGTTTGAATTTAACGTACATCAAGAAAATAAAGACATTATTTCTAGGCTGACCAGGCCTTACAAGTCAAGGTCAAATATCGGAAGTTTAAAAGCATGAAATTGTTTTCAAAAAGTAATACTGAATATTAAAATGTCTGTGTCATCCCAATAACATCATAAGAATCCCGTCTCCATCCTCGCTGCAGCCATCTCTACGAGTCACTCAGCCCATTCTACGGTATCGGACCCGTCCTCAACGTAGATATAATCATACTCCGTCTCGGCTACATATGGAATAGTAGGGGTGAGTGATGGTAATCACACAGTAGGTGCCTCTCAAAACAATACAAAACTTACATAACCAAACTGATACCAGCACGTAGCACGTAACACAGCATGATACAACTTATACGAAAAGTAAACAAACCACAGAAGATGCATGCGCAAGTACGTGATGCATGCTCAAATAACGTGTCACGCGCAACGAGAATCATGTCACACAGTATGTCCTTAGACCTATATGCAATGCATGCTCCCGGGTCTTAATTCCAGCATCTTGGTCTCTAGCCACCACTTGCTGTTCTCGACACCCACGCCCTATAGACGCAGTATGTCTCATGACCCCGGTGCCCTATAGACACGGTAAGTCATCCCGATACCCACGCCCTATAGACGCAGTATACCTCATGCAACTCCGGCATCATGGTCACTAGCCACCACTTACCGTTTTGGACACCCACGCCCTGTAGACGCAGTATGTCTCATGACCTCAGTGCCCTATAGACACGGTAAGTCATCCCGATACCCATGCCCTATAGACGTAGTGTACCTCATACAAATGCGCGTGCCATGAATGCAAGAGAAAGGGAAAGAAAACGGTTGGATGTCATCCCCTGACGTCGATCGATCGACGTCCAACTGAGACACATCGAAACCTCACTCAGTTGACGTCGATCGATCGATGTACTCCTGAGGTACATCGAACCCTCACCTTCTGGACGTCGATCGATCGACGTCCATCTGAGGCACATCGAACCCTCAGCCACTGGACATCGATCGATCGATGTCCCCGTATTTCAGAATTTCCATTCTGAAATTCCTGCAGTCCATTCATCAAATCTCATTCAACCTTTCACCCCATCCCGCATATCCATACACGCATAACGACTTCTCAACACCACGAAGAAACGTACAACAACAAGATCACATTGAAATCAAGAACGTATAACGGAAAACAAACACATTGACCACATAATCAAGATCCAATATCGAAAACAAGAATAACGACAACAACTACACATAAAAATACCCTTTTGCCTATGCAACCTTCATACCGTTTTGAGGCAATAATTAGTATGTACCTACCTCGATCCTAACGAAAGTGATTGATTTACGAGAGTGTGATGACGTTGGCGGTGTGATCTTCCTTCTCTTGAACCTTGGATCAAAGATCCTTCTTTTTTCTTTTTCACTTGGCCGAAAATTGAGTGGAAGAGAGGGGAGATGGAGGCTGCCGCAATAGAGAAAAGAGAGGAGAACGGTTAGGGTTTGATGAGGGTTTATTATGAGAGAGGGATTTAGGGAATTAAAAAGGTTAATTAAGGGAAAGGGATAAGATTTCCTAATTTAAATATTTTACCATTATCCCTTATTTATCTCTTTCTCTCTTTTTTTTTTGAAAATACACGGTTATAACACTTGGCACATCCGTTCATTACCATGTCGAAAATTCATTTAAAAAGAACTTTTTTTGATTGATGTGCCCGGTCTCCTTTGGTAGAGGACTAAGAAATTTCCGATTCACATAATAGAAAAAATTTGCCCATATGACATAATCCAATATTTTACGATTAGGATATTCGCAGTGCTGTCTTTTTTAAAAGTCGGCAATTCACACCTCGTCAGTTTATTTTGAAGTTTCTTCGAATTTGCTTATTGGGATATCCGGTGAAACCAAGAATTTCAACTGTTTGACATATTATCTGTTTCAAGCGTGTTGTCATTGACATCACGTATCACGATTTTCACCTTGGCTGTAATAAAGGATCATATGGGGTTAGCTGGCTCCCTAGAGACTTTTACTTTTTAGTTGTAAAAGGTCTTATCATGACCTTGCGTGTCTCCTCGTTCTAGTCTTAAAAACCTTCATCAATGATGTAAATTAAAAATCTAACAGTCTGTTACATTGGTAAGTTTTTTTACCAGACAAGTCACCCAATCTGCCTACAGAAAACTGGATCAGCAACTTTTTAACCCAATTAAAACGGATATCATGACCTAAGTCATTAATGGTTCAGATAACAGTACTACACCTACGTTATGTGTGTCCTGGTTCAAACATGCGTCGTTCTAGTTGCAATGTGTTAACCCGAGTATCAAGCTATGTCCTAGTACAACAACTTCCATCTTTTTTTTTGGGGGAAACGATCGCTTTTCATTCAAAAACAAAACAGTAATTACAACCTACTAAAATACAAATGTACAACAACTATCCCTGACTAGAATGCCTTTAACAAAAAATGCACTCGATGCCTAATATGTCCGTCCAAGTCCCCAAATGTCTAGCTTTAATTCTATGAAGCCAGACTCCATAAACGGTTTCACGAAATAGATAGCACCACTGATGCTCAAAAGGTGAATCCCCAAAATGTCTGTCAAGGTTGGCATCGATCCAACCACTTAGAGTCGACTGCCCAAAAAAATCAGCCCATAGCCTTTGATTCACAATCAACTTCCAAATCTTCTTCACCCAACGACAATCACGAAAGTCATGCAGTTCATCGGAGCCATCAAGACCACAACATTGGCAGAGATTACAATTACTCAGTTGTCGTTTCAGCAAAAAACTCAAAGAAGGAACAATATTGTGCCTCAACTTCCACAAGAAAAAGTTCCCTCTCAAAGGTCCTTTCATAGACCAAACCCGTTCCCATCTCTTGGTATCACCGTCCTCAGTATCGGAATGGAACTGCAAATTGTACGCGCTGCGTACCGAAAAAAACTTCGGCTCCTTTCCTATCCAGCTAGTGCCCTCAACTCGCATCTCTTCCTGGCCGTCATGAAGGAAATTTGAACTTTGTAGCCCCACCTTTAAAATGTTGACAGCCCGAAGGATTCCACGCCAAGTTCTAGAGACCCTATAAGTCCTGGACGCATCTAACGGTGAGCCATATTTAGCCCACAAAATTTTGACCCAAAGCTTATCCTTCTCCACAAGCATCAACCAACCCAGTTTCACCAAGAAAGCAAGATTCATGTTTCTGAGCTTCCTAAAGCTGAGACCCCCGTGTCCTTTAGGTTTGCAAATTTTACTCCAAGCCAAGCCATGCATCTTCTTTGATCCATCCATCTCATCCCATAAAAACCTCCGAATATGTTTCTCCATTTCATCAAGAGTAGAAATAGGGATTTCTGCTGTCTGCATCAAATATGCCGGTAAGGCATTCAGAACCGACTGTATAAGGATGCTTCTCGACGCTTGGGATAAAGTCCTGGCCTTCCAAGCATTAAGCTTACTGCGAACGTTATCCAATAGAAAATCATAGGTTTTACTTGTCATCCGGTTATGTAAAATTGGTACTCCCAGATACTTTCCCAGATCCTTAGTCACGCGCATATTTAATCTTCTGCTGATAGCCTTTCTAACCTCGGTCGGAGTGTTATTTGACACAAACAGGACAGATTTCTCCATACTTATTTTCTGTCCCGAAATAGCGCAAAATTTTTTTAACACCGTCTCCATGACCATAGCCTGATGTTCGGATGCTTCACTAAACAGTAACAGGTCATCCACAAAGAAGATATGGGAGAGGCTCGGACCACCCCTTGACGCGCTAACAGGTTTCCACAGTTTACTACCGACGGCATCATTAATAGCTTGACTCAGAATATCCATACAAAGGAGAAAAATGTAGGGAGCAAGCGGATCACCCTGTCTAATTCCACTAGAGGGCTGAAACGCATTAAGTTTAACACCGTTCCACAAGATAGAGAGCTGGGCTGAAGTAATGCAGAACATCACCAATTTAATTAGATTAGCACCCATGCCAATGGACTGCAAGACTTGCTGCACAAAATCCCACTTCACTCTATCATAGGCCTTCTCAAGATCCACTTTAATCACCATCATGCCCTTCTTACCACGTTTATAACGCATGGTATGTATAATTTCTTGTGTCACAATGACATTATCAGAGGAGCTCCTCCCCGAAATGAACGCGCTCTGCGAATGATCAATGAGCTTTGGGATCACTTGCTTGAGACGGTTAGCCACAATTTTCGTAATCAACTTGGAAACCACATTAGCCAAAGCGATAGGGCGGAATTGACTAATAGTCTCGGGGTTCTTCACCTTCGGAATTAAAGAGATCATCGTCTCATTCATATGAATCGGGAATGCTTGATTTTTGAAGGCATTAATGACAAAAAGAGTCACAGATGGGCCAACAATACTCCAGTATTTTTGGAAGAATCCAGGGGGAAGACCATCGGGGACCCGGAGCCTTTGCCGCACCCATGTGGAAAAGGGCATTCTCAATTTCCTTCACCCCAACAGGATGATTTAGAAGCCGTTTATCATTATGAGAGAGAGGCGGGAACTTAGCATTCCAAGACAGAGGATGTTGGAGGCAATCATCAGTATACAACTTCATATAAAAATTGATAACCAGATCTTTCAGCTCCTGATCATCAAAAGTCCACTCCCCATTCGGCAGCTTCAGACCCTGGACTTTTTTCTTACACTCCCTCAGCTTCACAGATTTGTGGAAGTAGTTTGTATTCCGTTCGCCACTTGCAAGCCAATTCAAATGAGATTTTTGCTGCCAGAACATCTCCTCATGCTTGAGTAGCTCACCATATTCAGATAGCAACTCCATCTCCAGTTTGTCAAGAAAATGGGAAGGGTATATAGATAGTGCCCTTTGAACCCCTCCAATTCTAGCCTCACATCTTCGCTTTTTTTGAAAGATATTTCCATACACATCTCTACTCCAACCCCTCAATTTATTCCAAAAGGCATCAATGTTTTCGCTAAGGTTACCTCCCGTCTTCGGCCACGCCTTCAAAACAAATTCCCCGAAGTCCCGATGTTCCATCCAATTTGACTGGAACCTATTTGGCGAATGCCGCAGGGAGGTAGGAGGAGTCCCATCCACAAAAAGTAGGATAGGGTGATGGTCCGAATGCGTTCTTGGTAGGTGCCGAAGAGATGCATTCGGAAACTTAATTCTCCAGCCATCATTGATCCAACATTGATCAATTATTTGCTGAATTTTCCTACCCCTTTGCGCATTATTAGTCCACGTGAATCTAGGACCGGAAAAAGGCATATCCTCAAGGTTACAATAATTCACCATCCTCCGCATCCGGTTCGCCAAGCTCCCTCCAACGAAACGGCCACCTCTCTTATCCTCCTGACTAATGACTTGATTCCAGTCGCCAATCAAACACCAAGGGAATTTTACATACTCACTCAATTGTTCAACATAGTCATAGAACGTATCCCGAATAACAGTCACAGGAGACGCATAAACAAGAGAAAGGAGCCAAACCGTACGGTCATACTGCTGAATACCGACAAGAAGCATTTGGGCCGTGAAGTCCCAAACCTTGACATCAATGTCACTACCAATCCAGAAGCACCACAACCCTCCGGCAAAACCTCTAGTTTCCACAGCAGCAAAATGAGTGAAATCAAAGGAGTCAAGAATCCATTTACCACGGGAGCTATGAACCCGGGTTTCCATCAGAAACAAAATTTTAGGCTTGTACTGCCTAACAAGGTCCTTCAAGGCTGCACAAAATCTGCGGGAACCTGCGCCCCTGCAATTCCATGAAAGGACACTAATCATAGAAAGACTTTATTGAGGGGTGGTGGTTACAGCCTCCACCATAAGCATAGTGTCATCCCCCCTATTCGGGTCATCTTCTCCATTGCCATCAGGCACGTAGATATCCATACTAGTATCTTGGGGTTCTTCGTGTTGTACATTCGCATTAGAATTCAAATCAGGTGGATGGTGTTTCACATATGCCCCAGATGAGCGCATAGGTTCTCCCCGTCTGTAAGTCGACAAGGAGGGCCAGGGGTCAGTATGGAGTACATTGTGCAATGGTTTTGAAAGCTCCATATTCCCTTCATTCGTTATGTCTTTCAAGATGGGAAAATTTTGGAACCCACCTCTTCTACCGGACGCTCTCCCCCGGGGTATGTGTTCCTCTACCCCCTCTTCGGCTGTAAATGTTATCTTGAAATATATCCAAGTTTGTTTCAGCATTAATTTCCTCCCTTTGAGCTGTTTTTTTATTCTATCCCTGTTATGTACATGGTCTCCTTCCCCATTGGTATTGAAGAAGACAGGGGGGCCCTTTATCCTGAATCCATTGTAGGCCAAAAACCAAAGTATCCTCAGCCTCCAAATCACTTCTTTCTTTCTCTAATTCATTCAACAAATTGAATCTAGAACCTTTCCCAAAAGCCATACTTGAACTTGCTGGCCCCTGGTTTAATTTAGCGGCATGTGGTGTGACAACTCCAACATGGTCATTCTGTCTATGCGTCTTATAGTGATTTGCATCAGATGGGGGCCTTCTTCGCCGGGTACTAGCAACCATCCACGGCCCGAAAGGGCTATTCGACCTACAATCGCCATTGATGCTCGCTGAAGCATCATTAGCAGGCAAGACGGATTCCTGTTCCACACCACATTTCTCAGAGGAGTGCCCATAGATTCCACATTTAAAACAAATAAAATTCAGTCCTTCATATTCTATCCCAAATACTTTGCCATTCACATCCACACGTGAGATCAATGGTTTCCTTAGGTCCACTTCTACACAAACGCGGGCATAACGACCTCTAGTGACTTTCATCGAGGTGTGATCCACTTTAACCGGTTTCCCTATAGTGTTACCAATCTTCAGGAGAACGTTATCTTTAAAAAATTCCAGTGGCAAACAAGGTATACATGCCCAGACCATTGTCATAGAAATAGATTCTTTGTGTGGTTGAAAAAGAGGCTTCCATTTCCTCACTGTGAAGTAGTGCCCCTGGATCATCCAAGGGCCACCGTATAGGGCAGTTAAATAATGAACTGAAGAGTAAAAACGGACCACAAAGAAACCCTCAGGAATGTCAATAATTTCCAGTTTTCCTCCCGAAGCCCATAGCTCAGACAGTCTCTTTTCAAGGATTTTAAAAGAGAAGGATTTTCCAAGTACCTTGACAATGTCCTCAATCCAATTCACTTCATCTCCGTTTAGCAGCAAGCAAGAATCTTTTGTATTGGTGGTGGGATGATGAAGTAAACCATGGGTAAGCAAGACAGATTTCTTTCAAAACCAGACCACACAGTCACACACTGGTATTGCTTTCTTTGTATCTTTTATTTGCTACTATCATCACCAGAAAGTAGCCATTATTTCGTATATACAAGAAATATAAAGAGACCCATTTCTTACACATGATATATAAGCTTTCTTATTTTTTATGGGTTTCCTTATCCGAATAGAAAATTTTAGGTTTTACTTTTATTTTTGTTTTCCTTTGTTTGTTATAATGTGTTTCTGGATTATCTATTAACTTGTCGCACAAATGGGTGTATCCTTTTTTTATATATCGAAATTTTCCGCTCCTTCGATATCATTACTTGTCAAGAATCTGTTGGTAATAATTCAAGTCAAATAAAATTGACTTCTGTACAATATGCTTGTGGAACAAAGCAGTGGCCGACCTTCCGAATGCAGTTCAGGCTGGATTGATCTGGCAGGTCAAAACAGTTCAGATAGCGCAATTGAGTTTGCGTTCTGAAGAGTCAGCCGACCTGCCGACCTGAGCACAATAACACTTCAAAACAAGAGTTTTGTGCTATCAGTTTTCCAGTCGAACTGAACTGAACTCAGATCAGATCAGTCCAGTCAGCGCAATCGTATTTGCGTTCTAGACTGATGGTCGACCTGCCGACCTCGGCACCTCAACACAAAAGAGCAACAGTTGTGCTTTCAGCCGCTTCAGCCGAGCTCCGCCCACCATCAGAGCTCAGCACGGTAGTGCTGCTAAACAACGAATGTTCTCAGCCAAAGAGTAGAGCTTAGCTCAGCAACATAGTATAACAACAGTGATGCACTATCCTTCGAGCAGCAGAGCTCATCACGGCAATAACCTCAACAGCTCAGCTGAACAGAGATCCGAGGTGAGTTCAGGATTCTGTCTTTAAGACGTATTGCTCTCATATACTGTGTCCAACCAGGTGGAGCAATTGTCTCCCATGATATAACAGAAGTCAGTTCAGACGAGTGGCACTGCAGCGTATGAACTCAACCAACCTGTAGATGTCCTAAACTTATCGGATTGCTTGAAATGCAGAATGTTTTCATGGAGAATAAATATGCAGAGAGGGATTGCAGAGAAAAGAAAAGAGAAATGAGAAGAAATTTTGACTTTCTGACTGAATGTATGTTATCACATAGGTCAGCTTGACCACTATTTATCGGGAAATTCTGAGGTCAGTCTGTTACAGTCAGTTCAACCACAGCCGTAGGATCAGATACCTGCTCGGCGTGAACCCTTGGATCAGATAACCTCACCAGGTCTGCCCTCAACTGTCGGATCAAATAACTGTTCAATCTGAGACATCAGATGATAACCAATTCAAGTCAGCTCGCCGGTTAAAGCTCAACAACTTTTCAGAATTTAACCTTAGCTTATCTTAACAACCTGGAAGTTTGAACTCAAACAAACTCCACCCCAGCTGATAAGATCCGACCTGCTGCTACAGGACCCAGTCTGTAGTCTGCAGCCTGCAGCCCGGCTTGTAGCCCAGTCTACAGCCTGAGCCCATCAGATTCGCAGCTCAGTCTGTAACCTGAGCCTTAGCATTCATACTTAATCTCTTTTTATCTTCTACGGTATACTCGTGCTTAGGCTTTACTACTTCTAATGTAACGCCACCAATACCACTTGTAGGACCTGTATAGCAGCACTAGACGAGGGAGGTTGAATAGTGAGTGCGAAAAAATTGGTTTTTAAGACTTTTTAAATACAATAACTCACTTCTGAAAACAGTTTATGTTTTCAGATCCTGATTTGAGTTAACTGGTTGACCAGTTTCTAGACCTCCAAAAATTATGAAATTTGGTGATAATGTGCTCTCAGATGTTGTTAATGTGTCACAAAGATTTCATATTAAAATTCCAAGTGTGACCCCTTGAAAAACCATTTTTGCACAGATTGTGTCAAT
Organism: Eustoma russellianum; assembly: GCA_036186865.1. Lineage (NCBI taxonomy): Eukaryota > Viridiplantae > Streptophyta > Magnoliopsida > Gentianales > Gentianaceae > Eustoma > Eustoma russellianum. Next base: position 32,838,374 of record AP025045.1, read on the forward strand.
CTGTCAGAAATTGTGCTCCAAAATGAAAAATTTATTCATATTAATTGACAACTATAAATGATCTGAGAATTTTATGGTATGACCCTTAAGATGTGTCTTTAATGTGTTAAAACATTTTTTCAGAATTCTCTTGGTAAGTATGTCAATCACGTTGATGTTCTCAACCTATGTGGATTTGAGAATCAGATTGCACTAGTCTCAGAACTATGAGCATTTGACTTAATTATACTTATCCAAATTGGATGAGACTTGTCCCAGATGAAAGCTAAGACAGGTGGCTATGTTTCTACAAAATTTTGTGATTTTTGGAAAACGTTTGCTACTTTTTCCGATGATTATGAAATCGATGCAGAAAACTGAAAACTGAAAGTAAAAGTTCTGAAAGTAAATAACACCAAGATTTTTATACTGGTTTGGTTAAATAAACATACTCCAGTCTTCGAGGACACCTTCCTCGGTATTCACTAATCACAAATAACACCTTGACACAAGGGTGACCGGAGTTAAACACGCACTCCATCCTTTTACAATCAAACAAACAAAAACAACAACACGAACACCACCACCAAACAAATGAAGATTTGATCACACCTTGATCAACCTTGTATAAGAGATGAACGTATATGGGAGGTCCTATATAGCATATGGAAGATATGTATGATAGGCTTGAGGCTAAGAGCAAGAGAAAACAAAATAAGAGAAGAATAGAATAGTCTTCCTTTATCTTGTAAGAATATGAACTTTGGCTTGCATTTGTCTTGAACACTTTGCCTCAATTTATAAGTGTATGGCCGCTACCCTAGGGCAGAATTCTTCCTTGAAAATTGTCTTGAATACCCTAGGAAGATTTCTTTGTATAATATGATGACACACCCTTCTTACTTGGCGAAATATGACTAGACCAACGACTTGTCATCGCCTAGTTGTCACTTTATTATTATCGTTACTCCATAAAATGAGCTGGAAATTCAACCAAAAATCTGAAACACATGCTCAAAATCAAATATGTTAATTACTAATCAATCAAGATGTGATTGCCCCAAAATTTGGGAAGAAAATTGGTGTAAACTTAGGGAAAAAATTGGCCAAAACAAGATATGTGCTGAAAGTTTCAGCATGTGTTTTATTTTGAATTGTTTCCGTGTGTGTCTTGACTTCTTTAATGTCACCAATCACATGTTGCTTATCCTCCACCAATCAAAGTGCCAAACAAGCTCCACCTAGGCTCCAAATGATGTGTAAGTGGTTTGTAAACCATCAGCACCATTTGCTGAAATGTTTTTGTAAACTTTGTCAAATAATGATGCATAATCTTCATACACATGGTAAATTACAATCAACCCTTAATTGATTTTTCTAGAATACTCTAATATGTTTTGGATGTGGAAAAAGTATCTAGATACATGTGACATCAAGACCAAAATGTTCCATGTATGCATAAGTGTAGAAAACCGAATTTTCGACTTTCGTCGATTACGCGAGTTTTTTTTCGATTAATCTCAAACTTCTTAAACATGTAATATATGTTATGTCACAAAAAATGTACATAATATAAAATGTATTTTCAGCTCCTATGGCTGATGCTAAAAACGCCCCATGTGACAAAAAATTTGAGTTTGAATTTTCCACAATTCAAGCCAAAATGTGGGTGATTGATGTGTGTAAACATGGTATGACTTTGAGGCTGATTTTGACATGTGAAGCACAAATTTTCTGAGTATTTTGAGTGTATATCGGTTGGCCATCTTTATATGGTAATTATGTGACATGTCGGTGAAGGTTCGATAGTCACCCGATACGAAAATTTTCGGTTTAAGTCCTCATGACATGTCGTTATAATTTTGATAGCAATATGACTTGTAATGTATGATATGACACCTGTATATACTCATAAATATGATGTATATATGGTGGTGTGATGACAACGTACGTGTATGATGTGTGTGATGTGTCGGTGGAACGTCAAGATATAAGTATATAGTTTGTCGTTATAAAAAATATGTATATAGTGTGTGTGTGTGTATATATATATATATATGTGTGTGTGTGTGTGGTGTGTGTGTAGGTGAGAAGAGATGACTTTTGTAGCGCCACACGCGGGACTAGGGTTTCGACACGGTGCACCTATCGTACTCAGCTACGTGAAGTAACAGGCGTCATAACAATCATACGCATGTCAACCAATGACGTTCCTGATGATGCGAGAAACAGTATCAATTCAAAATTTTGACATTTACATCCTCAAATACTTGAGCGTAATCCTGAAATATTACATATTAACTTTACATTATTGCCGGAATACAAATCTCGGATCAGGGAATGATTAGATGCGAACCATCGGCTTCCGCTGCGCACTCGAAGCTCAGCTGAATATTTTCACTGAAAAATTAATATAAAAAACGGTCAGACGATAATCAAATCACGTAACAAGTAATCTACTTGGATCCTCCATGCGGGTCAATCAGACGAAGGCATGTCGGTAAATCATAATAATTACATAAGTAAGTGCGTAAAGTAAATCGTATGTCTTCTTTCGAAGTACTTCACATCACATGCACATCAAGACATAAATAGAACAATACTGATAATGCACATAACGACCACCGATCGAGAGAGAATAAAGTGTCTATCGAGTTCTCTTGATATCTTAGAGATCACATCATAACTTATTCTTAATTTCCTAAAGGCGTTACCGTAACCCACATCATAACTTAGGCACATTCAACTTGATACTACGCACTGATAATGGCATCCACTCCGGAGTTAGTAATAATGCATAAAACATGATCATAAAAAGGCTCATGGTTTTCTTTTCATCAAACATGTGAAACATGGCATGCATCGTTAACTCCATAAACATGGCATAAAACGTAACATAAATCATGAGTTCTTTTCTGTAAACATCTCTTTCTGTAATATGTGATGCCCATCTTACGTAAGAAACAGTATCAACGACGTCCAGAATGATTCCCATAAAAGCATATATATGATGATCCGTACATCAATCTGAATCTGTCAATCAAATGATGACTCGTGGGCTGGTGAACCCAAGCTCTTCACAAGGTATTCAGAGCACATACGACGTCAGTGAACCCAAGCACTTCACAAGGTATTCATGATAATAAAAAAGGTCGGGAGCCCAAGTCCGTACACCAGGTACTCGTGCGACTCATAACATAAAGGGGTTGGGGGAGCCCAAGTTCTTCACAAGGTGCTCACGCAACTCATAACATAATTGTGTCGTTTGGAATCATCTGTCTAGTGATACGGTTCATTACGTAATATCTTTTCTTTCGCAACAACTCATAAAATCGTGTTATAAAATCATAGCTCCTTATTTGAAACTTATTTCACTTCATGACATTTCAAATGTTTCTTTTTCATCACAAAATCATTGTTTTCTCTTTTAAAACATGAAAAGCGTCAAGCACTTGCATTAACGTAAAAATATCACTGCTTGCTCGTTTATAAAACATTTGAAACATCATGCTATGCATATGAAACATGAACATGTCAAATCGTAACGTCACCTCTGGAGTGTGTTAGAAATTCTCAACTTAGAAATTCTCAACACAAAGCTCAACCGCACCTAAACATTATATATAGCGGGATTTCCCATTTTGCCCCTCAAATAGGCCACGGTTTTGGATCTTTCCAAAACAGCCCTGTAACGCACCAACACCATACATCATGATCTTACAACATCTCTATAAATCCATCCTCTAAAATTAGCATAAAAGCTAACTAGACAAATTACATGGCTTCCGAATAATACATAACTTTTGAACTTGAAATTAAAGTATAAATAAAGGAAACATTACACATCTCACATGAACATAATTTGAGCATCAAAATAAAGATTAGGAGGTTTAGGGAGTGCCCAAGGCTGCCCAAACTGTGGCCTTCAAGGCCTACCAACATAACCAATTTCATCCCCAACAACACATATACTACATAGAACCACCTTTTATCTCATCATCACTTATAACCGACCTCATGAACCCATTATACATTATATGTGACATGATATGAAGTTAAATAACACTTCACCATGGCTCTAAAAATACACTTTACATGTTTGTGCATAAACATGGCCAAAACATCATAAAAATCATACAAACATAAGTGAATTTGTTCCAATTTATGAACACACTTTTGAGCTATGGATTTTAAACATACTTAATCATCAACATGAGATAGTTCAAGAGAATTCTGGGGTGATATAGCAGCCCTTAAAAAGAATTTATACAAATGCATAATTTAATGATGATCCTGCAAAATTTATTGCAGAAAAACATTCTTGATTGCTACAACATAACTTCCATACACCAAGACATGTATAACCATAAGAATCATTAAAATCATAAAAAACATATCAAATACATATGGATGAGCATCTATAACCAACACTTGAAGAAAATCATGAAACTTTAATTTCTAGTGTGATGCATGTCATGGTTTTCACTACTTCAACATCATAGCCTAAACTTTCTTCACTCAACATGCTTGAATTAACACATGAGACTTACTATCATCATTCTTATAGTGTCACAACACTAATTTCATGCTTATCATGCTTCATTCATCACTAGTTGCACAAATACGTGCAAAGATGCTCACTTTTTCCACTTGAATATGAAAATAGCTTGAAAACTCTATGTTTGACCCATTTGAATATAAGAACATAACTTAAATAGCAGTTTCACAAAGTGATCCAAGAAGAGTTACTTGCCCTTGGGTCTTGAACTTGAAGAATATATAAAAAATCATTTAAGCTTGCTTCTTGGCTGAAGATAGAAGAAATCTCCATCTTAACACCCCTAAGAGGAGACGGCTTTGTCGACTAAGAGAGGGGAGAGGAAATCAACCACATGCATGGTGATTTAAGGGAGAATCTTGAAGAAATCAAGAAGAATTTCTTACCTTTTTTAATTTATTTGAACCATGAATGATGGAGAGTTTGAAGCTTGGCTTTCATGTTGAAGAATCACCTCAACCATCACCACTAATAGGCGGCCAACTTGGAGGCTAAGAAGAAAATGATTTCAAGCTTCAAACAAGGTACTTTAGGAAGAATTCCAGAGGAATATGTAAGAAAATCGTACCATGAACACTTGATTTTTAGTTGAGGATGTTCTTGAGCTTGATTTACCATAAGAGCTTGAAGAGACCACCACTAATCCACCAATAGAGGGGATCGGTTATGGCCAAGAAGAAAGGGGAGGGAAAATCACTTGGATGCAAGGTGATTTTAAGAGGTGTTTAGAAGAAACCCAAGCTAATTCCTACCTTGGAAGTTTAATGGCTTGAAGACTTCTTGAAGAAAATAAAGAAAGATAGAATGCTTGCCTCCTAAAATAACTCACCTTCAATACAATGATTTCCATCATGCAACGACAGTCGAACCACGCTTCCTGACAAACTACCAGACCCGAGTAGCGGGTCGTAATATTCTTCCCTCCTTCAAAAAGTTTTGTCCTCAAAACTTGTGCGTCAATTAGGGTTTATATTATGATTTGAGGCTATAATCATCATTTATATTCCAAGATCATCCCTTAGTTCTAAAGTTTTTATTTAATTTACTGTTCCCGAGGCAGATCTTGAGCCTCGACTCTGATACTACCTGTACTGCCCCGCCTGAGACTAGGGTCTCGGCACGGTACACCCGCCGTACTCAGCTACGTGAAGTACCAGGCGTCATAACAATCATATGCACGTCAACTAATGACGTGCCTTGATGACGTGGAAAACATCATGAATTTAAAATTTTTACATTTACATCCTCAAATACCTGAGCATAATCCTGAAATATTACATATTAACTTTACATTATTGCCAGAATATAAATCACAGATCAGGGAATGACTAGATGCAGACGATCCGCTTCCGCTGCGCACTTGAAGCTCAATTGAATATTTTCACTGAAAGATTAATATAAACAACATTCATATGATAATCAAATCGCCTGGCAAGTAATCTACTTAGATCCTCCATGCAGGTCAATTAGGCGAAGACATGTTGGTAAATCATAATAATTACATAAGTAAGTGCGTAAAGTAAATCTCATGTCTTCTTTTGCAAGTACTTCACATCTCATGCACATCAAGACATAAATAGAACAATAATGATAAGGCACATAACGACCACCGATCGAGACAGAATAAAGTGTCTATCTAGTTCCCTTGTAACTGCTTTGTTCCACTCATCTTAGAGATCACATCATAACTTATTCTTAATTTCCTGAAGGCGCTACCGTAACCCATATCATAACTTAGGTACATTCAACTTGATACTACGCACTGATATCCGAGGTTGGTAATAATGCAAAAAACACGATCATAAAAAGGCTCATGGTTTTCTTTTCATCAAACATGCGAAACATGGAATACATCGTTAACTCCATAAACATGGGCATAAAATGTAACGTAAACCGTGAGTTCTTTTCTGTAAACATCTCTTTCTGTAACATGTGATGTCCATCTTACGTAAGAAACGGTATCAACACCGTTCGGAATGATTCCCATAAAGGCACATACACAATGATCTGTACATCAATCTGAATATGTCACTCAAATGATGACTCGTAGGCTGATGAACTCAAGCTCTTCACAAGGTATTTAGAGCACATACGACGTCAGTGAACCCAAGAACTTCACAAGGTATTCATGACAGTAAAAAGGGTCGGGAGCCCAGGTCCGTACACTAGGTACTCGCGCGACTCATAACATAAGGGGGTCGGGGGAGCCCAAGTTCTTCACAAGGTGCTCACGCAACTCTTAACATAACTGTGTCGTTTGGAATCATCTGTCTCGTGATACGGTTCATTACGTAATATCTTTTCTTTCACAACATCTCGTAAAATCGTGTTATAAAATCATAACTCCTTATTTGAAACTTATTTCACTTCATGACATTTCAAATGTTTCTTTTTCATCACAAAAACCCTTGTTTTCTCTTTTAAAACATGAAAACGTCAAGCACATGCATGAACGTGAAAATATCACTGTTTGCTCGTTTATAAAACATTTAAAACATCATGCTATGCATATGAAACATGAACATGCCAAATCGTAACGTCACCGCTGGAGCATGTTAGAAATTCTCAACTTAGGAATTCTCAATCCAAAGCCCAACGGCACCATAAACATTATATCTAGCGGGATTTCCTATTTTGCCCCTCAAATGGGCCACGGTCTTGGACCTTTCCAAAACATCCCCGTAACGCTCCAACACCATACATCATGGTCTTACAACATCTCTATAAATCCATCCTCTAAAATTAACATAAAATCTAGCTAGACAAATTACATGGCTTCCGAATAATACATAACTTTTGAACTTGAAATTAAGCATAAATAAAGGAAATATTATACATCTCACATTAACATAATTTGAGCATCAAAATAAAGATTAGGAGCAGTTTAGGGACTGCCCAAGGCTGCCAAACCGTGACCTTCAAGGCCTACCAACATAACCCATTTCATCCCCAACAACACAAATACTACATAGAACCACCTTTTATCTCATTATCATATATAAGCAATCTCATGAACCCATTATACATGATACGAAGTTAAAGAAGACTTCACCATGGCTCTAAAAATGCACTTTACATGTTTGTGCATAAACATGGCCAAAAACATCATAAAAATCATACAAACATAGGTGAATTTATTCCAACTTATGAACACACTTTTGAACCATGACTATTAAACATACTTAATCATCAACACGAGATAGTGCAACAGAATTTCGGGGTGATATAGCAGCCCCTAAAACAGAATTTATAAAAATGCATGATTTAATGATGATCCTCCAAAATTCATTGCATAGAAACATTCTTTGATGGCTATAACATAACCTTGATACACCAAGACATGTATAAACACAAAGAATCATTAAAATCATAAAAAAATATCAAATACATATGGATGATCATCTAAAACCAACTCTTCAAGAAAATCATGAAACTTTAATTTCTAGTGTGATGCATGTCATGGTTTTCACTACTTCAACATCACAGCTTAAACTTTATTCAATCAACATGCTTGAATTAACACATGAGACATACTATCATCATTATTATAGTGTTACAACACTAATTTCATGTTTATCATGCTTCATTCATCACTAGTTGCACACATATATGCAAAGATGCTCATTTTTTTCCACTTGAATATGAAAATAGCTTGAAAACTCCATGTTTGACCTATTTGAATATAAAAACATAACTTAAATAGCAATTTCACAAATAATCATAGATGATCCAAGAAAAGTTACTTGCCTCTTGGGTCTTGAACTTGAAGAATATATAAAGAAATCCCTTTAAGCTTGCTTCTTGGTTGAAGATAGAAGAAATATCCATCTTAACACCCCTAAAAGGGGACAATTTTGGCAACTAAGAGAAGGGAGAGGAAATCAACCTCATGCGTGGTGATTTAGGGGAGAATCTTGAAGAAATCAACAAGAATTTCTTACCTTTTTTTAATTTATTTGAACCTTGAATGATGGAGAGCTTGAAGCTTGGATTGCATGTTGAAGAATCACCTCCACCATTACCACTCAGGGGCGGCCAACTTGGAGGCTAAGAGGAAAATGATTTTATGCTTCAAACAAGGTACTTCAGGAAGAATTCAAGAGGAATATGTTAGAAAATCGTACCTTAAACACTTGATTTTTAGTTGAGGATGTTCTTGAGCTTGATTTACCATAAGAGATTGAAGAGACCACCACTAACCCACCAATAAATGGGATCGGTTATAGCCAAGAAGAAAGGGGAGGGAAAATCACTTGGATGCAAGGTGATTTTAAGAGGTGTTTAGAAGAAATCTCAAGCTAAGTTTAATGGCTTGAAGACTTCTTGAAGTAAATGAAGGAAGGAAGAATGCTTGCCTCCTAGGATGATTATGGTGGGACAAGACAGATTTTGAGTGGCATCCTTCATCTATGGGTGTTTTCCATGCTTGAAGAAATGAGGGAGGAAGACTTGTTTCTTGGATATTATTTGAGAGTAACTTGAGAGAAGGTAGATGATGAAGATGAATACTTCTTTTTCCTTCTTCAAGCCTCGGCTGAATGCATCCTTGGGGAGGAGAGATGACTTCTTTCTTGATTAGAGAAACTTCTTGGAATGAGAGAAAAAGGAGATATGACACAAAGCAAGACTTGCTTGAGTGTTGAAATGATTTATCTTTCTCTCTTGAGGCTAGAGTCGGTTGGAGAAATAGGAGGTGGAAAGAAAAATCCATCTTTTTGTCATACATAGGGGATGGGAGGATAAGATAAGACAATGGAAGTCTTATAAGGAAAAGTGAGAAATTTAGTACACTTTTGGAAGCTTTTGTAGGAAATCATTCATTCTTGCTTGTGAAGAGATTTTGAGAAGCTTTTTTCGTCTTCAAGGTGAGGGGAGGGTGCGGCTAGGGGCATTTTGGGAGGCAGGGTGGTTTGGCCATTTTGCAAGACAACTCATTTTATGTCTAAGTTGGTATTTATTTGTTACATAATTTTGTTTGTTACATATTTTTATTTTTTATTTACTTATTTATATGACATGCATGACATACTTGTATCATACATATTTATGTTAGACGTGACGTGTTTTGTTTAATAAAGAAATACCGGAAGGACAACGGGTCGGAATAAGTATATATGTATATGCATAGTTTGCAAGGTACATTTTAAAATTAGCATCTTTATAAAAATAACACTTTCATGATATCTCAATGATCGTATACATGTCCATACGCACAAGTAGTGATTTGGTGCTTCAAATAACCCATTTATGTATAAATCTAACGGGGTACTAACTTATATTGTGAACGTACATAAACCCATAAGACTTGACGTACCTTTATAAAACTTATATATATATATATATATATATATATATATATATATATATATATATATAAAATAAAAACAGTAAGTAAAACGAAATTAAATGAACAGAATTTAAATGGAGGTGATTAAACTCCCCAAGAAAATAAATAAAGAAAAGTAAAAACTAGAAGTAAAACAAAATTAAATGAACAGTATTTAAATGGGGGCGTTTAAACTCCCCAAGAAGATAAATAAAGAACAGTAAATAAAAAGGGAGAGGGAATAAGGTTAGGCGGAACTAATTCCAGCCAGCCATAATAATATATATATAATATAATTATATATATATATATAACAATATTAACAACAATAATTAGGCGGTATATACCGACCCAATTATATAGATATATAATACATAAAAGTAATAAATAAAATTAAAAACAGTATATTAAAGAACTCAAAAAGTAAAAGAATTCAATTCATACCATATATTTATTTCTTCAAAAATATTGGAGATACAACTATTGTTTGAAGATCGGAGATCTTCAGGGATGTTGGCTTCAAATGGTTATTGAAAGATATTCAAGAACAAATATAATATTCTTGGTGTGGGATAGTATGGGAGAAAGGTTGGAAGGATATTGGATGGAAATGGAAAGTGGGAATGGAGAGAGAGAAAGTGTAAGAAAGATGATAGAAAAACTTGTGCCTTTTCAAGTGTGCATACCCCCTCCTTTTATAGGAATTTTGAGGGGAATATGGCCAAAATAAGGGTCTCTCTACTATAACTTGCTTGGTCATTTCCGCACAAATATTTTAATATTGTTTTTAATTTTTTTTATTTTTTTTTAAAATTTTTTTTGCATGTTATATCAGAGATATAACAACTATTACATCATTGAAATATTACATCAATTCAAATATTACAAATATGAAATTATTACAAATATTACAAATGATCAACTTATTCTATCAAATCAACGTCTTCATCCACTGCATTCGTCGATCCTGAAGATGATGAAGGTTTTGCTTCTTGCAATAAAGGAACGAATTTCATCAAAATATTTTGCATTTCTTCAGGGTCTTTCGCCATTACCAGCTGAGATTGCATCCTTGATTTGTGTAATAAAAATTGTTCATGTCTGGGCTTCACCGGTGCTGTTACTGTTTTTCTGCTATCTGCAATTTGCTTTTGTGCATTCCATATTTTTATTTGTTCCATTACTTTGTGAGGGTAAATGGATTCTGGAATATTGAATGTTGTCCACCATTTGATATAAAATTTTCTTTTTATCAAGGGTACTTTTGTATTTGGTGTATATTCTGCTCTCCATTGGAATACCCATGGTAAATAGAACTTCATATGAAATATCATCATTTCCAAAAAAATCTTCTCTTCATCTGTGGGAGAATACATCTTCGTAAATACTTGTAGTGATGGTCTCACTACATTATTCAAATATTCTGCACAGGAGCCAAAATGATCTCACCATGCTACGAACCAATATGGAATATTCTTTGTCGTTATTCTTCTGGTATCAAAACATATCAACCAGGTGTGTGAACCCCTGGAGTTTTGAAAATATAGAGAATTATACCTAGCTTGTTGGTAATCCCAATAATTAAAAGTGACATTTGAAAATAAATTTGAATTATATCTTGCAGGAAAATCAATTTCCTCGGATAAAGATACAAATTGTTTTTGCCATTGCTCCGGTGTCATTATAGACACTATTTTAAAGTTGGAGAAGGCATACTCTATATTATCTTTATTAAAATGATGTTTTATTTCAATAGAATTTGTCATTATCAACAGATGTTGATAATATTCTGTGGTTTTCGCAATATTCCATGATTTATAGAAAAACTCTTTTCCAAAATAATTTTGTAAGGAAATTAATGGATTTTTATCATAATATGATTTTTCTATAGTAGTAATATATTGATGAAAAGACTTTTCCACAAACTGGGTTGTCTGCACGGCCTTTTTATATGTGGGCATTTTACTGGTAATTTCTGTGGATCGTGGTTTGAAAACTTTATTGGTTTTTTGGGTTATTGAAGTAGTTGGCTGAGGTTTTGATATTGCTGATGAAGTCTCTTGCTATTTCTGTAGATTTTGGTATATTGAATTTTTCAAGCAATGCTTGAAATTCAGAACTATTGGATAGGCTTTCAATAATGGATATTAGTGTTTTATTTGGAGATATTTGGGATATTGGAACTGCAGCTATTGGGGTTTTTTGAAGAAGTTCTTCCTCTTCTTCTACTTTATCTGCCCACGTTTTTCGTGGGATATTATTGTCATTATCCGCTGGTAGCTTTCCTTTGTCTTTGGACTTCCTCGGCATTATGTCTGTTTTGGAGGAATTTTTTGGTCAGAAAGTCTGGAACAAAATTTGTATTTCCTTTTATATATTCAATATCAAAATCATAAATACTTAATAAAGCTTGCCATCTAGCAAATATTTGTTTTGAAGCTAAATTTTTAACATCTTTTTGTAAAATTTCTTTCTCAGATTTGCAATCAATACGTAAAAGAAATTTTTTATTTAATAAATCACTTTGAAATTTATTAATACATAATACAATACTCAAAATTTCTTTTTTAATAGTAGAATATGATTTTTGGGTATCATTCCAATGACCAGAAGTATATTGAACTATAGACTCTTTCTCATTTTGTAATTGTTTTAATATTCCACCATATCCTATATCAGATGCATCTGTTTCAACTATTTTAAATAAATCTGGATCTGCTATATATAAGCAGGGTATATCAGATACTAGACTTTTTATTTTCTTGACCACTGAAGTATGTTCTTCAGTCCATATTGGTGGATTTTTCTTTAATCTATTATGTAATGGTTTTGCAATTATTATTATATTTGGAATAAAATCAATAACATAATTTAAAGATCCAAGAAATCTTTGTAATTGATTTTTGTCCAATATTTTATCTGGAAATTTGGATGCAAATTCTAAAGATCTTTCTATTGGTAAAATTGTTCCTTGAGTCAGATGATGACCTAAGAATCTTATTTTAGTCTGAAATAAAGACATTTTAGATTTAGATAATACTAAACCATTTTTCTTTGCTATATAAAAGAAGGGTTTTAAATGTTTAAAATGTTCTTCTATTGATTTGGAAAATATTAATACATCATCTATATAGACAATGCAAAAATTAGAATAATCCATAAATATATTGTTGTACCCCAATGATCATGTACATGAAAACTATGAATATGAGACGGAATGAAAGCGACAATTTCTTCTAGCACGGGTTACTTAAGTCAACTTAACCCTCTTTACTTAATTATCATTAAGGTGATACCAAGTCAAATTAAATAAGGGAAACTTCAAGAAAGTAATACATGAAATATAGAGTTATATGAACCATACATACCAATATATATGTATGTGCGTGTATATGATATATGTGTATGGAATGTATAAACACATAGTACACCTAGGCGTGTATATACATATGTATACATACATATGTTAATTTTAGAATATGATGAAATAAAGAAAAACAATATAGTGCATGAATTACAAGAAATCTCAAGTTGCCAAGAAGCCTAGAATTTCGGCCCATACATGGAGAGATTCTAGAATTCTCTAGGAAATTTTATTAGCTAAAATAATTACTTAAAGTCTACTACACCATTAAGACAAGAAGTTATTATGCAAAGAATAAATAGAAAATAAAATAGACATGCATTTAAGGAACAAGTAAGACAACTCATTAAAGAAGGAAGTAGTGTGGTTGAGGTCATAAAGACCCCAACCTAAAAATCGGCCATCATGCCTAATTAACCATGGAGGATTTCAAAACCTACCATGGTTACTCCTTCCTTGAACCAAGGTTAAGATAACCATGATTTGATAAAGTAACTTGGGTTAGCCCAAAAGTAACTATAGTTTGAATAAAGTAACCAAGGTTATACTAACTTAACCTTGATTAGCACTCAAGAAACCCTAACCCTCCCTATTCTCCCTCCAAAATCGGCCAAGCCACCCTCCTCTCCTAGGGTTTTAAATTTTTGCAAGACAACATCTTACAATCATCTAGAAAATTCTTCCCAAGCAAGCCAAGCAACACTTAGCAAAATTCCCTCTTACTCTCACAAATATTTCGGCCCCAACATTTTGAAGGATAGGAGTTTAACTTCAACTTCAAGACTCAAGAAGACATCTAGGAAGGAGAAGGATTTCATCACATCTCACTTCATAACCAAGCAAAGACAAGAACTTTAGCTTGAAGAGGCAAGTATACTTTAACCCCTTACAATATATGTGATTATGTGCATACTTGAATGTCTAGAAGCTTAAGACATGATTTTAGTGAAAATATGCCTAAGTTGTTACCTTTTCTTATGTTTTGAAAGGATGGATGATAGACCTCTCTTATGTTGCAATATAAAGCATGTTTAAACTTGAAATAAGAGTTCAAAGTGATGGATTAGGGACTGCCCTATGTTTGATATTGAATGAGACATGATTGGTATGGAACCTAGCATTTTTAGTGATTTTAATATGTGAAATTGTTGGACTAGAGGACTGTTTTGTTTAGAAGGAATGAACAGCCCATATGAACGACTTTTGCATGCTAAAAAGGACTTGAATTAGTATAGGGAAGCCTTATTATGTCTATTGAATGACCATTAACTTGGATTATAGGCTAAAGAACAAAATTAGGAAGGAAAGGATACTTCTATGCATGTTGGTTGAAAACAGAGTTCTGGACAGATTTTATGCTAAATTGATGGACTTAGTTAAGGACCTTATAAACGTTGAATTGAGCTTATTTTTGGTGTGGTCGTAGCTTATCATGTCTATTTTATTGTGGAGTTGAAATTTCTGTAAAATCATTTGTGGATTGGTCAGAAATGAATTTTTAGTATCAAGGGGTCAAAACAGTTTCTGGTTGTACCACCTTAGGGAGAAAAATTATTTAAGTACCTTAAACATCTTGGATTGACCTGAAATTTTTACAGGAAGTACTTAAGACATAGAGCTAAGTATCCATGTAAAGAAATTGATTTTATCTATTGATCTTGGGGGTAAACCATTGAGGTAAAGTTGGAGTAACATTCTGCAAAACAGGGCAGATTGACCTTTTGTGCTTGTATGACTTGTATTGTATTTATTTTGACTTGTTTTGGTGAATGGGCATTTGGATATTGTTCATGAAAGAAATAGAAAAGATTTCCAGGTGCTAAATGAGCCCCATAATGAGTTTATGGATGGAGACAAGGTAAGGAATGGAGTTGAGAGTGCAGCAGAATCCCTGTTGTACCCTTGTTGGGAATTATTTTTATTGAGGTACCTACGCTTGTCGGAATCGCATGAAATTTGTACAGAATGCAGTTAAGATCATGTGGTGCATGTCCATATTTTTAGTTTCTGGAAAATAGGCTAAAAAGGTTGATTTTGAGGCCGGGCAATACAGGACATGCTGCTGGATCGTTTTCCAGCCCATGAAGAAAGTTGTTTATGATGTTATCAGTGCATTTTACCATGTTGCATCCCATGCACTTGCATTGACATGCTCATATGTTCCATGCTCATGATTTTATTGATGTTTTATATAAAGTTTCTGTTTTGAAAGAATTTCGTCTCTTCTGGCCAGCTTAACTCGCTACAGATCCGGGGTTAATTGATCTGAAGAAGTATAAGAACCGATCCAGGCCCGGTATAATAGGTCTGATGAAATATAAGAACCGATCCAGGCCCGGTATAATAGGTCTGAAGAGTATAAGAACCGAGCCAGGTCCGGTATAATAGACCTAAAGGTGATCATGTTGTAAGAACCGAGTCATGCCCGGTATAATAGGTTGACACACTCTCTTGTTTTATGATTAGCATGATTTAAAAGAAAGAAAGAAAGTTTAAGCATTTTTAAGAGCATGTCTAAATGAAAGAAAGAATGTTTCCCGTTGCATTTGCATTGCATTCACATTTTCATACACGTTACGCATGATACCTATTCATAGAAGTAAGGGTTGGCTATGGCACGTAGAATCTAACTAAGTGATGACACTTAGATCTTAGCTAAGTATTGAAATGACTTTAAGTATGATGCTTCGGAAAGGTAATGGCAGGTATGTTTTAACTTAAGGAATTGGGGTTTGATTCTTGTATGCCGTTTTCTTTTTATTGTACGGTGTTATTGTATACTTGCTGGCGACTTTGTCGCTCTCCCA
>AP025045.1:32854417-32898288 GCA_036186865.1 Eustoma russellianum
GCTCTCCCATTTATTTTTTTCCCCCAGAGCCAGGTAATGAAGTCGAGTGGATTGATGATGAGCCAAGGGTGCCATACCCATAGGTTATTGAAGTCGCTGTTAAGAGAATGATGATGGAAGCTTTTAATGAACCTCTGGGACATTTTGGGACTTAGCTATTTTCGGATTCTTTTCGGATAATGTTTGTATAATTTCGCGGTGTAGTTGCTATCGGTTCAGTTTGTATAATTTTGCTATGTATTCGCGATTTGACGCTTTTGGATTAAGGTTCAAATTATGCCGTATTTTTATCTACCTGGTAAGATCGTGACTTTGTAATCCATGCTATCCATGGGTTTTTACAAGTTAAGTATCGACGCTTTGTATTTTTCCGAAAGGGAAAGTACGGCGGGTGCACCGTACGAGGGGTTGCCGAGTACGGGGCGCTACAGGTGGTATCAGAGCCTAGGCTCTAGATTCGGGCAGAACGTAGAAGCTAAGTTATGATCTTAGAAAACTAAGAATTGATCTTAGACTTAAGTCATGATCTTAGAAGAGGGATGGCCTTAGCTTAGACAACTTAGATTGGAAATAGGGTCCCCTGGTTGACCTGCTAGCCTGATATGTCGCATATTAACTCTTTTCCTGCTTTAAATTCCTTTTTCCCAACATGTCTAAAATCAGTCAGTCATTTCGATCCATATATACATATATATATCTTTCTGCTCCGTATACAGATGGTTTGGACCCGTGGTAGACCTCGCAGAGATGCTGCCCATGCACCCGGACCAAACCCTCCACAACCTCAAGATCAAGTCCCTCCACCTCCTCCTCAGAATCAGAATCCACCGCCTCCTCCTCCACCGCAGAATGAAAATCCCCCACCAGCTCAAGGAAACCCTCTTCCGCAAGTGCCACTTCTTATTCCAGATTTCCAAGCATTCTGTCAAACTGTAACTCAGATTGGCCAGGGAATGATTCAGCAAGTTGCCCCTCCTCCTCCTTATGAACCGATAAGAGATGCGCAGTATTACTTTGAGAAGCTCAAGCGAGCGAATGTGCCGCCTTTTGAAGGCAAGTCTGACCCCGATATGGCTGAAAAATGGCTAGATGAAGTGGAGAACTGTTTTGAACTGAATGGAGCCCCTGATAATATGAAAACCCAAGCTGTGAGTCCTTTCCTCCTTGGTGAGGCAAACAAGTGGTGGAAGGCTAAGCTGCAACCTTTTCCCCGACCTATTCCATGGGAGAGATTCATCCAAGAGTTCAACAAGTTTTATTTCCCCCGTCAGTAAAGATGCAAAAGAGGAATGATTTTGAAATGTTGAAGCAAGAACCTGGTATGACTGTGTCTGAATATGTGAGCAAGTTTCTGGCTTTGGGTAGATTTTCTCCGGCTACCATGAATGATGAGGAATCTAAGATGGTGAAGTTTGAGAGTGGGCTGAACCCAAGGATTCGCACTTGGTTGGTAAATGTTATTTCTGCTGATTTTGAGGCGCTCGTTGATGCATGTTATCGGATCGAGAAGGATATCATTCGCCGCGATGCGACGGTGAGCCAGAAAAGAGGAAGGGACACTTCCGGTGATAAAGGAGCAAGGAAAATGGCTAAACAGAATTTTCATGGGAGGCAAGGTAGACAGCAGAAGCAGAAGCAAAGAGGAAATCAGAATCGTGGACAGCGCCGTGGGCAGAATCAGAATAATCAAAGAAATAATCAAGGAAATCAAGGACAGCAGCAGCAGGCCATTCCCATGTGTCCCCATTGTCAGAAGAATCATTTGGGCGAGTGCTATGTACAAGCTGGTAAGTGCTTTGGTTGCGGCAAGACTGGTCATATAATTAGGGATTGTCCTGATAAGGGAGCTGCTTGTGCTGGATGTGGAAAGACTGGGCATATTCTGAGAGATTGTCGAGAGCGTGGTGGTCAGCAGCAGGGGAACCAACGTCAGCGCTCGAATGCGCGTGTGCATGTAATGACCGATGCTGCAGTTGAGGAAGCTGGAGACGTCGTGGCTGGTATGATTTAAATTATGTAATGCTAATTCAATAAATATTATATTGCTGCGTAGTTAAAGCTTTGCATAATTCAGGCGCTATTCTTGTATGTTGTATGCCCGCAAACGTGTTGTTTGATAGTGGCGCCACCCACTCCTTTATATCTAAGAAATTTGCAAAGGGATTAGACCATGATCCCATCCGGCTGAAATCACCCTATCAAATCCAAGCCGCGGGTGATCAAGTACTTACGTCGCATTATCTGTATAAGAATTGCGCGGTCGAGCTCGATGACCATCGGTTCGCGGCTGATCTGATCCCGATTGCTATGAATGACTTTGACATTATTCTTGGTATGGACTGGTTGTCTAAGAACCATGCCCATATTGACTGCAATCAGAAGAAAGTCACTTTCAGAGCCCCGAAGCAAGAGGAAGTATCATTTCAAGGAGGTCCCAAGTTGAAGAAGTCAAAGAATATTTTTGTCAATACAGCTCGTGCCCGTCGAGCGTTGCGAAAGGGATGTCAAGGCTATCTTGTTTATGCTCTTAGTGCCGAGCAGGAAACAGTGGACATTTCGCAAGTTCCAGTAGTTCAAGAGTTTCTTGATGTCTTTCCAGAGGAACTACCAGGACTTCCCCCTGATCGAGAAATTTCCTTTGAGATAAATTCATTCCCGGAGCTGAGCCCATTTCTAAAGCTCCTTACCGCATGGCACCCGCTGAGCTGAAGGAACTAAAAGAGCAATTGCATGAGTTATTGGAAAAGAAGTTGATTCGTCCAAGTGTGTCGCCATGGGGTGCCCCAGTGTTATTTGTAAAGAAGAAGGATGGAGGTATGCGGCTGTGTATTGATTATCGAGAACTCAACAAGATCACCGTAAAGAATAAGTATCCGTTGCCTCGGATCGACGATCTGTTCGACCAGCTTCGGGTCAGTAATTACCAAGTCTTATTTCAATATAATAATCATGAATAATATCTAAAGTATCCTAATGCAGGGAGCTCGGGTGTTTAGCAAAGTGGACCTAAGATCTGGATATTTTCAATTGAAGATAAGAGCTGAGGATATTCCTAAGACAGCATTCAGGACGAGATATGGACATTATGAATTTCTCGTGATGCCTTTTGGACTGACCAACGCCCCTGCAGCGTTTATGGATCTTATGAATCGGGTGTTTCGGGACCAGTTGGATAAGTATGTGGTCGTCTTTATTGACGATATCCTGATTTATTCGCCTGATGAGGAAACTCATACAGCCCATCTGAGGACAATACTTGGTATTCTAAGAAAGCATCAGCTCTATGCAAAATTCAGTAAATGTGAGTTTTGGTTGCATAGTGTGTCATTTCTGGGCCATATTATTACTGAAAATGGGATTTCGGTTGATCCCAGAAAGATTGAGGCAATTACTGAGTGGCCGAGGCCGACCAATGTCACTGAAGTAAGGAGTTTTCTCGGACTGGCCGGTTACTACCGCAAGTTTGTTGAAGGATTTTCAAGGATAGCTATGCCACTCACTAGATTGACTCAGAAGAAGACAAAATTTGTATGGAATGAGGATTGTGAAAGTAGCTTTTCTGAGCTGAAGGCAAGGTTGACATCTGCACCAGTTTTGGCTCAACCCATTTCAGGAGAACAGTTTGTGATCTATAGTGATGCTTCCAAGAATGGATTGGGTTGTGTTCTTATGCAGAATGGGCGTGTGATTGCGTATGCGTCTCGCCAGCTTAAGCCGTTTGAGCAGAACTATCCAGTACATGACCTTGAGCTTGCAGCAGTTGTATTTGCTCTGAAGATTTGGCGTCATTATCTGTATGGAGAGAAGTGTGAGATCTTCACGGATCATAAGAGTTTGAAATACCTCTTCACTCAAAAGGAGCTGAATATGCACCAAAGGCGATGGCTTGAGTTGATCAAGGATTATGACATCTCTATTCAGTATCATCCAGGTAAAGCTAATAGAGTTGCTGATGCTTTGAGTCGTAAGACGAGTCACCCCCGTCAACCACCTCTACAGCGTGATATGGAAGAGTTTGGTCTGGAAGAAGTGAATTCGATTTCCGACGTGCTTGCAAAGTTAGTAGTGGTTCCTTCTTTGATTGATAGGATTAAGGAGACTCAAGTTAAGGATGATGCATTGATGAAAGTTAAGAGCAAGCTGAAGGAGAAGCCATCTGACGATTTTGAAGTCCGTAGTGACGGCAGTTTGTGGTTTAGAGGTCGATTATGTGTGCCTAATGATGATGCGATAAAGAGTGAAGTGCTTCAGGAAGCCCACAATTCTCTCTTGTCTATTCACCCAGGAGCAAATAAGATGTATCATGACTTGAAGCAAAAGTTTTGGTGGCCAGGAATGAAGAATCAGATAGCAGACTTTGTTGAGAAATGTCTTGTATGTCAGAAAGTCAAAGCAGAACATCAGAGGCCAGCTGGATTATTGCAACCACTTGAGGTGCCTGAGTGGAAGTGGGATCACATCGCTATGGATTTTGTGACCGATTTACCTAAGACAAGAAGTGGATATGACACTATTTGGGTTGTTGTGGATCGTCTGACGAAGAGTGCTCATTTCATGGCGATGTCGATTAAAGCACCCATGGAAAAGTTGGCTTCTATGTATGTTGATCAGATTGTATGTTTGCATGGAGTTCCTATGAGCATAGTTTGTGACCGAGACCCCCGCTTCACATCAAGGTTTTGGACGGCATTTCAGAAAGCGATGGGTACGGAAGTTCGCATGAGTTCAGCTTTTCATCCCCAGACTGACGGTCAATCAGAGAGAACAATTCAAACATTGGAGGACATGTTGCGTGCTTGTGTGTTGGACTTTGAAGGTAGCTGGGATAAGAGTTTGAAGTTGGTTGAGTTTTCATACAATAACAGCTATCACAGATCTATTGGAATGGCTCCTTATGAAGCTCTTTATGGAAGAAAATGTCGATCGCCATTGTATTGGGATGAGATTGGAGATAAGATTTTCACAGGACCTGACTTAGTGGAGCAAACCAAGGAAAAGGTTATGATTGTAAGACAAAGATTGAAGGCTGCTCAGGATAGAAGCAAGGCGTGGGCCGACGTGAGGCGTCGACCACTTGAGTTTCAAGTAGGAGATAAGGTATTCCTGAAAGTATCTCCATCGAAAGGAGTAAAGCGGTTCGGAATTAAAGGAAAACTTAGTCCTAGATTCATTGGACCATTTGAGATCTTGGAAAGGATTGGAGAAGTTGCTTATAGACTTGCACTACCACCATCGTTGTCTCAATTACACAATGTGTTTCATATATCTCAATTGCGTAAGTATGTGCATGATTCGAGCCATATTATGGATGAGCAACCTTTGAGGATTGAAGCTGATATATCATATGTTGAGGAGCCCGAAAGGATAATTGATAGGGAAGTGAAAGCATTAAGAAATAAGTCAATTCCCCTGGTCAAGGTGCAATGGAAGAACCATTCAGTTGATGAGGCCACTTGGGAGTTAGAGGAAGGCATGAAGCAAAAGTACCCCTATCTCTTTGACAGTTCATAAGTTTCGGGGACGAAACTTTATTGAAGGGGGGAAGGATGTTGTACCCCAATGATCATGTACATGAAAACTATGAATATGAGACGGAATGAAAGCGACAATTTCTTCTAGCACGGGTTACTTAAGTCAACTTAACCCTCTTTACTTAATTATCATTAAGGTGATACCAAGCCAAATTAAATAAGAGAAACTTCAATAAAGTAATACATGAAATATAGAGTTATATGAACCATACATACCAATATATATGCATGTGCGTGTATATGATATATGTGTATGGAATGTATAAACACATAGTACACCTAGACGTGTATATACATATGTATACGTACATATGTTAATTTTAGAATATGATGAAATAAAGAAAAACAATATAGTACATGAATTACAAGAAATCTCAAGTTGCCAAGAAGCCTAGAATTTCGGCCCATACATGGAGAGATTCTAGAATTCTCTAGGAAATTTTATTAGCTAAAATAATTACTTAAAGTCTACTACACCATTAAGACAAGAAGTTATTATGCAAAGAATAAATAGAAAATAAAATAGACATGCATTTAAGGAACAAGTAAGACAACTCATTAAAGAAGGAAGTAGTGTGGTTGAGGTCATAAAGACCCCAACCTAAAAATCGGCCATCATTCCTAATTAACCATGGAGGATTTCAAAACCTACCATGGTTACTCCTTCCTTGAACCAAGGTTAAGATAACCATGATTTGATAAAGTAACTTGGGTTAGCCCAAAAGTAACTATAGTTTGAATAAAGTAACCAAGGTTATACTAACTTAACCTTGATTAGCACTCAAGAAACCCTAACCCTCCCTATTCTCCCTCCAAAATCGGCCAAGCCACCCTCCTCTCCTAGGGTTTTAAATTTTTGCAAGATAACATCTTACAATCATCTAGAAAATTCTTCCCAAGCAAGCCAAGCAACACTTAGCAAAATTCTCTCTTACTCTCACAAATATTCCGGCCCCAACATTTTGAAGGATAGGAGTTTAACTTCAACTTCAAGACTCAAGAAGACATCTAGGAAGGAGAAGGATTTCATCACATCTCACTTCATAACCAAGCAAAGACAAGAGCTTTAGCTTGAAGAGGCAAGTATACTTTAACCCCTTACAATATATGTGATTATGTGCATACTTGAATGTCTAGAAGCTTAAGACATGATTTTAGTGAAAATATGCCTAAGTTGTTACCTTTTCTTATGTTTTGAAAGGATGGATGATAGACCTCTCTT
Organism: Eustoma russellianum; assembly: GCA_036186865.1. Lineage (NCBI taxonomy): Eukaryota > Viridiplantae > Streptophyta > Magnoliopsida > Gentianales > Gentianaceae > Eustoma > Eustoma russellianum. The sequence goes on from AP025045.1 coordinate 32,861,171, forward strand.
ATGTTGCAATATAAAGCATGTTTAAACTTGAAATAAGAGTTCAAAGTGATGGATTAGGGACTGCCCTATGTTTGATATTGAATGAGACATGATTGGTATGGAACCTAGCATTTTTAGTGATTTTAATATGTGAAATTGTTGGACTAGAGGACTGTTTTGTTTAGAAGGAATGAACAGCCCATATGAACGACTTTTGCATGCTAAAAAGGACTTGAATTAGTATAGGGAAGTCTTATTATGTCTATTGAATGACCATTAACTTGGATTATAGGCTAAAGAACAAAATTAGGAAGGAAAGGATACTTCTATGCATGTTGGTTGAAAACAGAGTTCTGGACAGATTTTATGCTAAATTGATGGACTTAGTTAAGGACCTTATAAACGTTGAATTGAGCTTATTTTTGGTGTGGTCGTAGCTTATCATGTCTATTTTATTGTGGAGTTGTAATTTCTGTAAAATCATTTGTGGATTGGTCAGAAATGAATTTTTAGTATCAAGGGGTCAAAACAGTTTCTGGTTGTACCACCTTAGGGAGAAAAATTATTTAAGTACCTTAAACATCTTGGATTGACCTGAAATTTTTACAGGAAGTACTTAAGACATAGAGCTAAGTATCCATGTAAAGAAATTGATTTTATCTATTGATCTTAGGGGTAAACCATTGAGGTAAAGTTGGAGTAACATTCTGCAAAACAGGGCAGATTGACCTTTTGTGCTTGTATGACTTGTATTGTATTTATTTTGACTTGTTTTGGTGAATGGGCATTTGGATATTGTTCATGAAAGAAATAGAAAAGATTTCCAGGTGCTAAATGAGCCCCATAATGAGTTTATGGATGGAGACAAGGTAAGGAATGGAGTTGAGAGTGCAGCAGAATCCCTGTTGTACCCTTGTTGGGAATTATTTTTATTGAGGTACCTACGCTTGTCAGAATCGTATGAAATTTGTACAGAATGCAGTTAAGATCATGTGGTGCATGTCCATATTTTTAGTTTCTGGAAAATAGGCTAAAAAGGTTGATTTTGAGGCCGGGCAATACAGGACATGCTGCTGGATCGTTTTCCAGCCCATGAAGAAAGTTGTTTATGATGTTATCAGTGCATTTTACCATGTTGCATCCCATGCACTTGCATTGACATGCTCATATGTTCCATGCTCATGATTTTATTGATGTTTTATATAAAGTTTCTGTTTTGAAAGAATTTCGTCCCTTCTGGCCAGCTTAACCCGCTACAGATCCGGGGTTAATTGATCTGAAGAAGTATAAGAACCGATCCAGGCCCGGTATAATAGGTCTGATGAAATATAAGAACCGATCCAGGCCCGGTATAATAGGTCTGAAGAGTATAAGAACCGAGCCAGGTCCGGTATAATAGACCTGAAGGTGATCATGTTATAAGAACCGAGTCATGCCCGGTATAATAGGTTGACACACTCTCTTGTTTTATGATGAGCATGATTTAAAAGAAAGAAAGAAAGTTCAAGAATTTTTAAGAGCATGTCTAAATGAAAGAAAGAATGTTTCCCGTTGCATTTGCATTGCATTCACATTTTCATACACGTTACGCATGATACCTATTCATAGAAATAAGGGTTGGCTATGGCACGTAGAATCTAACTAAGTGATGACACTTAGATCTTAGCTAAGTATTGAAATGACTTTAAGTATGATGCTTCGGAAAGGTAATGGCAGGTATGTTTTAACTTAAGGAATTGGGGTTTGATTCTTGTATGCCGTTTTCTCTTTATTGTACGGTGTTATTGTATACTTGCTGGCGACTTTGTCGCTCACCCATTTATTTTTCCCCCCAGAGCCAGGTAATGAAGTCGAGTGGATTGATGATGAGCCAAGGGTGCCATACCCATAGGTTATTGAAGTCGCTGTTAAGAGAATGATGATGGAAGCTTTTAATGAACCTTTGGGACATTTTGGAACTTAGCTATTTTCGGATTCTTTTCGGATAATGTTTGTATAATTTTGCGGTGTAGTTGCTATCGGTTCAGTTTGTATAATTTTGCTATGTATTCGTGATTTGACGCTTTCGGATTAAGGTTCAAATTCTGCCGTATTTTTATCTACCTGGTAAGATCGTGACTTTGTAATCCATGCTATCCATGGGTTTTTACGAGTTAAGTATCGACGCTTTGTATTTTTCCGAAAGGGAAAGTACGGCGGGTGCACCGTACGAGGGGTTGCCGAGTACGGGGCGCTACATATATTATTCATAATTCTTTGATATTCAGAAGGTGCATTTTTTAATCCAAATGGCATTACTTTCCATTCATATTGCCCAAATGGAACTGTGAATGCTGTTTTGTATCTATCTTTTTCTGATATTTGTATTTGCCAAAATCCTGATTTCATATCAAATTTTGAATATATCCATACAGAATGTAATCTTGTTAATAAATATTTCTTATTAGGTAATGGGTATCTTATCCATTTTAACGCTTTATTTAGTGGTTTATAATTTATTACCAATCTAGGTGTTCCTCTTTCTATTTCTGAGTTTTTATTGACATAAAAAGCAGCACAACTCCAAGGAAACCTTGATTTTTGGATTAATCCTTTTGATTCTAGATCTTGTATTTCTTTTTTGCAATGTTTTTCTAATTCTGCATTCATCTGAATTGGTATTGCTTTTGTAGGTATATCTTCTTCTCTGAATTCTGGAGTATATGGAAGATCAACTATATGTTGCTTCCTCGACCAGAAAGCATTTGGAAGATCTGAACAAAGTTCATTTTCAAATGATAATTTAAAATTTTGTATTTTAGTAATTATCTTTGGATCCTTTAAAGTTTGTTCTATCTTATTAATATTTACTGTATCTTTTAATGATTGTAATTGGAAAATTTTACTTTTAATTATTGCATTTATTTGTTCTTTATGAATAGAACAAGCTTTTATTAAATCTAAATTTTTTGTTTTAGGTTTTTCTAAAAATTCAAAATGTATTTTTTTATTTCTTATTTTAAAATAAATAGAATTAATTCCTACTTTATATGGTGTAATTAGATTCATAAAAGGTGTTCCTAGTATAACTGCATGATGAATATCATCTACAACTAAGAACATTGTTTTAATTGATGTATTGGATTTTATAATATAAGCTTCAGTTTTACTTTTGACTTGTAATTTGGTATTATTTGTTGTAGAGAGTCTAATAGTTGTAGATTCTCTATATAATTTTGGGACCAAATTAGTTTTTAATACAGTTAAGATCTGCTCCTGTATCAAATAGAGCAATTGTATCTAAATGATATTGTTCTGAGAATTTTATTGTTATTCTTATTAAATATTTTCTTGATGTTATTTCTCTTAAAACAAATAAAAAATCTTCTGGCACATTAGAAATATTTTCGATGATATTGGTATCTATATTTACTGGTTCTGTTTCTGAAGATTGATCAGACTCTTCTGCAGTCTGTAATTTTGTAAGTATTAATTTCATAACTTCTGAATCTTGTTTTTGTTTATTTTTTTAACTCTTTTAATTCTATTTTTATTTCTTTTATTTCTTTTTGTAGATCTGGGATTGTTGCATTTTTATTCTTTGTATCTTTGTTTTTATTTAATATACTAGTTAAATCATAATAACTAGTTGAAACATTTGGTAATATAGCTGGTTTATTTGTTTCTTTTTGTTTTGAATTTATATCTATTATTCTATCTAAATATTCTTTTTGTAATTGGGGATTTTCTATATGTTTTAACATTTCTAATATTGTTTCTTGTTCTTTTGTTAGAACACAAAGATATTTTTCTTCATCAGAGGTTTCTGAAGAAGATGTGTATATTTCATCAACTTGAAGATCTTCAGCAGACTCGAAAGATGTTTCTTCTGTATCCGAAGAAGATTCAACAAGTAGATTTGAAATTTTTTCTAGTATAGATTCTTCTAGATTTAATTATTGTAATTTTGTTTTTAATCTACAATAATTTGCAGTATGACCTTTCTTATGACATTTATAACATTCAATATTTTTGTAATCTTTTGTATTTTTATTTTTCTTGTAATTTGTCTTTCTGTAAGGTTTTTTAGTATACTTATTGTTGTATTTATTTTTATAGAATTCATTAGAGGATTTTTGAAATCTTTTATTATATTTAGTGTTTTTATTATATCTATTGTTATATTTGTTATTATATGGTTTTCTAATATTTCTATTACAAGGTTTTCTAGAACATTCTCCTTGACATTCTTTATGATAAGGTTTATATGGATCATTATCAAATTGTTTGCAGAAAGTGCCTAATTCAGACTTAGTCTGTCTTAATTCTTTCTTTAAACCACTTTGTAATCTTATGTCTTGGCATAATCTTAATCCTTCTTTTTGTATAAAACTTATTAATTCTCCATATGTATAATTTGAATAAGATATTATTTGTTGTCCTGAATTTTCTCTAATTTATTTCTAACTTTTTCTCCTAGTAAATTTGGTAATCCTGCAAGGAATTTTTCTTTCCAGAATGGCTGATTAGAATCTTCTCTAATCATGACTCTGGTTAGGAAAGTATTTTTATACCATTGAAAATCACTAAGTTTTCTACATCTCAAATTTGCTAATAATTCAGCGTTTTTATCTTTAATATGTGATGGGTCACCTATAAAATGTAAGGATATACATAATATAAGTGTGGCAACCGAATCTGATATTGTTCCTTCATCAATAATTATAGGATTATTTTCTTCATCAACTTTTATTGTATTTAATATTTCTTGTCTCTGTATGGGAGTTAAATAATGATCCCACCAACCTTTAAGTTGTCCAGAGAAACCAGAAATAAGATATTCAGCGATTGCTTTATCATCAGGTGTTAGCTGAGTTCTATAAGCATTGGCTGCCATTGTCATTTGTTGTAATACATTTATTATTTGATATTCTGACATACCATCTATATTCCAAGAATATATTGATTGTGCATTAAAACGATATTGGGAAATAGATTTTATTTTTAGATCGGTAGACATTTGTACTGGTATTATAGATTTGTCCCATTCTATTTTTTTCACTTTATTAGAATTGTTATTCTGGAATTGTTCAAATGCTTTGCTTATTTCATTATCAGAATTATCAGAATTATTTGAAGATTCATTTTCTTCTAAATTATTAATTTTAGAAGAAGTAACTTCTTTTTCTTTATTTCTAGTTCTGCTAGCTATAGAAGTATTAATATTTGAATCTGCGACTACCTCATTTGTTATAGAATTACTATTTTCTAGACTTTTTTCTATACGACTTAATTGTTGTTTTATAAATTCATTGAAATCATCTTTATTAGATATAGGTTGCATACTAGAAGATGATATTTGAAAAGGTTTGAATAATGGTTGTTTAAATTTTTGGTTAGGTATTTCTTCACTTATAGATTTTATTGGTTGTGTCTGGTAATATTTTTCTAACTTATCTAATTGTTTTCCTATTGTATGTAGATGTGTATTTGTATAATTATTTTGTTGAATAATATGTTTAGTATTTTTAAGAGAATCTTCTGTCATATTTTTGTAAGGAATAGCTTCTATTGGATTCCCTGATACATCTAACTTTATGCCTCCTAAAGGTGGATGATTTGACACTATCTTTTTTGATGTTGTGATGGTTATCCATTCTTTTGGTTTTATAATTATTGGGTTTAAAGTTTTAAAAGGAAATTCTATATTATTTTGTGAAGCATATATTTGAAACCAATCAAAGAAATATATGTGTATTTTATGAATATTTATAAATTCATAATATTCTTTGTGTATTTGTTTTCTAATATTACAATAATGTTTAAAAAACCATTCTCTTTTACTAGTATTTTCCTGGATATAAAAATCATTGTGTAATATAGTTTTATTTACCTTAAATTCTTTTTCTATAACATTTAATTCATTTGCAATATTATCTGTTATTGCTGATTGTGTTGGACTATTAGGTTCACTAAAATCTGATTTATTGTAAATATTTTGTGATGTACTGGGTGCACTGATATCAGATTTAGAATAATACTCTTTTTTAGAATAAACTGGTCTATGAATTTCCGTAGAATAATCAGCTTTTCTAAATGAAGAGTTTACATATTCAACATCTGATGTTGAAAATAATCTTTGTTTTTGGTAAGGAACATCTATCACAGATGGTATCTGTGAAAATCTTCCTAAATTTATTGTGCTAGAAATAGATGCATTATCTTTTTCTCTAGTGGAGAAACTTCTAGCAAAGCTCAGTTTAACTGATCCATCATTTAATTGTCGTATTCTGTTGATCTCAGTATTTGGTTCATGTATTTTATTTGTAGCTTTAACTGCTCCTTCCAAGACCCATTCATCTGGAAGATTTACATCATTCCATTTTATAGATCTTGAAATTACAGCATTAGATCTGGTCAGATCTGTATGTAAAATCATTGTTTCTCCTCTTTTTAAAGAGTGTTTGGGTTTTGGACCAATAAACATAGAACTCATTACCTTGTAATGAATCCGATATATTAAAGCCAATGGAATTGATCCTGGCAACATATCATATCCATGTGTTTTGATTTGAAGTACCAAAGTTTTCAATATTTGTATATCTTTTAAAGAACATGAAAAATTAGGATAACAATCAAAAGAGATTGATCCTGTACATAGACTAGACTCTACAGAACTAAGAAGTGATTGTTCAAAATTATTATGTCTTATATCTCGTAAGACTACTAATATTGATGTATCTAAACCTTCTCTTGTTAAAGGTTTGATACCCACTTGTATTAAACCAACATGTAAATATTGATATCCTTTCTTTTTATGTTTTTCAAGTGATTTATAAGATAAAAGTTGTATTGTTTCAAACGGTTTAGAGAGTGGAATATCTCTTTCCTCTGTTTTAATTATATAATCTGATTTTAACATATTGAAAATTGAAGACTCATATATTTCATTCTTCTTGATCTTTGGAATGACCCAGTTATTTACTGCTTTGTCAAAATTCTCTATCATTATTTCTTCAGTGTTGACAATTTTATTCTTATTTGCACATGTTACCGAGCTGCACGAAGCAGATCCTTCGAAGATATCTTCCATCTTTATATATGCTTTCTTTTATACTTGTTTGGATCTTTGGCTACAAACACTTTGACGCATACAGGATTTATTGCTCTTCAAACGAGAATGATAACCCAGCGTGTACAAAGCAAACACTCACCAAAGATTTACACAAATATAATTAAAAGATATATAAAACTGAATGAGCTGTCGGTAGATCTGAACCGTTTGGCTCTGATACCACACGACAAATATAATATTCTTGAATATCGTATAATTCTGATAATGAAATAAGCAAAGCATTTGAACAATTCCAAAATAACAATTCTAATAAAGTGGAAAAAATAGAATGGGATAAATCTATAATACCAGTACAAATGTCTACCGATCTAAAAATAAAACCTATTTCCCAATATCGTTTTAATGCACAATCAATATATTCTTGGAATATAGATGGTATGTCATAATATCAAATAATAAATGTATTACAACAAATGACAATGGCAGCCAATGCTTATAGAACTCAGCTAACACCTGATGATAAAGCAATCGCTGAATATCTTATTTCTGGTTTCTCTGGACAACTTAAAGGTTGGTGGGATCATTATTTAACTCCCATACAGAGACAAGAAATATTAAATGCAATAAAAGTTGATGAAGAAAATAATCCTATAATTATTGATGAAGGAACAATATCAAATTCGGTTGCCACAGTTATATTATGTATATCCTTACATTTTATAGGTGACCCATCACATATTAAAGATAAAAACGCTGAATTATTAGCAAATTTGAGATGTAGAAAACTTAGTGATTTTCAATGGTATAAAAATACTTTCCTAACCAGAGTCATGATTAGAGAATATTCTAATCAGCTATTCTGGAAAGAAAAATTCCTTGCAGGATTACCAAATTTACTAGGAGAAAAAGTTAGAAATAAAATTAGAGAAAATTCAGGACAACAAATAATATCTTATTCAAATTTACATATGGAGAATTAATAAGTTTTATACAAAAAGAAGGATTAAGATTATGCCAAGACATAAGATTACAAAGTGGTTTAAAGAAAGAATTAAGACAGACTAAGTCTGAATTAGGCATTTTCTGCAAACAATTTGATAATGATCCATATAAACCTTATCATAAAGAATGTCAAGGAGAATGTTCTAGAAAACCTTATAATAGAAATATTAGAAAACCATATAATAACAAATATAACAATAGATACAATAAAAACACTAAATATAATAAAAGATTTCAAAAATCCTCTAATGAATTCTATAAAAATAAATACAACAATAAGTATACTAAAAAACCTTACAGAAAGACAAATTACAAGAAAAATAAAAATACAAAAGATTACAAAAATATTGAATGTTATAAATGTCATAAGAAAGGTCATACTGCAAATTATTGTAGATTAAAAACAAAATTACAAGAATTAAATCTAGAAGAATCTATACTAGAAAAAATTTCAAATCTACTTGTTGAATCTTCTTCGGAGACAGACAAAACATCTTTCGAGTCTGGTGAAGATCTTCAAGTTGATGAAATATACACATCTTCTTCAGAAACCTCTGATGAAGAAAAATATCTTTATGTTCTAACAAAAGAACAAGAAACAATATTAGAAATGTTAAAACATATAGAAAATCCTCAATTACAAAAAGAATATTTAGATAGAATAATAGATATAAATTCAAAACAAAAAGAAACAAATAAATCAGCTATATTACCAAATGTTTCAACTAGTTATTATGATTTAACTAGTATATTAAATAAAAACAAAGATACAAAGAATAAAAATGCAACAATCCCAGATCTACAAAAAGAAATAAAAGAAATAAAAATAGAATTAAAAGAGTTAAAAAAAATAAACAAAAACAAGATTCAGAAGTTATGAAATTAATACTTACAAAATTACAGACTGCAGAAGAGTCTGATCAATCTTCAGAAACAAAACCAGTAAATATAGATACCAATATCATCGAAAATATTTCTAATGTGCCAGAAGATTTTTTATTTGTTTTAAGAGAAATAACATCAAGAAAATATTTAATAAGAATAACAATAAAATTCTCAGAACAATATCATTTAGATACAATTGCTCTATTTGATACAGGAGCAGATCTTAACTGTATTAAAAACTAATTTGGTCCCAAAATCATATAGAGAATCTACAACTACTAGACTCTCTACAGCAAATAATACCAAATTACAAGTCAAAAGTAAAATTGAAGCTTATATTATAAAATCCAATACATCAATTAAAACAATGTTCTTAGTTGTAGATGATATTCATCATGCAGTTATACTAGAAACACCTTTTATGAATCTAATTACACCATATAAAGTAGGAATTAATTCTATTTCTTTTAAAATAAGAAATAAAAAATTACATTTTGAATTTTTAGAAAAACCTAAAACAAAAAATTTAGATTTAATAAAAGCTTGTTCTATTCATAAAGAACAAATAAATGCAATAATTAAAAGTAAAATTTTCCAATTACAATCATTAAAAGATACAGTAAATATTAATAAGATAGAACAAACTTTAAAGGATCCAAAGATAATTACTAAAATACAAAATCTTAAATTATCATTTGAAAATGAACTTTGTTCAGATCTTCCAAATGCTTTCTGGCGAGGAAGCAACATATAGTTGATCTTCCATATACTCCGGAATTCAGAGAAGAAGATATACCTACAAAAGCAAGACCAATTCAGATGAATGCAGAATTGGAAAAACATTGCAAAAAAGAAATACAAGATCTAAAATCAAAAGGATTAATCCAAAAATCAAGGTCTCCTTGGAGTTGTGCTTCTTTTTATGTCAATAAAAATGCAGAAATAGAAAGAAGAACACCTAGATTGGTAATAAATTATAAACCACTAAATAAAGCGTTAAAATAGATAAGATACCCATTACCTAATAAGAAAGATTTATTAACAAGATTACATTCTGTATGGATATATTCAAAATTTGATATGAAATCAGGATTTTGGCAAATACAAATATCAGAAAAAGATAGATACAAAACAGCATTCACAGTTCTATTTGGGCAATATGAATGGAAAGTAATGCCATTTGGATTAAAAATGCACCTTCTGAATATTAAAGAATTATGAATAATATATTTATGGATTATTCTAATTTTTGCATTGTCTATATAGATGATGTATTAATATTTTCCAAATCAATAGAAGAACATTTTAAACATTTAAAAACTTTCTTTTTTATAGAAAAGAAAAATGGTTTAGTATTATCTAAATCTAAAATGTCTTTATTTCAGACTAAAATAAGATTCTTAGGTCATCATCTGACTCAAGGAACAATTTTACCAATAGAAAGATCTTTAGAATTTGCATCCAAATTTCCAGATAAAATATTGGACAAAAATTAATTACAAAGATTTCTTGGATCTTTAAATTATGTTGTTGATTTTATTCCAAATATAATAATAATTGCAAAACCATTACATAATAGATTAAAGAAAAATCCACCAACATGGACTGAAGAACATACTTCAGTGGTCAAGAAAATAATAAGTCTAGTATCTGATATACCCTGCTTATATATAGCAGATCCAGATTTATTTAAAATAGTTGAAACAGATGCATCTGATATAGGATATGGTGGAATATTAAAACAATTACAAAATGGGAAAGAGTCTATAGTTCAATATACTTCTGGTCATTGGAATGATACCCAAAAATCATATTCTACTATTAAAAAAGAAATTTTGAGTATTGTATTATGTATTAATAAATTTCAAAGTGATTTATTAAATAAAAAATTTCTTTTACGTATTGATTGTATATCTGCGAAAGAAATTTTACAAAAAGATTTTAAAAATTTCAAAACAAATACTTGCTAGATGGCAAGCTTTATTAAGTATTTATGATTTTGATATTGAATATATTAAAGGAGATACAAATTTTGTTCCAGACTTTCTGACCAGAGAATTCCTCCAAAACAGACATAATGCCGAGGAAGTCCAAAGACAAAGGAAAGCTACCGGCGGATAATGACAATAATATCCCACGAAAAACGTGGGCATATAAAGTAGAAGAAGAGGAAGAACTTCTTCAAAAAAACCTCAATAGCTGCAGTTCCAATATCCCAAATATATCCAAATAAAACACCAATATCCATTATTGAAAGCCTATCCAATAGTTCTGAATTTCAAGCATTGCTTGAAAAATTCAATATACCAAAATCTACAGAAATAGCAGAGACTTCATCAGCAATATCAAAACCTCAGCCAACTACTTCAATAACCCAAAAAACCAATAAAGTTTTCAAACCACAATCCACAGAAATTACCAGTAAAATGTCCACATATAAAAAGGCCGTGCAGACAACCCAGTTTGTGGAAAAGTCTTTTTATCAATATATTACTACTATAGAAAAATCATATTATGATAAAAATCCATTAATTTCCATACAAAATTATTTTGGAAAAGAGTTTTTCTATAAATCATAGAATATTACGAAAACCACAGAATATTATCAACATCTGTTGATAATGACAAATTCTGTTGAAATAAAACATCATTTTAATAAAGATAATATAGAGTATGCCTTCTCCAACTTTAAAATAGTGTCTATAATGACACCGGAGCAATGGCAAAAACAATTTGGATCTTTATCCGAGGAAATTGATTTTCCTGCAGGATATAATTCAAATTTATTTTCAAATGTCTCTTTTAATTATTGGGATTACCAACAAGCTTGGTATAATTCCCTATATTTTCAAAACTCCAGGGGTTCACACACCTGGTTGATATTTTTTGATACTAGAAGAATAACGACGAAGAATATTCCATATTGGTTCGCAGCATGGTGGGATCATTTTGGCTCCTGTGCAGAATATTTGAATGATGTAGTGAGACCATCACTACAAGTATTTACGAAGATGTATTCTCCCACAGATGAAGAGAAGATATTTTCAGAAATGATGATATTTCATATGAAGTTCTATTTACCATAGGTATTCCAGTGGAGAGCAGAATATACTCCAAATACAAAAGTACCCTTGATAAAAAGAAACTTTTATATCAAATGGTGGACATCATTCAATATTCCAGAATCCATTTACCCTCACAAAGTAATGGAACAAATAAAAATATGGAATGCACAAAAGCAAATTACAGATAGCAGAAAAACAATAACAGCACCGGTGAAGCCCGGACATGAACAATTTTTATTACACAAATCAAGGATGCAATCTCAGCTGGCAATGGCGAAAGACCCTGAAGAAATGCAAAATATTTTGATGAAATTTGCTCCTTTATTGCAAGAAGCAAAACCTTCATCATCTTCAGGATCGACGAATGCAGTGGATGAAGACGTTGATTTGATAGAATAAGTTGATCATTTGTAATATTTGTAATAATTTCATATTTGTAATATTTGAATTGATGTAATATTTCAATGATGTAATAGTTGTTATATCTCTGATATAACATGCAAAAAAAAATTAAAATATTTGTGCGGAAATGACCAAGCAAGTTATAGTAGAGAGACCCTTATTTTGGCCATATTCCCCTCAAAATTCCTATAAAAGGAGGGGGTATGCACACTTGAAAAGGCACAAGTTTTTCTACCATCTTTCTTACACTTTCTCTCTCTCCATTCCCAGTTTCCATTTCCATCCAATATCCTTCCAACCTTTCTCCCATACTATCCCACACCAAGAATATTATATTTGTTCTTGAATATCTTTCAATAACCATTTGAAGCCAACATCCCTGAAGATCTCCAATCTTCAAACAATAGTTGTATCTCCAATATTTTTGAAGAAATAAATATATGGTATGAATTGAATTCTTTTACTTTTTGAGTTCTTTAATATAGTGTTTTTAATTTTATTTATTACTTTTATGTATTATATACCTATATAATTGGGTCGGTATATACCGCCTAATTATTGTTGTTAATATATATATATATATACATACATATATATATATATATAATTATATCATATATATATTATTATGGCTGGCTGGAATTAGTTCCGCCTAACCTTATTCCCTCTCCCTTTTTATTTACTGTTCTTTATTTATCTTCTTGGGGAGTTTAAACACCCCCATTTAAATACTGTTCATTTAATTTTGTTTTACTTATAGTTTTTACTTTTCTTTATGTATTTTCTTGGGGAGTTTAATCACCTCCATTTAAATTCTGTTCATTTAATTTCGTTTTACTTACTGTTTTTATTTTTGTTTTACTTACAGTTTTTAATTTTGTTTACATTTCTGCTTTGTTATTCTTGTTTATTATTATTATCTTTTAGTGTGTGTGTGTGTGTGTATATATATATATATATGCATAACGCACAAGTAGTGATTTGGTGCTTCAAATAACCCATTTATGTATAAATCTAGCGGGGTACTAACTTATATTGTGAACGTACATAAACCCATAAGAATTGACGTACCTTTATAAAACTTATATATATATATATATATATATATATATATATATATATATATATATATATGCAAACTTGCTTATGAGTTCATGTAGATATAAGGCTTATGAAAGTACTTGCGAAGTAGTTACACTTCTTGTTATACTTATGTAGTTTGCAAAGTAACGTAGTTTAAGTCCTTATAAAACAAAACCGATATATTGTCAAAAGCTTTTACTACTAACTTTTTATATACCAATGCGAAGCTCGTAAAGTATCGTTACCTACCACTTAACATGCGTTTGAATATAGGGTTTATGAAAGAAGCCAAATCATATTCTTAAAAATGCTTATAAGAAAATAGCTATGTAATCTTATATGTCTATAAACTCAAACGGTTGTGAAGGTACTTTTTACTGGCTACACACTCACATATATATATATATATACACATACACACACAAATATATATATATACTCGTATGTGAGGCGAGTATGGATGAGCGGCACGATTTACTTTGCTAGAAAGAGGAGGGGTCAGTTAGACGAGTGGATATGGTTCGGCAGAGTAAGACAACGCTAGATACTTGTTTTGGCGAGCTTGATTAAGTTTAATATGAATTCTCGTTCGATATTTTAGAGATGAACCATTTATTTACCTATGTTTTCCAAATATTTACTTAATTTAACTCACCTTCAATATAATGATTTCCATCGTGTGACGACAGTCGAATCACGCTTCCTGACAAACTACGAGGTCCAGGTAGCGGGTCGTAACAACTTTCCGTTTCAAGTTTGTTACCAAATAGCTCTCTCCAAATATGTCTTCATTTAATGAACTAGTTAGTTCATCTCCTTAAGCACTTTACTTAAATAACTAGTTTAGTTCATCAATCATGGCACCTGAAAATAGTATAAAGACAACAAATGTTTGCCATATAATGTAAGCTTTAACACTTCATGGCAAGTTAGTACGACAACAATATATATAAGCATGTAAAGCATATTTATCACATAAGCATGTCAAGGAACAATGTATTCATGTATTTCGTAATCACGTAACATTTAAATCATGCATTTTCAAATCACTCAAACCCCGATTTCTCAACACTGACTTTCCTCCTTACTTTGAGCATTAATTTCTCATTCACCCGGTATCGGAATTGAGTGATTCAAAAGCCTAAAATTATATACTCACCGCGTATATAATTAAGGCCTCATTAGTTTCTACTCATCATTAATGAAACTAATCATAATCGTAGCTCAAAGTACATTGCTAACCACAGTTTGCAACTTAGCCCAATTTCAATTTCTTTCTAATGTCTCCAACAATCCCCCATATGAATGGGGATTAATGCAAGTGTTTATCCAGACTCTACCGAGAAGTCAGACAAGAAAATGTTGCATCAAAAGAGGTAGCTTCTGGCTTTGAACCTTTTTTAGTGAAATACTATCGGATCCACTCGACTAATTAGTGACTTGATATCTTGAACTTACTGGCCTTTAGTGTGAACCTAGACAACAGTACTCACACAACATTTCTTTTAACACTTTTTGGGTTCTCATGATTGTGTTCGTTTTGGCCATGAACCACCCAGTTATAGAAAGTGCATTAGAGAACTTCGGCCTTACAGAATTCTCATAGAAGCGACCACACTTCACACTTACATAGGTGTTTCCTATCAAGAGTATTCTGCCATGCCCCACTTGAAATATCAAGATATAGAAACCATTAAAAGCCTCAGCTTACCCTCACGTTTCTGCAGACAGCAATTTTATTTAACAGAATGGATAAGTGCTCACTAAACTCCATAACTTAGTTGTCCCATTGAACCAAGATTTTGGGATCTCCAGTCGACAAGGTTGGGTTACCGTTACAAAGATTCATGCATCATAGGCTTTAGTCCCATTCCGTTTGTCATAATCGACATCTGATCTCTAGGCAAGCATTTTGTAAGCGGATCCGCAAGATTCTCCTTTGATTTTATATAATCTATGAAAATCATGCCATTAGAGATCAACTGCTTAATGGTATTGTGTCTCTGATGCGTGAGTCGAGAATTACCATTATAGATGTTGTTTTGAGCTCGTCCTATAGCCGATTGACTATCACAATGTATGCTGATAGGAGCGATTGGCTTAGGCCAGCAAGGCAATCTTCCAGGAAATTCCGAAGCCATTCAGCCTCTTCTCCGGCTTTATCAAGCTCTATAAACTCCGCTTCCGTAGTGGAACGAGCTATGTACGTTTTCTTCGTAGATTTCCACGACACAACACCTCCACCAACAGGGGATAAATATCCACTAGTGGACTTAAAATCTTTACTGTCAGATATACAGTTGGCATAACAATAGCCTTCCAAAACTTTTGGATATCTTTAGTAATGTAATCCAAGATTCATCGTATACTTCAAGTATCTCATCACTCTATTTAGAGCATTCCAATTATCATTACTTGGATCACTGGCAAACCTGCTCAATTTGTTTACCGAACACACTAAGTCTGGTCTTGTATAGTTCGTTATGTACATCAGACTTCCAATTACTTGTGAGTACTTCAATTGAGCTACTGGCTCACCTCGATTCTTCCTTAAGTGTATACTTAAGTCAAGTGGAGTCTTCATCGGTTTCACATCAAGCATATTGGAAAGTTTTAGAACTAATTCAATATAGTGAGTTTGTGACAACACGAGTCTTTCGGTTATCCTAGAAATTTTAATTCCTAAAATAACGTTGGCAACTCCCATATCCTTCATATCGAAGTTTCTCGTCAACATCTTCTTCGTATTTAAGATGATATCAAGAGTACTACCCATGATCAGCATGTCGTCTACATAGAGACATACTATCACGTATACATTCTGTGTATTCTTAATGTAGACACACTTCATAGGACCTATAAAGCACCACTAGAAGGGGGTTGAATAGTGGGTGTAGAAAATTTGGGTTTTAAAACTTTTGAACCAAAAAAACCTCACTTCTGAAAACAGTTTCTATTTTCAGACCCTGATTTGAAATAATTAAACGACCTAGTTGTAGACCTCCAAAAATTGTGAAATTTTGTGTGAATAAACTCTCAGATGTTGTAAATGTTGTAACCGTAAGTCTTTGAGGAAAAAACTTAAATTTGAAATTAATGAAATTAAATTAAATTTAAAAAAAAGAAAAGAAAAACCTATCATTAACTACCCATAACCCCCCTCCCCTTAATTCCCGCCCCCACCCCCATAAATTTCGCCCCTTCCACGGTTAAACCCCCCAACCCCTTAATTTTAGCAGCATTTTGGCTGCAGCACTCGAAGGAACCAGAAAAAAAGGAGAAGAGACAGGTAGCGTGAGAAGTAGCGGACAGGAGGAAAGAGAAAGGAGAAAGAGGGAGAAAGAGAAAAGGGAGAAGAATAAAGCAGGCACACCCATACCGAATTCAATCACCTTGCCCGAGAATTCTCCGTGTGACAGGTAGGTTACTCTCTCCTCTGTCGGATTGCTTTGGATTCCCTCGTATTCTGTATTGGGACATTTTAATTGTCACTGTATGTTTATTTTTTATATGTGTACTGCGGATTCTTTATATTTTGGTATGTAAATTGCGTGCTTGGCCTTAGATATAGATCACATAACACGGAAATAGGATAGAATAGGTTCGGTTCGTTGAAAAACAAGCCCGGAGGCGGCGCGTGTAGCACACGCATGGTGACCCACGCGCCCCTGAGCGGCGCGTACTGTTCACGCGCCGGTGTATCATTGGAAAAACATCAGAGACGTTAAATGGAGTCTAATGGAATTGGTTTGGGGTAAATTGGAGTTAAAACGAAAAAGATATAAATTTTTGAAGGAAATTAGAATTTTAAATAAAATAAAGGGGAAAAAATGGAGATCGCATGGCAGCTGTGCAGTGCCAGGAATATAGGAAAAAAATTAGGTAGACGTGTGTTTCTAATATTAAATTGATAAACAAATAAAATACTATAATTTAATCAGTAAACAAAATAAAGTAGAATTAAAAAGAAAAAGAAATAAACAGGTACAATAATAATAATAAAAAATATGTGGGAGGGTGTTGTGAATATGCGGCCGACAATAATAATAATAATAATAATAATAATAATAATAATAATAATAATAATAATAATAATAATAATAATAATAATAACAATAACAATAATAATAATAATAATAAAAGAATAAGAAATAATTCAAAGAGCATATTTTAAGTTCAGTAAATAAAAAAAGAAAAAAAAATATGTTACTGGAGCCGAAGTTAAGGAAAAAAAAGAATATATATAATAATAATAGTAAAACGAAATGAAATAAACAACATTCATAAATATTAATTTGTAATTAACTAAACAAATAATGTTTTACCACTAAGAGAAATTTAGAAACCTATTTAATAAATTAAATTAAAGAAATAAAAATAGTAGTGGAAGATAACAATATTTTAATAAAAGTTTAAAGTGTGTGAAAGTCTAGGAAAAATAAAATAAAGTGTAGAAACCTAAAATAAAGTCTAAAAAGTTAAAATAACGATAGGAGATAAAATATAGTAATGAACCCCACGCAACATAGGGTAACTACGCAATATATGTAATACACAACATAGAACGGAGCATGCAACATAGGATAAATGGAAGTGTCCAAGTGTGACGCATTCATGACACGAGCATTGCATTTGGCCTATGAGCCGTGTGGCCTGACGAGGCGTGTGATGGTGTTGGTAATAATGGTTACCTTCACCTAATAGGACCCGGGACATGCATAGCATATCATGGAAAAGAAAGAGCATAACGTGTGATATTAAATGACTACGTGTGACACGCAGATAGAAGTGCATGCATCATGAAGTTGCGCATTGCATTTGTTATTGTTGAGATTATTGTTTATCTTGTTGTTAAGTTGTTTCAGTACTACGTTTTGGGATACGGATCAGGTCGGGTATGTGTTATTTCCTTGTTTATGCTTTATTTGCTTTATTATGTATACATTTATGTTTTATTGCTGTATTTATTTGCTACCTGCTTTACGTGCTTTATGTATTACCCGACTCAGTATGTGACAGTCTCTTTTCGGGAGAGACGGGTAACATACGAGTGACTCCCATCACTCACCCCCCACCATCCCTCCACAGGTGAGCAGGATTAAGAGTGTATATATTTATCGAGGATGAGACCGATTACGCAAGCTGGGAAGAGTGAACTGGGCTCGAGAAGGGATCTTGTTGACCGGGATCTTGTTCTTGGGATAGTCAGATAGACCTCCACCTAGGTTTATTGTATAATTTTAGTATTTCATAATTGACTTAGTGGGTTTCGTCAACCCTTGTACTTGATTTTATTCTGATGGATTTAATTTAATAAAGTCGTTTATTTCTTTAATTATCGTTTCCGCGAAAAATTTCCACGTCAGTTCCGACATGTAGAGAAGTTTGAACGACGCTTTGTAGTCCTCGTAGTAGGCTACGGCGGGTGCACTGTTCTCGATGCTAGGGCTCGGGAGCGGGGAACTACAATAAATGTCTCACAAATATTTCAAATTAAAACTCCATTCCTAACTCCTTGAAAATACGTTTTTGGTCAGATTATGCAAAACTGTGAGAAACAGTACTCCGACTTGAAAACTTTATTCCAATTAATTGGTAGCTCCAAATGGTCTGAAAATTTAATGACAACACCCTCAAGATATTTATTTTAATGCATTGAAACAGTTTTTGAAAATTCTTTTTGGAAGTATATCAATCACGTTGATGTTCTCAACTTTTGCAACTCTGAAAATCAGATTGTACTAGTGTCAAAACTATTCAAGTTTGACTGACTTATACTTATCTTAATGAGTTGAAACTTGCGCCAAATAAAAACTAGGAGGTATGGCTGTGTTTCTGCAAAATTTTATGATTTTTGAAATTCGTTTGCTATTTTTACATTTGCAATGAAATTGATGCAGAATGTTGAAAACTGAAAGTAAAGTGCAGTAAAGACACCAAGGATTTTATACTGGTTCGGTTAAATCAACCTAATCCAGTCTTCGAGGACACCTTAATTGGTTATCACTAAACACAATAAACACCTTACCATAAGGTCGACTGGAGTCACACACTACTCCACTCTTTTAAATACAATACAATCGAGCAAACAAATCACGGATACTACCACCGATTGAATGAAGGTTTGATCACACCTTGATCAACCTTTTACAAAAATGAATGAGTGTGGATGGTATATTCAAAACCTATACAATATGTAGAATATATGAACAATAGGCTTGAGATAAGAAGAAGAAGAAAGAAAGGTAGAAGAAGAGAGTAGTAGATCTTTTTGCACTTGAGAGAAATGTGAGAGTTGTTTTGGCCTTGTTTGTACTATTATCTTTCTTTTATGCATGCTTGGCCGCCCCACTAGGGCTTCTTCCTTTCTTAAGAATTCTCTTTAATGCCCTTGGAAGATTGCCTTGTGTAGAGATGACACCATCTTGCTTACTTGGCGCACTATGATTGGAAGGATGACTTGACCTTGCTTACTTTGTAGCGCCCCGGCCCGGACAGCGGAATCCGAACCGGTGCACCCGTCGTAGCTTACTGAGAAGACTACAAGACGTCTCATCCTCGATTATACATCATCAATGACGTAAGAGAAATAAGCGCGGAAACATGTGAAAAGTAAAGTCTAAATCCATTAACATTGTACTCCAAGAAAACGCAAATAATTAAAACTGTCTATGGACGCAGCCGTCTACATCCTCAATGTTCAGAAGGAACTAAGACAATAAGGAGTGTCCAAAACAAATCCCCAAAACGAGCTCTAAACGTCCCATTCGGCCCACTCGCCGCCGTCTTCTATAAAGATCATGTCATAATTAGGCTCATCTGCAAAACAAAGGTAGTACCCTTAGCGAAAAACGCTAGCAAGTAATCCGCTTATAAGACATACGGGATCATCACATGGCAAGACATGAGTATATATATAATTCAGGGAATAATGGGGCACATGTCTTGTATACATTTCAAGAGCATAGGTTTAACAGTATATATAACAAAAAAAAAACATAAGAACAGTAATTCATGACGTTCAATCAGTTCACTATCATTTAAGTCCCGTATCAATCATACCCATGCTTCGTGCCATGAAATGCATTCACTTTCTACAAACCATGCGAGACACTTATCATGCCCTGACCACCAAACCTAAACAAAAGACTTTTCATAACACATATCATGCATATCTTTTCGCAAAACATTCAAAGAAAACACTTCTTGTCTTATTCTTCGCGTAGCAATACTTTATACCCTGTGGGTGATCAGTCCACAGCAACATAACTTTATACCCCGTGCTGATAGGTCCACGGCCCCATAACGTATACTTTATACCCCGTGCTGAAAGGTCCACGGCCCCATAACGTATACTTTATACCCTACAATTGATCCACAGGTCACGCTTTTATACCCTGCCACTGCAGGCGTGACTTTTATACCCTGTGATCAACGCAGCTATAGCTTAACTTTCGCAAACTTTATACTCTGTGCCGAAGACATCTCTTATCAAAACATTATGCAAATGCAAGTGCCGTGATGCAAGACACTTATCATATCAATCATATTCTTCATTCACCTACTTCAAATCACATTCACATGTCGCTCAGTCTCTCGAGACTCACATCATTCACACACTCGAGCCTATTCTTTCCGACAAGTCAACATCACCTAACCATCCTTCCTAGAACCCAAAGGATAATGTAGGAGCCCTCACGTTCCTCTTATTGGACTCTGTAGAGCCTCATGCGTTCATTCCTACCCCTTTTGAGTCATTCACGGTGATGTCCGATTCAAATACCCTACGAAGTCTCCACCGTCGATTCACCATCTTAAATCATGTTCCCAAGACTTAGACTAACCTCAATCATGTCCTAAGAAGTCCCTAAGGTCACACACAAAAGATTCCCTAACTTCCCTCTTTCTTTCCTTGACTTTCCACAAAACAGATGGACGTCATACCCTGACGTCGATCGATCGACGTACGTCATACCCTGACGTCGATCGATCGACGTCCATCTGAGGGACGTCGAACTCTCACTCAATCTATGTCGATCGATCGACGTCTATCTGAGGCACGTCGAACTCTCACTCATCCTACGTCGATCGATCTACGTCTTTCTGAGGCACGTCATCCCCTCACTTACTATACGTCGATCGATCGACGTACGTCATACCCTGACGTCGATCGATCGACGTCCCCGTTCCAGAATTCCATTCTGCAGTTTTTCTGCAGAAACCGCTGAAATCACCCCCAATTCGATCCCAACTTTCTCCTAAACCATTCCAAGCCTATTTCCCACTATCAATCCATCCTTAATTCATCCAAAACAACACTTTTAACATACGATTCACGGATTCAAGCCTAACACTCAAAGTGTTCATCAAATCAAACCCAAAAACCTAACCTTTTCACTTCCCCCTTCCCTTCAACCGCCATTATCAACAAAATAGGGTTCAAGGGGATTGGGATTTACATGATCTCACATAAACAACAACAACAACAATGATTTCAATCAAATAACGACCAAACCTCGAAACCAAAACACATAAATCACATATAGAATCACAGAAAGAAATTACTACATGGTGATCCATTTTGATATCAAAAATAGGCCTTTTCTCTTTCACAAATCGTAGGAGCTTATAAGTAGATTACTTGCCTGTGATTACTCGAAGACGGATTGAAGAAAGGAAGAAGTTTTGGATCAAAGCTCGAAGAATCTTCTTACGGTTGCAGAGGAATAGAACGTCGCCTAGGGTAGAGAGGAAGAAAAGCGTCGGTTTCTTTTCTATAATGGGGAGAAACTGACGTTTGTCAGTTTTGATATGGGAAGGGGAAAATTTGGAGTTTCTAAATTATATCTATTATCTTATTTATCCTAAAGGATAATTTTCTAATATTCAATTCTAAAATTGAATACAAATTAATTCTAATATTTAATCCTTCATTAAATGTCAATTAATCCTAATACTTAATTCGTAATTCATTATTGTTGACCGTCATTAATCTCATTTAATCCTCCTTTATCTTTTAATTATTCTACGGAGGGTGCGGGGCATAACATTCCACCCCCCTTACAAAAAGTTTCGTCCTCGAAACTTGCGTACCTTAGTTGAAGAGTTGAGGATACTTTTCTCGCATCTGCTCTTCAAGTTCCCACGTAGCTTCCCGTTCTGTGTGATTGCTCCACTGGACTTTGACATAGGGAATCACCCGTCTCCGTAGCACTTGTTCCTTACGATCCACGATTCCCACTGGTACCTCTTCATAGGTAACATCGTCTTTGAGTTCCAAGGGTTGAGTTTCCAGTATGTGACTCGGGTCCGTCACATATTTTCTTAACTGTGACACGTGGAAGACATTGTGGACCCGTGCTAACACTGGGGGTAGTGCCAGTCGGTATGCCAAATCCCCTATCTTTTCCAATATCTCGTAAGGGCCAATAAATCGTGGGCTCAATTTTCCTTTTACCCCAAATCTCATGATGCCTTTGATAGGAGACACTCTTAGATATACTTTTTCGCCCACATCGAATGCCAAAGGTCGTCGTTTGGAATCCGCCCAACTCTTATTACGGTCCTGAGCTGTCTTGAGTTTGTCTCGAATGATCCTTACTTTTTCTAACGTTTTCTCCAGGAGTTCGGGCCCTGTGATTGTTCTTACGCCGACTTCATCCCAATAGACAGGGGACCTACATTTCCTCCCATACAATGCTTCGAAAGGGGCCATATCAATTGCGCTGTGATGACTATTATTGTACGAGAATTCCATCAACTTCACCATTCCGTCCCAATTTCCTTTAAAGTCCAACACGCAAGCCCTTAGCATGTCTTCAAGTGTCTGAATAGTCCGTTCAGACTGTCCATCGGTTTGGGGATGATAGGCGGTGCTCATTCTTAATTCTGTGCCTAAAGCTCCCTGAAATGCTGTCCAGAATTTGGAGGTAAACCGTGAATCTCGATCCGATACTATGCTCACTGGGACGCCATGTAAGCTAACAATGTTATCCATATACAGGTTTACCAACTTCTCCAAAGGCGTTTCACTTGAGATAGGCAGAAAATGTGCTGACTTGGTTAATCGGTCCACTACTACCCAAACCATATCGCATCCATTTCTCGTCTTGGGTAATCCGGCTATGAAATCCATGGTGATATGTTCCCATTTCCACTCCGGAATCTCTAGTGGCATTAACAAACCACCAGGCCGTTGGTGCTCGGCTTTAACCTGTTGGCAAACTAGACATCTCTCAATGAACTCTGCAATATGTCTCTTCATTCCGGACCACCAATAATGTTGTTTCAGGTCTCTATACATCTTGGTGCTACCCGGATGTATGGATAATTTGGTGTTATGAGCCTCCCGTAGGATTTCTTTCCGTAGCTCATCAACATCTGGCACACATAATCTCCTTCTAAACCATAAGCTCCCGTCATCTTTGACCTCAAATCCTTCGACTTGGCTATTCTTGAGCTTTTCTGCGATTTCATTCAAGGTTCCATCCTTACTTTGAGCCTCTTTTACCCTATCTATGAGACTTGGGGTGATGGTTAATGTCGCCAAAACATTCACGGTGGATTCTACCAACTCCAACCCAAATTCTTCCATTTCTCTTTCTAATGGCGACTGTCGTGCGTGATTAGATTTCCTGCTTAGCGCATCCGCCACCCTATTGGCTTTACCCGGGTGATAGTGGATGGTCAAGTCGTAATCTTTCAACAGTTCCAGCCATCTCCGCTGTCTCATGTTCAACTCTTTCTGAGAGAACAGATACTTTAGGCTCTTGTGATCTGTGAATACCGAGCACTTCTCTCCATATAGATAATGTCGCCATATCTTTAAAGCGAACACTACTGCAGCTAATTCGAGGTCGTGAGTCGGGTAGTTCTGTTCATACGTCTTTAGTTGTCTTGAGGCATACGCAATGACCCTCTCGTGTTGCATCAGTACACAACCTACAACCGGGGTATTAGATTAAACTAAAATGTGAGTGGAATGATTGTAACTTATATTATAATTTTACGTACCTAAACCATTTTTCGATGCGTCACTATAGATCACGAATCCGTCAGTACCGGAGGGTTGAGCCAGTACTGGGGCTGTGGTTAATTTCTTCTTGAGTTCCGTGAAGCTCTTCTCACACTCAGCTGTCCATTCAAACTTGGTCTTCTTTTGAGTCAGCCGACTAAGAGGTACTGCTATTGTCGAAAACCCCTCAACGAATTTTCTGTAGTAGCCGGCTAAACCCAAGAAACTTCGTACCTCGGTGACGTTAGTGGGTCTAGGCCATTCGGTGATGGCTTCTACTTTCCTCGGATCTACTGCAATCCCTTCCTCTGAGATTACATGACCCAAGAAGGTCACACTTCTCAACCAGAACTCGCATTTACTGAATTTGGCGTACAACTGTTTATGCCTCAGTATGCTCAAAACAACTCTCAAATGGTCCGCATGAGTTCGTTCATCAGGGGAGTACACAAGGATATCATCAATGAATACTACCACGAATTTGTCCAGCTGTTCCCTGAAGACAGTATTCATAAGATCCATAAAGGCAGCGGGGGCATTTGTTAGCCCAAAGGGCATCACCAGGAACTCGTAGTGCCCATATCTGGTACGGAAAGCGGTCTTTGCTATGTCCTCGGCTTTTACTCTTAGTTGGTGGTATCCTGACCGGAGGTCAATTTTGGAGAAGATCTTAGCACCTTTTAGTTGGTCAAATAAGTCCTCTATTCGTGGCAGTGGGTATTTGTTCTTAATGGTAATCTTGTTCAGTTCTCTGTAATCGATGCAGAGTCTCATACTGCCATCCTTTTTCTTCACAAACAACACGGGTGCTCCCCAAGGGGACACACTAGGACGGATGAACTTCTTGTCCAATAACTCTTGTAGTTGTTCCTTCAGTTCCCTTAACTCTGCCGGAGCCATTCTATAAGGAGCCTTAGAAATCGGTTCGGCTCCTGGAATTAAATTTATCTCGAACTCTACTTCTCTCGGTGGTGGTATTCCTGGCAAATCTTCTGGAAACACATCAAGAAAATCGTTGACCACCGGAATCTGTTCAATAGGGGATGCTTCTTGGCTAGCATCCACTGCATACACTAGGAATCCTTCAGCACCCTTCCTTAAGGCTTTGCATGCTTGAGCCACAGACATAAACAACTTCTTGGGAATTTTCTTTCGCTCTGCATCCCCTTGGAACTTCACTTCTTCCATGTTAACGTTCTTAATTTTCACTTGCTTCAGTCGACAATCGATGTTGGCATGGTTCTTGGCCAACCAGTCCATCCCCAAGATAACGTCGAAATCATACATCTGAATGGGGATTAACGTAACAGAGAGACTTTGCTCCTCAAATTCGAGTTCACAGTCCCGATACCGTTGGTATGAAGTCATAACTTGATCTCCAGCCGTCTGAACACGGTATGGAGTTTCTAACCACTCAGGTAGTTTAGTAAGGTGTTTAGCAAATCTTTTTGACACAAAGGAGTGACTTGCGCCACTATCGAAAAGCACGTTGGCAGGCATCTTATCTACTAGAATCGTACCTAAGACCACATCAAGGTTTGTATAGAGGGTTAAACACATACGAACCTTAATTTAATAGTAATTTCAAACTTAAATTAAGTCGCACCTGTTACCACATCAGTGGCTTCACGGGCATCAGTGTCAGTCAGGAGATGGACCCGAGCATTTGCTCTTGGTTTTGCTCTGGGCTGTTGGGCCGCCTCCCCCGGAGCGTTCTTCTTCATTTCGGGGCAATCCCTGATCATGTGACCCACCTGTCCACAACGATAGCATGCTCCTGCTAACTTCCTACACTCTCCCACATGACTTTTATTGCAATGGGGGCATACTCCCACCGCCTGCTGTACGATCTGGTTTTGCGGTGGGGGTCTCTGGAAAGTTCCCACTGGTTCTCTCTTTGGGATCTTGACCCAACGTCCGGCTCTGCCCCCCATTCTTACCTCTTCTCTAACCCTCTTACCCTTGTCGGAAGGCCCAGTGCCAGCCTCCCTTGCTGCTACCCTTCGGAAATCGCTCTCCACCCGAAAACATGCGTCTAACATATCCTCAAAAGTTTTCATTCCGGCGTTCACAATCGCCGATTGTATCCTCGAGTCCAGTCCTCTTTCAAACTTGGCCATCTTGAGACGATTATCAGACATGATTGCCGGAGCAAACTTTCCCAAGGCATGGAAACGGTCTGCGTACTCTGAAACCGTCATTCGACCTTGCTCCAGTCGGTCAAATGATCGGATCTTGTTCAGAATCGCCGTCTCCGGCACATAGTATTTCAAGAAAGCATCACAAAAATGTGCCCAAGTGATTGGCGGGGCCATTTTCAGAACCGTACCTGCCCACCACTCTCCTGCTTTGCCACTCAGCAGGGGCGTGGCAACCTCAACCTTGATTTCTTCCGGCACCTGCACCAGCCGGAAACACTTCTCCACTTCAGCCACCCAGTGTTGCGCTTCCTCAGGGTCCGTGCATCCCCCAAACTCCGGAACCCTTACCTTCCTCATCTCCCCGTAGAAGAATCGGATGTTATGCTGGGGCGGCGGAGGTGGCGGTGGTTGTTGTTGTTGTGCATAACCCTGAGCAATCACGGTCAGGGCATCGGTGAGCACTTGGGGTAATACCACTTGTGGGGGTTGGTCTTCACGTCCGTTTCCTGGGTTTCCGATGTTATTTCTTCTTGGAGGCATTCTTGCTGAAAGATCAACATTTCGTTAGACATTAGTAGACATCGAGAGTTGCTAATATAAGCATACATGAGTTTGGGTGAGGTGTGGAAACAGAACATTACTATGTAGATTAACGCGCTCGCACACACCCCAACCTTGTTTACACTTATATCTAAAATCACATACTTAGACCTATAGGTCAACTTAGGGTCAAAATCATAGCTTAATACTTTATATACCATAACCTAGGTCTCCGAGGTAGATCTGAAGCCTAGGCTCTGATACCACCTGTAGCGCCCCGGCCCGGACAGCGGAATCCGAACCGGTGCACCCGTCGTAGCTTACTGAGAAGACTACAAGACGTCTCATCCTCGATTATACATCATCAATGACGTAAGAGAAATAAGCGCGGAAACATGTGAAAAGTAAAGTCTAAATCCATTAACATTGTACTCCAAGAAAACGCAAATAATTAAAACTGTCTATGGACGCAGCCGTCTACATCCTCAATGTTCAGAAGGAACTAAGACAATAAGGAGTGTCCAAAACAAATCCCCAAAACGAGCTCTAAACGTCCCATTCGGCCCACTCGCCGCCGTCTTCTATAAAGATCATGTCATAATTAGGCTCATCTGCAAAACAAAGGTAGTACCCTTAGCGAAAAACGCTAGCAAGTAATCCGCTTATAAGACATACGGGATCATCACATGGCAAGACATGAGTATATATATAATTCAGGGAATAATGGGGCACATGTCTTGTATACATTTCAAGAGCATAGGTTTAACAGTATATATAACAAAAAAAACATAAGAACAGTAATTCATGACGTTCAATCAGTTCACTATCATTTAAGTCCCGTATCAATCATACCCATGCTTCGTGCCATGAAATGCATTCACTTTCTACAAATCATGCGAGACACTTATCATGCCCTGACCACCAAACCTAAACAAAAGACTTTTCATAACACATATCATGCATATCTTTTCGCAAAACATTCAAAGAAAACACTTCTTGTCTTATTCTTCGCGTAGCAATACTTTATACCCTGTGGGTGATCAGTCCACAGCAACATAACTTTATACCCCGTGCTGATAGGTCCACGGCCCCATAACGTATACTTTATACCCCGTGCTGAAAGGTCCACGGCCCCATAACGTATACTTTATACCCTACAATTGATCCACAGGTCACGCTTTTATACCCTGCCACTGCAGGCGTGACTTTTATACCCTGTGATCAACGCAGCTATAGCTTAACTTTCGCAAACTTTATACTCTGTGCCGAAGACATCTCTTATCAAAACATTATGCAAATGCAAGTGCCGTGATGCAAGACACTTATCATATCAATCATATTCTTCATTCACCTACTTCAAATCACATTCACATGTCGCTCAGTCTCTCGAGACTCACATCATTCACACACTCGAGCCTATTCTTTCCGACAAGTCAACATCACCTAACCATCCTTCCTAGAACCCAAAGGATAATGTAGGAGCCCTCACGTTCCTCTTATTGGACTCTGTAGAGCCTCATGCGTTCATTCCTACCCCTTTTGAGTCATTCACGGTGATGTCCGATTCAAATACCCTACGAAGTCTCCACCGTCGATTCACCATCTTAAATCATGTTCCCAAGACTTAGACTAACCTCAATCATGTCCTAAGAAGTCCCTAAGGTCACACACAAAAGATTCCCTAACTTCCCTCTTTCTTTCCTTGACTTTCCACAAAACAGATGGACGTCATACCCTGACGTCGATCGATCGACGTACGTCATACCCTGACGTCGATCGATCGACGTCCATCTGAGGGACGTCGAACTCTCACTCAATCTATGTCGATCGATCGACGTCTATCTGAGGCACGTCGAACTCTCACTCATCCTACGTCGATCGATCTACGTCTTTCTGAGGCACGTCATCCCCTCACTTACTATACGTCGATCGATCGACGTACGTCATACCCTGACGTCGATCGATCGACGTCCCCGTTCCAGAATTCCATTCTGCAGTTTTTCTGCAGAAACCGCTGAAATCACCCCCAATTCGATCCCAACTTTCTCCCAAACCATTCCAAGCCTATTTCCCACTATCAATCCATCCTTAATTCATCCAAAACAACACTTTTAACATACGATTCACGGATTCAAGCCTAACACTCAAAGTGTTCATCAAATCAAACCCAAAAACCTAACCTTTTCACTTCCCCCTTCCCTTCAACCGCCATTATCAACAAAATAGGGTTCAAGGGGATTGGGATTTACATGATCTCACATAAACAACAACAACAACAATGATTTCAATCAAATAACGACCAAACCTCGAAACCAAAACACATAAATCACATATAGAATCACAGAAAGAAATTACTACATGGTGATCCATTTTGATATCAAAAATAGGCCTTTTCTCTTTCACAAATCGTAGGAGCTTATAAGTAGATTACTTGCCTGTGATTACTCGAAGACGGATTGAAGAAAGGAAGAAGTTTTGGATCAAAGCTCGAAGAATCTTCTTACGGTTGCAGAGGAATAGAACGTCGCCTAGGGTAGAGAGGAAGAAAAGCGTCGGTTTCTTTTCTATAATGGGGAGAAACTGACGTTTGTCAGTTTTGATATGGGAAGGGGAAAATTTGGAGTTTCTAAATTATATCTATTATCTTATTTATCCTAAAGGATAATTTTCTAATATTCAATTCTAAAATTGAATACAAATTAATTCTAATATTTAATCCTTCATTAAATGTCAATTAATCCTAATACTTAATTCGTAATTCATTATTGTTGACCGTCATTAATCTCATTTAATTCCTCCTTTATCTTTTAATTATTCTACGGAGGGTGCGGGGCATAACATACTTGTCACTTGATGATAGGTCCAACTTGGCATCCTTTAATGAGCTGTAAAATCTGGAAAAAAAACTTACAAAATATGTGCTCAAAATTAGTCAAAATATTTCCATACTACCAACCTTCAATTCCTTGAATTTTTGGATACATATTGAGGTGCATTAAGGCAACAAAATCTCCCACTTTAGCATGTGCTGGAAATTTTTCAGCATGTGTTTTTCTTTTGAATTGTTTCCTTGTGTAGTGCCTTATTTTATGTGACTAACCTTGTGTGGCATATTCTCCACCGATTGAGATGCCAACTGTGCTCCACCTAAGCCCCATCATGGCTGAAAATGGCGTGTGGAATAACTTGGTCATGTGCTGAATTTCAACCCTAATTTGAATTTTCTAGAACACTTTAACATGTCTTGAATGTGTAAAAATTCTCTAGATACATGTTAAATCTCATGCCAAAAAAATGTTCCATGTGTTGTGTTCGTAGAAAACAGAATTTTCGACTTTCGTCAATTACGCGATTTTTATCCGATTAAATTCAAACATCTTGCACATGTCATATATGTTATGTCACACATAATAATCATTTTATAAAGTGTATATTCAGCTCTAATGGCTGATGGATAAGGCACCCATGTGCTTAACAAGAATTTCAACTTGAAATCTCCACAATTTTAGCCTAAATTGTGGGTGATTTGTGTGTGCCATCATGGAATGATTTAGTGGCTGATTTGAACATGTGAGCCATGAAATGTTTGGCTATGTTTGATATATATGTGCTGGCCATTTTTATATGGCAAGTACGTGACACGTCGGTGAAGTTTCGGTAGTCACCCGGTACGACCATTTTCGGTTTATGACCTTGTAACGTGTCGTTATAATTTTGTCATCACCATGACTTATATCATATGATATAAGACATGAATATACTCATAAATATAAGCTGTATATAGTGGTGTGACGTTGATGTACGTTTGTGATATATGTAATGTGTCGGTAGTACGTCGAAATATATGTGTTTTGTGCTTTTTAAAAAAATATGAATATATATATATATATATATATATATATATATATATATGGCATGTAAGATGAATAGGAAGGAGACTTTCTATTTCCAAATTTGTTGTCATGTAGCTTCAACCAAATATGTCTCCATTTAATGAACTAGTTAGTTCATTAACTTAAGTACTTCACTTAATGAACTAGTTTAGTTCATTAATTGTGGCATCTAAAAGTAGTTCAAAGACAACAAATGTTTGCCATATGATGTAAGCTTTAACGCTTCATGGCTTGTTAGTACGGCAACAATATATATAAACATATGAAGCATGTATATCACATAAACATGTCAAGTAATAATTTTGTCATGCATTTCGTAAACTCGTACCATGTAAATCATGCATTTTTAAATCATTCAAACACTTTTTCTCAACAATCTCCCCCTTTTGACGATTTACAAAATAACATTGATTCATGATTTAAATGTTATCGCTCCCCTCCAAATATGCTCAAATTCGAATTTTGAATTTTGAATTTTATATCATCTTGTCTCTCCCTTAAATCATGCAATCATTATCTCTCTCCCTCTTAAATCATGCTCTCTCTCTGCCCTTTTATTTTGTAAATAATATCAAAATTACATGTAAGGATAGAAAGAAATATAAATCTAAAGCAAATTAACTGAAATCATGCCTAATTTTGAGCGTAGATTTTCATACGTGGCTTGATTAAGTGCTTTGGTTAATATGTCGGCTACTTGTGCTTCAGTATGAACATGTTCTATAACTATGTCTCCACTGTTGACATGATCATGAAGAAAGTGATATCGTACCTCTATGTGCTTTGCCTTAGAGTGTAATATGGGGTTCTTAGACAAATTGATAGCACTCATACTACAACATTACAACATTATCCCATTGTCTTAGAGGCTCCCGCCTGTGGCGGGGTATGTGGGGCGATGTATGCAACCATACCCATGTGTTAGCACTCATACTATCACAATAAATAGGGATGTGATTTACCGTGATTCCAAAATCAGATAGTTGCTGTTTTAGCCATAAAAGTTGCATGCAACAAAGACTAAGTTCTATGTATTCCGCTTTAGTAGTAGATAATGCTACACTAGCTTGCTTTTTTAGAAAACCAAGATATTAACGAATTTCCAATAAATTGACATGTGCCACTTGTGCTTTTTTTTATCTATTTTGCATCCGCCATAATCCGCATCAGTATAAGCATGCAAGTCAAATTCACAATTCTTATCATACCATATTCCTAAAGTGGGAGCATGCTTAATGTATCAAAATATTCTTTTTAAAGCATTATAGTGTGACACTTTGGGGTTGCTTTGAAATCGAGCACACATACAAACACTAAACATGATATCGGGTCTACTTACGGTAAGATAAAGCAAAAAACCGATCATAGACCTATACAAATCATTATCAAAGTCTTTTCCATTCGCATCTTTATCTAGTTTAGTTGTTACACTCATAGGGGTAGGGGATGGTTTCAAGTTTTCAAAATTAACCTTTTTAATCATGTCATTCACATATTTGACTTGACTTATATGGATGTCTTTACTAGTTTGTTTAATTTGCAAGCCAAGAAAATAATTTAACTCACCAACCATAGAAATTTCAAATTCGGATTTCATGCATATTTCAAATTCTTCAACAAGTTTATGAGATCTGGATCCAAAAACAATGTCATCAACATAAATTTGAATAATAAGTAAATCCGATTTTGCTTGTTTCAAGAATAAAGTGATATCTATTGTGCCTCTTTTAAATCCATTTTCTAAAAGAAAAATAGCAAAACGATCATACCAAGCCCTAGGAGCTTGTTTTAAACCATAAAGTGTCTTCTTTAATTTGTACACATGATTAGGATATTTTAAATCCTCAAAACCGGGTGGTTATTTCACATATACTTCTTCTTGTATAAAGCCGTTTAAAAATACACTCTTTATGTCCATTTGATAAAGTTTAAAATTCTTCATGCAAGCAATAGCAAGTAATAATAATATGGCTTCTAAGCGTGCAACAGGTGCAAATGTTTCTTCGTAGTCTATTCTCTCTTCTTGATTGTAGCCTTGTGCCACAAGCCTCGCTTTGTTTAACTTTACCTTCTTCATTCATTTTATTTCTAAAGACCCATTTTGTGTCTATTACCGTTTTATCCAGTGGTCATGGCACTAAATC
Source organism: Eustoma russellianum (assembly GCA_036186865.1). Classification (NCBI taxonomy): domain Eukaryota; kingdom Viridiplantae; phylum Streptophyta; class Magnoliopsida; order Gentianales; family Gentianaceae; genus Eustoma; species Eustoma russellianum. The sequence continues at coordinate 32,894,373 of AP025045.1, forward strand.
ACATACATCATTTCTTGTGAATTGATTTAATTCATCATGCATAGCGTCAATCCAAGAAGAATCATTCAAAGCATCAAATACATTCTTGGGTTCAATTTCAGATATCATAGCATGGAATTGATTTAGTTCATCCACATTTATTCTTCTACGTGGTCGGACATCTTGTGTTATATCGTCTATGATAAGGTCGTGTGGGTGATCCCTATGCTATCTTAGTTGATTATTCTCTAAATTTTCATGCATTTCTTGTGTGTCGGGTTCATCATGTACGATATTTTCTTCTATATTATCTAACACGGGCTTTAGTTCAAAATCATCGTCATATTCTTTATATATTTCAAAATCACTGAATTCATTAAACTTCACATGAATAGATTCTAACATTTGTCTAGTGATAGGATCACAACATGTATATGCTTTAGAATTCACAGAATATCCAACAAAGATGAATTCAATTGATTTAGACTCAAATTTATCTAGATTATCTTTTTTATTCAAAACAAAGCATATACAACCAAACACACGAAAGTAATCGATTTTAGGCATACGCTCATTCACAATTTCATAAGGAGTTTTGTTTATTTTCTTTCTAATCGATAACTGATTAATTATATAGCATTGCACAATTTATGGCTTCCACCCACAAAAATCTAGGCAACTTATTTTCACATAGCATGGTTCTAGCAATTTCTTGTAGTGTCCTATTCTTTCTTTCTACTACTTCATTTAATTGTGGAGTTCTAGGTGGCGAAAACTCGTGTTTGATACCTTTTTCTTTGCAAAATGCAATCATGTCCTTATTTTTAAATTCACCGCCTCTATCACTCCTAATCTTTTTAATATTCAAACCATTTTCATTTTCATGTTGTTCTATTAGTTTAGCAATTTCAGCAGCATTATCATCTTTATTCGCAAGAAATAAAGTCCATGTATAGAGAGAAAAATCGTCAACGATAACACATGCATAATGTCACGCACCAAGACTCCTAGTACGACTAGGACCAAAGAAGTCAATGTGTAATATTTCTAAGACTCTAGATGTGCTAATTTCATTTTTAGATTTAAGTGACTCGCGTGTTTGTTTGCCCTTAATACAAGATTCACACAACTGAAAGTTGTCTAAATTAAGTTTAGGCAATCCTCGTATTAGATTCTTTTTTGAAGTTTTTCAAGGGTTGAGATGCCAATGTGTCCTAACCGTCTATGCCACAAATTCATGTTAGGTTCATTTAATGGATTTCCAAGTTATAGACTGCAGCATTGCTAGCACCCTTATAGAAGTGATCCTAGTTACCGGTGAGTAGGTGTCAAAAAAGTCAAAGCATTCCTTTTGTTGATAGCATTTAGCTACCAACCTAGCCTTGTACTTTTCAATAGAACCATCCTCTTTTATCTTCTTCTTAAAAATCCACTTGCACGTGAGTGGTTTACTTCCCGGTGGAAGGTCAACCAACTCCCAAGTGTGATTCTGAAGAATCGAGTCTATCTCATTGTTAATTGTCTCTTTCTAAAATGGAGCGTCTGGAGTTGACATTGCCTTGGAAAAGTTCTTTGGCTTATTTTCTACCATATATGTTAGAAAATCCAGTCCAAACGAAGTTGGCATTCTGGCACGCTTGTGTTGGAACGTGCACCTGCAATGAACACCACTAGAGGGGGTGAATAGTGGTTAGCGGAAATCACACTACTCCTTTGTAAAAATCCCCTTTGAAAACAGAATCTGAGACCACCTCAGATTCAGAACCTGTTTTTAAAAAATTCAAAGATAAGTGTACACAATTCCAAAAATTATGAAAATTTCCATAATTTAACTTCAATGTGGTAACAAGACTCGGTCCAAAAATCAGACAAAAATAAGATCGTTTGGCCCTTCAAACAAATAAAAAGATTCAGATGGTTAATCTGGACAAAATTAGACAGAATGTTGCTGATTTTGAAAAATGTGTTTCTCTTTGAATACTCAACCAAAAAGGTTGATCTTTATATCAAAACACTCCTTAGGATGTTTAGTTGATGTTTCCAAAAGGCACTGACATTAAATAATTCTTGATTAATACAGAATTCAAGTTTTCTCAAAACTGGTCAGATTGCAGCAAGATTGGAGCAGTTATCTTCCAAAGACTGAAAGACTAACTTTCCCTTGATCAAATCAAGTCATTCTTGTTGCAGATGAAATTTAACAGTCTGAAGTATAACTCCACCAAACATCACGAATTTCGAAAGTGTTTAGCTATTTTTTCAAAACGTGATAATTTGTGTGAAAACTGCAATAAAAACGGGCAGAAAACAGAAAGGTAGAAACAAGACAAGAACACCGAGAATTTATCCTGGTTTGGTCAATGTGACCTACTCAGTCACAAGGAACACCTTTCCTTGGATTTCACTATGAAATGAATCACCTTACAACAAGAACCAAGCTTGATCCTTTGGTTATACACCAACCCTATTCAAGACTTGGATGAATACCTTCTAAGCAACACTTAGTTGCAACACCTCTACAACCTATTGATGTAGCCGTATAGAAATGGCTAATCAATATTACAAATGAAGCTCAAGAGGCTTGTAGCTCAAAAAATACAACAAAAACACCTTTGCTACAAAGAATGAAACAAGAATAACAAGAAGAAGATGATAGCTAGACAAATCAACAAATGCTTTCAAGTGAGCTTTAAATGTGTTTCATCTTCTTCACCATTGCCTCCTATTTATAGTGTGAATTGAGCCTTGGAGATAAGAATGCACATGTGTCACCATCTTCATCATCAAGTCCAAGTGTCTTCACATCATTGGTTGGCCTTTGTACACTTGGCAAAATGAGACAAAATCATTGGTCCAACTTTACATTTCAGCATGGCCGAATTTTAGCTCCAAAAATGAATTGGAATTATCTTGAAAATGTGAAGATAATATCAAGGAATAATACTCCAATGTCCCCTCAACTTTTTGGCATAAACATAGGACATGTGAGGCTGACTTTTCTTGGATAAAAACAACTCAAATTCAGCTCCAACAAAGTGTAGTAGCCGTTGGCTACTTAATCATATTTTTCAAAAAAAATAGCCTTGATTATCCTCTGTAAATTGAAGATAATAAGAGAGGATAATACTACCAAAATACCCTCAACTCCAAGAACAAGAATAGGGCATGTGAGGGCTGCCATTTGACCAACAAATTCAGCTCCAAAAACCCTTATAGCCGTTGGGTTCAAAAATAAAATTTCCAAGTTGGCAATTTTGCTAACTAGCTCCTTTTTGATTTGTCCACTTGTCACCAAGCTATAAAATGAGTACATCATCATATCCAACTGTACACATTTATGACCTCATAAATATGTATATCAACCCAGATTTTTGAAGAAGAAATCGCCAAATAATAATTGATAAGATTATGCCAACATATAACACCAAAATTTCAACTATTCCTTCTTGTACGTAGTGATCATTTTCACACCTTTAAAACCTTTGATATCTCTGAATAAATATGCTCTCATAGCATATATAAGAGGGTCTTCAAGAAAGAAATAGAATGTGACATCACAACTCGTCACATATCCCCTATAGTCAATAATATCATCATGTGAGAGAAATAAGATAAAATCATCATATAATCTTCAAATTAATAATAACTCAACTCCAGAATGAAGATAATAATATACTCAAAAGATTTCTTGAGTGAAAATACCAAAAATACCCTCAGGGGTGAAATGACCAAAATGCCCTTGGTGTGAGAAAATTTCAGAAATGACCCCGATGGACAAAAATAAATATAATACCACCTTTGTCTTGATAAATTTGATAAGAATAAGTCCTTGATATATATCCACCATATCATGTTCCTACAAGACTCAAAATACCAATTTTGACCTTTTTGGTAAGTTGTAGAAACATCCAAGGCACGTTAGTCACAAGACATTTAC
>AP025045.1:32898298-32916996 GCA_036186865.1 Eustoma russellianum
AGGGGTGAAATGACCAAAATGCCCTTGGTGTGAGAAAATTTCAGAAATGACCCCGATGGACAAAAATAAATATAATACCACCTTTGTCTTGATAAATTTGATAAGAATAAGTCCTTGATATATATCCACCATATCATGTTCCTACAAGACTCAAAATACCAATTTTGACCTTTTTGGTAAGTTGTAGAAACATCCAAGGCACGTTAGTCACAAGACATTTATAATCATCAAAAACACATAATAATCACATAATGAACATGTATAAATCATGTACAAATGAAAACAACCAATTTATCACATATTAGGAAAATATTTCTAAAAACCCTAGACATCGATCGATCGAAGTGCCTTAGCTTCAGAGATCGATGTCTCATAGTAAGGTTCAGAGTTTGTCTCTGACCTACATCGATCGATTGAAGTGAGGGTTCGATGTACATCGATCGATCGATGTGTCTCAGGTTCAGAGATTGATGTCTCATCGTAAGGTCTTGAACTTTCACTGTCCTACATAGATCGATCGATGTGAGGGATCTATGTACATAGATCGATCGATGTGCAACAACCTGAGAGATCGATGTCAACTTTTTCAACTTTTTCAACTTTTAAAGACATATAACATCATGTATGATATTTTTATGTATTCACCACTTAAAATCATGACTTTGAAAATTATCCAAACATATTTCTCAACATTTTTCCCCTTTTGGATGATTTTCAGAATAACCTAACATGATTTTGATGTCACAACTCATAACCAATTGTTTATCATTAATCTATAAATTATATCACCAAATTTGTACCAATTGTTTCAGAAACAAATTTCCAACCAATTACCAATTGTTTTCATATTGTTTTCAAATTCTCAACTCTCATGTATTCATATGCTCCCCCTCAAGTTATAATCTCCCCCTTAATCTATGCTCAACTTATACAAATTGAAACTTAGCATGTTAGCATATTAGCATATTATTCAATCAACCAAATTATGACTTACCAACTAAAATCATGTTCTTATTCTATCTCCCCCTTTATTTTGCAAATCATGCAAAAGATAGAACTATACAATGGTATCGTAAGTCATCATACCTAACTTGGCTCATAAGTTTTCAAAAGTGGCTTCATTAAGGGGTTTGGTACAGATATCAGCTATTTGGTGCTCAGCTTACGGTGAGCATGCATTTTTAAAATTCTTCATACATTTCATCAAATGTCATTTCACTATCAGAATCACTATCAGAAGAAGAACTTACCTTGTTGGATACGAAGCAGACTTGAGCTTCTTCAGTTTCAGATTCTGAGTCGGATGAGTCGCTCCATGTGCTCGCCTTTCCTTGACTTGGTCTCCTTTGCCCTTGTCGTTTGTGCCTTTTTGTCCTTGACTTGTTTGTTATTGTTGTTATTATTATTATTTTTCTTTATTAGACAATCATATGAAATATGTCCTTTTTGACCACGCTCGTAGCACTTTAACTCTTTATTATACCATTTATTGTTGTTAGAGTTATTTTTCTTAGATTGAGAAGAAGAAGAAGAAGACCGTTGTCTATTCCTATTTGGATGTTTGAAAAACTTTGTAAGTTTTCTAGCCATTAATATCAAGTCATCGGCTAATTCATTATCACTATGACTATCATCATTACTAGCATGTGTTTTAGTTGTTTTGAAAGCTATTGACTTATCGGATGACTTAGACGATTCAGACTTCCTTTGGTTTAATTTTACCTCGTATACTCTAAGTGAGCCTATCAATTCGTCCATTTTTGTGATCGATTCCGTCTCTTCAATTGCCGTGAACTTTGGATCCCGTTCAGCAAGAAGGCTTTGCAGCACCTTTTGAACCTTTTTCATTGTTCGTGAATGATTTGCCTAAAGCTTCAAGAGCATTGAAAATGTTAGTAATTCTCAAATCCATAGATGTTATGGATTCATTCGGCAACATTTTGAAAGATTCTAATTTAGTCATAAGCATGTTTATTTTTGATTCTTTTACACCGCTTGTACCTTGTTGATTTAATACAAGTGATTTCAACATGTCGTGTGTGCTTAATGCAATTTGTGTTAGGTCCGAAATACACTCTAGAGGGGGGTGAATAGAGTGTTTGGATCTTTTGCGGAATTTTCTCGTTTGGCTCAACTCAAAAAGCTATTCAAAATCAGAGCAAGAATGGGAGATGAGAAATAATGAATAAGTACACCGGATATAGAGTGGCTCGAATCGTAAATGATTCTACTCCACTACCACTTTGTTTCCAAAGTGTATTTTCAACAACTACTCTTCTTATTATGAACAATAAGAACAACCACATCAACACTTACACTAACACTTTAGTGTAAGCAACAATAACAACAATTTCTTGCACAAAACACACTTGTGCAACTACAGCAACTACAACTCTTAGCAAGAACAACTTCTTGCTTACTCACAACTTCAACAAAAGTTCCCTCAAGAACTCCTCACAGTGGGTTGAAGAAATATGGTAAGGTTCACACTTTCTCACAAGTCTAAGCACAAGCAAGAGATCAAGTATTTATGGTTCCTCTTGTGCTTGACTCACTTTCTCTCAATACAACAATGAAGAGCAAAATAAAAGCTAAACAAGCTTTAAGCAAATTTACAAGTATGAGAGAACTATACAACAATGGAAGATGAAGCTAGATGATGTTCAAAGTATGTAATTGCTTCATCCAAGCCTCTTCTATTTATAGATAAAGTTGACCATGTTTTTGAGGCTCTCCACCAAGTCTTCATCTTCAAAAATGTCAAGATAGTGCCCAAATAGTCTTTAGCCACCCTATGGAGTGATTTGATCTTGAATAGCCACCCTAGAGAATCTTAGACATGGTTAAAATAGTCAAGGAAGCATGTAGTATGTTGAGTTAAAGTCCACAAGAAATTTGATCAAGATTGGAGAGAGAAAATATCATAGATCTCCCTTGGATTTTGTTCCAACGTTTGAAAATTTTTGAATTCTGGAGACGTCGATCGATCTACGTGACAGGGCTGAGAGATCGACGTCTCTCAGAATGACATTGATCGATCGACGTCTGCCTGGCTGAGAGATCGACGTCTCTCAGATGTACGTCGATCGATCGACGTCTCCTAGGCTGAGAGATCGACGTCTCTCAGATGTACATGGATCGATCGACGTCTCCTAGGCTGAGAGATCGATGTCTCTCAGATGTACGTCGATCGACGTACCCTTAGCTGAGAGATCGACGTCTCTCAGATGTATGTCGATCGATCGACATACCTTTAGTTGAGAGATCGACGTCTCTCAGTTTACCAAGCTTCACATGGATTGATCCATGTGCCTCCTGAGGGGCTGATGTATGTTTCAACTGATCCATGAGAGATTTACGTCTCGCAATATGTTTTTCTCAATTAGCTTCAAATTCAAGGTGTGAAATTCCATCTTAGTCCTTTTACAGCATCTTTTTATATCATCAAAACATTTTATAATCTAACAATCTCCCCCTTTTTGATGATTTCAAAACCAAGATTCTAAAAGATGTTTTTGCTTCATTTTAACTGTTTGAATGTTTCAAACTTGAAAAGTATCATCTTCCCCTAAGTATATGCACTTTATACCTTCCGTTGTAGTCAATGTGAACAAGATTTTACAACTCCAACCAAAATACTTTTCTTTGAAATTTGCTCCCCCTCAACCAAATGTGTATCAACAAACCAACTTTCTCAAACATGCATCAGTAACTCTTCATGCTCATTTTCATTTTACCAACAATTAACAAAGATTCCAATTTCCAAACTCACCTCATTTTTGCTAGCTACCAAACATTATTTCATCAAACAATCTCATCATGCAATAAACTATTTTAACAAATAAGCCACTTAAGCTACAATAACCACTAATAATAGCCAATAAAACACTTTGACAAATAAGCCAGCCAATAGCTATTTTCTCCCCCTTTTTGAAAGCATCAAACAATAAGCAAGATTACTTCATTAAATTCAAAGGCACAGCCAAGTTTTACAACTAACAACACATACTAAGCTAGAACAAGAAGCAAGCTAAACAAACACTCTAGTCTTCATCTGAAGAGAATGTGATGCCAGGAATGCAAGCTTTCATCTTTGCCTTGAGCTTTGCAAACCTCGACTCATGTACGGATACCTTGTTGCGAAGCTCCCCAACCTCTTGTTGAAGACTAGCAACTTGAGCTTGAAGTTCCGGGACATTTGAGCTCAAGCCACTTGGTTCTCCTTGAGTATCCGGTTCAGGAATGGGTGCCTCGTCTGGAAACTCTTCTTCTTCTCTTGCTTCCTCCTCTTATTCCCTCCTCATTGCTTCTTTTCTAGACTTCAGTATTTGTTGGATGTTGAATTTATCATAGAAGTCTTTGTGCGTTATGTTGTCAACATCCGTGTCATCTAAATGAATACCCGACTTCACAAGCATCCTATAAATAAGATTACTATAGGGAAGGGCTTTGTTTTGTTTGGTTGCGGCTTCGATAACATTTGTCATAAAAAGCTCCCCAAAGTTAACCTTCTCACGGTTAGCTATTCGGTATGCGATGTATAAGTCAAGGTTACTTGGCAATTTTGCGGATTTACCATTGATACAAAATGTAACAATGGCAAGAAGTGTAAGATAAACTAAGGGCATGTCATTTGTGTTTTTACTTGGATGGAAACCTAAGAAAGATTTTACTTGATCTTCAGATACTTTCCACTTAGCTGCATCCCACTTCCACGTATCAAACTCAAAGTACCCTTCGTTGGGTACACCAATCAAGTCACAAATTTTTTCTACTTTCCATTTAATGTGATGTCCATCAATAACGGAATGTAGAGCTAAAGGAAGGCCATTTATGTATTCAATCCATAAATTGGCATAAAAGAGTCGAGTATACCTAGTGGACATTTTTGACATCTCATTCTCATTCCATATACTCCTCCATTCTTGAACATCTAACCACTCAATGATAGGACTTAGTTCATTATTGCTTAGAATATCATTTATTCTAAGAAATTTGAGTGGGATGGTGGCTCTTTCATCATCTTCCCATTTATCATATAAAATCTGAGAATGTCTAGTTATATACCTTACTTGCCCCGGGGGTAGGGGTTCCGTCAAAGCTTCCTTGGCATCTTTGGCTTTGATCCAAGGGAAGTTGGAGAGAGTTAGCCCACTCCTAACCCCAGCAAGAAGGCGCCCTTCACTCATATCCATAGACTGTTTCATTCTAGGTTGAAAAGATTGTCCTTGAGAAAGGTTGCTTGACCCTTCTCCTCCACCCTAGAAGATCTTGGCCTCTTGGTTGTATTTTTGCTCCTTGAAGACATTTTTGAGAGAAATTAGGGCTTGAGAGATTTAAAATCTTATGTTGAAATGGAGGAATTCAAGAGATGAACTCAAGAATCAAGAGTAGAGATGATTAACTCTTGATTTAGAGATGAAATTTGAGAAATGGATTGTTTTGGAGAAAGGGGGGCGCAACTTTGTAAGGTTTCTGCTGATTGAAATGTTACAAATGAAGAGGGATTCGCGTTTGCAGAGATTTTATACCTGCTGAAATCGACAACGTCGATCGATCTACGTCTGAGTTCGACGTACGTCAATCGATCGATGTCAGGGATCGACGTACGTCGATCTCTTGTTTTGATACGTCGATCGATCTACGTATGCTGGTTTTTGAGATTTTCAATTTTATCCCTCTAAATAATGTTTATCATCCCTAATCTTGTTCTAATAGACTCAAATGTCTCAGTAGGAAGGGATTTGGTGAATACATCCGCTAGCTGGTCATTTGTTGGGACAAATTCAATGCATACCAATCCTTTTTGAACGCAATCCCTTATGAAGTGATGCGTCACTTCTATATGTTTGGTCCTACTATGATGTACTGGATTTTGCGCTATACTTATGGCTGAGGTATTGTCACATAGAATGAGAACTTTATCAAACTTGACATTATAATCGTTCAAAGTATTGATCATCCAAAGTAGTTGTGCACAACACGAAGCGGCCGATACATATTCAGATTCCGCCGTTGAAAGTGACACACTATTTTGTTTCTTGGAGAACCAAGAAACTAAGCAATCTCCAAGGTATTGACACGTCCCGGAGATGCTTTTCCTATCAACAAGATTTCCGGCATAGTCGGAGTCACTATACCCTCTTAAATCAAAACATCCATTTTTGGGATAAAACAATCCAAAGTTCAAGGTTCCTTTCAAATACCTAAAGATACGTTTAATAGCAACTAAATGTGATTCCTTAGGCATACTTTGAAATCTAGCACATAAGCACACAGCATGCAAAATATCTGGCCTACTAGCGGTTAAATAGAGTAAACTACCAATCATACCCTATATTTGGTTACCTCAACCGGCTTTCCTTTTTCGTCTTTGTCAAGCTTTGTACTTGTGCTCATTGGAGTGCTCACACTTCTTCTATCCTCAAATTTGTACTTCTTGAGCAAATCCTTTGTATACTTCATTTGAGATATATACACTCCATCTTGAGTTTGCTTGATTTGCAGACCAAGAAAGTAGTTGAGTTCACCCATCATGCTCATTTCAAATTCTCCTTCCATCAATTTTGCAAAATGCTCGCAAAGAGAATCATTAGTAGCACCAAATATAGTATCATCCACATAAATTTGAACAAGCAATTGATGGTTTCCTTGTTCTTTAATAAAAAGAGTAGTGTCGACTTTTCCTCTTGAAAACTCATTTTCAAGTAGGAAGTTACTTAATCTATCATACCAAGCCCTAGGATCTTGTTTAAGTCCATAAAGGTCCTTTTTGAGTTTAAATACATGATTTGGATAATCATGATTTTCAAACCCCGGCAGTTGAGCTACATATGTTACAACCCGGAAATTCGTTATGTCGTAACGACTTCAAATACCGTAAATATAATTTCGTAGGTGTACGATTCATAAAACCTAGACTGGTATACAAATACATTAAAAAAATATCCCAAACGTTTGAGTCCATACAATAAGAACCCAACTAAATTAGTTAGTAACTTCTACTATTAGGATAAATTAAATCAAAAAGAAATACATGACACAACAATTTTACACCACATTAAATAAAAGAAAAACAAATATATACATACAAAGTAAAAGAAAAGGAAAAAGAAAAAGAAAAGTGAAGACAACTTGTCTTACACTTAGATTAAAATATAGCATGCTCAAGAATCTCATCCTAACCCATCCCTCCACCCCATGCTTGTCAAAAGCTTGTCTCCCACCCCATTTCCCCCCACTCTTGACCGGCCCCTTAGGAAGAAAAGTAGGAAAATAATTCTCCGTTAAACCTTCACATAATTACACTTTCAACCAACCAATTTCATACTACCTCCAAGGAAAAAACTCAAGAACACTTCAACACCCCCTTCTCCTTCCTCTTGGCCGAAATTCTTCCCTTCAACAAGGAGAAGATTTTCTTCTCCTTTCTTCATACCAACATCACTCAAATCAAGTACCATAAACACTCCATCAACCAAGGAAGATTCAAGAAGGTGGTAACATCTAGAATCAAGGAAATCAAGGTAAGAACATTATAAAGTTTAAGTTTGATTCTTCCATATAATTAGTTTCATAAGTTGCTCACTAACCCTCCTTTTTAACCCCAAGAACCGTGTATACTAGGAAGGAAGGAAGAAGAACTCTCTTCCAAACCAAGTGAAGGAACCATCATCTAAGTGTAAGAAAAGTGAACCAAGGCAAGTATTCTTCCTAGATCCTACATGGTTTTACAAATATTAAGTATTTATGTTCATATCAAAGTTGGATCATCATGTAGTATGTTCAATATTTCTTCTCAAGCAAGTATAGATCTAAGTTTAGAAGAAATATACAATGATGTATATTTGATATTTTCAAACATGGTTTATGTTAAAGTATGCATAGTATGAAATATATATGTTGATATATATATGTATAAGTGTATAGATCTATATATATATATCCACGGATCTACACATAATATGTTTAGATATATATATGTATAAAGGTGTAGACATATACATATATATATAGACCGGTTTTGTATCAATACATAGGTGTATATACGGTTTTGGAACGATTAATGTGTATATATATATACGGTTTGTAGATGCATATATATACACATAGATTTTATATATAAGTATGTGTAGATGTATAGATAAATATATATGGTTCTATATATATATATATGTTTATAGATGTTTAGATTGCATAGATGTATATACGGTTTGGAGTATGTATAATTGTATATACATATGACTATTTATAATATATCATAAAATGATTTTATACATGTATAAACATATATTTATTTTGGGAAGTTTGTAAATATATATATAATATATATTTCGGGCCATAAGGTCATTTTAAAGTTAAAATATGTTGTTACATATTTTATGTATACATATATGTATAATATATATGATAAGATATAAAAATGAATAAGTTTTTGGATATTACATAATATATCACAAAATGACTTATATATGTATATACTATGTACATATAGGTTCGGCCTTTAGGCCTTAGTGACAAAGATAAATTCATCATATTTTTTATAAGTATATATGTATATATGATGAATATGTTAAGTTGTGTAAGTAGGCTAAGTATTGTAAATTTATGTATTATGTTATGAAAAGTAGGAAACAAAAATAGTTCATATTTATGTGTGCGTAAGTATAAGATTACTAACTTTATAGTGTATGTATATGATATGTTACATGTTATGTATACTAACATAATAGGTTATGATAAGATGTAGTTATGAAATCTAGACGAAATGTTAAGGTAATTAGAAATTCATGATGTAGGCATTTAAATTATGAATTATGATATGCAGGTATGGAATAGATGCTACCAAATTATTGTGTGTTGATAATAGAAAAAGGGGGCTGTTTGAGTATGATGGCCGAATGGTACTTAGTTGTAGGTGAAAGTGGTATTTTGTTTAAGTTGTGATATGTAGAAGGAAATTAAGTGAGTGATGTTACTAGTGGTGGTATGACAAGATACCCGTATTTGACCGAGCCTCACGTTGCATGAAAAACAAGATTTGCAAAGTATGTGTCACATCTCATGTTTTTAAAAGTTCGTATGCATAGGATAATAAACACGAGACGAATGATTCCGATGAGACATGATATGTTATGTTATGTTCATGATCATGATTATGTTATGTTATGTTGAAGCGCTGTCTTGACATCGGGACCGGAGTGGTAGATGTCAGGGGCCCATGTTTACGTTATGGCTGAGTGTAACACCGGGGTCTGGGACACGGGATCTCAGTCATAATGCGTCACCGTTAGCACATGTGCATATGATTCATGATGTTATGTCGCACATGTACTATATGGGGAATCATTCGGTATGTCGTGCGTTATTATTCTTATGAAAAGTGCTATAGCCAATGATGTAAATGTTATGTCTTCATGTTATGAAAAAGTCATGTTATGCAAGTTATGAAAATCATGTCATGATTATGAAAAGTCATGTTTACGAAAAGTCATTTTATGAAAAGTCATGTTTTATGCATCACGTCATGACCATGTCACCTTAGGGTTATGATTAAGAATTCTTTAAGTATATGATAGTACAACATTGGACAATGTAGTGTTAAGCATGAGAATGTAGTACATGTAAGATATGCAAAGATGGTATAAGTTATGGATTAGAAGTTAAGTATGGATATAGTATGATGCTTTGGATTAAGCAGAATGAGATGCTGTTATGCTATGTATGCTTTGAAATCTTCCTAATTTATCTGCTTTCAGTTTACAGCAGTTACAGATATGATATGATACTTTACTGTTAGAAAGGAGACGTGCTTATTATATTCAAAATTTATGGTTATTATGATTTGTCACCCCCGTCTCCCCATGTATGATCCACATGTCGTATCTGGTAAGACTACTTGCTGAGTGATAAAAAGTCGGTGGCTATCGCTCATACTTGCCTCTTAACTTTCAGAGAACAGGGACCCTGATGCCGTGTTCATTGAGGAGGAACCCAGATAGAGTATCCGTGAGCAGAGATGTAGGCTGAAGCGATGTACCTGTTGTGTGAGCTTTATTTCATTGTGATGTAATAAGACTATCGTGAGAGGCTGTATTGGTGATTTGTGTGGATTTGAACGGTTTGTATTATTATTATGCATGTCGTGAGCTTATTTTTAATTTGCTTCCGCTATATCGATTACAATTCATGTTGACATGCACATGTATAGTATCGACGCCTTGTACTCTATGGAGTAGAGTATGGCGGGTGCACTGAGCCGGAACCCTGGTTTCGGGGAAGGCGCTACAGTTGGTATCAGAGCATGGCTCTAGATCCACGGCGGGAACATTAAAGTAAGCACTTAGAACCTAAGTGATGATCCTAGAACTATAAGTTTATGATCTTAGACCAAGAGTGATATCCTAGAGTAGAATCCTTAGAATGTTTAGGGATAGCTAGATAAATTTAAAAGTTTGGCCCTGAATTATTAAGCCCCAATATATATATATATATATATATATATATATAAGATATATCGATATATATATATATATATATATATTTCTAAATTTTACCAAATTCTGAACTAGTCAGGAAGACAAATTGATTTTTTTATTATTAATGATATTGCCTTCAATAGGAGGTCTCCACGACCTAGAGGTGACCGCGCGCTGACAGACCTGCACAGTTACCCCCTCCTCCACTACCAGAGATACCCTCGCATACAGGACCGGTTCCACTTTTCACTGAGCAAGTGCCTCCACCCTCCACAACAGTCAGGTCAGGGAGATTTTCAACAGGCTGTTCTGCAAGCTCTGGTACAGATAGGACAGGCGGTAGGTAACAACGCCACCAGAATCAATGCGACACCTCCACCCGCCACCGCCACCACCTCAACCACAACATGGTACTCGTTTCTTTTACGGAGAAATGAAGAGGGCCCGCATTCCTAACTTTGAAGGTGGATCTGACCCTGACATAGCCGAGAAATGGCTAAAAGAAGTACAGAATAATTTGAGCTGATTCAAATACCAGAGGAGATAAAAGCCAGGTTATCAAGCCTTTTCTGACTGGTGAGGCCGATGAATGGTGGACCACTAATTTGCAGCATTGCCAGCTCCAGTTACTTGGGAGCGATTCCTCAGAGAGTTTTGCAAATTCTATATTCCACCATCAGTTACCTTACAAAAATAGGGATGTTTGAGTCTCTAGTGCAGACGTCAGGTATGACAGTGGCGGACTATGCCAACCGATTTACTGCATTGGGAAGATATGTTCCAGCAATTATGGGGGATGAACAAATGAAAATGATTAGTTTGAAAGGGGACTGAACCCACGCATTCGCACCTGGATTGTGAATGCCAACCCGAAGGATTTTGGTGACTTGCTGGATGCCTGTTATCGAGTAGAAAGGGACATCATCAGGCGTGATTCTGACATCCAGGGCAAAAGGCCCCAAGAGTTTAGAGATGGCCAACCCAGTAAATGGACTAAGACTGCTAAAAGAGATGGTGGACGTGCACATCAACCGAATTTTCAGCCACCGACCACCACCTCCCCCACAGGCAGCTGCGATACTAAGTGTGCCACTTGTCAGCGACAGCATAGGGGAGACTGTTATTTGAAGACTGGAGCATGTTTCAATTGTGGAAAGACTGGACACATGATCAGAGATTGTCCTGAGCCCAGGAAGGGACCCCAGAGGGCTGCACCTCAGCAGAGAGATGGCCCAAGGGCCAATGCCAGGGTACATGTGATGACTGATGAGGAGGTTCTGGAAGCCCCAGACGTGGTGACAGGTATATTCCTTTTGGAATTTTATGATATTATCTGCTTGTTAGGAATTGCATATTTGAATTATGAATTGCTTCAGGTGTTATATTAACAAACAACATACCTGCAACATATTATTTGATAGTGGTGCAAGTCATTCCTTTGTAACGAAAAGATTTGCTAAGAACCTTGATAGTTGTCCTACTAGGCTGGATACGCCTTATCGCGTTCAAGAGCTGGTGATCAAGTGATCATTTCACATCATATATATAAGAATTGCTCGAGCTAGAAATGGAAGGACAGAAGTTCGAAGTTACCCTAATTCCTATACAGATTGGGGATTTCGACCTTATTCTAGGCATGGATTGGTTGTTCAACACCATGCCTACATTGATTGTCGTGGTAAGCGGTGTGATGATTAGGATCCAATGCGAGAAGAAGTGATTTATCAAGGGAACTCCAAGATGAAAAAGATATCCACAGAATATTTATCTGACAGCAGCAAAAGCATTTCAATCACTGAAGAAGGGTAGCGAAGGATTCCTTGGTATGCTCTTGGCAAGGATTCCGAGCCCCCATCAATTGACAGTATTCCCGTAGTCAAGGAGTTCACAGATGTATTCCAGATGATCTACCAGGTTTGCCTCCGGGACAGGGAAATTGAATTTGAGATTAATGTCGTTCCAGGAGCTGAACCAATCTCAAAGGCACCGTATAGAATGGCCCCCAGCCGAATTAAAGGAAATTGAAATCACAGTTGCAAGAATTGATAGATAAGAAGTTTATACGGCCAAGTGTATCACCATGGGAACTCCAGTGTTGTTCGTTAAGAAGAAAGATGGCAGCATGCGACTCTGCATCGATTATCGAGAGCTGAATAAGATCACTATCAAAAATAGATATCCACTGCCTCGGAATCGACGACTTGTTCGATCAATTAAGGGGTGCTAAAGTGTTCAGCAAGATTGACCTTCGCTCTGGTTACCATCAATTTGAAGATCAAGTCGGAAGATATCGCCAAGACTTGCTTTTCGTACGAGTATGGAACATTATGAGTTCTTAGTGATGCCATTTGGATTGACCAACGCACCCGCAGCATTCATGGATTTGATGAACACAGTATTTCGGGATCAGTTGGATAAGTTCGTGGGTGGTATTTATTGATGATATTCTAATATACTCACCGGATGAAGAGACCCATGCAGAGCATCTAAGAATAACACTGAATGTATTAAAAAAGAAGCAGTTATATGCTAAACTCAGCAAGTGCGAATTTTGGCTCCATAGTGTTGCATTTTTGGGTCATGTTGTGTCTAAGGATGGTATCTCAGTAGACCCGAAAAGATTTGAGGCTATTACGGAATGGCCAAGGCCAACAAATGTGATTGAGGGTCAGGAGTTTCTTAGGACTTGCAGGTTATTATCGGAAGTTTGTTGAGGGATTTCACGGATTGCAGTTCCATTAACTCTAATTGACACAGAAAAAAGACGCGATATGATTGGACTTCTGATTGCGAACAGAGCTTCACCGAACTTAAGAAGAAATTGACATCGGCACCGTTATTAGCACAACCAATCTCAGGAGAGGGATTCGTGGTATACAGCTACGCTTCGAAGAATGGACTAGGTTGTGTATTAATGCAGAAAGAACGAGTATCGCATATGCGTCAAGACAGTTGAAAACCCTATGAACAGAATTATCCTACTCATGATCTGGAATTAGCGGCAGTTGTATTTGCGCTTAAAATATGGAGACATTATTTATATGGAGAGAGATGAAAAAATCTACATGGATCACAAGAGCTTGAAATATCTTTTCACCTAAAAAGAACTAAACATGAGGCAGCGAAGATGGTTGGAGTTGATGAAAGACTATGATCCGCTATCCATTATCATCCGGGTAAGGCGAATAAGTGGCAGATGCATTGAGTAGGAAGTCAAGTCATGCTAGGCAGACGCCTCTAGAGAGAGAGATAGCCGAGTTTGGATTGGATGTGGTTGACTCAACTGCAAATATTCTGGCTAAATTAATGATCACTCCCACTTTAATTGATAGGATTAAAGAGGCGCAAAAGAATGATTCTGAGTTAATGATCATTGTCAAGCAGTTTGAAGAACGACCGGTGAAAGATTTTCAGTTGCATAATGATGGCAGTCTTTGGTTCAAAGAGAGATTGTGTGGTGCCAAACATTGATGAAATTAAAAGAGAGATCATGGACAGAAGCTCACAACTCACGGTTATCTATACATCCGGGAGCAACAAAGATGTACCAGGATCTTAAAAGAAATTATTGGTGGAACGGCATGAAGCGTCACATTGCGGAGTTTGTGGAGAGATGTCATACTTGTCAACAAGTTAAAGCAGAACATCAGAGGCCGGCAGGACTATTACAGCCATTAGAGATTCCGGAGTGGAAATGGGAGCATATTACGATGGATTTTTGTTACTGGACTTCCTAAGACTCGCAATGGTAATGATACGATTTGGGTAATCGTGGATCGTCTCACTAAATCGGCACATTTCTTATCCATGTCAATCCAGACATCCATAGAAAAGCTGGTGAGTATGTATATGAATGAGATAGTTAGCCTACATGGAACACCTGTCAGTATCGTGTGCGCTAGAGATCCACGTTTTACTTCGCGATTCTGGAGATCTTACCAAAATGCCATGGGTACCGAACTCCGGATGAGTACAGCATTCATCCGCAGACCGATGGACAATCAGAACGTACCATACAAATATTGGAAGATAGGCTACGCGCTTGCACTTTGGATTTCAAGGTAGTTGGGACAACTCAGTGAAATAATTGAGGTTCTCCTACAATAACGCTATCACAGTTCTATGGTATGGCACCCTTCGAAGCATTGTATGGAAGGAAGTGTCGATTCTCCATTATATTGGGATGAAGTGGGCGAAGAAAAGAACTATTATGGGTCCGAACTAGTGGAGCAGGACCTTTGAAAAGATCAAGGTAATATGTGATAGATTGAAAGCTGCTCAAGACCGTAGCAAAAGCTGGGCAGATACAAAAGACGACCGATTGACTTTGAAGCAGGCGAGAGAAAGTATATTTGCGGATTTCACTAACCAAGGGCGTGATTAGATTTGGGATTAAAGGAAAACTTAGCCCTAGATTTATCGGCCCTTATGAGGTACGTAAGTTTCGAGGACGAGACATTTTATAAGGGGGGAGAATATTACGACCCGGAAATTCGTTATGTCGTAACGACTTCAAATACCGTAAACATAATTTCGTAGGTGTACGATTCATAAAACTAGACTGGTATACCCAAATACATTAACAAAAATATCACAAACGTTTGAGTCCATACAATAAGAACCCAACTAAATGAGTTAGTAACAACTTCTACTATTATGATAAATTAAATCAAAAAGAAATACATGACACAACAATTTTAGACCATATTAAATAAAAGAAAAACAAATATATATACATACAAAGTAAAAGAAAAGGAAAAAGAAAAAGAAAAGTGAAGGACAACTTGTCTTACACTTAGATTAAAATAATAGCATGCTCAAGAATCTCATCCTAACCCATCCCTCCACCCCATGCTTGTCAAAAGCTTGTCTCCCACCCCATTTCCCCCCACTCTTTGACCGGCCCCTTAGGAAGAAAAGTAGGAAAATAATTCTCCTTTAAACCTTCACATAATTACACTTTCAACCAACCAATTTCATACTACCTCCAAGGAAAAAACTCAAGAACACTTCAACACCCCCTTCTCCTTCCTCTTGGCCGAAATTCTTCCCTTCAACAAGGAGAAGATTTTCTTCTCCTTTCTTCATACCAACATCACTCAAATCAAGTACCATAAACACTCCATCAACTAAGGAAGATTGAAGAAGGTGTTAACATCTAGAATCAAAGGAAATCAAGGTGAGAACATTATAAAGTTTAAGTTTGATTCTTCCATATAATTAGTTTCATAAGTTGCTCACTAACCCTCCTTTTTTACCCCCAAGAACGTGTATACTAGGAAGGAAGGAAGAAGAACTCTCTTCCAAACCAAGTGAAGGAACCATCATCTAAGTGTAAGAAAAGTGAACCAACGCAAGTATTCTTCCTAGATCCTACATGGTTTTACAAATATTAAGTATTTATGTTCATATCAAAGTTAGATCATCATGTAGTATGTTCAATATTTCTTCTCAAGCAAGTATAGATCTAAGTTTAGAAGAAATATACAATGATGTATATTTGATATTTTCAAACATGGTTATGTTAAAGTATGCATAGTATGAAATATATATGTTGATATATATATGTATAAGTGTATAGATCTATATATATATATCCACGGATCTACACATATATGTTTATATATATATGTATAAACGTGTAGAGATATACATATATATATACGGTTTTGTATCAATACATATGTGTATATACGGTTTTGGAACGTATTAATGTATGTATATATCTATACGGTTTGTAGATACATATATATACACATAGATTTTATATATAAGTATGTGTAGATGTATAGATAAATATATATATGGTTCTATATATATATGTTTATAGATGTTTAGATTGCATATATGTATATACGGTTTGGAGTATGTATAATTGTATATACATATGACTATTGTATAATATATCATAAAATGATTTTATACATGTATAAACATATATTTATTTTGGGAAGTTTGTAAATATATATATATAATATATATATTTCGGCCATAAGGTCATTTTAAAGTTAAAATATGTTGTTACATATTTTATGTATACATATATGTTATAATATATGATAAGATATGAAATGAATAAGTTTTGGATATACATAATATATCACAAAATGACTTATATATGTATATATTATGTACATATATGTTCGGCCTTTAGGCCTTAGTGACAAAGATGATTTCATCATATTTTATAAGTATATATGTATATATGATGAATATGTTAAGATATGAAAATGAATAAGTTTTTGGATATACATAATATATCACAAAATGACTTATATATGTATATATTATGTACATATATGTTCGGCCTTTAGGCCTTAGTGACAAGATGATTTCATCATATTTTATAAGTATACATGTATATATGATGAATATGTTAAGATATGAAAATGAATAAGTTTTGGATATTACATAATATATCACAAAATGACTTATATATGTATATACTATGTACATATAGGTTCGGCCTTTAGGCCTTAGTGACAAAGATAAATTCATCATATTTTTTATAAGTATATATGTATATATGATGAATATGTTAAGTTGTGAAAGTAGGCTAAGTATGTAATTTATGTATTATGTTATGAAAAGTAGGAAACATAAATAGTTCATATTTATGTGTGCGTAAGTATAAGATTATTAACTTTATGGTGTATGTATATGATATGTTACATGTTATGTATACTAACATAATAGGTTATGATAAGATGTAAGTTATGAAATCTAAGACGAAATGTTAAAGTAATTAGAAATTTCATGATGTAGGCATTTAAATTATGAATTATGATATGCATGTATGGAATAGATGCTACCAAATTATTGTGTGTTGATAATAGAAAAAGGGGGCTGTTTGAGTATGATGGCCGAATGATACTTAGTTGTAGGTGAAAGTGGTATTTTGTTTTAAGTTGTGATATGTAGAAGGAAATTAAGTGAGTGATGTTACTAGTGGTGGTATGACAAGATACCCGTATTTGACCGAGCCTCACGTTGCATGAAACAAGATTTGCAAAGTATGTTGTCACATCTCATGTTTTTAAAAGTTCATATGCATAGGAATAATAAACACGAGACGAATGATTCCGATGAGACACGATATGTTATGTTATGTTCATGATCATGATTATGTTATGTTATGTTGAAGCGCTGTCTTGACATTGGGACCGGAGTGGTAGATGTCAGGGGCCCATGTTTACGTTATGGCTGAGTGTAACACCGGGTCTGGGACACGGGATCTCAGTCATAATGCGTCACCATTAGCACATGTGCGTATGATTCATGATGTTATGTCGCACATGTACTATACGGGGAATCATTCGGTATGTCGTGCGTTATTATTCTTATGAAAAGTGCTATAGCCAATGATGTAAATGTTATGTCTTCATGTTATGAAAAAGTCATGTTATGCAAGTTATGAAAATCTTGTCATGATTATGAAAAGTCATGTTTACGAAAAGTCATTTTATGAAAAGTCATGTTTTATGCATCACGTCATGACCATGTCACCTTAGGGTTATGATTAAGAATTCTTTAAGTATATGATAGTACTACAGTGGAAAATGTAGTGTTAAGCATGAGAATGTAGTACATGTAAGATATGCAAAGATGGTATAAGTTGTGGATTAGAAGTTAAGTATGGATATAGTATGATGCTTTGGATTAAGCAGAATGAGATGCTGTTATGCTATGTATGCTTTGAAATCTTCCTAATTTATCTGCTTTCAGTTTACAGCAGTTTACAGATATGATATGATACTTTACTGTTAGAAAGGAGACGTGCTTATTATATTCAAAATTTATGGTTATTATGATTTGTCACCCCGTCTCCCCATGTATGATCCACATGTCGTATCTGGTAAGACTACTTGCTGAGCGATAAAAAGTCGGTGGCTATCGCTCATACTTGCCTCTTAACATTTCAGAGAACAGGGACCCTGATGACGTGTTCATTGAGGAGGAACCCCAGATAGAGTATCCGTGAGCAGAGATGTAGGCTGAAGCGATGTACCTGTTGTGTGAGCTTTATTTCATTGTGATGTAATAAGACTATCGTGAGAGGCTGTATTGGTGATTTGTGTGGATTTGAACGGTTTGTATTATTATTATGCATGTCGTGAACTTATTTTTAATTTGCTTCCGCTATATCGATTACAATTCATGTTGACATGCACATGTATAGTATCGACGCCTTGTACCCTATGGAGTAGAGTATGGCGGGGG
>AP025045.1:32917006-32930928 GCA_036186865.1 Eustoma russellianum
CGCTACAACATAGACCTCTTCTTGAATTATTCCATTCAAGAATGCGGATTTCACATCCATTTGATATAGTTTAAAATCCGTATAGCATGCATATGCTAATAGCATCCTAATAGCTTCTAACCTAGCTACGAGGGCAAAGGTCTCATCATAGTCTATGCCTTCCTCTTGCCTATAGCCTTGGGCTACTAACCTAGCTTTGTTTCTAGTGATGTTTCCTTTATCATCCATTTTGTTTCTAAATACCCATTTAGTGCCAATTACGGGATGATCACTAGCTTTAGTAACTAATTCCCAAACATCACTTCTTTCAAATTGGTTTAATTCTTCTTGCATAGCTAATACCCAATCTTCATCGTTTATTGCCTCCTTTATATTTTAGGCTCAACTTGTGAAATGAAGGCATTTTCATTGAATTTTCTCCTAGTCATTATGCCTTGGCTAGTTTCACCTAATATCAACTCTTTAGGGTGATCTTTCCTATACTTATATGAATTCGGTAAATTTGAGGTATCTCCTCCTACTTCTTCATCTTCAATCTTAGGTTCAAGGGGATCAATCCTAAGGTCAATAACAATATTACCTTTTGGATTCTCAAATTTCTCTATATGGCTTACTTCAATTATTTCATCATCATCATCATCATTAATGTTTAATTTATCCTCATTGAGTTCGCTAAACTTGACATGAATTGATTCTTCAACTTTCATGCTTATTTTATTATATACTCTAAATGCCTTGCTATTTTGAGCATAACCCATAAAGATTCCTTCATCCGCTTTGAAGTCGAGTTTATCCAAGTTATCTTTGGTGTTAAGTATAAAGCACTTACAACCAAATACCTTGAAATAACCAATATTTGGTACTCTACCTTTCCTAAGCTCATAAGGAGTCTTTTTGAGAAATGGTCTCAAATAAACTCTATTGATCACATGACAAGCGGTATTTACCGCTTCGGCCCAAAAATATTTAGGTAGCTCAAATTCGTTTAGCATGGCTCTAGTCATTCTTGAAGTGTTCTATTCTTCCTTTCTGCAACACCATTTTGTTGGGAGTTCTTGGAGCTGAGAAATTGTGTCCATATCCTTTGGATACACAAAATTCTTGAAATTCTCCATCAAACTCACCACCTCTATCACTTCTAATTTCCTTAATTGTGTCCTCTCTTTGATTTTCTAATCTCTTACAAAGCTTTATAAATTCTTGGCATGCATCATTCTTTTAGCTAAGAACATTACCCAAGTGTACCTAGAGAAATCATCTACCACCACAAAGGTGTAACGTTTTCCACTTGGACTTGCCGTACCAATATCCCCATACAAATCCATATGAAGCAATTGTAGAGGTTTGGTAGTGGAGATTTCACTTTTGGGCTTAAAACTTGTTTTAACAAGCTTTGCCTTTTGACAAGTGTCACATAAGCCATGGTTTTTGAAATTTAATTTTGGAAGACCTTGGACTTTTCATTTTTGCAAATCTCTTTGAAATTTTTAAAACTAATATGTCCAAGTCGTCTATGCCATAGTTTAGTCAAATCATTTTTGGCAACTAGGCAAGAAACATTTTGTGATATCAAATCATGTGTGCTAAATTTGTAAACATCATTTTTACGTATAGCCTCAAAGACAATCTTATCGTTCTTTTTCACAACACATTTTCTTTTCACAAATTCAATTTGAAAATTAGCATCACATAGTTGGCTAACACTTATCAAATTATACTTAAGCCCTTCTACATATAATACATTATTAATAGTAAAAGAAGAGTTACCAATTTCTCCATGTCCAAGGATTTTGGCTCTCGAATTTCCAAAATGCACCGTTCCACCATCTTGGAGCTTGTGCTTGGTGAACAACGTTTTGTCTCTGGTCATGTGCGTTGAACATCCGCTGTCCATAAGCCATTTGGTTCCTTCTTCTTTGGCTACTCCATTTATCTTGAGAGCCTACAAAACCAAAAGATGTATGCATTGGTACCCTTTGAAGGTTGGGTCCTTTAGGGTTAGTTTGTCGACCCTTAGGCTTCCAAACAAACGTGCTTTCAAATCTAGCTCTACATGCTTTCTTCACATGTCCTAGTTTGTTGCAATAAAAACAAGTGGGTACATGCTTTGGTTTAGAAGGTGATGAATTTTGTTGTGTTTTTCTATTATTTGCCCTCTTCTTTAAGGACTTAGGTTTAATAGAAGAAAGTGATGAATTAAATCCTAAACCGGATTTATCATATCCAATTCTTTGATTTCTAAGTAGTATGTCTAAGTTGTTTTTACCATTTGTTAGTCTTTGTAAGTCTAAATTTAGTTTCTCACATTCTTTTCCAATTTCTACATTTTCAAGAGCTACAGTTTTATGCATGGTGAGTATGATGTCATGCTCTTGAAACATCAAAATATTCTTGTCATGCAAGCTCTTATTTTCTAAGATGCATTTCTTGAACTCTTTCTTCAAATACTTATATTTTAGATTTAATTTTTCAAAGTCATCTTGCAAATCTCCTATTTCATCATGCAAATTTGAAGGGTTAGAATTTACCTCAAGATCATCTTCAATTGCCATAAGACAAGTATGTTGAATCTTTGGATTGTCAACCATTGCAACAAGTCCAACACCTTGATCTTCACTCTCTTCTCCTTCCGATTCTGAAAGAAGATCATCCCACGTGGTTACCCCCGCATTGAGGGCTTTCTTCTTTTGAGGAAAGACCTTCTTCTCTTGCTTTTGCGGCTCTTTTACGTGGCAATCGGCGATGAAATGACCGGGTCGACCACATCTATAGCAATTTTCACTTGCTTCCTTTTCTTTAGATGGTCTTTTGAAAAACTTTCTTGCTTGAGCTTTGTTTCTAGTTGCCATTCTTCTAAATTTTCTTACTAGAAGGGCAACTTCCTCATCCTATTCATCAGACTCTACTACCAATCCTTTGTGTGATGTTTGTGTGGGCTTGATAGGGTTCATCCCATTTTGTTCATCAATAAGAATTTCATGAGTAAGAAGATTACCGGATAGCTCATCAAGGGTAAGAGTCTTGAGATTCTTTGATTCAGTGATGGCAGTGACTTTGGGTGTCCATTCTCTTGGCAAGGAGTTGAGGAGTTTTGAGACAAGGTCTTCATTTGAGATTTTCTTGTCCACCATGGAGAGTTGATTCACTATTCGTGTGAATCGGTCGATTGTCTCCTCAATCTTTTCACCGCTCTTCATTCCGGACATCTCATATTCCTTCATGAGCATGAGTCTTTTGGCCATTCTTACTCGCTCAGTTCCTTCATGTATCATTTCAAGCCTTTTCCATGCCTCATGGGCTGTTTCAAGACCTTGAAGTCTTATGAGCTCGGTGGTGGTGAGAGCACTTGAGAGAATATCAAATGCTTTGCCATTAATGGCAAATTTCATCTTTTCTTCATCGGTGTAGTCATCCTCATCTTTGAACATCGATTCTCTTTTTGAGTTGGTAGTCATAGGAACTTCAATTCCTTTCACAACGGCTCTCCATATATCAAATCCACAGCCTTTCAAATGATTGATCATTCGAAATTTCCACAAAGAATAATTTTGGGCATCAAACATAGGTGCTTTAGTGTTTGATCCGGAAAATAGTGCAGTAGGCTTAGGAGATGAAGTGTGAGATGAAGAGGTTGAGGTTGAGGTTGTCATTTCCATGATCTTTAACCTTGCTACGTGCAAAAATTGGCCAAGCAATCAAGGTTAGGCTCTGATACCAATTGTTTGGTCCGAAATACACTCTAGAGAGGGGGTGTAAATAGAGTGTTTGACTCTTTTGCGGAATTTTCTCGTTTGGCTCAACTCAAAAAGCTATTCAAAATCAGAGCAAGAATGGGATATGAGTAATAATGAATAAGTACACCGGATATAGAGTGGTTCGAATCGTAAATGATTCTACTCCACTACCACTTTGTTTCCAAAGTGGATTTTCAACAACTACTCTTTTTATTATGAACAATAAGAACAACCACAGCAACACTTACACTAACACTTTAGTGTAAGCAACAATAACAGCAACTTCTTGCACAAAACACACTTGTGCAACTACAGCAACTACAGCTCTTAGCAAGAACAACTTCTTGCTTACTCACAACTTCAACAAAAGTTCCCTCAAGAACTCCTCACAGTAGGTTGAAGAAATATGGTAAGGTTCACACTTTCTCACAAGTCTAAGCACAAGCAAGAGATCAAGTATTTATGGTTCCTCTTGTGCTTGACTCACTTTCTCTAAATATACAACAATGATGAGCAAATAAAAGCTAAACAATCTTTAAGAAAATTTACAAGTATGAGAGAACTATACAACAATGGAAGATGAAGCTAGATAATGTTCAAAGTATGTAATTTCTTCATCCAAGCCTCTTCTATTTATAGATAAAGTTGACCACGTTTTTGAGGCTCTCCACCAAGTCTTCATCTTCAAAAATGTCAAGATAGTGCCTAAATAGTCTTTAGCCACCCTATGGAGTGATTTGATCTTGAATAGCCACCCTAGAGAATCTTAGACATGGTTAAAATAGCCAAGGAAGTATGTAGTATGTTGAGTTAAAGTCCACAAGAAATTTGATCAAGATTGGAGAGAGAAAATATCATAGATCTCCCTTGGATTTTGTTCCGACGTTTGAAAATTTTTGAATTCTGGAGACGTCGATCGATCTACGTGCCAGGGCTGAGAGATCGACGTCTTTCAGAATGACATTGATCGATCGACGTCTGCCTGGCTGAGAGATCGACGTCTCTCAGATGTACGTCGATCGATTGACGTCTCCTAGGCTGAGAGATCGACGTCTCTCAGATGTACGTGGATCGATCGACGTCTCCTAGGCTGAGAGATTGACGTCTCTCAGATGTACGTTGATCGATCGACGTACCCTTAGCTGAGAGATCGACGTCTCTCAGATGTATGTCGATCGATCGACATACCTTTAGCTGAGAGATCGACGTCTCTCAGTTATACGTCGATCGATCCACGTCTCTTGGCTGAGAGTATGATGTGGATCTGAGAGCTCAAACATTTACCAAGCTTCACATGGATCGATCCATGTGCCTCCTGAGGGGCTGATGTATACTTCAACCGATCCATGAGAGATTTACGTCTCGCAATATGTTTTTCGCAATTTGCTTCAAATTCAAGGTGTGAAATTCCATCTTAGTCCTTTTAAAGCATCTTTTTATATCATCAAAACATTTTATAATCTAACAATTTGAAACATATCCTGCTTCAGAAGTCGTAAGTCCATTCAAAAGTAATTCCATAGCTTTAGCATTCATGGACATTTTCTGTTTATCTTCCGATGACCATTCACTTTTATATTTTTCCACTTCTTGAGTGACTTCACTAACTTGTACAATTTTCATTGGAATGTGCGGCCCATCTTCAACTATAGACCATAAATCGATGTCTAAAGCCATTAAGAATAGCCTCATCCTTACTTTCCAATGAACAAAATTATTAACATCGAAAAGAGGAGGACGTTGTGTGGACATATCTTCCAACTCACCTTTGTGAGAAACTATTGCCCTTATAAATACCTTTGTTCTGAGACTAGCAGGATATTTTGAACTATTGTTTCTTGACCTTGTGTTGTTCGTACGGTGTTAAATCTTACTTCTTTGAGTGGTATAGACCTCGCTCTGATACTAATTGGTAGACCGTGCACCTGCAATAAACACCATTAGAGGGGGTTGAATAGTAGTTAGTGGAAATTACACTACTACCCTTTGTAAAAATCCCCTTTGAAAACAGAATCTGAGACCACCTCAGATTCAGAACCTGTTTTTGAAAAATTCAAAAATAAGTGTACACAACTCTAAAAATTATGAAACTTTTCAGAATTTAACTTCAATGTGTTAATAAGACTCTATCCAAAAATCAGACAAAAATAAGATCGTTGGACCTTCAAACAAATAAAAAGATTTAGATAATCAATCTGGACAGAATTGGACAGAATGTTGATGATTTTGAGAAACGTGTTTCTCTTTGAATACTCAACCAAAAAGGTTGATTGTTATATCAAAACACTCCTTAAGATGTTTAGTTGATGTTTCCAAAAGGCCCTAACCTTAAGAAATTCTTGATTAATATAAAATTCAAGTTTTCTCAAAACTGGTCAGATTGCAGCCAGATTGGAGCAGTTATCTTGCAAAGACTGAAAGACTAACTTTTCCTTGTTCAAATCAAGTGATTCTTATTGCAAATGAAAGCTAACAATCTGAAGTATAAATCTAACAAAAATCACGAATTTTGAAATTGTTTAGCTATTTTTTCAAAACGTGAGAAGTTGTGTGAAAACTGCAGTAAAAACAGACAGAAAACAGAAAGGTAGAAACAAGACAAGAACACCGAGAATTTATCCTGGTTCTGTCAATGTGACCTACTCCAGTCCCAAGGAACACCTTTCCTTGGATTTCACTATGTAATGAATCACCTTACAACAAGAACCAAGCTTGATCATTGGGTTATACACCAACCCTATTCAAGACTTGGATAAATACATTCTAAGCAACACTTAGTTGCAACACCTCTACAACCTATTGATGTAGCCTTATAGAAATGGCTAATCAACATTACAAATGAAGCTCAAGAGGCTTGTAGCTCAAAAAATACAACATGAACACCTTTGCTACAAAGAATGAAACAAGAATAACAAGAAGAAGATGATAGCTAGACAAATCAACAAATGCTTTCAAGTGAGCTTCAAATGTGTTTCATCTTCTTCAACATTGCCTCCTATTTATAGTGTGAATTGAGCCTTGGAGATAAGAATGCACATGTGTCACCATCTTCATCATCAAGTCCAAGTGTCTTCACATCATTGGTTGGCCTTTGTACACTTGGCAAAATGAGACAAATTCATCGGTCCAACTTTACATTTCAGCATGGCCGAATTTTAGCTCCAAAAATGACTTGGAATTATCTTGAAAATGTGAAGATAATATCAAGGAATAATACTCCAATGTCCCCTCAACTTTTTGGCATAAACATAGGACATGTGAGGCTGACTTTTTTTGGATAAAAACAACTCAAATTCAGCTCCAACAAAGTGTAGTAGCCGTTGGCTACTTAATCATATTTTTCAATAAAAATAGCCTTGATTATCCTTTGTAAATTGAAGATAATAAGAGAGGATAATACCACCAAAATACCCTCAACTCCAAGAACAAGAATAGGGCATGTGAGGGCTGCCATTTGACCAACAAATTCAGCTCCAAAAAGCCTTATAGCCGTTGGGTTCAAAAAAAAAAATTTTCCAAGTTGGCAATTTTGCCAACTAGCTCCTTTTTTATTTGTCCACTTGTCACCAAGCTATAAAATGAGTAAATCATCATATCCAACTGTACACGTTTTTTACCTCATAAATGTGTATATCAATTCAGATTTTTGAAGAATAAATCACCAAATAATAATTGACAAGATTATGCGAATATATAACACCAAAATTCCAACTATTTCTTCTTGTACGTAGTGATCATTTTCACACATTTAACACCTTTGATATCTCTGAATAAATATTCTCTCATAGCATATATAAGAGGGTCTTCAAGAAAGAAATAGAATGTGACATCACAACTCGTCACATATCCCCCTATAATCAGTAATATCATCATGTGAGAGAAATAAGATAAAATCACCATATAATCTTCAAATTAATAATAACTCAACTCCAGAAAGAAGATAATAATATGCTCAAGAGATTCCTTGAGTGTAAATACCAAAAATACCCTCAGAGGTGAAATGACCAAAATGCCCTTGGTGTGAGAAAATTATAGAAATGACCTCGATGGACAGAAATAAATATAATACCACCTTTGTCTTGATAAATATGATAAGAATAAGTCCTTGATATATATCCACCATATCTTGTTCCTACAAGACTCAAAATACCAATTTTGCTTTTTTGGTAAGTTGTAGAAACTTCCAAGGCACGTTAGTCACAAGGCATTCATAATCATCAAAAACACATAAGAATCACATAATGAACATGTATAAATCATGTATAAATGAAAACAACCAATTTATCACATATTAGAAAAAAATTTCTAAAAACCCTAGACATCGATCGATCGAAGTGCCTCAGCTTCAGAGATCGATGTCTCACAGTAAGGTTCAGAGTTTGTATCTGGCCTACATCGATCAATCGAAGTGAGGATTCGATGTACATCGATCGATCGATGTGTCTCAGGTTCAGAGATCGATGTCTCACAGTAAGGTCTTGAGCTTTCACTGCCTTACATAGATCGATCGATGTGAGGGATCTATGTACATAGACCGATCGATGTGCAACAACCTGAGAGATCGATGTCAAATTTTTCAACTTTTAAACACATATAACATCATGTATGATATTTTTATGTATTCACCACTTAAAATCATGACTTTGAAAATTATCCAAACATATTTTTCAACAGCTTGCTTTGACGAAGCTCCTCATTTCCCTGAGGAGTTGCCTCACGCATCCGTTTACCAGTTCTGGTTTCTTCTTTGTTTTTGGATTTTCTCGGAAAGACATCTTCGAAGACCACTGCATTCCTTGACTCCATGATAGCGTTTTCATATATGTCAGGAATGTTCGCTTTGTGCACCAAGAAACGATATCCATTACTGTTAGTTGCATATCCTATAAACATATGCAATCAACCATTTTAGACCCAATTTTCACTTGTCTTGATCTAGGTACAGCAACATTCTCCAGACATCCCCACACTTTCAGGTATTTGTAGTTAGGCTTATAGCCTTTCCAAAGCTCATAAGGGGTTTCATCCATCTTCTTGGATGGAATTCTATTCAGAATGACGTTAGCTGAGAGAACGGCTTCCCCCGCAAGTTTTGAGGTAAGCCCTAACTTATTAACATAGAATTCATCATCTCTTTTAGATTTCAGTTCTTGTGTTCAGCAATACCATTTGATTGAGGTGAATATGGTGCAGTCGTTTGATGAATAATGCTATGTTTTGAACAGAATTCATTAAACATCGTATCATATTCGCCACCTCTATCATTACGAATTGCTTTAATTCGTTTGCTAAGTTATTCTCAACTTCATTTTTATAGTCCTTGAAAGCATCAATTTCCTCATCTTTCCTACTTAGCAAATAGACATAACAGTATCGTGTGCAATCATCGATAAAAGTTACGAAATACTTTTTACCACCTCTTGTTTGCACAAATTTTAAATCACAACATCTGTATGAATTAAATCCAAAGGTTCAGTGTCCCTTTCTATTGAAGGAAATGGTGCCTTTTTCATCTTCGCTTCAACACATATTTGGCATTTTTCATTATCAAAAATTAATTTGGGCAACAAGTCAAGATTAACCATATGTTGTATATACTTATAATTCACATGTCCTAAACGAAAATGCCATAAAAAATAAGACTCAAGCATGTAAACACAAGAGGAAGCATTAGCCTCTGCGGGCAAATCTTTCTTGGGTAGAATAGTGATGACATTCAATTTAAACATTCTATTCGTCAAGTACCCCTTCCCCAAATACATGCCATTTTTTGAAATAATAACTTTATTGGACTCTAACACTAGTATAAAACCATGCATGACTAGACGAGCTCCAGATACTAAATTCTTCCAAATGTCGCGGACGTGCAGCACATTTTGCAGAGTCAGATGCTTCCCTGAGGTGAGCTTCAGAACAACTTTTTCCTTGTCTTCAATTTTTGATGAGGCCAAGTTCTCCATGTAAAGTTGTTCGTTGTTCCCAGGCTGGTACTCCGTGAACATCTCTCTGCTGGAGCAGACATGTCTTGTGGCGCCAGTATCGAGCCACCATTCGTGCATGTTCCCCACAGCGTTGCACTCTGAGACCACTCACAGAGGTTCAGATCATCCATGGCATCAACGATGTTCGCCTTTTCCTTAGTCTGCTTCTTCTTGGGCTTTCAGCACTCATTGCTGACATGCCCCTAAATGCCACAATTGTAGCATTTTCCAGTGAACTTCTTGGCGATCTGCTTGCCTTTCTTGTTCATCCCAAGTTGGCCCTTCTTTTTCTTTGCCTCTGCAACATGGCCTTCGCCTGACCAGCACTTGTATGTGGCTTTCTCTCAAATCTACGATTGTCTTTCTCTATGCGGAGTCGGACAACCAGATCTTCCAATGTCATCTCCTTTCTCTTGTGCTTGAGATAGCTTCTGAATTTCCTCCATGAAAGAGGTAGCTTCTCAATCACCACAGCCACCATAAAAGATTCACTGAACAACATGCACTCCTCTTCCATCTCGGCTACCAACGTCTGAAGTTCCTCAACTTGAGAAACAACAGTGCGATAATCAGACATTTTAAAATCCAAGAATTTGCCGACAAGAAATTTCTTAGTGTCAGCATCTTCTGTGCGGTATTTTTTCCCCAAAGCCTACCACAAGGACTTTGTGGTTTTGTACGTGCAATACAAACCATACAAGGAGTTGTCCAAGCACCCCAGAATATGGCTCAAACAAATATAATTGTTGAATTTCCGCCCTTCAACAAAGAGTTTGTTTTGCATATTTTGGGTCTGGTCCTCCTAAGGATCCACCTCAAGCGGGTCTTCGGTCAGAAACGAGGCCAACCCCATGGCAGTCAAGAAGAACATCATCTTCCGCTGTCAGCGCTTAAAGAAGCTCCCACTGAACTTCTTCAGTATCTCCACTTGGGCCACCACAAGACCCTATGCAGGAGGAGCATACATCGGCACCCCAGCATTTGGTGCCATTAGAGCAGCACTATGTACATCTGCGCCTTAAGAGCTTGTGTTCTCCATTAAGTTTCTGTAACACATCAGAAAGAAACGAGAATTAGTACAGAATCAATAACAAATACGCCTTAAGAATTATTGGGAATAATTCAAGTCACACAAAATTGACTTCTGTACAATCTGCTTGTGGAACAAGGCAGTGGCCGACCTGCCGAGCTCAATTCGGGTTGGATTGATCTGCTAGGTCAAGACAGTTCATATGCTGCAATTGAGTTTGCTTTCTGAATAGTCAGCCGACCTGCCGACCTAAGCACAATAACACTTCAGAACAAGAATTCTGTGCTATCAGCTTTCCAGCCGAGCTGAACTGAAGTCAGATCAGACTAGTCCAGTCAGTGCAATCATATTTGGGTTCTGGACTGATGGCCGACCTGCCGACCTCGGCACCTCAGCACAACATAGCAACAGTGGTGCTTTCATCCGCTTCAGCCGAGCTTCGCACATCAGCGGAGCTCAGCACGGCAGTGGTACAGAACAACGAATTTTCTCAGTCAAACAGCAGAGTTCAACTCAGTAACATTATATAACAACAATGATGCGCTATCCTTCGAGCAGCAGAGCTCATCACAAAGTCGTTACACCTGGGTCTCCAAGAGGAAAAATATTAATTACATTTAATCCCCAATCTTCCCACTATCCTTTTGTAACTCCCATAACCTCCCTCTCATTACACCCATTAACCCACTACACCTCCCATAACCCCATTCACATCTTTTATGGTACACTCGCTGAATTTCTATGTATATGAATGAGTTGAAATTTTTATGTGAATACGTATAAATTCTATGTATGTTGATCCATAAATATATATGTATATATTTATGCACACTATTTTAATTTGTAAATTTTGGATACATAAATGGTTTTTACATAGTTTTTGTTGATTTATACATGAATTTTTGTATTAAATTATATATATAATTATAAACTATTTTTATATGACACATATAGATTTATATATATATATTCGTGTTAAATTTTTTATATGTATAAAAGAAATTGTTTTGTATGGAATTATATATATTTATTTTTGTTATTTTTGTGTTTAAATGTATGTATAATTATATAAACTATTTTCAAGAGAATTGTATATATATATGTGTGTGTGTGTGTGTGTGTGTGTGTGTGTGTGTGTGTGTTACTTTCGTATCTAGACATATGTATAATTTTATAAACTATTTTTTATAGAATCATGTGTATATTCATTTTATTCTCGTATTTAAATATTTGTATAATTATTTAAACTGTTTTCGGTAGAGTAATATATATATATATATATATATATATATATATATATATATATATATATATATAAATGTTATTTTTTGTGTATTTAAACATGTGCAGAATTGTATAAGTTGTTTTCTTAATGAGGTTAAATATATATATTATGTTATTACCATATTTATATATAAAATTATAGAAGCTGTTTTTAATGAAATTATTTTTAATGATTTCGTATGTAGAAATATATATAATTATATAAACTGTTTTCGGATAGAATTATATATTTATATTATTTTTGGATTTAAAATAAGATAAATATAGAAACTATTTTTGGATAGAATTATATATTTATTTATATTATTTTCGGATTTAAGAATATATATAAGCATACAAACTATTTTTGGATATAACAATATACATATTTATATTATTTTTAGATTTAAAAATATATATAAGTATATAAACTATTTGGATAGAATTATATATTTATTTATATTATTTTCATATTTAAAAATATATATAAGTATATAAAATTTTTTGGATATAATTATATGTTTATTTATATTATTTTTGGATTTAAAAAATATATAATTATATAAACTGTTTTTGGATAGAATTGCATGTTTATAGTATTTTTAGATTTTAAAAATATATATAATTATAAAAAATGTTTTTTGATGGAATTATATGTTTAGTTATATTATTTACATGTTTACAACTATATAGAAATAAATAAACTGTCTTTGCACATGTATGAGCGTGGGCATATGTACGTATATATGTACGGGATGAGATGAGAAATTTTGGGTATATGGAACGTATTGGATTATTTGGCATTATTTGGTATATTTTGTTTTTGACATAATTGATATCGAATTTTTGGTAATTTCGGAAAATATCGGACGCTTTGGGGAAAATCATGGAATTTTTGAAAGTGCATTGCATATTTTGAAAATTCACCCCTACAATGTGAAATATATTGTTAAGCCGGATTAGTTCCAAACAAACGGAGTGTCCGAGCATATTGGTTATTTGATATAGAGCGCTCGGACATATTGGCCGCCATTAGGACGCCTCGGCATATTGGCTATTTTGATATAGAGCACCGGAACATATTGACTTTTGAGAGATTAATTCGTAAGTCTTACGGTATAAGTCACTTGTAGGGAAAATACTATAGCCATTGCATTGGATTTGGATTTGATATCGACTTTAGACCAGTTTAACCAGATTTGGATTTGAACTTTGGTTTTGGACTTTGGAAAATTTTGGTTTTGGCTTGGCATTGCATCGATTTTGTAAAATTGCATCATGTAACGACTTGTACTAACTTTTGATTGGTATATGATTCGTGACTTTGTTGACTTTATCGATCGATTATGTCTTTGCATGTTTAGTGGTAATTTGGTAATTTTATTTGCAAATGAGAAGCATGCTATTTTCTGTATTGCTATTTATTTTTATTGCACTACTTCTACGTGCATGATCCCATGGTAAATGTAGCAAGGTTACTTGCTGGGCAAAGTGTCGCTTATTATACTTTCCTATATTTTTCGGATGACCAGGAGTACGACCTCGTTTACATTGAGGATAACCAGGAGTGAGGTTTTCAACGCAAGGCTCTAGGAGGATTTAGTCGTGATATTTTATGGAGTATACTTTGATATATTTTATAGATACTTAGTTTATTTCTTTCGGACATGTAAGATTATTGCAGTGTTTTCGTATTGCCTAGACTTATACATTTAGTATTAAAGAATAATCTATTGAGGATTTATATTTTATGACTTCTGCTGACATAGATTTGCGTTACGTTGATGATGTGTAATTGTATCGATTTCAACTCCTTGTATTTTCCTTAGAAAAATACGGTGGGTGAGTCGTTCCGAGTTCTAAGGCTCGAGACAGGGTCGCTACAGGTGGTATCAGAGCATGGCTCTAGATCCT
>AP025045.1:32930938-32950602 GCA_036186865.1 Eustoma russellianum
CGCTACAGGTGGTATCAGAGCATGGCTTTAGATCCTTGGCAAAAACATAGATTTAGGCTATGGTCTTAGAAATTAAGTACAATTTTGCCCATAAGTTACAATTCTAGATTTAGGGTACTGATATTAAGGATTGATCTATAAATAAGTTGCGACATGAGACTTAAGTGATGATCGGGTGGGTACGCGTGTTATAATATAATAGACTGTTTTATTCAGTTGTTTTATGCAAGTTTTGATTTTCTCCCTTCTCATACCCTTAGGCCCAATTACTGTAAATTCCGATTGTTATTTTCGAATTATAAATGTGTAAATCTTTGAAATCGTAATGTTACAGCACAATGCCGCCAAGGAAAGATAATAACAGAAATGGCAACGACGGTGATCAGAATGTGTTACATGAGGCTCTGACAGATGCACTGATGACTATAGTGCAGGTGCTGGTTCAGCAGCAACAACAGCAGAATCAGCCACCACCGCCTCCTCCACCGCCACAGTTGGGCATCCGATTCTATTACCAGGAGATGAAGAGGGCTCATCTTATGACCTTCAAGGGGATCTCTGATTCGGACGAGGCGGAGGCATGGTTGAACGAGGTTGAGAATAATTTATGGCTATTACACGTACCTGATGAGCTTAAGGTCAAAGTTGTGATGCCGTTCTTGTTAAGGGAAGTCGAAGAATGATGGAACAGACCTGGGTCATTTCAGAGAAGAATTATGGAGGTATTATGTTCCAGCGATTGTGGTGCTGCAAAAGATGGCAGCGTTT
Source organism: Eustoma russellianum (assembly GCA_036186865.1). NCBI lineage: Eukaryota > Viridiplantae > Streptophyta > Magnoliopsida > Gentianales > Gentianaceae > Eustoma > Eustoma russellianum. The sequence continues at coordinate 32,931,707 of AP025045.1, forward strand.
CAGTCACTGACTCAGAGGAGCCTATCGGTGTCAGAATATGCTGACAGATTTCATGCTTTAGGGCAATTTCTATCATGAAAGACACGAGATTGAAAATGTTGAAGTTCAAGATGGGGCTTAACTCGCGCGTTCCCTTTGGAATAGTGAATGCTAATGTAAGGAACTTTGGAGAGTTACTGGAGGCATGCCACCGAGTTGAGGCTGATCTGCAGCGGGTGGTAGCAAAAGATAAGAACAAGAGGCCTCGGGAGGAGTGCAGTGATAGTGGATCCAAAAGGTGGATCAAGGTGACGCGACATCAGCCAGAGGGTCAGCTATTCAGGCCCCAACATCCACGACCGCAACAACAACGGCAGCCGCAGCCTGGGAGAGTTTAGCAGGTGGAGATTCCCATTTGCCCGACGTGTGGCTGTTGACACATCGGGAAGTGCAGGAGGAAGATGGGGGCTTGCTTCAATTGTGGAAAAGTATGCCATCTAGTGAGGAATTGCCCTGAGCTGCGGAGAGTACCTCTGAAGGCAGCCATATAGCAGAATAGAAGAGACCGACCACGACCTAATGCACGAGTTCATGTGATGACAAACTCTGATGTTCGTGGGTCGAATGATGTGGTCACAGGTACCTTTAATTTTATGTTTAAATAATTATGCTTGTATCGTATTTGTGTATCTCTGCACTTGAATCCTAAAACTCGATAGTTACCATACTAGTAAGCAAAGACCCAGGAAAGGCACTAATTAATATTAGTATGATCCGCTCATTTGTACTAAGAGGTCTGTCAAGAAGGCTATATTGTACGATGATGATGAATTTTAGAAAATAGACCGCGTAATATAGGTTGACAGCCCTAAACTGATAATGACCATAGTTAGCACACAAAATGAGTTATCATGGGAAAAGTTTCAGTTAAGTAATTTATATATAGCAACAGCAAGTTAGGGGGTGAACGTGGTACAAATAAGTTTGATGTGGAGCTATAGTTGTGATACATGACCTAAGTTCGAAATCAACATGTCGATGCAAATAAAGAGTTAGACTAGTCATGGCGTAAGTAAATAGTCTTGATAAATAATGTTATTTATAAGAGGTTTAGATGGTGGTAAGATGTAGATCCTAAAATCATTAAGTTGGTGATACTAGTGTCGTTAAGAAAATTGAAATGAACATAGGGACACGTAAGTATTGTTTAATTTGATAGCCGTGAACTGAAATAGCATAAGCATGAACAGCGGTGGTTATTATTCATGTGGGGTTTAACAGCGTTAAAGTTAGCTGGTGAATTAACCGATTAAAGAAGTACAGTAGGTCAGTATGGAGCACGAAAGCATGGTGCATTAGAATGCCCTAAGATGCTTACGTTAATGATCACTTAAGTTGAATCTTAGAATATATAATGAATATAGATTAACTATGATTAAGGATTGAATCTTGCGATAAGTTGATGATTTTACTTTTAGGAATAATAATCTATAGGGACAAGTAAGCCTGAATACATATGAGGGCATAGTGAAAATTTTCTAAGTTGTAGCTATGGAGAATTAAGACGGGGAATTAAACTCTATGAGAACGAAATGGTCTTGTGAAATGCTAGTATTGACTAAGTTGAATTGTATTAGGGTACACGTGTTTTGAAAATACACACTGCTTATGGAATTAGTTTCGTGATAAGACGACTAAGTTATGCTTGTAGTACATTTAAGCACTGATTATACAGGGTTTCGGTTGACAGCAGATATAAGGTTACATATAGACTAACGATTGAGTTGTGGTTCACTCAGTGTGGCGACAATACCCTTATGGTGATTCTAGAGTTATAAAAGGTTAAGTTATGATTACAACACACGGATGACTATGAGTTTAGAACTACCTTGTAAATATACAGGAAGTAATTTGGGGAACTTCACCCGCAGGGTGAAGCATTGGTAGCGATGTGAAAAGGAGTGGAGGAGGAGGAGTTTGATCTGGATATGGATGACCCCACGACCAATGTCAGCAGGTGAAAACAAAACGTCAGTAGTCTGAAGGACTGATGTTGTCATTGGAGGTGCCAGAATGGAAATAGGAATTCGAAGAAGTGCGGAAGAAGTATCTGCATCTTTTTGATAATGGTACACAAGTTTCGAGGACAAAACTTTTTGTAAAGAGGGAGGAATGTTACACCCGGGTCCCCAAGAGGAAAAAAATTTATTACATTTAATCCTCACTCTTCCCACTATCCTTTTGTAACTCTCATAACCTCCCTATCATTACACCCATTAACTCACTACACCTCCCATAACCCTATTCACATCCTTAAATATTAGTAAACTACACCCTGCATTTTATGTTGCAGCCGGCCATCAAGTTTAAAGAGAAAGAGAGAACAACCGAGGGTGGAGTGAGGGAGAGAAAAGAGAGGGAAAAAAGGAGAAGAAGAAGGTTTTGCCCAACCCAACCCTAATTTCAACTACGGTATAATATAATCCAGGCAATGTAAGCAACCTTATTATATTTGCTATGATTTTTACAAAACATATCTTATATTTTCTATATTTAACTTGGATCATGCATGATATATTTTTATTTACATGAATATATGTACTTATGTGTATGTATATATGTACACAATTGTATTGCTATTTTAGTATGATGGCCGAAAGTTTTCTTTTTAGGGCACACTGGCCGAATTTCTATGTATATGAATGAGTTGAAATTTTTATTTGAATATGTATAAATTTTATGTATGTTGATTCATAAATATATATGTTCATATTTATTCACACTATTCTCATTTGTAAAATTTGGATATATGAATGGTTTTTATATAGTTTTTGTTGATTTATACATGAATTTTCATATTAAATTATATATATATATATATATATATATAATTACAAACTGTTTTACATGAAATATATAGATTTATATATCTATTTTCATGTTAAATTATACATGTATAAATGTTCTCACATTGTAATTGTTGTACCCATCGTCAAACTACTCTGTACCTCGATGTATATGAAGTGGCTTAATAAAAAGTTCCTATTTCTCAATTACAATTTTCCTACATTCCAATTACTTTCTTTCTTAGATCCCTTAAGATAAATAATATTCTATAAGTAAATACCTAAATTATAAGGATGGATAATGCTTCATAGTGAAATACCAATTATGCCCTCACAACATTTCAAAAAAAAAAGAAGAAAAAAGGGGAAAGAGAAATCGGCTAACCCTAAGAAGAGGATCTAGAATTATCCTCTTTAATAGCCTAACTAACCACCAAAAAAAGCTTTTTAAAAAAAGAAACCCTCAAAAGCTTCCACCACAATTAAGTAGCCAACATTCATTACTTCCCTCTCATGATTATGTTCCAAGGCAAGTGAAGAGACTCCCATTTTCCTCCTTTTTCTACCTTCGGCCGGCAGCCCCTTGAAGCCCCCATGGCTTCTTCTTCAACCTCCTAACAAGAAAGCAAAATTCCATCTACATTTCATCCACCTTCCATCCCCTAAATTCCTCATAAGGCAAAACACAAACACTTCAAGAGATTTAAGCCCTCAAGAAACCACTTGAGCAAAGGTGTTCTTAGAAGTACTCCAAGACCATCTCCTTCAACCTTCAAGCTTCAAGCTAGGTAAGCAAGTTTCTTTAAACATCTCCTCTAGTCCTAGATCATCAACTTTTGAAGCTCACATTGTGCTCCATTTTCCCCAACAGCCCATGGCTTTGCATGTGTCCCTAGGTGAAGAATCTTCAAACTCCTTGGCTTAGGAGTCTCTCAAGTGAGCCATTCCAACACAAGTTCCCTATTGGTAAGGATTTTTAAACTTTTAGATGTTCAATCTAACTCCTCATGAAGCATAAATCGGATGCCTCCCTAACCCCATAACCCGTGAGTCTTAGGAAGGAAAAGGGAGGTGATATCTTCAAGTTCTCAAGAAGTGGTGATAGTTGGTGGCTAGATTGCAACCCTAAGTTATTTTGGTAAGAAACTCTACCTTAAATATAGTTCATTTACATTTGGATTTAAGGATAATGCTAACCTCCATTCTTGGCATCAAAACCGTGTACACCACTGTGAAGTAGGAGGAGATCTCAAGCCATTTGATCCACTCTAAACTAAGAAAGAATTCGGACTCAACAAAAAGGCAAGTATACATTAGACTTTCATGATTTATTTAAGGAGTTAATGACTTGAATGTTTAGTCATAGTAAGATATGATTTTTAGATGACATGATAAGCAAGAAGTAGTAAAGTTGTGAACTTTGATGAAATACTAGTGTGAAAGTTTACTCTTTGGCTCATGTTACTTGATGGATATGTTAAGACCCCTATTTTTAGCATGAAGTATGTTACATAATTAGTATATTTGGGCTGCCATGGTAACGTAACAAGGAATGGAATGAATCTTGTATGTTGCATGTTCCATGATGCTTGAAATAGCCAAAATGACAAGTTAAGTGGACTGTTTTCGGGTCTTTTGAAAAACAGCCTTAGAAAACATTTGAAGGTAGTCATGGGTGTTAAAATAAGGTGCTATGTTCCCTAAGAATGTTGGTCTAAGCACTCTTGATGAACTATGTTGAGAAGAGTGTTAAATCATGTGTTGTGGATGAGTATGTTTGTGTGTGTGTGTTTCGGCCTCAATAGGGTTTTATAGGGAATGAAAGGTACTCATTTTTCCTTATTTAGGAGCATGTTTAGAGCCTATTTTCATAATGGTTTATGGCTGGAAAATTTGGATATCAAGTGTTGAGTGAAGCCTATATGTTCTAAATTGTGCTATAGAGGTTAAAAGTGAAACTAGCCATGACGTTGGTATTCGTGGGGTCGCTTGGTTTCGTCACCGTATGTATTTATAACGATGACCTTATAATCTAAGAATGAATATTTGGGCTATGTGATATTGTGGTTAACAAGTAGGATTAAAGGATGAAGGGGTAAATAATACGGGTGACAAAAGACAAGGAGTGGTGTAAGGAAAAATTCCAGAACAGAACTATTTTGAGTGTCGCAAAGATTGGCCTTGAACTGAACCTTGTGATTGTGCAAATAACCTCTAATTTGGGGTGATGGTAGCCCATTATGTATATCAAGTGTGTGTGGTGGTAAATTGATAAAGATACTAGTCTTATAATCTTAAAGGAACCTTAAGATGAACATGTACAAAACAGAATTCTGGGCGTATATGTTCTGGTAAAATAATTGTCTAACCACTTTAAAGGTCTTGGATTGCCTTGAAATTTTTATGGGAGTCATTTAAAACATTGGGTCAGATGTCTATGTAAAGAAATTATCTAAAAGTGTTTATTTAAGGGGTTAACAACTGAAGAGAAGTCGGATGAAGTTTCTGGAAATTCTGGACAGAATGTTGGGTCATAATATTTCGGCTTATTCTTAATGGTTTAGGCGTAATGAAGGTGTTTGGGCTTAAGAAACTTATTTCCCAGTATGTTAACTTTATTTTCCAGGTGGCATATGTAATTTATTGATGCTTTAAGGGCCATAAAAACAAAAGGGAACATGTACTGCACAGCCGTAAGTTCGGCTGTGCCATAACTTGTTGGAGCTCGAAACTGAACCCCTTATGTTTATTGGATTTTTACGAAATTTCTATGGTTGATAGTTAGGACCCTAATGTGCATGCTGTATAAAAAGGTCCAAGGAATAAGTTGTCTTGGTTACGTTTCGAGCCAAGGAAAATAGGTGCGAACTGCTGAAAAGTTTTTCATCCTAGGGGATTATGCCTATGTCATGTCCTAAGTAAATTTTAAGATGATTCATGCCATGACTCTCATCGCATTTCATCCCATGTATCATGCATGATCATGTGCATTACGAATCTGATTTCCTCTATGTTTTTCCTTATGCAAGCAAGTTCTTTTTCAAGTACGCAAGTTTCTTTATGCAAGTAAGTTATTTATGGTCCCATGATTTTCAAAAACGAAATGCTCTATGATTTCTGTGCCGGCTAAGCATGCTCATAACCCGATCCAGATCCGGGGTTAATAGGTCTGATAACATGATAAGTTCTGGACTCGTTCCGGACCCGGGGCTAATTGGTCGGATGATATGTTCTGGACCCGACCCAGGCCCAGGGTTAATCGGCCTGATGACACGTTCTGGACACATCCCAGACCCGGGGTTAATTGGTCTGATGATATGTTCTAGACCTGCTCAGATCCGGGGTTAATTGATCTGACACTATGTTTTCTTTTATGCCTATTTTATGGGACCAAATGATGATTTTGCCACGACATGACATCATGCATTGCATCTTGCATATTTCATGTGTACCTTGCATGTTAGAACGGTTAAGGTAGGGAGCGATATGATAATGCCGGACTAGTATTATTTGAGTTATGATTAGGTTATTTCTTCTGCGGATCAAGGATTAAAGGTCAGGTATGAATTAATGTTGGTTCGTGGGATTTTGCATTCATGCTATGATTCTTTATTTATTTCATGACGGTTTATTGTATACTTGCTGGGTGATTTTATCACTCATACCTTTATTTTTTTCCCCAGAGCCCGAGAATGCCAATGTTGAGTGGATCGATGATGAAACGAGAGTGCCATACCCATAATCAAGAAGCCGAGTGAAGACGATGCTTAAGGACTTTTGTGCTGACATGATGTTTGTACTATGAACTATGTTTGGAACTTTTGGGATTTTGGTTTTACCTCGTTTTGTTGGACCGATGTTTTGGACTTAATGTTTTCGGCAAGCATGTTTATTTTGAAGTTTTTAATTCTGCCTAAATTTTGCTACCCTGTTAAATGTTAACATGGTAGTCCATGACTTAAGTTATGGATTTTTACATGTTATGCATGACGCTTTGTACTCTCCGTAGTGAGGTACGGCGGGTGTACCGTATTTGGACAAGGTCCGAGGTGCGGGGCGCTACAGGAATTATCATTAAATTAATAAAAAAAAATCTACTCCAATAACTTCCATTTGGCCGCCCCTCTTAATGTCTTCATTTCAAATATGAATTTGAAATTTCAATCAACAATATTTGTAGACATATGTGATGCAATTTTCAAGATTGAGATATTCACCACATATAAGGATGTAGAGTAATTTAGGAGATAAAAATTGTGTCCAAAAATTATGTATTGGTCGCTACCTTCAAATGTATTCAAATTGAATTAGTAGCATCACAATCTCCACCGAATTGACTTCAATTAGGCCTAATTATGTAGCTAAATATTTTGTCTTAAAACGCCTTAATGGCCATATGTAAGAGTGTGTGTGTGACTCTATATATATATATATATATATATATATATATATATATATATATATATATATATATATATAAATAAGGAGCTCGGCGTCTCCTATATTTTATTATGAAGCCCTCACTTATGGCGGAGGAATACCATTATTACAAAGAAAGTCATAATATAACAAAATGAATGAAGATAATGGTCGGAAAGTGTAAATACATCGATGGCGACAATAGAAAAAGTAGTATTCAAAAGAGGTATGATATGCCTCATTAAAACCTTGGCAATCAAAACTACCCTTGTGGATAAAATCTTGCACGAAGGAAAAAGAGTATATATTTACCCCTTTTGAAACATAAATTATGTCGTAGATGCACCGGCAAAGAATATGTGATTGGGTGAATGTTCCTCGAGAATCCGCATGTGGGTCCAGAATTATACATGCAAAACCAAACAGAAAGGCATTAAGCATCAGATACCAAGCAAATGCAAAATGTATGCAAACCCGCTGAAAGAATATCATACCCAGTCTGCCTGCATTCTGTGTATATGATGAATCGCCAATTCCTATGGAAGACTGTCGGAGATGTCAGCATAGAATCATACATGTCGGAGATGTCCAATGGTAACATCAAGCTTGACGCAACTGCAAACCAAGGCTGGAAGAGTGGAGTTAGTGAAATAAGTCGTCCTCGGTGTTTGTAATCCATGTTGCGCTAAATAATGTGCCGTCATGTTAGCTTCATGAAAGGTGTGATGTACTATAGGACCGGTCTGTGTGGATAATGAGTGTAGCATATGAAAATGAAACTGCGCCATCGCATGAGTATGCTGGCTTAGCGCACGAGTCAACTGCATACAGTCAGTTTCTAAAATAATGTCCTGATGGAGTGGCAGAAAATATAGTAGTGCAAAGACGGCCGCTTGTATCTCCGCCAAAAATGGCGTACTGGTCGGCAGGCGAAAAGCAAGTGCTCCCACACATGCACCTGCACTATCGCGTAATATAGCACCCCCAGCTGCAAATGATCTTTCCACTGCAGCATCCGTATTCAACTTTAATCGACCAATAGGACGAACAATCCATCTCACTACGTGTGCCCTTTTGATGCGAAGTGGCGGGTGGATACCCAAACTCTGGACCGATTGATAACCAAAAGTAAGTTTAGTATTATCGATTGTTTTTGCCCACAAATAAATATCCGATCGAATAACTAACATGAGGGAATCCGTTATGCAAGTGGAGGCATTACCACAGAAAGGGAGGTATAAACTCACCAAGCATGAAATATAATAATACCCAGAATAACTATCCGTAAAACACCTAAAAGTGCGGCTGATGAACCTCGAAAAAACCAAGATAGTAAACAAGGCCACAAATGTCGACCAACCGGATTAGGGCCATCCACTGCGCCGAGTAAAAAGCCTAGAGAAGGCGAATAAGAGGACAGTGCAAGAAAATGTGATCTACCTCTGCGGATGCCAGCTTACAAAAGGGACATCTAGTTGGACGCGAAACTACATACTGGCCGATATAATCATCCAGAGGGAGGGCACGATGATAGATGCGCCAAAGAAAATTGCAAATAACTGAACAATGGTTCTTATGCCAAGTAAACTGAGCCAATAAAATGGCCGGATTAGAACTACGGCATAAATCATATGCCGATTCCAGAGTAAACTCCCTTAATGGAGTAGCCTTCCAGAGCAAATGAAGACCATCTGCTGACACTATGCTTCACAAAACTCATGAATCCGACAAATTAATTTCCAAATAGGTGAGGCTGGCAATTGTGAACGATAATCTCTCCGTATCCCATATTTAGCATGCATAAACTTACTACAGAGGGAATTATTCTGCTGATACTGCCACCACATGCGACAGAAATATGCATCCTGCAAGACTCGAAGATCCCGAAGTCCCAATCCTCCCTCTATACAAGGCGTCCGAATTGTTGCCCAGGAAACCCAATGCGCCTCTGGCCCCAATAAAAATGGGACATTTTCTGTTCTATAATTTAAGTACTGATTTTGGCAGGCCACTAGCTGCCATAATATGCTATGGCAGGGAAGAAATAACATACCATTGTAAGACCAGTCTTCTTGCATGTGAAAGAAGTTTATTATGCCATCCATGCAAGCGTGTATCCATGGGCTCTAAAAGTGTCGTACAATGACTAGCTCGACTGATTCCTTTATGCAACATAGACCCAAGATAACGGAAAAGAAGTTTTGTCGGATGCATACCCAGTATTTCTGAACGCATTTGACGCCGTAATGAGATGTTTGAGGAAGGGATAAATCGACTTTTATTATAATTAACCTTTTGCCCCGAGGCCTTCTCGTAAGAAGTCAAAAACACCTGAAATACCCGTAAGGTCCGTATAGTGCCCCGCAGAAATATCAATAAATCATCAGCATATGAAAGATGTGTTATGTGAAAAGGCATACGGCCTATGCGAAAAGGTTGTAATTCATTTGCTGCTACCAAAGCTTTTAAACCCCGACTGAAACCCTCCGAGGATAGTATGAATAATAATGGGGAGAGAGGATCACCTTGCTTCACACCATGGTAAGGCCGAAAATATGCATAGGGTACACAATTAATCAAAATAGATAGTCGAGTGCTGCGCAAATGATTCAATATTATCCGAACAAAAAATGGAGCGAAGCCAAATTTCGCGAGTAGCAAGTCCAAATATTCCCAACTGACACGATCAAATGCCTTCATCATATCCAATTTAAGACATAGTTGTCTGCCTCCCTTCCTGGCTAACAAGACTTGGGAAGAAATATCATAGCCTTTTAAGAATCCAGTTTGTTCCGGCAAAATTAATTTAGAGAGAAAAGTACTCAACCGTGTCGCTATTATACGAGTACATACCTTGCTTAGAAAGTTGGTCAAACATATCGGCCTAAAATCACTGAAAGTATGTGGCGCCTCCACTTTCGGAAGCAGCATAATCAACGCACTTGCCATGACTGAAGGTTGTGGCACACCAAGGAAAAATTCCTGCACTGCGATGATAACATCCTTATGTATGATAGACCAACAGGATCGAAAGAAATTACCATAAAAACCATTCGGTCCTGCTGCACTCTGGGGATCAAGATGCCAGACTGCGTCCTTAATCTCCATCGCCTGCTGTATTGGGTCATTAATAGATTATCATCTGTTAAGACCAACTGAGGAATATATTGCAAGATATTGTCATAGTCTTCAGTCGTCTCCTACACAAATAAAGATGTGTAAAAAGAAACTGCCTCATTCTGAATGGTCTCCTGGATATCACATAACACCTTAGCCGATGTATATATTTGTTGCATGCACAGATGTGACCGACGTCCCTTAACTACAGAATGAAAGTAATGTGTATTGGCAATTTATATATAGTAAGATTCTGACTTGGCGAACTTTTCATAGTACGATTATGACTTGAAATTCGTGACATGAAATAGCTTTTGAAGTATGTATGTGTGTGTATAGGCACACACAAATGCAGACCATGTTTGTGTGTATATATCTTGATGATGGCAATAAAATATTAAGATATAGAAAAATGACTTGGCAGCTTGATGAGTATATTGTATACATGGCATGTGTATATGTTTATGTGGAAGAAAAAACCCTTGACCTTTATTTAAATAATATCCTTGAATAACTTCTTGCTTTAATGAACTAGATTAGATCATTTAATAACATCCTTCTTTCATAAATAAAAATAGTTTAAATGCAACAACTATTGTCATTTGATATAAGTTTTAAAGTTTCATGACATGTTAGTTCATAATAAAGATATAAATAAAAACATACATCATTTAAATTATATAAAATATTTTATTTCTACATGTTGAAGTCACTCAAACCTTAGTTCAAAACAAAGTTAAAAGTGTAATTGTAGATGCTTATAGGTTTAAAAGAAGTAAAAGAAACGTAAGAAGCATCTCCACTCACCTATTACTATGCCTCTTTTGGATGAGCAAATGCGAATTTCTTCAATCTTCCCCTCTTTTATCTAACATGAGAGCATATAAGAACAAAAGAGAAAAGGGTGATCTCAATATGCTATGTTCCTGCGATTGTGTAGGATTCAGAAAGAACCATATCATTTTACGATCCGATGTATGTAACCTTATCTAGAGACTCGTGTTTGCATAGAGTCCAGGAGGGCCGGATCGATTCGTGATCCGATGTTCGTAGCTTTACCTTACAATTTGTGCAAGAGACTGTTTCGGGTGTTGTCCCAAAGTCACAAACATGTAACTTACCAGTTGAAACAAGGACTACCTTCAAAAACAAAAGAGAAATTGAATTCTGTTATAAACTCGAACAATAATATAAAGAAAACAACACCACCAAGAAGTAGATTGTATAATCTCTATATTCTTCAAAGGTATATCCATTCTTACAAGAAATTGTCCTATTTATAGGATATGAAAAATGTAACCTCTTCTTAAGATTAATACCCACTAACACCATGATCCTTAGTGGATGTTAATGTTTGGACATCCACTTCCTTAGTGGGTGTAAATATTTGGTATCAACTATCCCCACTAACACCATAATAATTCACAATACTCCCCCTTGGATGTCCAAATTTTATAGAATATGCCTCATTAAAACCTTGCCAAGAAAAACTCAATGGGATAAAAACTTGGTCGAAGGAAAAAGAGTACACATTCATAAAAATTGGTAAGTGTGATATACTGCCTTGTTAAAACCTTGCCAAGAAAAACCCTGTGGGATAAAAACTTGGACGAAGAAAAAAGAGTACAGTATGTATAGTAATCACACTCCCCTTGATGCTGACAAAAGGTCTTTCAATTGACGCATTCCAATGTTGCAGACCATCTTTCTAAATGTAGATGCTGGTAGTGCTTTGGTGAACAAATCAGCAAAATTCTTGTTGGATTGTATCTGCTGGATATCAATGTCGCCATTCTTCTCAAGATCATAAGTGTAGAAAAATTTTGGTGATATATGCTTCGTTATGTCTCCTTTGATGTAGTCATTCTTAATTTGAGCAATACATGCAGTATTATCTTCAAACAATATCGTCGGAGTCTTTCTTAGTGAAGATAATCCACATGATTCTTAAATATGTTGAATCATCGACCTTAACCATACACATTCACGACTTGCTTCATGTAATGCTAAAATCTCAGAATGGTTGGAAGATGTGGCTGTTAATGTCTGCTTCACTGATCTCCATGATATAGATGTACCTCCACAAGTAAAAACATATCCACTCTGTGATCTTCCCTTATGAGGGTCAGATAGATAGCCCACATCAGCATATCCGATCAACTGTGACTCAGAATTCCTTGAATAGAATAGACTCATATCTATTGTTCCACGAAGATAGCGTAAAATATGTTTGACACCATTCCAATGTCTTCTTGTTGGTGTAGAGCTATATCTTGCTAATAAATTCACTGAGAATGCTATATCGGGTCTCGAGCAATTTCCAAGATACATTAAAGCACCAATAGCACTAAGATAAGGTACTTCTGGACCTAATAATTTCTCATTATCTTCTGGTGGTCGGAATGAATCTTTCTTTACATCTAATGATCCTACCACCATAGGACTACTCAATGGGTGAGCTTTATCCATATAAAATCTCTTCAAGATCTTCTCCGTATACGTAGATTGATGAAGAAAAATTCCACTAGGCAAATGTTCGATCTGCAGGTCGAGACAAAATTTAGTTTTTTCGAGATCTTTCATCTCAAACTCTTTCATGAGATAAGCTCTTCAGGAGTTCCAACAAGATTCAAATCATCAACGTATACATCAATTATAGAGAACCCATTTTCAGATCTCTTGATAAATACACATGGACAAATTGGATTATTTACATATCCTTCTTTAATGAGGTACTCACTGAGACGATTATACCACATCCTGCCAGATTGTTTTAGTCCATACAAGGACCTCTGTAATTTAATTTAGTATAATCCATGTGTCTTTTGATCACATGTTGTAGGCAATTTTAATCCTTCAGGGATCTTCATATAAATATCATTATCTAAAAATCCATATAAGTATGCGGTAACCACATCCATTAACCGCATATCAAGATTTTTAGCAACTGCCAGGCTGATTAGATATCATAATGTTATGACATCAATTACTGGGGAATATGTTTTATCATAATCAAGCCCAGGTCTTTGTGAAAAACCTTGTGCAACAAGACGTGCCTTGTATCGCACAATCACATTTTTCTCATTGCGTTTTCGTACAAAAACCCATTTATATCCAATAGGTTTTATCCCTTCAGGGGTTTGGACTACAGATCCAAATACTTTGCGCCTTTCTAATGATTTCAGTTCTGCTTGGATTGCATCTTTCCACTTTGGCCAATCATTTCTGTGTCGACATTGTTCAATGGATCTCGGTTCAGGATACTCATTTACAATTTCACATGCAATACCATAAGCAAAAACATGATCAATAATTACCTTTTGTCTATCCCAATTTTCTCGTGAACTAACATAATTCAAAGATATTTCTTCAAAATTTTGTTCACTTGCTTCTTCAGGAGCAACTTGTTCATCAATTTTAGACTGATAAGTTTCAACTTCTATAGTGCTTTCAGGTTGTGAACTTCTTTGCTCTTCTGGAGAATTCTCTTTGGGAGTCTTAACTTGTACCCTTCTCTTTCGAGGGCTGATATCTTTTGCACCGACAGGGCACCCACGTTTTAGACTTGCTCTTGGTGTACCATTATCATGTCTTTCAGAGACATCAAGTCGAATTGGAGTATTCATCGCCGGAACGTGGGATTTTGTTATCTTTTGACTATCAGTAAATGCGTCAGGCAACTGATTTGCAACATTTTGTAAATGAATTATCCTTCTTACTTCTTGCTCGCATTGATTTGTTCGTGGGTCAAGATGAGAAAGTGAAGGAACGTTCCATGTAATTTCACGTCGTTCTTCAGGAAACCGTACTTTGTCTCCCCCTAACGGCGGGAAAACTTTCTCATCAAAATGGCAATCAACATATCTTGCCTTAAATAAATCACCCGTCAGGGGCTCAACATATCTCACAATAGATGGAGAATCAAAACCCACATATATGCCTAGACGTCTTTGAGGACCCAGCTTTATCCGTTGTGGTGGAGCAATCGGAACATAAATCGCACAACCAAAAATCTTTAAGTGTAAAATATCAGGCTGCTGGCCAGATACCATTTGCAATGGCGAATATGGTTGAAACGAACTGGGTCTAAGCCGTATTAATGCAGATGCATGCAGAATTGCATGTCCCCAAGCTTTCATGGGTAAATTAGATCTTAAGAGCATAGGTCTAGCAATCAGTTGTAAACGTTTTATAAATGACTCTGCCAGACCATTTTGAGTATGCACATGCGCCACTGAATGCTCAACATCAATCCCAATCGACATGCAATAATCATTAAAAACTTGGGAAGTAAATTCACCAGCATTATCAAGACGAATAGATTTAATTGGATAGTCTGGAAATTGTGCTCTTAAGCGTATAATTTGAGCAAGAAGCTTAGCAAATGCTACTGTTCTTGTTGAAAGCAAACTCACATGAGACCATCGTGAAGAGGCATCCAATAAGACCATAAAATATCGAAATGGTCCACAAGGGGATCAATAGGTCCACAAATATCTCCTTGTATTCTTTGTAAAAATATAGGAGATTCAACATGAACCTTCATCGGAGATGGCCTCTTGATTAATTTCCCTCATGAACAAGCAACACACACACAATCACGAGGTAAAAGAATCTTCTGGTTCTTTAAAGGATGTCCATGTGAGTTTTGTACAATTCTACGCATCATTAGTGACCCGGATGACCAAGTCGATCATGCCATAACATGAATAATGTTGGATCATTGAACTGCTGGTTCATCACAATATTAGATTCTACTGGATGTATAGTCACATAATACAATCCAGATGAGAAAATTGGGAATTGTTCTTTTACAAGCTTCTGGCCTGATTCTTCGTATGTAATACATAAAAATTCCATATTCCCTTTATTCATGGTTTCAATATGAAAACCATTAAGACGTATGTCTTTGAAACTCAACAAGTTTCGTTTCAACTTGGTAGAAAATAATGTCATATTTATCAATATAGGCGTACCACCCAGTATTATCATAGTTGCTCTTCCAGAGCCCTCAATCAATGATGTACTACCCGAAATTGTACTAACATTTGCTTTTGTCAATTGCAATGTGGAAAAATATTTTTGATCACGAAGAATTGTGTGTGTCGTTCTACTGTCAACCAGACAGATGTCCCCACCATTCATCTTGAATATATATCTAGCATATACAATGTTCATAATTAAATTTAATTCCAAAGAATCAATACATAAATGGAAATTATAATGTAAATGACAAAAAAATTTTATTTATGCTGATAGATAAGTTTAAATTGAAATAAAGTTACATGCTAAGATATCATAAACTAAATTAAAACTTATCCAAAGAAAACATGACTAATCATGAAAAATAACTAGACATCCTACATAATTATGCTCGGCCATTATTATTTTTAACATCATCCAGAAACTGGATTCTATTGCCATCCATACTTGGGCCCATAAGATAATCTTCAAGATCTAAATCATCAAAATGATTGAGGATTGTGTCATTATTATCTGCTATGTTTCCAAAATCTGCAAAATTACTTTGTTTTTCCTTGCCTTTATCCTTCTGGGATGCCTGATAAAGATCAACCAAATATTTTGGTGTACGGCAAGTGCGAGACCAATGCCCTTGAGATCCACATCGATAACATGTCTCATCATGATGCTTATCCTTTGCACCATCTTTTGCAGCTTTTGCCTTTTCATGCAGCTTTTCATTATTTTTCCACTTCTGGTGGTATGGTGCAAAGCTTCTACCACGGCCACGACCTCTACCGCGACCACGACCACGGACATGACCGCGACCTCTATCACGACCATTAAAAGTTGCATTCGCTTCAGGGAATGGTTTTGACCCGGTCGGGTGAGAAGTGTGGTTTTTCATTAATAATTCATTATTTTGCTCAGCAACTAAGAGACATGAAATGAGTTGGGAATATTTTTCAGAATTTCGTTCCCGGTATTGCTGCTGCAGGAGCATATTCGATGCATGAAAAGTGGTGAATGTTTTTTCTAACATGTTAGCATCAGTAACTTTATCTCCACACAATCTCAATTAGGAGATAATAGAAAACATAGCAGAGTTATATTCATTGACTGTTTTATAATCTTGCAACCTCAGGTGCAACCAGTCATATCGAGCCTTTGGGAGGATAACACTTTTATAATGATCATATCGTTCCTCCAGATTTTTCCACAATTCCCGAGGCTCTTTCACCCCAAGGTATTCGGATTTCAGCCCGTCGTGGAGATGATGACGAATGAATATCATGGCTTTAGCCTTATCTTGCTCACTAGCCACAACATCATCCTTAATTGTATGCCCAAGATTCATAGCCATTAAATGGATTTCTGCATCAAGAACCCATGCCATGTAATTTTTGCCGGAAATATCAAGGGCAGCAAATTCCAGTTTGGTGATGTTCGCCATTGGTCTGATTTATACATAAAGAAAATATATCAGAAGATGATATATTCACTCAAAAGTATATATTACAAAACTAACATATATATTTTATTTGCTGAACCAAAAGTATCATGTGTCCAGTGGTCCTCCAAAAAAAATTCATAATTTAGTGAAAGAATTTCAGAGAAGTTTGACACGTAAAGCACAGAAGAAACACAAAAATCAACTTAACAATTGATCTGCATGACCAAAGCAGAAAAGTTGGGTAGGTACATCAATAGCCTAAAATTGATGTAGCATAATTGAGTGTGAAAACCAATCAAGTGCAAGTCAGTAAATGAAAAAAAAACACCCACTAATAGACGTTAACCCATCAGTCCATACACAACTACACAAACGGGAAAAATAACAGACATTATACGCAACAGTCAATTCTAAGGCCTCAAAAACTATATACATTCATATATAAAATATATTCCAAAATCAGAGACCACTGGAAAATAAAATTTACATCAAACAATTCAAGTTAGCAAACCACACAACTTACAACCAATGTTAAAAAAATGCTGCAAACCCATACATGCACAAATAATTATGATCCTTAAACCATAAGATCCTTAAACAAAAGCCACCTTGAAAAACTAATAATATGTCTAAAAAGAAATCACGACAAAATCAAAGTTTCATTTCTACATTAACCAATGTGTGTATTAACAGATAAGGATACAAAAACTATAAATTACAAGAAACAACAACCGATTAAGCAACCAAGAAAAGGGATGAACTCACATTTTGAAGCAAGGTAAAGATACAATAATAAAGATCGAGTAGTGTTGTTTTTGATGTGTGCATCTGTGTGACTGTGGGTATGCATTATATTCTGACTGGTAATTGACATCATATGACTTTGTTTCTCACTAAAGCTCGATATTTCAGATATAACACATACTAGAGGGCTTTAGTTTGAAACTATAACATACAAAACAGAGCTACAAGCAGACAATTTCGCAAAATACACATACTAGAGGGATTAGACAATACAGTGAAGACTTGAAAATTGGTAGAGTTTTCGTGCTGATAACGTATTATAAACTCGAACAATAATATAAAGAAAACAACAACACCAAGAAGTAGATTGTATATTCTCTATATTCTTCAAAGGTATATCCATTCTTATAAGAAATTGTCTTATTTATAGAATATGAAAAATATAACCTCTTCTTAAGATTAATACCCACTAACACCATGATCCTTAGTGGATGTTAATGTTTGGACATCTACTTCCTTAGTGGGTGTAAATATTTGGTATCCACTATCCCCACTAACACCATAATAATTCACAATAAATTCATATATCTTTTGAACACATCATTGGTGAAAACACTCAAAGAAAACAAAACAAAACGGCGCAATCATACCCCCCCCCCCCCCCCCCCTCTCTCGGTTATCAACGAATCCATCCGTTTCGATTCAAAAAAAAAAAGTGAACTCGTAAGTATGCTTTACGGGTATTTCTATCTCTCTGTCAATACCCGTAAACACCCTTCATCTGCCACCTTTCGACCACACAATCAGCACTTCCAGCAAAATCACCCCATATTGATTCCTCGCCACCGCAGTGCTGCCAGATGTGTCTGGAAGTGAAGCTATAACCACTCTTCCTGGTAGGCCTGCCTCATAAGCCCCTCACATTCGCGCCTTTTTTGGCCGTAGAATCTACACGGAAGCAGCCGGTGCGTGTCTGACGGCGTAAACTATCAGCGATTTTTAAGCAAACAGTGTCGTTTTCGACGACCAAGTTCCTTGTAGTTGTCGAAATCGAAGAAAAAACCAAATCCTAGAAATTCCCTTCTGCCTTCTCTTGGTGATTAGGTAGGGGAATGTTCCTTTTTGTGCATTAGTAAAATTGTAATATGTACCTTCAAATTTGATTCTTTGGGGTGTCATTTTTTTCGGCTGTATATGTAAGGTTTTTGATTTCACATTTTAGAGCAGATTATTTGCAGGCTTCTTCAGTGAAGAGCTATGATATATACCGCAATCGATACGTTTTACCTGACCGATGAGCAGCTTGAGGAATCCCCTTCCAGGAAAGATGGTATTGACAAAGCAACTGAAACCAGTCTTCGGATCTACGGCTGTGA
>AP025045.1:32950612-32972139 GCA_036186865.1 Eustoma russellianum
TCTTCGGATCTACGGCTGTGATCTTATACAAGAAAGTGGGATTCTGCTCAAATTGTATCGTTTCTCTCCTTCTTCACTTGTGTATTTCTGTTAAACCTCATTGCCTTTTATGAAAGCTTTGCTGATTTTTGGTATATTTGGTTCGAGTGTTTGCTTTATATTATTTTGTGCTTTTCAGACCACAGGCAGTTATGGCTACTGGGCAAGTGCTTTTCCACCGGTTTTATTGTAAGAAGTCCTTTGGGCGTTTCAATGTCAAGGTCTGTTGCTATTCTGTGATTTTTTTTTATTCAAAATCCCGGTTATCTTTTGTTTTACTTTTCAATTGTATAGAGTTAATTGCGCTGGGCTCTGATTGACAGAGAGTAGCTGCAAGTTGCAACTGGCTTGCTTCTAAGCTAGAAGAATGTCCAAGAAAGGCGAGGCAAGTGCTAATTGTGTTTCATCGAATGGAATGTAGGAGGGAAAATTTTCTCCTGGAGCATTTGGACACGTCATCGAAGGTAAAAAAAGTTGAATTTCTCTGTACTGTCACCCATTTCTCTCCCTGTTTGCTTGATGAAAGTTTCTTGTTTGATGAGTATTTAAAAGCTCACTTCATGTTATGGAAATCTGGAAAATTTTTGAAAAGTCTGTCCAATGATGTTCTTATTCTGTTATTTTCCTCTCTTCTGCTTGTGCAGAAATATGTGGATTTGAAAGCAGACCTGATCAGAACTGAACGGCATCTTCTGAAAGAAATGGGTTTTATTTGTCATGTGGAGCATCCTCATAAATTTATATCAAATTATCTTGCGACGCTAGAGACACCAACAGAGCTGAGGCAAGAAGCCTGGAACCTGGCAAATGACGGGCAAGTTTAATCTGATCTGCTTTGTGCCCGTTATCTTTTGTACTTGCCAGTGTTTGTATTTGATAGCACCACAACAACAACATTGAAGTATTTTTTCTACGGTGTGGGGTTGGATATATGGATCAACCATTCCTCTTGCGTTTTATTTATTTATTTACTTATTTATTTTTGAGTCCTGGCCTAACTTCTACCCTCTTTTTTTCCCTCCTAGTATCTAATGCATAATATGTGCCTTTAGAACACTGCTTCTTTTAAAAATATTATATCATCTCATCATGATTCTGGCTTAAGTGTTTAAAATTTTCACTTAAATCTTATACCTTCTACATGACATCGGCTATATAAATCAACTTTCTCCAATGTGATTTATAACTGACCATATGCTCCTCAATTGTCATAAAAGTTGGATCCTTCCTTGTTGTCTCTCTCCGTGTCTTCTTTGGTCTCTCTCTCATGTTCAACATGCACATCATTCGTTGTATCGCACCGACTAGCAGGTGCATCTACAGGACGCCTTTGCGTATGTCCGTACCGTCTTAACCTCAACTCCCGTATCTTCTCTTCTATAGTAGTCACCTCAACTTTATTTCTTATTTTATCATTTCTTGTATGTCCATACATCCATCTTAATATTCTTTTTTCTGTCACTCACATCCTTTTTTTATGCTCACAATTTACTGTCCAACATTCAAACCCATAAAGTAGTGCGGGTTTTACAGCCGTCCTATAACACTTCCCTTTAAGCTTTAAAAGAACTTTCCTATCACAAAAAAGACGTGACGCACTTCCCCACTTTAATCACTATGTATGTACCCTATAATTTACATCTTTGTCAATTCCTCAATATTTCTGTAATATAGACCTACAACAACAATATTATCCTATTGTCTTAGAGGCTCCCGCCTATGACCGGGTATGGAGGGGTTGGATATACACAACCATACCCATATGTTAGAAACCACAGAGGTTGTTTCCGGATGACCCATAATGAAAATTGCGTCAAACTGAGTCGATCAACTACTACTTCACAATGTAAGAACTGCAGTCATTTTAGTGAGTCATTTTGCTTTATTCTATCATATTCCAGAGTCAAGGAAGAGTGTGTCCTTGACTCCATTGAAAATCGAAACACTCAGATGAATCTCTTGGTCTTCCAGTTTCACACAAGGTTTCAAGGTCATTCTTTTGTTGCTAAAATTAAATTCCTATACTCTTATCTTCTTTCGATTCAATTTGAAGATCTTTTCTTATAGTGTCTCCTACCGACGTTTCAACTTACCATTGACTCCTTCACTAATCTCATCCACCAGCACAATGTCATCTATAAATAACATGCTCCACAGAACTCTGTCTTCGATGTATCGAGTGAGCTCATCTATAATTAAAGCAAAGAAGTAGGGGCTTAATGTTGGTCCTTGTTGTAAACCCTCTATAATAGAGAACTTTGGGCTTAGTCCTCCTGGAGTCTTTATGCTTGTTATTTTGTTCTCATACATGTCTTTAGTAATTTCTATATATGCTACTCTAATGCCTTTCTTTTCAAGCACTCTCCAAAGGATCTCTCCTGGGACTTTATCATACGTCGTTTCCAAGTCAATGAAAATCATATACAAATCTTGCTTCTTCTCTCGATATCTCTCTATAATCTTCTCAAGAGATGAATAACCTCCATTGTTGACCTTCCCAGCACAAATCGAAATTGATTTTCAGATACACTAGTCTCTCTGCGAAGTCTTTTGTCAATCACTCGCTTCTTGAGCTTTATTGTTGGCTCATTAACTTAATTCCTCAATAATTTGCACAATCTTGTATATTTATTTTGTTTTTATACAAAGCTACAAAGGTGTTTTTCCTCCACAGATTAAGTATCTTACCAACCTTCATAATCTTGTCAAAAAGATATGTAGCCACATAATGCCTTCTTGTCCTAGGCATTTTCAAGCCTCAATTAGAGTATCGTCGAGTCCCATCGTTTTATCATTTTTCATCAGTTTCAAAACATATCTACCACTAGCAGTTTCTATCATCTTCAGAGTTGCGTAACTCGTCCAGTATGAGTTCATCTTCCGCAGATTCATTAAAAAGTTTCTTAAATTATCTTCTCATTCTATCGCGTACTGCTCTTCTCATTCTATCACGTATTGTCCTTTCCTCTGCTAAGATCTTGCTATCTTCATCTTTAATGCATTTAACTTGACTCAAATCTCTTGTCTTCCTTTCTCTCGCTCTAGCAATTTTATACACATCCCTTTCATCTTCTTTCATGTTCAACAGCTTATAAAAATCCTTAGATGCCTTTGATTTGGCTTCACTCACGGTTTGCTTAGCTTCTTTATTAGCCAGCCTATATGTTTTCCAATTCTCTTGATTCCTTAAATGTTGATGTCTCTTATAACTAGTTCTGTTGGTTTTTACTTTGTCTTGCACTTTTTTTTCCACCGCTAAGATTCTTTATTTTTGTAGCTGCTTGAACTTTTGACTCGCCAAGTAGACCTTTTGACTTGCCGAGTAAATTTCTCGCTATTTTCTTTATCTTTACCATCACATTCTCTCACACTTCATTTGCATCACTAATTGAATTTCTTAAGGCTTCTTGTTCTAATACTACTTTTCTAAACTTTGCTTATTTAGCCTCCTTCAAGTTCCACCAGGTTGTATAAGCCTTTGTTTTCTCAATCTTCTATGTCAGGTACTAACATCCAACAAGATGTTGTATTGTTAAAATTTCTTTTGTGTCACCTTACACTCTATACTAGCTCTTCTGTCTCTCATACGTGTCATTAAATAGTTTATCTGTGACTTCTTTGATCCATTTTTGAATGTAATTAAGTGATCATCTCTTTTTTTTGAAAAAAAATATGCTAGTCACTATATAGGCATACGTTGTTGTGAAATCCAAAATTGATCTTCCTTCACCATTTTTGTTTCCAAAGCCAAGTCCACCGTTTACCTCATTGTGATTCTTATTCTTTTTACCTACGTGTTCATTTAAATCTTCTCCTATAAATATCTTCTTACTTATTAGAATTTCACGCACTATATCTTCTAAATATTTCCTAGATTGAAGCTTTATAGTCTCCTCTAAACTTACTTGAGGAGCATATACGCTAATAATATTGATTGTTTCCTTTTCAAGTACCAACTTAATTGCTATAATCTTATCTCCTTTTCAAATAACACCTACTACTTCGTCTCTTAATGAGCCATTTATAATAATCCCAACTCTATTTCTTGTCTTATTCTAATTACAAAAAAAAAAATTATTGTCTTATTCTTTTCTATGATCCAGAGTTTAAATCCTGACTTGTCCACCATCTGAACTTTCTCACCTATACACTTTGTCTCTTGTAAACATAAAATATTTATTTTTCTCTTTATCATTGTGTCCACTATCTCCATTGTCTTTTCTTTTAAAATTCTAATGTTCCATGTTCTTAGTATAGTTCTCCTACCTAACCTAGTATTTCATCTCTTAGTATCTAACTTACGACCTAAGAACTATTGTTTATTTTTCACCACATCCGAATTCTTTAAGAGATGTAACGGTCCTACTTCAATTGACTATGCATTCGGACCATGCAACAGAGACCCTTACTTATTCGACACTACATCCAAGTCCTCCAGATGCAGTGGTCCTTGTCGAGATACCGTGCTCGAACTATACGGTGCGTTCCTTACTGGGGACATCCTAGCATTAGTATATTTTCTTCTTTGATCCATAATCATGTCTAGTGATAAAGTTTTACACTGGCTGTCAACCTAACGCAACCTCCTTTACCCGAGCTTGAGACTGGGTAGTCAAAAACTCGACCAGACTGAGTTTATTTAATAGCACGCAAAAAGAAAAATCATGGGATTGATGAATTTGATGATTATAGTTGAAAGTGAGGCCTGTATTGTGAAATCATTGTAGGGATGCTCTTCTAGTGAAAGTATATGAATTGAATCTTGTTTCCCTAAAAAAAAAGTTCACAAGAAATTTTACACTTGACATGATGGTTGATGTCTGTTGAAATGTGTGAAATTTAAAGTGCCTCGTCTCTCTGTTCTTCCCAATCTACTGATGCATTAAGAATGTCTTGTTTCCCTAAAAAAAAATAAGTTTACAAGAAATTTTACAATTGACATTATTGTTGATGTCTTTTGACATGTTTGAAATTTAAAGTGCCTTGTCTCTCTGTTCTTCCCAATCTACTGATACATTAAGAATGTTCTAATTAGCGGACACTCTTGGCAGTTGCTAAAAAGGTCTTCAGGGTTAATTCTTTTGGCTTTAGCATCTGGTTGGTATATTATTCGGAAAAATATGCATCTTCGTGTTAAGGTTGCTTCTTCTTCCTTGTTATTGGGCTTAGGAAAGAATGTCTAGATGTTTGTTTGTTACATTTTCTTGCTTGGTCGCCTTTTCTTTTTTTAATTTTTTTCCTTCGGTTGATGGTAGGTAGTCTGGTGCTATATGCACGTTTTACTTCTTGTCGTCTTTGTCATATGTTTACATGTCGGAGAATTATCCTTGCCTACTTGTTAGGAAAGCAATTTAACTTTTTGCTCGTACATGTTTGTATAACTAAAAAAATGTTAATTAATGACGGTCACTAGAGGAAGAAAAGTGTGTGAGACTAGGTATATATTAAACATGGTTATACAGTTTTAACTATTTCTAAATGGACGATGATTCATCATATAGACCATTTAGGAGTTCTAAGTGTTTAGATATGAATGGACATGTTGCCACCTGAGCTATGTTCTGTTATTTTACTTTCTCATAGTGATGGAGAGAGGGTTTTATTTTTTTGGGCGGAGTGGGTCACTGAAAGTATTTTGAAATTAACCTGGGGATGGAGGAAATTTGCAAGTGCAGAGATTTTCAGGCCCAGCCTTGATCATTTTTAGGCTTTGAAGAACAACAGGGAAAGTAGGCTGTGTACCACTCTTCAGTACATGTGGAATTTCGATAGGCTGACTTCTTACATCATTTCTTCCTTTAAATCTGCAGACTTGTTTTCATTTCCTTTCTTCCGACTTCCTGAAGATGTTCAAGGCACAGAAATTTTGTGATCGCGTGCCAAAGTTGCTTAAAGTTTATTAATTGAATAAAGAGACGCTAGGGAATGCCGAAGTTGCAGAAAGTTTATTAGTTAAATAAAGAGACACTAGGGAAATTGAATTGGGTGCTATTTGAACTATTATCACTGTCCCACAGATGCTAGAGAAAATACAGAAGAAGGAAATGCCAGGCCTAATTTGTTTTCTTATTATTCGAACGACTAGAAACTTTTAAAAGTAGGATTTGATGATTGGTTGGTTCTAGACCATGGAGTTTATACAGAATCATTTGGCTGTAGCAATTTCTTTTGCAATTATTTTCTTGTACTGAATGGCAAAGATCCACTGCCCTCCATATTAGAGAACGGAATTCCAAAATGTAAATGTCAATATTATTTTCTTTCTGGAGTAAGTGATAATAGTATCTTATGATTTTGTCTGAATTCTCTCTTGCTGTTATTAATCTGTTACTTGGCATTTGATGTTGTATATTTTTGCTCTTTCTTTTGCTTATTGTTCTAATTTTCACTTGTAAGGTACTTCTATTCTGCATGTTTTGATTTATTTATGTTATTCTCTGCGACTATTTTTGAGCAGCTTGCGGACAACTTTATGTGTGAGATTCAAGAGTGAGGTTGTGGCTTGTGGAGTTGTTTATGTAGCTGCACGTAGATTTCAGGTACCTCTTCCTGAGGATCCTCCCTGGTGGATAGCTTTTGATGCTGATAAATCTGGGATAGATGAAGTATGCAGAGTACTTGCCCACCTATACACACTCCCCAAGGCACAATATATCTCTGTTTGTAAGGAAGGAGGATCATTTGCAGCATCAAATAAATCCTGGGACATGCCAACTCAACCAGCTCATAAGGTAACCTCTCTTTTCTTTTGCTGCCTCTCCCCAATATTGGACACTATCATATGCTGTGTTCTTTCTGCAGACTTACCTATCTGTCCTTTTTGACTGGCACGCAGGAAGGCCGTACAAGTGTCTCAACTGTAAATGATGATACTTCTAAGGAGACAGCTGTAGCAGCAAATCAAGAAAGGGGGAAAGATGCGATATATAAAGTAGCTCTGGATAAGTTGAAGGAATCTAAGAAGAGCGATTCTGAATCTAGGGGCTTGCCTGTTGAGGGTAAAGCTAGAGAGGAGTCTGTTCCAAAGCCGCTTGCTGAGAGCAGAACAGAGGCAAGTGGCGAGAGGAACAAGGAGAAGGAAAAGGAAAGAGATAGAGATCGGGGTCGGGAAAGGGAAAAGAACAGAGCCAAGTCTTGGGATCGTGACTGTGGAAAGGAATCTGACCGTGAAAGGGATCGGGAGGACACTGAAAGCGATAGGGAGCGAGTAAAGGACTGGGGTCACCGTTCAAGGGACAAAGGAAAGGATTCAAGTAAGGAGTATTCAGTTGTTGATATGCTGTATCTAACGCAGGGTTAATATATGTGCTGAACATTTGGATTTTTTCTTTCCTTATGTGCAGGGCATGGAGAAAAGTCAAAACATCACTCATCTTCTAGAGGTAAGCGAGGTAAATACTTGCGTCGAGGGCATTTTATGCTAGCGGTTGGACTATATGAATGGTGGTTCGAGATCTCATTGCTTCTCTCTCTCTCTGTCTCTTTTAACAATGTTTTGCTTTTACTTCCAAATTCAGATCGCGACTACCGCAGCCTCTCTTATTCATCTAGAGAGAAGGAACGCCGTCGACATCATTGATGCTCTACATGTGCAGCCTCTACACCCTGCAGTGTGGTTGATTGGTGAACAGTGTAGTTGTTGCCTCTACAAATGATGAAGAAAAGGTAACTTCAGTTCGTCGAATGTCGTGTCCTAAACTACTAACTTCTTGAGGCGAGAGGTTTCCTTTGTCCTGGGATCTCTTCATAAGGGTTTGGCCTTCTAGGCACTTGTTTCCGACTCAACGATATTTGAAATTTCATGATTAGCCACCATCCCATATGAATTTCATGCTCTCTTGATGTATCATCCCTGATAATGCTGTAACTGCTAATTTTGGTGTCGTTTGGCCTGGAGTTTAATCTGTTAAGCAAAGCAATTCCAGTCGCTTTCTGCAATATATTTTGAGACACTAATCTTGTTTTGAAGAAAATATAGATTAGGCATATCAAGTTGTGTTCAAGCTTCTTAAGATATCGAAAAAGACGAAGCCGTAAAATCTCATCTTCTGGTGTTCAAGCTTGGAGTATGGATTCTAGAGGGCTTGAAAACGTCTTTAGACAGACATATCAGTACGTTTGGAATTGATGTAATTTTCATGAATTTGAGGGTAGTCAAAGTTTTAGCCACTTGGACAGTGATCATGATCTTGTCCTGGAAAAAATTGGACTTCTCTTAATTGGTTAAAAATTATTCTGTGAGATGCTTGAGATGTAGCTGGATTGTTGTAATTCTAGCTATCATGCATGATGCAGTAGCGAACTTTTGGAATTTATTGTTAACAACTATATTATAAATTTTCACGTGTGTGCGTACACATGTATAATATATTTGTGCATTGTGTTCTTTAAATGTAACGAGACACTGATTTTTATTTTTTATTTTTTTTTGGGGGGGGGGGGGGGGGGGTGGGGAAGAAGAATGAAGATGCATGTCCATCCTCTTATATCAGGAGTTCATCTGATTCACATCATGATAAGAATCTGCTATCAACGGAATTTGACCACCACTCCCAAGTCCCAATATCAATTTATCATAGTCCCTTAATAGGTTATGTTAGCAAGTTCTTTCTTTAAAGTGCAAACATGCTAGACAAACCAGACTTCTAAGCACTGGGTGTTTCCTTTTCTTCAGAATAGTTTCTTCATTTTTGGTACTAAATGGCATACTTTTAGAAAAATATAAATAAAACAGTACCAATTTCTCTAAGATATGTATCCACATTTCCTATCTTATATATACATCAAACATCTGTAATCACAAATGTCTATGAATTTCCCCTCCAAACTACCATTTCTAATCCATGTCGCACTCCCTTTAGACATCTACAGGTTGCGCAATGGCCCGTATATATGTACCAGATCAGAAGCTGAGCAAAATGGAGATCATGGGTATGCTTCAAGTCCCATAAGAGGCGAAGGCCGAATCTGGAGCTTTATATGCCAAATGTGGCTTTATATTTCTGCTTTGCATGTAAGTCAAGAACTGCCCTGGCAGTTCTTCCAAGAGTGCCTGAACAACTGATGTCTCTCTTCCTGCTGACAAGTCATCATACAAGATAGTCAAAAGCAAAGACAAGATATATGTGAAATTCCAGTGTCAAAACAAGCAACTTGTCCTTTAGGTACACCGTTAACAATGTTTCTTTTAGATCTTGCAACAGTTGCACTTACATACACGCTCCTTTCGCTACATGCATGTATATGCAACAGATGTATGTTCCCTCCAAACACACTGGTACTAGTTGAAAAGGGCGTTTTCGGTTCACTAAGCTTCTGCGTTTGTGCAAGATCTGGAGAGGGACAGCTTCATGATCTGATGTACACAGTCTTACCTTATACAGAGACTGTTTTCCTGGTTCGAACCGTGACGCAACCTTATAGTTGTTCCAAGACCCGCCCTCAATGTTTATGCATCTATCTTTACAAATCGTAAAGTGATATTGATATGAATACAAACTCACCCTGCACTTCGCGCATGGGAACAAATTGAACAATGTCCCTTGCAGCTATTCTCCCCGAAGAACTCTGTAGTTTACATTGATTATCCGCATCAAGTATCTGATTTTTCGCGCGCAATGTTAGTTTACGGATTGCCAACTACAGTTACCAAACCATAAACAGTTCTACATCCAGGTAGCATATCAAGAGAAAATGTACCTCCATTTGCTTAAAATCTGCTCCACCAACTCCTACAATAAGGATTGAAAGTGGCAGATCAGATGCCCTAACCAAAGCATCCAGGGAATCTTGCATATCAGTCAGGACGCCATCCTACAAAGGTAGCCATTTCATAGATCACATAAATGAAGCATAGAGGCAAATGGGTTGTTTAAGCTCTATGATTTTCACACCGTTATTATTAACAAGACGAAATACTTCTTGTGGTTTTGAGCAAGGGACTGGCCGGCTATTTCTGCTGCCTTGTTAATCACAGGTCCAAATAATGTGGGTCCAGAAAGCGAGAAGTTTTGCAGGGCACTGGCATAAGCCGCCATTATTCCTTGTACACCAGTAACCTACATCAAAAGAAACTATCAGAAACTTGTATATCGTTATACATAGACAAGTGCCAAACTACTGAGGCATTCCCACTTGACAACAGATCCTAACATGATTTTACTAGGGACATTGAGGAGCAATCAAGAAAAACTTCTGAGAAATTGATGAGGTCAAAGGAGCTAAATTGCATAAAGAGGATCTGCAGCGGGATGGAGAGGGAGGAAACTACGTAGTTTCCTTCGTTCTTTTACGTGGAACATGCATCAGAAATTTACTGAGTAGTTCACTTATGAGAAAGAATTGCAGATTTATACCTTTATGGAGTAAAATTTATCTACAGCAAGTACCAAACCATGAAACGCTTGTTTTTCTAGCATTTTCAACTATTAAAAAGTATGAGTAAAGCCTTGAAGAACTTTTACAGTTTATGGAAAGTTTCCAAGATAAAGTAAATCAATTAATGTTTTGAACATGTCAAGCGGAGACAGACAACGGCGTCGGTAAGAGCAATTGAAAGTTTCATTGTAGAGGGGGACAGGAGTAAAGGCAAGCCCAAACTGACTTGAGATGAGCAGATAAGGCACGACTTAGTAGATTTGCACCTCTGAAGACATGGTCCAGGATAAGAGTCCATGGAGACGTAAGATTAAAGTTAACGAGGTATAGACCATATGTAGGGACACTTTAGAGTATATTTAGGGACATAGATAGGCGTAGACACTATCTACGCTTTAGGTTGACTTTCCACTTGGTTGCGTAAGTTATACCGTTATACCGTTGTTTTACATTACATGTACATATACACGTGATGTGTATTTTAATATCGAAAGTCTTTTTTTGTATTCCTTGAATTTCCTCACTAACACACTAGCACAGAATATCTCTATTATTATGTCATTTATGCAGGTACATATAGAGCCGAGGGTTTCACTAGAAGCAGACTCTCTATCCCTTGGGATAGAGGTATTGTCTACCTACCACTTACCCTCCCCAAACCCATTGCTATCGTTGGGATATACTGAGTCCAGATGATGATGATGGTTCTTAAATGTTCGAAGATATTGTGTGCATCCGTGAAAATAAAAAAAAAAAAAGCTAAGTGATGGTCTGAACATGCAGAAGAGGTCTAACCTCAGAGTCCACAGGGTTACCACTCAAGTTGAAACAATGAGAAACTGTGCCACCAAATGCCTTTCCACCAAAACCCCAAGCAGGGAAACGTTTATCAAAATCGTAGACCTGAATGACCTCTCCAACCTCAAGTATAGCCTGTAATGAGTTTCAGCGCAGAAGCTAGTCAAATCAACTCCAACTTCAACAAGAAGGAATTAGTGAAAGTTATTTGGAAAACCTTCTAAATAACTTTCCTGTTGGTAAGCATTCAAACGTCCTGATGGATCAATGTAATGCAAAGAGTTCGGGCTTCTAGGATCTCCATTTGAACCTGCACAGCAAAAATATTATGCTAAAGATAAAAAGATGGATAAACTGTATGCTTACAAACCAAAACCCAACTCCAAGCATTAATCAAAGAAAAAATATAAGTTAACAAATAACAAGGAACAAGAAATATGATAAAAAGGAAAAAAGGTAACAGAGAATAATTACCAGTAAAATCAACTGCAATCATAAAGTTGAGCTCAAATCCACTCGAAACGTAATCAAGAAAGCTAAATAGTTCCTTTTCAACAAATCCTTCAACAAAAATCTGGCCCTGTGAAACCTACACAAGGCATAACATGTATAAAAGCTATAGAAACAACAGGTATGTGAAGTGCTTATCGTATATCTTTGAACTGGTATGAATGAGGACACAAGCTGGACGAAAGACTGCGCTGAAAGAAATAGAAACCTTTTCAACTGCTCGAGAACGAGTGGGTGGTGTAATAAGATTTACACCAGCTTTATTCTTATAAAGGCTTTCCAAATCTGCCATTGTCTTCTGTACTTTACTGTGGAAACAGTGTGCATCAAAGGTGAGTAAAAACATATGAAAGCGGTAACACCACCATGAGTGAATGAATAAGTGACAAAAGCATGTCAAGAGACAATAATGAAAAAGATACCCAAGAAGGACATGATTGCCACTGCTATTGAAATCGAAACACTCGATGATCAATGGGTTGTCCTGAAAACATGAGATAGAACCCAATATTGAAGTCAATACGTATAATTATGCTAGAAATTGGGGACAAAAAGTTCCTAATGTTTGCCTTTCTTATGGACGTCATAGTCAAAGAAAGCATACTTTCCAAACGCAATTCTTCTTAAAGAGACACCAAAGTAGAAGAAAAGGAAGATATGATAAGGCCAAGCAGATAAGAAAGTTTACCTTGGAAATGAACTGCTGCATGCGTAGACATACTGGTTTCCAGATGGGATTCAAGTTATTATTCACAACTTCTGTCTTGCAAATTGGCACAGAAACTCCAGCCTCAACAATCCTAGAGATTCTCAGGAAAGGATCCTGGCGACAGAGCAAATAGAAAATGTTAAGGGAGTCTTAAGAAAAACCACAATATCACAGGGATTAGTTTTCTGATGCTCATACGCTTTTGGAGAACAGATCCTTGTTTTCCAGATGATGAGCTCTGAAGGTAATTTCGACAGCACTTCTTGAAGTAACCGTCTCTTCAGCATGGACATTAAGAACCCCAACATTCTTCAAGCCAGGACCAGTTTGGCTGTGAAGATTCAAACTCAAACTTCTGTTTGCTTTGGTAATAATCTGATCCATAAACAAGCGGACAGAACTCCAAACTTTAGAAAATTGGGAAGCATAATACAATGGTACAGTTCCACACTATTTCCCAAAATTGCAAAAGGGATTTAATCTCCATTTCAACTTCTCCCTCTCTCTCTCTCTCTCTCTCTCTCTCTCTCTCTCTCTCTACAAGCTCCACCCACACACACCCCCTCACCCAACCCCCACACATACCCTTTCCTACTAGCATTTCCTTTCCCTTTGTTTTTTTTTTTTTTTTTTTTTTGTTTTCCATATTTTTCCAGTTCACACTCCACCAGGATCCATTTTCCAAGTCTTGTTCTGCGGATTTACATTAGTCAATATAAGAAAGAATAATGCATAAACCATATGGTCAGTTACATCAAAATGATTAAATGGGCTATCCTTACTGAAACAACTCACCTCAGAAAGAGCACAGGTAGCTTCACCAATAAAATCTTGATCTTTTAACTTCAATGCCTGAAAATTAAGAACATTGATAGATAAACCTGCTATAGACATCTACAGAGAAAAAAGGAAAAGGACCTCTATGAGGCTCAAGTGTCAATCAATTACATCTATCATGAATCAAATGTAATTGTAATCTTTGAATAGCTTGATAAATCATTTGATCTAACGCTTGAAAAATTGACTCAGAATATGCTTTTATTTGTCTTAATTTTGTTTCGCGAGAAAAAGATCAACCAATGGCGTGAAAAAAAATCCAATATGATACTCATGTCACTTCATACAATTTGTTCATTAATCAAATATTTAATTCATCCCCCTTAAAATAGCTTAAAATAGTGCATAGGAGCATAGTTGGAGCAAAACAAATTTGGCATTTTCTCCTGATTCCAGTGTCGTTATGTCATAATCTCAAAAGCAACATGCAAATCAAGATTTAAGTGCAATATAGTACAACTAAGTGCATTAGTCAGTGTTCTTTCAACTTTTACACATTCCTGGCCTTCAGAAGAATTTTCATACATACTGGCATAACACTTGTTCACTTTCAATTTACCGACAATTTCAAGTCAGGAAACTTGGAGATTCAGAGGTTTAAAATATCTTTAAGCTGAGGAGTTTAGGAGATATGCAAGAGTGAAATCCACCCAACAACTAAGAGGCTTATCAATTTTTCTAAAAACTTAGAAGGCAATAGTAATACCTCAACAGGC
The DNA here is from genome assembly GCA_036186865.1 of Eustoma russellianum. Lineage (NCBI taxonomy): Eukaryota > Viridiplantae > Streptophyta > Magnoliopsida > Gentianales > Gentianaceae > Eustoma > Eustoma russellianum. The sequence goes on from AP025045.1 coordinate 32,964,599, forward strand.
AAATTGTGATACTTTGTGTCAACATCATATACATGAAAGCTGCAGATAAGTAGAATACAGATGAAAGCTTGAACCCAACAAAAGAGAAAAGGAGACCAAAATCATATCCAATGGAGCTTACACCAGTGATTGAACAATCTCAAATTGGTAAGTAACCATGATTTTTCTAATCCAAGAAGGATCCAAATTGTTCATTATGACTTCTGTGCGACCAAGTTCTTCAAGAGTTCCATCCCTTTCTTTTCATAGACAACCACCATAGGATCACTCTGCCAAAGATTGACATTTAATGTGTTAATTTTTCAAAGATGACATAAAGCATATTGTATTATCATGCTTCCAAGAGGACTACATATACAACAACAACAACAACAACATTACTCTATTGCCTTAGAGCCTCTCGTCTACGGCGGGATATAGAGAGGTCGGATTTACGCAAGCATACCCACGTGTTAGAAAGATACAGATGTTGTTTTTCCGGTGACTCATAATGAAAATTGCGTCAAGCTGTATCGATCAAGTGATACTTCATAAAATAAAAAGCGCAGCTAATTTAGTGAGTCATTTTACTTTATTCCATCATATTCCAAAGTCAAGGAAGAATGTATCATTGACTCTATTAGAAATGGGAACGTCCAAGAGGACTACAGATCAAGAAATGGGAACGTCCAAGAGGACTACAGATCAAGAACATATATGAGGTGCACGTTACTTCTTAAGGTTAACGATAAGATCCAAAGAACAAACTTGCAGAAGAAAAAAAGATCCAGAGAACAAGGTTCAGTTACAAAAACAGACAAGAGGGATGGATTCTAGCAGTGGCTAAGCAGAAAAGGTAGGATGTACAAAAAACCATCATGCATTGAGAATATGATAGGGAAAGATACGAAAACATATCATACCATTTGATTCTTAAAAAATTTAGAAGGTAACTGGAAACCTAAATGAAACAACTAACCTTTGATATGATGTCACAATCCCGTAATTTTGATGCTGAGAAATTTAACTGTATTTCACAACCAAAGACAAAAGCAAGTCAAGGAGGTTCCTCCTAAAGAGCCAATTATACAAAAGAAGTGTTCTGCATGAATAGCAACATTCTCAGTAGGAATCAAGTATGATACATTCTCTAAACATGTTTATTTATTTTAATTATTATTATATGTTTTCCGTACATTAGTTTATATATTCATTTGTTATATAAGTACAACAAACGCGAAGCGATCCGGCCCTTCCTTAGAACCTGTATAAATGCATGAGCCTAATACACCGGAAACGCCTTTTCTATAACTACAACATAAAAAAGACGTACAATTTATATGACTGAGTGGCACCTTATTCTATAGACTTGGGTCTCAAGTGAATTAAAAAAAAACCTCAGCTCCAAGCCTCTCCCTAAGTCAAAATTAAATAAAGTTAAATAAAATAAAGTCAACAAAGGAAGTCAACGACAGAAGAAATCAGCTCTTCTGATAAGTCTTCTAATAAAACCAATGTTTGAAAGGGACGTGTTTGCGGTTTTCCCTATGTCTTAGGTTGACTTTCATCAGACCACAGTGTACCGCAGCTTCTAAAAAACTTAAAAAATTATATAAACACGCGCATACATATCTATGGAGGAAGACAAAAAAAAAATATTGTAGTTTTGATAAGAAAACATATTGTAGTACAAAATTAGAAAAAATTTCTTTTGCTAAACGTCTAAAAAGGCATGGACGTCATTACCAAAAACTTTATATAGATATTGAGCAATAAATTTACAAAAGGAAAAACAGCATATATGGATCACAGACCTCGATTTTAGTGTAGAGACCGTCGAGCCCCTTCGTCTTTAAGAATAGTTCGACGGCGTCATTGTGTGTGTCGCCACCACCGGCCCCCGCTCCGGAACCGTCCTTTACACCGCCGACGGCTTGTTGCCCTCCTTTAACGTCCGATATGTTACGAATGAAAGTGATGAGGATGCTGGGAATCATGTGATTAGACGGGGAGAAATTGGTGCTCCAGTGGAGTGAAGGAAGCAGGAGGAAGAAGACGACTTGTGGCGCCAGTTTTTGTATTTTGGTTAAATGACCCATAATACCCTTACTATTTGTTTATGTATCGAGTTAGTTGGAGGACAGTTTAGTCATTTTCAATTTTGTTTCATTTTAAATACCTGTAACCAACTGAATTGACGGTTATGGAAATAAGTTTTCTTCTTTCTCAATTTCGGTTTGCTCCATACGATTTTCTCTCCCTTTTTTCTTCTGCGATTGTTCTTCTTGCTGAGTTCATTCGTTTGGTGAATGCTCGATTTGTTTGGCTTGTAAAATTTCACATGGTATCAGAGCTTGATTCATGAAATTTGGAACGTTTATGGCGAACGATTGTTGCATCTCCTCCTTCTACATCGCATTCTGCGAACGCAGCTTCTTCATCGCATAATGCGAATCTTCCTACTAATCAGTTTGATCCATCGGATGATCCTCTATACCATTCATCCGAGTGACAATCCTTCGTTGATCCTCGTTCAACCGGTTGCTTGATGATCAAAACTTTCACAGTTGGAGCAGAAGCTTCAAGCGAGCTCTTCAATCCAAAAACAAAATAGGATTTATAGATGGAACGATTGTTAAACCTGACGAAACTTCTCGCAGATATGCAGCCTGGATGAAGGCAAACAATATGGTGGCTGCGTGGCTTGTAAACTCTGTTAGTGGTCCAATTGGACAAAGTGTAATGTGGCTGGACGATGCTTCAGACATATGGAACGATTTGAAGCATAGGTACGGGAATGTTGATGCCTTCAGGTTATCAGACCTTCAAGAGGAGTATTATGCTGCTAAGCAAGGTAATTTCTCAGTCACAGAGTATTACACTAAGTTGAAGATGCTTTGGGAAGAACTACTAGTGTTACGTTCAATTCCTAGCTGTAATTGTCATAGATGTAGATGTGATTTAACTGCTCAAATGCATAAATTCATTGAGGATGATTCAGTTATCAAGTTTCTAAAAGGTTTAAATGATGAATTGAGGCTGTGAAGTCTCAAGTGTTGCTTGTCAACACCGTTGCCTGATCTAAAGACTGTTTTCGCAATGACGGTTAAATTTTGAACGGAAACTTGCGTATTCTAATAACCAAGTTGCATTCAATAATAATCCCTCAGTTGTAATGAATGTTGGAGGGAATCCTAGGTATGGTAGTTATCAAGCAAGACCGGGAACGGGAACAAATAATACGAGTTTACTACCCAGACCAGTTAATAAAGGGTATAGAAGAGATATGGTGAAATCAGTTGTCCCCAACTCCAAAGTGCCTGTATGCACCCACTGTAATATGCTTGGACATACTGTGGACCGTTGTTATAAAAACATGGGTATCCACCGGGATATAGACCAAGAGGAAGTGTGAATTACGTTAGTGGTGAGGCTGGTATGCAGTATCAGGAAGAAGAAGGTGTACAGATTGATAGTGAAGGTGCTTATGATGATAGTGGTCACAATATGATGATGTCCGACTCTGGAATGGTTCCAAGCTTAACTCAGGAGCAATATGTACAATTGATTAATCTGTTAAGGAACATCAAGATAAGGTCACAATATGGGGGCAAACATTTCTGATAACCCAGTGGCACGCATGCCGTGATGAGTGCCAGACTCAACAGGACCAGTGCTCCAGGTAAGTATGAAGGTAATGCGTACTGTGAAAATTCAATTGTATGGATTTAGACTCTGGAGCTACAGATCACATTTGTTCATCTGTTTGTATGTTTGAGTCTTTTAAGCCTGTCTCTAGCGTCTATGTCAAGCTCCCCAATGATCATAATGCCAATGTCACTCACATTGGAACAGTCCGGGGTCACCTCTAATCTAACTCTGCAAGACGTATTCTTCATTCCTACCTTTTACGTTTAATCTCTATCCATCAGTAAGCTTACCAGCATGAGTTAGTTACCATTACCTTTGACAACCATCTATGTCTGATCCAGGAAAAGAGAACAGGGAGGAGATGATTGGTTCAGCTGAAAAAAGGAATGGATTGTACTACCTACGGGCCAACACTAATCATACCTCAACTGGAACCTGCTTTAACGTTCAACGCCCGTCTTTACCTGCAACTGATGGCATGTTGTGGCATATGAGGCTTGGCCACATGGGAATTGATAGAATGAAGGATGTGCATAAGTAGCAACCAAACGCTGTTCCCAGTATAGAATACAGTAGTTGTGATGTCTGTCCATTAGCCAAACGAAGAAGGTTACCATTTCCTATTTCAGTTTCTAGTTCACCCTCACCTTTTCTCTCATTCATATAGACATCTGGGGGACCGTTATAATACCACACCTTGTATAAACAGCAGTTTTTCCTTACTATAGTGGATGATCACACTAGGTATTGTTGGGTGTATTTGATGAGAGCCAAATCTGAGGCAAGGAATATTATTGAAAGTTTCTATCAATTTGTGCTTGTGCAGTTCAATGTTCCCATCAAAGTCATTAGGACTGATAATGGGTTAGAGTTTAATATGAATTCTTTTTACGTTCAGAAAGGGATAGTGCATCAAACTAGCTGTGTTTATACTCCACAGCAGAATGGCATAGTAGAGCGAAAGCAACAACATTTGTTGAATGTAGCGAGAGCACTGAGGTTTCAGTCCCATTTACCAAGCCAATACTGGGGGATTTTGTATCCAACATTCGGTCTATCTTGTTAACATCACACCATCTCCTTTGCTTAATCATAAAACACCTCATGAGCTTCTGTACAATGCCAAACCTCAGTATGAACAGTTGAGAGTGTTTGGATGCTAGCGTATGCCACTAACATACAGCCTCATAAAGAAAAATTTGCACCCAGGGCCATTAAAAGTGTCTTTCTTGGGATGTCATCTCATTGTAAAGGATACATATTGCAGAATCTTGCCACTAAGGATGTGTTTGTCTCAAGGGACGTGGTGTTTCATGAACAATTTTTTCCTTTTGAAGCCATCACTGATTGCCAAACCACTACTTCCACCTCCTCTGCCAGTCTTCATAACTCAGATAGTACCCAACATATTCCTTGGCCCCATGATTATAGAAGAACAGTCAGCCCTGTACCGTGCACCTTACCATCTAATGTTCAAACACAGTTACCAACTTCCAGTCTAGACAATGACACCTCTGAGACTTCTTGTTTGCCTCACTCACCAACTCAAGCTACACCTGGTGTCTGTCATAAGTTGTCTCCAACATCAAGGGGTGCAGTTGATCCTCATATCCCAATAACCCCAGAATCAGGTCAATCTCAAGATAGTGATGATATGTCTCCTAGTCCAACTCAGTGTAAACATCCCAGAATCAGAAAACCTCCATCATACTTACAGGATTACTATTGCAATCAAGCTGCGTCATCTAATTCATTTCAGCCGTCTTGTTCTACATCTCACTCTATTCACAAATACATGACATTTGAATCTTTAGCTCCAAAGTTAAACTTTATGCATTGAGTATAAGCAGGCACGTAGAGCCCTCTACTTATGCTGAGGCAGCTGCTGTTCCAGCTTGGCAAGAAGCTATGAAAGCTGAGCTGGATGCTTTGGAAGCAAACAATACTTGGAGCTTAGTATCTCTACCTTCGGGAAAACGTCCTATAAGCTGTAAATGGGTGTATAAGGTAAAGTATAAAGCTGATGGCAGTGTGGAGAGATACAAAGCACGGCTAGTTGCAAGGGGTTATACCCAGCAATACGGTATTGACTACCAGGACACGTTTTCCCCTGTAGCGAAGATGACTACTGTTCGTGTTATATTGGCTTTGGCAGCCAGGAGGGGATGGTATCTTCAGCAGCTTGACATTAACAACCCCTTTCTTCATGGGGATCTTCACGAAGAAATTTATATGACGCCTCCACCAGGGATTACTATGCCTAGGCCAGATATGGTTTGTAAGCTTCAAAAGTCATTATACGGCCTAAAACAAGCGAGCAGGGAATGGAATGCCAAGCTCACAAGTTTTTTGACAAGTCAAGGCTTCGTACAATCGAAAGCAGACTACGCTATGTTCACCAAAATGGTCGGGACTTCCTTGTTGATCTTGTTGGTATACGTTGATGACATTATAATGAGTTGTGAAAACATGGAGGCTATAGAGGATCTTAAGGTGCTGCTACATCAGAAATTCAAAATTAAGGACCTTGGTGAGTTGAAATATTTTCTAGGAATTGAGGTGGCTAGATCTAAGACGGGTCTTGTTATAAACCAAAGGAAATATACGCTTGAATTATTAGAAGAGAGCATATTTTTGGGGAGAAAACCAGCAAGAACACCTATGCAGACCCATCATAGCTTGGCTCACAATGACTGAGAACTTTTCTTGGATGTGGCTCAGTATCGAAGTTTGGTAGTGAAGCTCATTTACTTGAACCTCACAAGGCCTGACAATTTCTTATTCGGTGCAGCAGTTGAGTCAGTTTCTTGATTGTCCTACAGTCAATCATGTAAGAGCTGCGCATAGAGTGCTTAGGTACTTAAAGGGTACCGCAGGACAAGGTTTGGTATTTCCAAGTACAGGCAAACTGCAGTTACAAGGCTTTGTGGATTCAGACTGGGCAGGTTGTGGTGAGAGTAGAAGATCCATTACGGGCTATTGTGTTTTTCTGGGCAGATCATTAGTTTCCTGGAAAGCGAAGAAGCAGACCACAGTCTCTAGATCTTCAACTGAGGCTGAATATAGAGCCATGGCTGCTACAACATGTGAGCTTCAGTGGTTGTTGTATTTGACTGAGGATCTGAGGTTGCCTGATCAAAGACCAGTTGAGCTGTTTTTGTGACAGTAAAAGTGCCATCTACATTGCTGAAAATCCGGTATTCCATGAACGAACCAAGCATATTGAAATAGACTGTCACTTGGTCCGAGAAAAGGTGCAGAATGGTACTTTAAAGCTGATGCCTGTGCGAACAGACCTTCAGATAGCGGATATGTTCACGAAGGCTTTGGACTACAAGAAGTTGATGTTGATGCTGCATTCAATTGGAGTGTTTAATCTCTATGCCAAGCAAGGCTTGAGGAGTGGTGTTACGAATGAAAGTGATGAGGATGCTGGGAATCATGTGATTAGAGGGGGAGAAATTGGTGCTCCAGTGGAGTGAAGGAAGCAGGAGGAAGAAGACGACTTGTGGCGCCAGTTTTTGTATTTTGGTTAAAATGACCATAATACCCTTACTATTAGTTTCTATATCGAGTTAGTTGGAGGACAATTTAGTCATTTTCAATTTTGTTTCATTTTAAATACCTGTAACCAACTGAATTGACGGTTATGGAAATCAGTTTTCTTCTTTCTCAATTTCGGTTTGCTCCATACGATTTTCTCTCCCTTTTTTCTTCTGCAATTGTTCTTCTTGCTGAGTTCATTCGTTTGGTGAATGCTCGATTTGTTTGGCTTGTAAAATTTCACACGATAAACAACAATTCCCCATCCACTTCTTATTTCTTACTTACTCTCCCTGAAAAAAAAAGTTCCTCTTCTCACTACCCTAAAATTCACTCCTTAATTTTCACACAGATCAGAAGCAGAAATA
>AP025045.1:32974971-33048358 GCA_036186865.1 Eustoma russellianum
AATTCCTCCTTTTTCCTCAAAGCTCCACGTGAGTGCACTGTTGCTTTTATTATATTCTCTTTCCTCACCTCGGAAAACGTGCAGCTCTAAGGATGAACGTAAATTCTCTATCATTTGGATAGAGGTATTTTAGCAATATCTTTTGATGCGGTTTAAATATAGTAGATATGATTGATGGATTGATTTTAAGATACCTATTAGTTTTCTTTTCTTTTTTTGGGAAACCAAGATACCTATTGTTTATTTAGTAACCAACATTACCACTACGTTTCACTTTTACCATTATATGCATACTTGTAATGATTGGTCTTTTAGTTAGTTATTGTTTACCATGATACTTTAACTAAATGCAATTTAATATTTATTAAGCCATTTTTCAGAAATATTGTTCTCCTTTCTATTTCAATTTGTCACTAAAATATTCTTTACTTTTTAAAAATAGTAAGTATTGTTGAGAAATATGTTTGGATAATTTTCAAAGTCATGATTTTAAGTGATGAATATTTAAAAATGTCACACATGGTGTTATATGTGATTAAAAGTTGAATAAGTTGAACAAGTTGACATCGATATCTCAGGTTGTTGCACATCGATCGATCTATGTACATAGATCTCTCACATCGATCGATCTATGTAAGGCAGAAAAGGTAAAGACCTTTCTGTGAGACATCGATCTCTAAACCTGAGACACATCGATCGATCAATGTACATCGAACTCTCACTTCGATCGATCGATGTAGGTCAGAGACAAAACCTGAACCTTTATGTGAGACATCGATCTATGAAGCTGAGGTACTTCGATCGATTGATGTCTAGGGTTTTTAGAAAATAATTTTCTAAAATGTGTTAAAATGAATTTTTTTATTTGTATATGAATTACACATGTTCATTATGTGCTTATTATGTGTTTTTGATGATTATTATTGTCTTGTGACTAACGTGCCTTGGAAGTTTCTACAACTTACCAAAAAGGGCAAAATTGGTATTTTGAGTTTTGTAGGAACATCATATGGTGAAAATATGTAAAGTGCATATTATTATCTTATTTATCATAACAAAGGTGGAATTGTGATTATTTCTGACCATCGGGGGCATTTCTGGAGTTTTCTTACACAAGGGGTATTTTGGTCATTTTATCCCCAAGGGTATTTTTGGTATTTTCACTCAAGGAATCTCTTGAGCATATTATTATCTTCATTCTGGAGCTGTGTTATTATTATTTTGAAGATTATATGGTGATCTTATATCGTATTCTCTCAACCGATGATATTATTGACTATAGCTGGATATGTGACGATTTGAGATGTCACATTCTATTTTTTCTTGAAGACTTTCTTATATATGTTATAAGAGGATATTAATCATCATCTTTTAGAGATTACAAGGTGTCCTTGGTGCAAGATTCATCACAATATGTAAAGGAGAAGGAAGTATGAATTTTGGTGTTATATGTTGACATAATCTTGTCCACACTTATTCATTATTTTTTATTCACAAAATTTGAGTTGGTATACATACATACAACATCACAAACGTCCATAAACAGGTGGAAAAGGTGGTGTACTCATTTTATGACTTTTGGACAAGTGGAAAATTCAAAAACAAGCTAGTTGGCAAAAGTTGCCAACTTGAAATTTCAAATTTGAATGTAATGGAGACAAGGTTGTTGGAGATGATTATGGAGGTGCTTTAATTCAAAATTCTCAGCCATCACATGGTCTAAAAGTTGGAGAGAATATTCCATCTATTCACGCTATAAATAGGAGGCAAGGTGAAGAAGAGAACACACACACTTGAAAGCAAAATTGAAGATTGTTGTCTTGCTATTCTCTTCTCATATTTTCGTTCATACTTTGTGTAGCTAAGGTGTTCCAATTTTTCTGTTGTCCAGCTACATTATACACACATTCTTGGGTTGGATTTGTATGATTGATTATCCAAATTTATAAGGCTACATCAATAGGTGGTAGAGGTGTTGTAACCAAGAGTTGCATAGAGGTGATTATCCAAGTCTTGAATATGGTTGGTGTATAACCCAAGGATCAAGCTTGGCTCTTGTTGTAAGGTGTTCATTTGATAGTGAAATCTAAGGAAAGGTGTTTCTTGGGACTGGAGTAGGTCACATTGACCGAACCAGGATAAATGCTCGGTGTTCTTCTCTTGTTTCTTTATTTCTGTTTTCTGCCCTTTTTTGACTGCAGTTTTCACACAACTTCTCACAATTTGAAAAAATAGCTAAAAATTTTCAAAATTCGTGATTTTTGGTGGAGTTATACTTCCGACTGTTAGCTTTCATTTGTAACAAGAATCACTTGATTTGAGCAAGGGAACGTTAGTCTTTCAGTCTTTGCAAGATAACTGCTCCAATCTGGCTGCAATCTGACCAGTTTTGAGAAAACTTAAATTCTGTATTTTTCAAGAATTGTTTAAGGTCAGGATCTTTTGGAAACTTCATCTACACATCCTAAGGAGTGTTTTGATATAAAGATCAACCTTTTTTGTTGAGTATTCAAAGAGAAATACGTTTTGCAAAATCAGCAACATTATGTCCAATTCTGTCCAGATTGACCATCTAAATCTTTTTATTTGTTTGAAGGGTCAAACGATCTTATTTTTGTCTGATTTTTTGGACAGAGGCTTTTCAACTCATTGACCATCTAAATCTTTTTCATTCGTGTGAACATTTTCATATACAATTGGAACATCCTGTAAGTTAGATAGATTATCTTCCAATTGTAAAATTTCTTGATTTATTTCACCTAAAGGTTCATGCACATCTTGTTCAGGGGAAGTTGGTTCTACAGGCTCAAGTAATATATCATCATCATCAAACATATTTTCAACATTATTTTCTTGTTTATGTTGATGTTTATCACTAACTTCAAAGCATACATTTTCATTGAATTTCACATGTATGGATTCAATTATTTTTCTAGATGCAGGATTATAACACCTATATGCTCTTGAGTTAGTTGAATACCCAACAAATATGCATTCAATAGACTTTTGTTCAAATTTATCTAGATTATCCTTAGTGTTCAGCACAAAACATTTACATCCAAATACTTTAAGATAATCTATCTTAGGTTGTCTATTGTTTAGCAATTCATAAGGCGTTTTATTTAATTTCTTTCTAATAGTGAGTCTATTTATAATATAGCATGCACAACTAACAGCTTCAGCCCATAAATATTTAGGTAATTTATTTTCACACAGCATTGTCCTAGCAACTTCTTGAATTGTTCTATTTTTACGTTCAACAACTCCGTTAAGTTGTGGTGTTCTAGGTGGTGAGAATTCATGTTTTATTCCATATAGTTCGCAAAATTTTATTACGTCTTTGTTTTTAAATTCACCACCTCTATCGCTTCTAATTCTTTTAACATTTTCTTCATAAATGTTTTCAAGTTGCTTAATAAGAGTTTTGATTGCTAATGGAGCATCGTCTTTGTGTGTTAAGAACAATGTCCATGTGTAGCGTGAGTAATCATCTACTATGACACACACATAGTAGTGTCCACCTAGACTTCTTGACCTACTTGGACCAAATAAGTCTAAGTGAAGCAATTCTAGTACATGACAAGTACTCACTTCATGTTTCGGTTTTAAGGTTTCTTTAATGTGTTTTCCCTTAATACATGTTTCACACATTTGAAAATTATCTAAGTCTAACTTAGGCATTCCTCTAATTAAATTCTTCTTAGATAATTTCTTAATAGTTGAAATTCCTATATGGCCTAATCTTCTATGCCATAAATTTACATCTAAGTCATGTGATATTAGACACTTAACCTTAGCATCTAACATGTTATCTAAGGTAAGAGTATAAATATTTCCATCTCTATTTCCTTTTAAGACCGTTTCTCCTTTTTCATTTATTATATCACAAGAATTGGGAAGAAAGGAGACATTATAACCACAATCTATAAGTTGAGAAATGCTAAGTAAATTATAAGATAGATTGCTTACTAATAACACATTTCGTATTTGAAATGTGTTAGGGTCCCCAATTGTTCCTTTTCCAACAACTTGTCCTTTGTTGTTGTCACCGAATGTTACTTTTCCTCCATCCTTGATGTGTTCCAATTCGATGAATAGTTTGGGGTTCCCCGTCACATGCCTCGAACATCCACTATCTAAAAACCATTTGGTTTTTAGATTCTTTGACTTTGCCTCCTTCTTGCATTCCTTGCGTTTATCCTACAATGGAGACAAAGTTTTAGGTACCCTTTATTTGGGTCCTTGAATGTTAGGGGCACTATTCTTGTTTAGATATCCCTTAGGTATCCAAACTTGAATATACCTTCTAGGCACATTTTTAGCATTGTTATAATTTGGAAAATAAGAAGAATTAGCATATACATGATTATTCCACATAAGTGAAGATTCATTGTTATACATGTTGTGCCATGGTTGATAATCATTATAGGATGGCCGAGATTTATGATGGGTATAAGGCATGTGAATTTGTTTCTTATATGGCGCTATATAAGTGTGTTTGTAGGCATTTCTATAAGACTTATAAGAGTGTTGCCTATACTTAGGTTCATAATAAGTTGTATGCATTTTATTCGGTCTAGTTGCATTTGTATACATGTAGGCATAATTTATATGTTGTCTAGATGCAAAGTTTGGCCTAGATGTATGTTTATGCGTGTGTGCTTTTATGGGTGTATATTGCATTTTTGCCTTGATATAAGTAGACGAAGGTGTAGAAGCAGGCAAAGTTGATTTTGTTGTATTATATGGTAACTTTGTACTAGATGAAACAAACTTAGTCTTTTTATTTACTTTTTCATTTTCTTCTTTATAGCCTAAGCCGGTTTTATCATTACCATACTTTTGTGATGAGATAAGTGAATCTAACATATTTGCACCCGATTTAAATTGTTCTAACATTTTTTCTAAGTTAAGTTTAGACGACTTAAGTTGTGTTATTTCATGTTCACAACTTTCTATCTTAGATTTTAACATCTTATTTTCCATTTTTATCTTATGTTCATCTTTCCTATATGATTCAATTTTATTCTCTAAAGAATCAAGAGTATTAGTAGACTCTTGTTTAAGAGATTCTAGTTGATCGGAAAATTCCAAGTTGGACGTCTTCAACTTGTCATTTTCTTCAACTAGTTTCTTCTTTTCTTTAGAGAGCTTCTTACAGTGAGCATGCATTCTTAGGAATTCTTCATACATTTCATCAAGTGTCATGTCACTATCAGAATCACTATCAGAAGAAGAACATACCTCATTGGATACGAAGCAGACTTGAGCTTCCTCAGATTCGGATTCTGAGTCGGATGAGTCGCTCCATGTGCTCACCTTCATTGCTCGTTTCCCTTTTCTTGCCTTAGACTCCTTTGTCTTTGTCGTTTGAGCCTCTTTGTCTTTGGCTTGTTTATTATTTTTATTATTATTTTTCTTTTCCGGACAATCGTAAGAAATGTGTCCTTTTTGACCACATTCATAGCATTTTAATTCTCTATTATTCCACTTGTTATTATTAAAATTATTTTTCTTTGGTTGAGAAGAGGATGAAGAAGACTGTTGTCTATTTCGATTAGGCCGTTTGAAAAACTTTCTAAGTTTTCTAGCTATTAATATTAAATCATCATCTAATTCACTATCACTATTACTTTCATCGTTGTTTCTATGAGATGACTCAGATGATTTGAAAGCAACAGACTTACTTGACATCTTTGATAATTCAGATTTTCGTTGATTCAATTTTACCTCGTATACTTTGAGCGATCCTATTAATTCATCCATCTTAGTAATTGACTTTGTTTCTTCGATTGCCGTCACCTTTGGATCCCATTCAGCAGGAAGACTTCGCAACACCTTTTGAACCTTCTCATTGTTTGTAAAAGATTTACCTAAAGCTTCAAGTGCATTGAAGATGTTAGTAATTCTCAAATCCATAGATGTTATGGATTCGTTTGGCAACATTTTGAAAGATTCAAGTTCAGTCATAAGCATGTTTATTTTTGACTCTTTAACACCACTAGTACCTTCATGCTTTAATACAAGTGATTTCCACATGTCGTGTGCGCTTGTGCAATTTGACACATATCCTGCTTCAGAAGTTGTAAGTCCATTCAAAAGTAATTGCATAGCTTTAGCATTCATGGACATTTTCTTTTTATCATCTGATGACCATTCACTTTTACATTTTTCAACCTCTTGAGTTACTTCACTAACTTGTGTAACTTTCGTTGGAATGTAAGGCCCATCTTCAACTATAGACCATAAATCGATGTCTATAGCCATTAAGAATAGCCTCATTCTTAGTTTCCAATGAACAAAATTATTGCCATCAAAAAGAGGAGGGCGTTGTGTAGACATACCTTCCAACTCACCTTTGTGAGAAACAATAGCCATAGTATGTACCTTGGATTTGAGACAAGTAGTATATAATGAATCGTTGTTTCTTGGCCTTGTATGGTGTTGAATCTCGCTTCTTCTGAGTGGTGTTGGTCTGGCTCTGATACCAAATATTGGACCGTGCACCTGCAATAAACACCACTAGAGGGGGGGGTGAATAGTGGTTAGCGGAAATTACACTACAACCCTTTGTTAAAATCCCCTTTGAAAACAGAATCTGAAACTACCTCAGATTCAGAACCCGTTTTTCAAAAATTCACAAATAATTGTTCACAACTCCAAAAATTATGAAAATTTCCATAATTTAACTTTAATGAGTTAACAAGACTCTATCCAAAAATCAGACAAAAATAAGATCGTTTGACCCTTCAAATAAATAAAAGATTCAGATGGTCAATCTGGACAGAATTGGACAGAATGTTGCTGATTTTGCAAAACGTGTTTCTCTTTGAATACTCAACCAAAAAGGTTGATCTTTATATCAAAACACTCCTTAGGATGTGTAGATGAAGTTTCCAAAAGGCCCTGACCTTAAACAACTCTTGAAAAATACAGAATTTAAGTTTTCTCAAAACTGGTCAGATTGCAGCCAGATTGGAGCAGTTATCTTGCAAAGACTGAAAGACTAACTTTCCCTTGCTCAAATCAAGTGATTCTTGTTGCAAATGAAAGCTAACAGTCTGAAGTATAACTCCACCAAAAATCACGAATTTTGAAAGTGTTTACCTATTTTTTCAAAATATGAAAAATTGTGTGAAATCTGTAGTGAAAAATGGGCAGAAAATAGAAAAATGTAAAGAAGACAAGAACACCAAGAATTTATCCTGGTTCGGTCAATGTGACCTACTCCAGTCCCAAGGAACACCTTTCCTTGGATTTCACTATGGTATGAACCAAATTACAGCAAGAACCAAGCTTGATCCTTGGGTTAAACACCAACCCTATTCAAGACTTGGATGAACACCTTTATGCAACTCTTGGTTGCAACACCTCTATCACCTATTGATGTAGCCTTATAGATTTGGCTAATCAATCTTACAAATAAGACACAAGAAGGTGTGTATAGTGTAGCTGGACAACAACTAGAAATGGAGCACCTTAGCTACACAATGTATGAACGAAAATATGAGAAGAGAATAGCAAGACAATAATCTTCAATTTTTGCTTTCAAGTGTGTGTCTTCTCTTCTTCACCTTGCCTTCTATTTATAGAGTGAATTAATGGCATATTCCCTCCAACTTTTAGACCATGTGATGGCTGAGAATTTTGAAATAAAACACCTCCATAATCATCTCCAACAACCTTGTCTCCATTAACTTCAAATTTGAAATTTCAAGTTGACAACTTTTGCCAATTAGCTTGCTTTTGGTTTGTCTTCTTGTCTCCAACTCATAAAATGAGAAAAACATCATCTCCACCTGTATAATCACGTTTTGGAGGCTGTGTATATGTATACCAACTCAGATTTTTGAGGAGAAATCAACAAATAATAGTTGACAAGGTTATGTCAACATATAATATCAAAATTCTCATTTCTCCTTGACATATTGTGATGAATCTTGCACCAAGGACACCTTGTAATCTCTGAAAGATGATGATTAAGAACCTCCAATAACATATATATAAGAGTCTTCAAGAGAAAATAGAACGTGACATCGAATACCGTCACATATCCCGATACCGTCGATAAAATCATCAAATGAGAGAATAAAATAGAAAACCACCAAATAATCTTCAAGAATATACTAAATGAACTCCAGAATGAATATAATAAGATACTCAAGAGATTCCTTGAGTAAAAATACCGAAACTGTCTTCGGGGGTAAAATGACCAAAATGCCCCTAGTGAGATAAAACTCCCGAAATGACCCCGATGGTCATAATTAAATATAATAACACCTTCTTGATAATAAATAAGATGATAATATCTTCTTGAATCATATTCACCATGTCGAGTACCTACAAAACTCAAAATACCACTTTTGCCCTTTTTGGTAAGTTGTAGAAACTTCGAGGGCATATTAGTCACAAGATATTATCATCATAAAAATCACATAATCACAACATGATAAACATATATAAATCATGTAAAAATAAAAACAACTATTTTATCACATTTTAGAAAAATATTTCTAACAACCCTAGACATCGTGTCATTTTTCTTCACTTATTCAACTCTTTCATTTATAACACCATATGTGACATTTTTAAGTATTCATCACTTAAAATCATGACTTTGAAAATTATCCAAACATATTTCTCAACACCTAGCAATGGTAGTTCTTTTTTAAGGACTTCGGGGCCATCTTCTGTCGCTAAGAAAGAGGGTATTGATCCCTGCGATGCAGCAAGTTTCTTTAGAGATAGGGAAGGAGAATGAGAAGGCTGTTTTTGTTGCTGATGCTGCTCTGTTTGAGTTTCTTGATGGATCCTGTGGTTGTTAGAAGAGGGGAAATGAGAGGGGAAATGAGAGGGGAGAGCGTGGGAATAATTGCAGAGGAGAGGAGAAAATTCGCAGGGGAGAGGGGGGGCGGGAAATGAGAGGGGAGAGAGAAGGACGTATTGCAGGGGTAAAATCAACTAAAATCAGGGATAAAATTGGTATTTCAATGTCAAATAAGTGAGTCAACGGTTAAATTTAAAAAGTCAAAGGTCGCAACCGATAATTTGGTGTTAATTGAATCAATTTTGTTCTCGTTTGGATGCCAAGTGAGGTTTCGGAACGTTTAAATGCTAAGTGGATTCTGTGACAAACGTTTGGGTGCTAGGTGCGTTTTACTCCTTCTTCTACAGATACATATTTTTTTTTTGTTTCTTTAGTTTTAGTCATTTGAAATCAAAAGATATGTCAGATTTTTATGGTTTCAAGGGATAAAATGCTCTGTATTCTTCTCTTTTTATATGTAGGATGTGGGGTCAAATACTAGCGTTCCGGTACACTAGTCTCTTTCGTTTGCGTTGGTCTCTTTCGTTTACGTAAGGTAGGCAGACATGCAGTCTTATCCTGCATTTTATAGAAGAGCATGTTTCGTGGTTCGAACTCGTAACCTTTAAGTTATTGGTATTTGATGGAAGAGATCAAAATAGTGGAAATGGTGAAGATTGTGGAAATGTGATGGAATCGAATCTCAGAAAAAAATGTGAATGTCATTCATTCCCGCTTGTCTCATGAAATGATCCCGCAAATAAGCATGGAGTTTGAAACCGAGGAAGATCTTAGACAATGTTATATTGCAAATGCCAAACAAGTTGGTTTTGGAATTAGAAAGCATAAAAGCTACAACGACAAGTTTGGAGAATTAGTTTCCCCCTAAAGCGGTACATGAGCTAATGGCTGATGAAGCCGGAGATGATCCGAAAGGGATGCCGTTATCTTTTCTTGACTTGTATAACTGAGGTTTTCCCTGAACATCCTGCACAGGAAACAAAGGTCAGAGATCCCGAAGTTATGATCCCGGGTTAAACCCTCCGACGCTCAAGTCAGTTTGGGCCATTCTCATTAAGATATTTTGATATTTTTAGAGTTTGAGTTGATCTCACAAGTATGGAGTTTTTCTCTGTATGTGCTCTCGAAGAAGATGGGTTCCGAATCCCCCTCTTTCATTTTTCTCTTGCTTTTATCTGTTTCCATCGTCCAAGAATTTTGCCAGTTAATGGGATTGATGCGTGTGTAGAAAGGACTATCTTGTTGTAGGTGTGCAGTATGATTAGACAGACGCTTTTGCAAGTTGTCCAATCTAGGATGCGTAGATAGCCGGCAATAGCCATTCTTTACACTGTAGCTCTGCCACGTGTACTGATGTGGCCCAGATGAAGTGTTACACCCTGAAAAATTTTGAACTAGCCATTACACGTCGAGTTAAATTAGAGTAGCAGTTGGGTGTAACAACCCTTTTAAAATGGAGTAACTATAGCAAATCGTTTATGTCCAAGTGGTTCCATAATTAAGTATTGTTGTTAAAAATATATATGTGTATATATATGTATATATATATGTGTGTATATGTGTATATATATATACACATAAGGTATAATAAAAGAAGTGCACAAAGAAATAATATAAATAAATAAATATATAAAGGTTTAAAATGGGTGCGGTGGGACTAGGAGTAAAAAAAAGAATCAATATTAAATAATAGAATAAAGGAGTGGATAATTAATGGGTAAAGAATAAAGGAAAAAGAAAAGAGGCACGATTTGGGGGGGGATAACGGTTTTCCCCCAAAATTTCGGCTAGCACTAAGGATAAATGGCAAGGGGATGGGGGCAACAGTGAGGAGGAATAATAATAATAATAATAATAATAATAATAATAATAATAATAATAATAATAATAATAATAATAATAGAGAGATGGCAGAGAAGGAACGGCAGAGGAGAAGGGAGAGGGAAGGGAGAAAAGAGAAAGAGAAGAAAAGAAGAGGAAGAGAAGGAGAAGGGGGTGATAAGGGATGCAAAACCCATTTGGTAATTGTATAATTGTGCAATCTTCTGCGACCCAAGTAGGTTCCCTTTTCCCCCTCCTATTGGTACAAATTCAAGCATGCTTTGGTGATATATTGCGCGTTTGTTGTTTTTAATTGTTGAAATCTATACTATGTTGCTTAATCAGTGAAAAACATGATTTTTGGTTACTGTGGAATGTGTTTGATCTTCGCCGAATGCGTTTGATGACTGTGGTTTTGCGTGGATTGAATTTTTGATTTTAGGGAAAAATTTGATAATCAAAATGGTAAAATTTTGCATGTTTAGAGATTTTTCATTTTGTTTTGACCTTAGAAGAGGTTCTCATAGATTGGAAATAGGCAAAAATATAGATCGGGGTCGAAAAACGGTCGCCGGAGACCGCTGGTCCGCTGCACGCGCCGATGGAAGCGGCCGCGCGTGGCCTTCACGCGCAGGTAGCGAACTGCACGCGCCTCTTGCATCCAGGCGCTAGAATTTGGGTTTTAAAAATAAAAAAATATATATAACAAACAGGGCCGAAACCCAGACTGGAGGCATGCAGCCCTTTGCGGGTCGCTGCACCTGTATCAGGGCCTGGCCCATTATCGTTAGTTATTAAAAAAAACCTGCTGAGCCGACCGCGGTCCGGGCCGAATGGCCAACAGACCGGGCCCTAGCTGGCCGGCCCAGTTAACTAAGATTTTTTTAAAAAAAAAAAGAAAAAAATTTCGGCGGGCTGCTTGCTGACGGGCCGACTGGAAAGGGATTGATGGATAGGGCTGGTGACAAGGTTAGCCCATTAAAGTGTTATATATATTAGTTTAATTTCTGAAATTCAATAATGTAATTTTAATTAATGTAAAATAGAATTAATTATGGGAAAATTATAAATAAATATCAGAAAGTTATAAATAAAATTTAAAAATTACAAAATGCTGAAATTAAATTATTTCCATTAAATTTTGATAATTGTGATAATTTATTTAATTTGAATAATTAGGTAATAAATAGAAATAAATTAGAGAAAATGAGGAAAAATATAGGAAATGAATAATAAATATATACAGGCCATGGAAAAATACGTTTACCATCAAACAACATTAAATCATTACTCGTACAATAAATAAACCTAGATTTGAGTGTCGGAGGATGGTGAGGATGGGCCAGGGGCCTCAGACGAGCATTAAATGAACCTAGATTTGAGTGTCGGAGGATGATGAGTATGGGCCAGGGGCCTGAGACGATTGTGTTGTTTACATTCATGGCACGTGCATTGCATGATGACAGGTCGTGACGTATGGGTCACGGGCGCTCAGGATGGTGTACGGTTGCGGGGCCACGACACTCAGGATGGTGTGTGGTGGCGCGGCCACGCACACTCAGTATGGTGATTGTGGGGTGTACGACCTGCAGCCACTCAGTAGGACCCGGGTTCATGCATTGCATGGTGGAGATATCGGCATCCTGTGTGACATGACTTTGTTGCGTGTGATATGCATAGTAGGACATGCATCACGATGTTGCGCATTCTTTATCTGGAGTGAATTACTTTCCGCATTCTTTCATATGCTTATGTGATATCATGTTTTATGTGCTACGTGTTATATCATTTTAGTATGCTCGTCTTGTACTAGTTAGAGGCAGGTGCCTACTGGGTGATTTCTCGTCACTCACCCCTACTCCCCCCACCAGGTGAGCACGAGGAAGCGTACGATTATGTCTTTGCTGAGGACGGGGTTTACACAGCAGTGTGGGCAGACTGAACGGTCGTACCAAGGATACGAAGAGACCTTGCGGCTGTCTGTCGTTATTTTATTGGGGTTTCATCAGACAATACCCTGTTTAGACTGATAGCATTTAGAGGTTGGCACAGTGACTTTATTACTATCACTGATGTAGCATTTTATCGAGGATTTCTTTGTTCATGCAACTTGATGTTATGATAATTCGTTTCTGCGAAAAATTTCTACGTCTTCTCGGACATGTTGGAAATTGATTCAACGCCTTGTATTCTCCTCAGTGAGATACGGCGGGTGCACTGTTTCCGATGATAGGGTTCGGGAGAGGGGCGCTACATGAAGTTCTTTAGAAATCCTGTTATGATCTGGTTGAACTGTTTAGGGATAAACCTTTATGTGGCAAAAGCCGAGGCTGGAGCTCGGGGCTGAAGCAGAGCAGAAGTGCACTCCTTCAGTGAAAAAGTTGTTTGCTGATATTTTAGACATATGCTCATTGCGGCTGAAGTGGACGCCTTGGTCAAGTAATACCTTGTTGGGCAGAGGTGAAATCATAGATCTGAGCAGAGGTGTAACACTTGGTCCACATAGGTGCAACACTTGGCCCACTAGGAGAATTAGCCGAGCTGAAGTATTTTAAAGTTGACTGTTTGTTGACCAACGGAAGAATCTTGTCTTCTTTAACAGTTGAGTTTTAGGCTCATCACTTTGCCCCCAGATTTAGTGTGGCCGAGCTGACCAGCAAGGGCAGACAAATCTGTTCAGGGAAGTTGGTGTCATGTTTGTCTTTAATTGAGTCGTTCTCCTCATTTAATGCCAGCGCCAGTTACAATGTGTCCAATAATTACTTTGCGGCGGTTGAGATAATCGAAAAGAGGGAGGGGGAAACGAAGCGTTGTCCCTTTTCGAATTTCAATCGAAACGTAGCACCTTTTCAATTTTCTCCTTATAAAAGACTGATTTTATCGCAAAAGGTTTTTCCTTCTGCTCCTATTTTCGTATTCCTTCCACCTGTGTTTGCCTTGCGTCTTCTTCTCGGCTACCCGTCTTCAACTCCGGCAAAAATCTCCGTCCTTACTCTCACTTTGTAAGCTTCTCTTTGTTTCCATGGCGATAATTTCATCTTCTTCCTCCGATTCCGAAAACAGATCAGGAAGCTTATACTCTGCTGGTCTTGAGGGGAATGATGGAGGAAACTATCTTCTCTATGAGATGACAGATTCTAATGATGACAACCGTCCTTTGAGGAGGTTACGTCTCTCCGGTGCACCCCCCATGGTTGCCCCTGAATCTATGGTGCCCCCTGAAAATTGACAGAGGGGCACCGTCACCGGCGGTGCAGAGTTCAGTGTGTACTCTGAGAACCACTAATCTTTCCCGCTTGTGCAACTCTTATAACATTGATAGGGGTGTGTTTAATCTTATTCTTCCTCTTCCCCAGCAATCTGCCTATGACCCACCCGCAAGATACGAGGCAGTTTATGAAGAGTATTTAAATCTGGCTTTAGTCTTCCCATTTCAGAACCTTTATTTCACATCCTTGACTTTCATCACCTTAGGCTGCCCCAAATTATGCCTAACGGCTTAAAGGTAGTCCTCTGTTATTTGCTCTACCTGAGAGCTCTTGGGGAGGAATTTGACCTAAAGGCTTTTAGGGGGATGTTTGTTTGTAAACATAAAGATAGCTGGTTTTACTTTAGTAAGAGATTTCCCAATAAATAAATTAACTACGCTATAAACATCCCCTCTTTCACTAAAAACTGGAAAGATCGCTTTTTCTTCATCAAGAAGGTAGGATTACCTGAGAGTGAGCGCTAGAAGTTAGGCGGTGCAGACAACTCGAGGCCAAGCGAAAAGTTATGCGATGAAGCCACTAGATTATTGAGTTTATTACTGGCCGTTGAGTGGAAAAAGGTGAACAGGTCGGTGTTAAGAGCTGCCGACCTGGACCACTTGTGCATTGGCCCTCACTTTCGAACTCTTAGTCAGGCAGACTTAGAAGTTATTCTAGGTATGTATTGGGTTTTTTGGGTATCTCTAAGCTTTTGATACTTTTCATGTGGTTTGACTATTTTCTTAATGAATTTGTAGGAGCAATGGTTTCTGAAGCCGTAGCTAGGATGAGGAGATTGGCTCCTAAGAAAAGGAGAAGAACAGAAGAGAGCCATTCATCCACGGAGCAGGCTTCAACCAGGTCTTCTCCAAATGTGCAAGGTCCACTGCTGGGGCCACTCCTGTGGAGGTCGGCCTCCCAGGTATTTTTATTCTTGAGGTTGGAAGTTACACACTTATCATGTTTTCAATCAGCTTATCAACTTTTGTTTTTGTTGTAGCTGCAGCTCCAACTGATCCTATTCAGGCTGCATCTCATCCGATGAACTCAGATGGGGGATCCGAGGCCCCCATCTTGACTCTTCCCGCACCTGCTGCAGAGGCTGTAGTACCCTTGCCTCAATCAGGGACTGGTCCCATCCCATCTGAAGCCCCTTTCTTCTGTTGAAGTCAGAACAACTGGCTCAGAAGAGGGGAATGCTAGGGAACTGCCCAGCAAAAAGACAAGAGAAAAGCCCCCCAGGAAGAAGGGGAGTCTTCTCATGATCATAACCGCTGCTAGAGGACCATGGTCTATTATTCAGATGATTCCACCACGAATCCCTTGATAGCGAGAAAATTGACAGAAATTTCAGTGTTGCCCCGTGACTTTAACCTCTTTAACCAGATGGACTAGGACTTAGCACACAGGACGTATATGAGCAGCATGTCTCTGGTAAGTTTCTGAAATTTTTCTACCTTTTCAGATTGGTTGCTTGATACTTTCCTTAATTAAAGGATTTGAGTGATGCAGTTTCGAGCTCAGGATTACAACATGCTTATGCGGACTGAAGAGACACGCAAGATGGTTGTTCGTCTTACTGAGAAGAACATATCTCTTCAGAGAGCAAATGATGAACTGGCTGAGGCGGCCAAACCAAATATGACAAGGCTGGAGAAACTTGAAGTAGAGGTGGCGGGTCTGAAGTCTGAAGTGTCATCCTTATCCTCTGAAAATTCCAAACTTCGTGAAGGAAAGGAAGAGTCTGACACTCATCTGGCCGTCGCCAATTCACAAGTGGATGAGCTGAAGGAAGTGGTAGCCAACATTGAGTTAGTATCCACCAAAACTCAAGCTGAGCTGGAATTCTACCAGAATGAGCTCAACACTTGTGAGCAAGAGCTGAGCAGTAGCAAAAAACAACTGAAAGATGAGCAGAAAAGCAAAGCTGAACTGACTCAGCAACTGGAAGAAGAACGAAGAAGTAAAGCTGAACTAATCAGCAATTTGAGCATCAAGACGAAGACATCAAGACTGAAGCGGTTACTGATTTCATGAAGTCTGATTATTTCTCAAATAATCTTCTACAGTTGCAGAGTTCAGTGATGGTGGTTGGCCAGACTTATGCCACTGACACCTGCTTAGAGGTCTATCCAGCCTTGGATAAAGATCATCCCTAGATTGCTGACCTCTACAACCCTAAAGCTGAAACATTATTTGATACGCAGCTGGTTTTGTTCAAAAATGGGGCTGATCTTAGAGATTTGCAAGTAGACTAAGAATTTCTTCAGTTGTATTCCTCAGCAATTGTACTGTCAAAATTTGTTAATGAAAATTTTATCTCCTTCAACTTGTGCTCTTCGGCTTATTCTCCAAATTTTTACATGTACTTCTTCATAACGCAATTAATAAGTAATTGACCTCGGCTCTGCCAAGAACTTTAATCCGTACTTGACTTCAACTCTGATTAAAGAAAAATTTCTTCTTGGCGCAAGTATTTGACCTCGGCTATACTTGATCTCGGCTCTGCCAAGGATTTTAAACATCATGCTTGGCTTCAGCTCTGATTAAAGAAAAATATTTCTTCATGGCACAAGTACTTGACCTTGGCTCTGCCAAGGGTTTTATAATGCCCACATTTGGCCTCAGCTCTGCTGAGTTTCTTGAATGATAAGTACTCAACCTCGGATTAACTGAAGCTGAAATAAAAGTTAATACGGCGACCGTGAACAAGATAATTCCACATGTCTGAACTAAAGTAAACCTGTTACTTTATTTGATCTCACTAACTGTTAAGCAAGATAAAAGATACCATTTTGCGAAATCTCAATATTGGCACTGCCATTAAACCCTGTTTTATTCAAACATCTGTTAGGAAATTCGACAAGATCACTGCAAAACACGCAGCGGAAAAACAAAACTTGATCTCCGATTTTCTACCAAGGATCCATGTTGTTCGTTTAATTCGATGAAAGAAACTCAAAAATTATCTCTGTAGATTCGAAATCCACAGATGAAGGAGGTGCGAAATCACGAACACCTCTGTCGGTATCCACACGAATGCTTCCGCCCGAAGTGCTAGCTCTTGAAACGACGCGGCTGAAGAACTCGGCTTTTCTCAAAAACGATTTTTTGTCTTTCGTTTTTCTGTTCTTTGTAGTGTACAAGACACACCAGGATATATACATATATATAGATATCAAAATCCGATTCCAGATCAGATTGGTAAATGCAATCATAATCCGTATCAAATACGGATTTTTTTGGATTAGATAAAACCAATCAAAATCCATATCAGATATGAATTCTATTGTTATTATCCGATGATATAAATATATATAAAAAACAAAAATAATAATAATAATAATAATAATAATAATAATAATAATAATAATAATAATTAATATCTAATGTTAATATTATTAATATTATTAGTATCATCATATACGCATTCTTGTGTGTGACCCGATAGGCCCATATTAATTGGCAGTCAGTTAAATCTCCATTAAACCAACAATTCATAATTGGTCTCTAGCAAGACATTACGACTACCTAATAAATACGAGTAAAGTCCAACTAGCCTAATAATAGTACATGCATTAATCCCTTTGTCAGACGATATCTAGTTTGAACATAAGTCATGGTCAGCATCATACTTATATTGTTCAAACATATGATTACTCGATCTCTAAGTAGACGGATAAAACAAATAATATTGATCACACTATCAATTCATTTGAGCACGGCCATGCATTTCACAGTCTCATAATCGAGGGGCCCAAAGATATCTCTCTCAAAAGAGAGGGACAAATTCTATCTTGATTGTTCAATATCCTCTACATAATTTCTATCACATTCAATCATGACCTTTATTATTATTATCCAGTTACGGATAATGTTTGATCATGTTAAAATATAATAGTCCTTATGTTGGAAACTATGACAATCTCAAGTCAAAGGATTAAAACATGACTATCATGAGATTTACTTATGACGCTAATCCATGTAGTAATCTCATGATGGGTCTATCCAATACACTGTTCTCTACCAAGTATCTATGAGATTGATTTGTATCACCATACACATAATCATCTCATGATTATCAAATCAATACTCATACTGATTATAAATTATTTTATCTCTATAACAATACTGAATCAGGGACATATATCAAAATTGTGTAACATACTGACCAACAATAATGATAATAAACCTCTTTTATTAATAATAAATGTATAACATAAACATCCAAATCATGGCCTATGGCACATACACTAACAACCTCAGCACTGCTGATGTTTATACAAATGATTTACACAACTTTCTCTAGTCCTGCTAGGTGTTGATGAGGTTCATGTATACTGCCATGAATCACCTCAGCACCCCTACTTCGGGGTGATTGTGAAGACTGTTCACAAAACTTTTGACCCTAAACGGGCCTGTGCCTCAGACCTGCTGAGGTCTTATAGGGATATCTGTCACAAGTACTTGTCGAGACCTGCTCGGCTTGTTCAGTCCTGCTGAGGTGAAGCACTTATACATCACTGATGTAGAAGTCTTAAATGTGCAGAATGCCAAGTTTGTGGTAATGTCTTGCCTTCTAAGGATTGTAACTTGTAAGCTCCTGCTGATCGCACCTCGACTATGCGATAAGGGCCTTCCCGTTTGGGGTTAAAAGTTCCTGCTGGTGCTGCATGACTTGCTTCATTATTGCGTAGTACCAAATCTCCCACTTGATAAGACCTTGGTCGCACTCGAGACTTGTAGTACTAAGCAATTAAATTTTTGTATTGAGCCATGCGAATGTGGGCTTGTTCCCTTTTTTTTCCAACTCATCCAGATTTAAACGCAATACTTGGTCATTTGTCTGGACAGAGTGGTGATTTACTATAGCAAAAGTGGACCCAATTTCAGTTGGAATGACAGCCTCTATGCCATAAACTAAGGAAAAAGGTGTTTCCTTAGTTGAGGTGGAAGGGGTAGTGCGGTAAGCCCATAAAACACTTGGGAGTTCATCCACCCAGCTTGCCCCAGTTTTGTGTACACGCTTTCTCAGGCCATCCTTGATTATTCGATTGGCCAATTCAACTTGCCCATTAGCTTGTGGGTATGCTACTGAGGTGAATCTTTGTTCAATATGGAGCTAGCACACCAACTTTTGACGTGGTCATCAGCAAGCTTTCCATTATCCGAAATGAGAATTTGTGGAAGGCCAAAACGACAGATGACATTCTTCCACAAGAACTTCTTTATCTGACCCCCTGTTATAGTAGCTAAGGGCATTGCTTCCACTCATTTGGTGAAGTAATCAATGGCAACCACAAGGAACCTGACTGAACTTGGAGCACGGGGTAAGGGTCCCACAAGATCAATTCTCCATTGCACAAATGACCAAGGACTTGCAATAGCAGTGAACTCTTGACTGGGCAAGTGAGAGATAGGTGCATGGACTTGGCATGAATGACACTTTCTGACCAATTCTTCTGCGTCATGGTGCAGAGTGGGCCAATAATAACCAGCGAGGTAGCATTTGCGAGCCAAGGATCGGGCACCAGAATGATTTCTACAAATTCCTTGGTGCAACTCGCGTAGAATGTAGTCTCCCTCTTCTTCGGTTACACATCTTAACCAAGGCTGTGAAAAAGACTTTTTATACAAATGGTCATTAAAGAGAGCATACCTTCCGGCCTTTAGACACAGACTCTGAGCTGCACGTTTGTCCTCAGACTGAGTTCCATGCTACAGGAAGTTAACTATCTCATCCATCTATGTATTGCGGTAATCAACCTGCAACACTTCATTGGCATCAAAAGCGCGGTGCTTCACTAGCTCCACCACTATCTTTTTCCCCAAAATGGTCGAAGTGGAGGAAGTAAGCCGAGATAGCGCATCAGCCCTTTTATTGGCCGACCTGGGAATGTGCTCTATGTAGAAGTGCTCAAACATCTGGCCGAGCTGCTGGACTTTGGCCAGATATCGTTTCATATTTTCTTCTTTGGCCTCATAATCCCCATTGATTTGAGAAACAATCATATGCGAATCACTTCTGGAAATGATTCGTTCTGCCCCCTAACTTCCTTGCGAGGCTTAGCCCTGCTATTAAGGCCTCATATTCAGCCTCATTATTGGTTGCCTCAAAATCCATGCACAAGGCATATTCAAACTCTTCCTTGTTGGGGTTGATTATCAGGAGACCTGCTCCACATCCATCTTTGGAAGAGGATCCATCAGCATATAGAGTCCAATCATCCACTGGGTAAACCTCTTCCTCTACGGACAATCCCTCAGCCAGAAAGTCTGCTAAGGCCTGAGCTTTTATTGAAGTCCGTGACTTGTACTGGATATTATACTCAGCAAGCTCCACAGCCCATTTGGCACGCCTGGCCTCGTCAGAATTCGTTTCAGGGGCTGATGTATCACTACAGCAATGGGATGAGCTTGAAGGTATGGTCTGAACTTTCTTGCAGCCATTATGAGCGCCAAGACCACCTTCTCAGCATTGGGATATCGTACTTCAGGCCCATGTAGAACTTTTCTTGTGAAGTAGATTGGTTTCTGCACATTATTATGCTCTCTGAGCAGAACTGCGCTCACTGCTTCCTTACATGTAGACATATACACATAAAGCACCTCTCTAGGCAAAGGTGAAGTTAACATCGGCACCTCAGCCAAATGAGACTTCAGCTCATCAAAAGCCTTCTGACATTGTTCGTCCCATTGAAAAGCAGTCTTCTTTTTCAAGATCTGAAAGAAGGGAAGAGATCTTTCGGCAGACTTGGAAAGGAACCTGCTCAAAGCTGCAATTCTGCCTGTCAACCTCTGCACTTCTTTAATATTCCTTGGGTGCATGGTTTGTAAAGCTTCAATCTTGGCAGGGTTAGCTTGCACACCTTTTTTGGAGACCATATACCCCAAAAACTTTCCACTGCGTACCCCGAATGTGCACTTCTTTGGATTCAGTCTCATGTGTGAATCCCTTAGAACAACAAAAACTTCCCTCAAGTTTGGAATATACCGATCAAGAGTCCTGCTCTTGATAAGCATGTCAGCTATATACACTTCTATTATTTGGCCAATTTGTTCACTGAATAAAGAATTGACCAAACGCTGATAGGTAGCCCCAGCATTCTTTAATCCAAACGGCATGGTTACATAACAATAAGTACCTGACTCTGTTATGAATGAAGTTTTTTCTTGATCTTCCTTTACCATGACAATTTGATGATAGCCTTTGAAGGCATCCAGAAAATCAAAGATCTCATGACCCAAAGTTGAATCCACTAACCTATCAATCTTAGGTAGTGGGTAACAATCCTTTGGGCACGCCTTGTTGAGGTCAGTGTAATCTATACACATCCTTCATGACTCGTCTGGCTTTGGGACTACCATTGGGTTAGCCAACCAAATGGGGTATAGAACTTCAATAATAAATTTTGCATCAAGGAGTTTCCTAACTTCTTCTGCAATTACTTTGATCCTCTATGGAGCAAAATTTCTCTTCTTTTGCTTTATGGGCTTCACCTGAGGGTCAACATTCAATCTGCGCTCGGCCAGATGAGATGAGATTCTCGGCATATCTTCAGCTGTCCAGCAAATATTATTGCAAATTCTCTCAGCAAAGCTTGAAGCTGAGTTAGTAGTTCAGTCGGCATCCATGTCCCTATCTTTATAACATTTTCAGGCCGGCTCAGATCAAGGATGAAATCCTGAACTGCATCATCTGATTGTAACCGCTCTCCTACTGAGGGTATCAAATCATCAAGGCTGACCTGCTGAACTGCCTCATTGCCTTGAGTGGCAATGATATAACAACTCTGTGCAACTTGTATATCACCCTGGATTGTCACCACCCCAGCTGAGGTGGAAAACTTCATACTAATATGCAGAGGTGACACAATAGCCTCCAGAGCCACTAAAGCTGGCCGACCTAGCAGAATATTATAAGCAGACCTCTCCTTGATCATCACGAAATCCATCCACAGACAACGGTAGGATGGAGGTTTACCAAAGCCGACGTTGAGTGTGACCAGTCCTGCTGGCCGAACTGCAGCACCAGTGAAACCATACAGTGATGTGGTGACTGGCCTCATTAAAGAATCTGATAAGCCTAGCTGTTGATATACACCGTAGTGCATCACATTAACAGCACTGCATGTATCCACATAGACACGCCGTACCTCCAAAATTTTATCTAGGGCTAAGTGTATGCACAAGTCTATTATCAAACCTGTGTTATTGGAGCCCAGCGGAATGGAGTCCTCTGGTCCATAGGTTAGCTCTTTATTCAACTTAGTCCTCTTAGTCAATGGACTAGATGAAGTTTCTGCAGAACTGGACTCGCCTTGATTTGGATGAGGTGGTCCCCCAGAGATAGTATAGATAATAGAATTGACCTGGGGCTGACTCGCAGCTTCACGTCTGCCTTGCTCTTCATCATCATCAGTCTTGCGGTGCCAAGGTGGAAACTCAGGTTGGCATTTATCCTTCTGGAGGTTCTTGTGAAAATCTAAGCGATTGTGCATGTGTGAACGTGGGTCATAGAATTGCTTCATGTGACCCTGCTCTATCAACTGCCGAATGGCCTGAGCCAACTAACTACAATCTTCCGTGTCATGTCCGATATCCCTATGGTATCGACAATATAGTTTAGGGTCTCTCTTCTTCCTTGGTCCATTTAGAGGCTTTGGATCAACCATCAAACAATCTTTCTCCATGACTGATAAGATTCTATCTTTAGAGGCCAAAAGGGGCAAACCCTCTTTGCCTCATTTACCTCGTTCGCCTATGCGATCGAACGCACTACACCGTTCGTGGTCCTTTCCATCACACCGATCCTCTTTTGAGTAATTGGATTGGCCTTCTTGCCGAGCCCCCTGCTCGGTCTCTCTTTTTAGCCTGTTTGCCTCTTCACCACGGGCAAACTGATGATCTTTCTCCAAGCATTCCCTCATGGTTGTGGTCCCCTCCTCAGCTAACTGAGAGAAAAGACGTCCAGCTGGAGCCCATTGATAAAGGCTGCTGCCTTAACGCCCTCGTTTCTGTTACTGACCTGCAGTGATCTATCTAAGAAACGTTGCATGTATTTTAGCATTGACTCATCTGGACCTTGCCTCAAGGTCATCAAACGTGAGGAGTTCTTAACGAATGGCGTACTTGAAACGAACTGGGACTTAAATTTCTGCGCCAGTTGCCTGAAAGATCCCATTGACTTTGATGGGGGCTCTTGAAACTATCTTCTAGCTTTCCCTCACAAATACATTGAGAAAGCCTTGCAACGCAGGGGATCTGGGACGTTTTTCAGGCTCATAGCATTTTGAAACTGAAAAAGATGATCAGTTGGGTCTGTTGTCCCATCATAAGTATTCATATTTGGCACCTTGAAGCTATCTGGTGCCAAGTACTCCGCAATATCCCAGGAAAAATGACTTTCCTGGACTGCCTGCACATATTCTTGTCGATGCTCCTCATAGTAAGTTTTTGGCCTACGATGACCTTCATCCTCTTGCGGGATACTTTTGAGTGATCGAGACCTTACGCCCAGACGCTGTCTGGCCAAAGGCTCTGACTCAACTGTTGGGGCCTTGAAGCTGCACCGTCTAGCATCTGCCATAAATCCTCGAGGAGGTCAGGAAGATTGTTGATGTGATACTTCCTTAGAGCGTCGAGGAGGGAGATCCTCCTCCATATCCTCGACCTCAGTACGCTTGCCTTTAAGCTGCTTACCAACAGCTTCAAATACTTCCAGATTTTCAGCGACATATTTCATCGCTTTTTCACGATCCTCAAGTGATACTTCAGGAGCTTGAGGATGTTGTTCAGGTTCTCGAGAATCATGCTCTGGAATACCTGAACGTGTAATCATTCGTCGTTGTAGGTTGGAGGACTCCCCCAACCCCTCACGCTGCCTATAACCATAGTAGAATAGTGGTTGTTTTCAAAATTTTTACTGGATCAGAGGTTCAGACCCTCCTCCTAGCGCCAAATGATGAAGCTGAATTTTCACCAAGGATCAGAGATGATCCGAAAGGGATGCCGTTAGCTTTTCTTAACTTGTATAACTGAGGTTTTCCCTGAACATCCTGCACAGGAAACAAAGGTCAAAGGTCCCGGAGTT
The DNA here is from genome assembly GCA_036186865.1 of Eustoma russellianum. Taxonomy (NCBI): domain Eukaryota; kingdom Viridiplantae; phylum Streptophyta; class Magnoliopsida; order Gentianales; family Gentianaceae; genus Eustoma; species Eustoma russellianum. The sequence continues at coordinate 32,998,961 of AP025045.1, forward strand.
ATGACTCCGTGTTAAACCCTCCGACACTCAAGTCAGTTTGGGCCATTCTCACTGAGATATTTTGATATTTTAAGAGTTTGAGTTGATCTCACAAGTATGGAGTTTTTCTCTGTATGTGCTCTCGAACAAGATGGGTTTCGAATCCCCCCTCTTTCCTTTTTCTCTTGCTTTTATTTGTTTCCACCGTCCAAGAATTTTGCGAGTTGATGGGATTGATGCGTGTGTAGAGGGGGCTATCTTGTTGTAGGTGTGCAGTATGATTAGACAAACGTTTTTGCAAGTTGTCCAGTCTAGGATGCGTAGAGAGCCGGTAATAGCCATTCTTTACACTGTAGCTCTGCCACGTGTAATGATGGGGCCCAGATGAAGTTCTTTAGAAATCCTGTTATGATCTGGTTGAACTGTTTAGGGATAAACCTTAATGTGGCAGAAGCCGAGGCTGGAGCTCGGGGCTGAAGCAGAGCAGAAATGCACTCCTTGAGTGAAAAAATTGTTTGCTGATATTTTAGACATATGCTCTTTACGGCTGAAGTGGATGCTTTGGTCAAATAATATCTTGTCGGGCAGAGGTGAAATCATAGATCTAAGCAGAGGTGCAACACTTGGTCCTCAGAGGTGCAACACTTGGACCACTAGGAGAATTAGCCGAGCTGAAGTACTTTAACGTTGACTCTTTGTTGATCAACGGAAGAATCTTGTCTTTTTTAACAGTTGAGTTTTAGGCTCATCAATGGCAAAGCAAGTTGGCGGAACAGAAGTGTTGTGCTTCATTTCTATTAATTATAGGAATTATTGGCAGACTAGGAGAAACAGAAAGGCGGAGGTGGGAGACACCGCAGGTGTACTTGAAACCCAAACTTTTTTATGCTATTCAGGTTGATTAGATGGATGTGCTAACGAATACCTTTTGGGCTGATTCAAAGATGAGGGCAGATTTCAATCACTTTGGAGATATTTATCTCCTTTGACACCACGTATAGAAAAAACTAACGAGGGTCGTCCAATTGTATTATTGATAGGTGTCAACCATCACAAGCAAACTACAGTATTTAAGGTTGTATTTACTGAATTCCTTCAGTGACATACTAGCATACCATATTTTGTTATTATGTCATTTATGTAGGTACATATAGAGTCGGGAGTCTCCAAACTCTCTAGCCCTTAGGATAGAGGTATTGTTTGACTGTCTTTCATCTTCATTAGATCCTAGCGATAGCTTTTGATGACGTTGGGATATACTGGATATATGATTGATTGATTTTATTATATGATAAAGCAGCACAATCGTTTGGATGGTTATTTGAAGCATTTTGTAGAGCCACGTGTGGAGCAAAACCTGATACCATTCTCGCAGATCAGGATTCGAGGGTGGCAAAAGCAGTAGCATCAGGATGGCCAGAAACGTGTATTTGGCACATTTATGAAAATGCAGCTGTACATTTGATTCATTTGTTTTCAAAATTTAATAGTTTTGCCACTTATTTCAAAGAACACATTCATCACTAGAAATAAGAGGAAGAGTTTTTGAGAGCTTGGAATTCCATGTTGGATAAATATGGTCTTCAAGGTTGAAGAGATTAACTGAATCAAGGGGAAAATGGGCTTTGGTGTATGGACGTCACTATTTTTATGGCGACATGACCACCACTCAAAAAAGTGAAACTGTATTACTCATCCAATCTAGGAGGCTGTTGAGCTCCTGATTTGCATCCTGCATAATGTTCTTTGAGCCGCACCGGTAGAAGCCTTCACAGCCAGAGTATGACATTTTGCTCAAAAAAAAAGTGAAAGTGTGAATGTTCTTATGAAAAGATATGTCAGTACAAAATAAGTTTTTAGATTTATTTTATAATTTTGAAAGGTTAATTGTAAATCGACGATATGATGCAATTTGTATCGAAGAATTGTAACTGACATAGTCCAACAATCACAGGTAAAATGCTTAGGTTGGTTTGAGATTTACTGCTTCTATAATGTAAAGTGTTTTACTACTAGTATGTCATAATGTCTCAATCAAAACTATGCTAATTAAAGTAACTTTTTCTTTCTCTCTCTCAAATGCAGCTGTAGCGCCCCACTCCCGAGCTCCGTCCTCGGTAACGGTGCACCCGCCGTATCTCACTCAGGAGAATACAAGGCGTCACATCAACCTGTTACACGTCAGTGCTGACAAAGAAAGCTTTCCTTTTCTTTCCGCGGAAACGACGAGTCACAATACTAAGTTTAAATTTAGCGAACTTCAAGAAAATAGCAACATTATTCCTAGGTTGACCAGGCCTTACAAGATAAGGTCAAACGTCTACGTTTAAAAGCATGAAATTGTTTTAAAAAAACATACTGAAAATAAAATGTCTGTGATCCCCAAGAACATCATAAGAACCCGTCTCCATTCTCGCCGCAGACACTTCAAGAGTCACTCAGCCCATTCCACGGTATCGGACCCATCCTCAACGAAGATGTAGTCATACTCCGTCTCGGCTTCACCTGGAATTGTAGGGGGTGAGTGATGGTAATCACCCAGTAGGTGCCTCTCAAAACAATACAAATCTTACATATTCAAAAAGATATTACCACATAACCACGTAAAACAAAGTAGCATGGCATATAAGGAAAAGTAAAACATTCCACATAATATGCGCAGATGCATGCTCACATAACGTGTCACACGCAACTAGGAATATGTCAGACGATATGCTCCTAGACTTATATGCAATGCATGCTCCCGGGACCTAACTCCAGCGTCATGGTCTCTAGCCACCACTTGCTGTTCTGGACACCCACGCCCTATAGACGCTGCGTATCGCACGACACCCACGCCCTATAGACGCTGCGTATCTTCTGACACCCACGCCCTATAGACGCTGCGTATCGCACGACACCCACGCCCTATAGACGCTGCGTATTGCATGACACCCACGCCCGACCGACGCTGCGTATCATCACGGCACCCACGCCCTATAGACGCTGCGTGTCCTCCTGACACTCACGCCCTCAGACAATGGGTACCTCATGCACATGCACGTGCCATGAATGCAAGAGAAAGGGAAAGAAAAACAGTTGGACGTCATCCCCATACGTCGATCGATCGACGTCCAACTGAGGCACGTCGAACCCTCACTCAGTTGACGTCGATCGATCGATGTACTCCTGGGGTACATCGAACCCTCACCGATCGACGTCCATCTGAGGTACATCGATCCCTCGCTACTAGACATCGATCGATCGATGTCCCCGTAATCCAGAATTTCTGTTCTAAAATCTCCTGCAATCCATCCATCATTACCAATCCAAAACCCCAACACACTATACACACATAACAACATCAAATCGCTACGAAAGAAGATGCAAACCAACAAGATCACGCTGAAATCAAGAAACACATAACGGAAAACTAGCCACGTTGGAGCACATCATTAAGATCATAATTAAAACAAGAATAAGGGCAACAATACACGACAATACCATTTTTCCTATGCAACCTTCATACCGTTTTGAGGGAATGAATAATATGCACCTACCTCGATCCTAGCGAGAGTTGATTGATATATCTACGAGATGATGATCTCGTTAGGGTTGTGGTTTCCTCCTCCTGAACCGTGAATCAAAGATCCTTCTTTTCTCTTCCTCTTGTGGCCGAAAGTTTGATGGGGAGAAGGGGAGAGGAGGCTGTCGAATAGAGAGAGGGAGGAGAGGGAAATTAGGGTTAATCCCTTTTTGCTGAAAGAGGTTTGAAGGAGATAAATATGAGTTAATAGTAGAGGGATTTTAGGGAGTGGTTTGACTTATAGATTAGGATAGGATTTTATTTATTCAAAATATTTATTTCCTTTTCCTTTTTTTTAACGGTGCGGGTATAACATCCTACCCCCCTTATAAAAAGTTTCGACCCCGAAGCTTGCCGTACCTTACTCAAAGAGATGGGGATAGCGGTCGCGCATTTGCTCCTCTAGTTCCCACGTTGCCTCATTCTCTCGATGGTTGCTCCATTGAACCTTTACGTAGGGAATGATTCTCCTTCTAAGTTCTTGGTCCTTGCGATCCAGAATTTGTATCGGTACCTCTTCATATGACGCATCGGGTCTAATCTTAAGGGTTGTGCATCCAACACATGACTCGGGTCAGGTACGTACTTCCTTAACTGCGAGACATAGAACACGTTGTGCACCTGAGCCAACATCGGAGGTAATGCCAATTTGTAAGCTAAATCTCCAACCCTTTCGAGTATCTCATATGGTCCAATATAACGCGGCTTCAACTTCCCTTTAACTCCAAACCGTGTCACACCCTTCATGGGTGACACTTTAAGATAGACCTTTTCTCCCGCTTCGAACTCTAAAGGTCGCCTCTTCATGTCGGCCCAACTCTTGCTTCTATCTTGAGCCGTCTTAAGACGTTCACGAATTAGTTTCGCCTGTTCTTTAGTTTGCTCGATTATTTCTGGAGCCGTCAACCTACGTTCACCAACTTCGTCCCAATGACCTACACTTTCGTCCATATAAGGCCTCAAATGGTGCCATACCTATGGCACTGTGATGACTGTTGTTGTAGGAGGACTCCCCCAACCCCTCACGTCGGCCTCTAACCATAGTAGAATAGTGGTTGTTTTCAAAAATTTTACTGGATCGGAGGTTCAGGCCCTCCTTCTAGCGCCAAACGATGAAGCTGAATCTTCACCAAGGATCAGAGATGATCCGAAAGGGATGCCGTTATCTTTTTTTGACTTGTATAACTGAGGTTTTCCCTGAACATCCTGCACAGGAAACAAAGGTCAAAGGTCTCGGAGTTATGACTCCGGGTTAAACCCTCCGACACTCAAGTCAGTTTGGGTCATTCTCACTGAGATATTTTGATATTTTAAGAGTTTGAGTTGATCTCACAAGTATGGAGTTTTTCTTTGTATGTGCTCTCGAAGAAGATGGGTTCCGAATCCCCCTCTTTCCTTTTCCTCTTGCTTTTATCTGTTTCCATCATCCAAGAATTCTGCCAGTTGATGGGATTGATGCGTGTGTAGAGGGGGCTATCTTGTTGTAGGTGTGCAGTATGATTAGACAGACGCTTTTGTAAGTTGTCTAGTATAGGATGCGTAGAGAGCCGACAATAGTCATTCTTTATACTGTAGCTCTGCCACGTGTACTGATGGGGCCCAGATGAAGTTCTTTAGAAATCCTGTTCTGATCTGATTGAACTGTTTAGGGATAAACCTTTATGTGGCAGAAGCCGAGGCTGGAGCTCTGGGCTGAAGCAGAGCAGAAATGCACTCCTTGAGTGAAAAAGTTGCTTGCTGATATTTTAGACATATGCTCATTGCGGCTGAAGTGGATGCCTTGGTCAAATAATGCCTTGCCGGGCAGAGGTGAAATCGTAGATCTGAGCAGAGGTGCAACACTTGGTCCGCAGAGGTGCAACACTTGGCCCACTAGGAGAATTAGCCGAGCTGAAGTACTTTAACGTTGACTATTTGTTGATCAACGGAAGAATCTTGTCTTTTTTAACAGTTGAGTTTTAGGCTCATCAATGTCAAAGCAAGCTGGCGGAACAGAAGTGTTGTGCTTCATTTCTATTAATTATAGGAATTATTGGCGGACTAGGAGAAACAGAAAGGCGGAGGTGGGAGACACCGCAGGTGTACTTGAAACCCAAACTTTTTTATGCTATTCAGGTTGATTAGATGGATGTGCTAACGAATACCTTTTGGGCTGATTCAAAGATGAGGGCAGATTTCAATCACTTTGGAGATATTTATCTCCTTTGACACTACGTATAGAAAAAACTAACGAGGGTCGTCCAATTGTATTATTGATAGGTGTCAACCATCACAAGCAAACTACAGTATTTAAGGTTGTATTTACTGAATTCCTTCAGTGACATACTAGCATACCATATTTTGTTATTATGTCATTTATGTAGGTACATATAGAGTCGGGAGTCTCCAAACTCTATAGCCCTTAGGATAGAGGTATTGTTTGACTGTCTTTCATCTTCATTAGATCCTAGCGATAGCTTTTGATGACGTTGGGATATACTTGATATATGATTGATTGATTTTATTATATGATAAAACAGCACAATCGTTTGGATGGTTATTTGAAGCATTTTGTAGAGCCACGTGTGGAGCAAAACCTGATACCATTCTCGCAGATCAGGATTCGAGGGTGGCAAAAGCAGTAGCATCAGGATGGCCAGAAACGTGTATTTGGCACATTTATGAAAATGCAGCTGTACATTTGATTCATTTGTTTTCAAAATTTAATGGTTTTGCCACTTATTTCAAAGAACACATTCATCACTAGAAATAAGAGGAAGAGTTTTTGAGAGCTTGGAATTCCATGTTGGATAAAATATGGTCTTCAAGGTTGAAGAGATTAACTGAATCAAGGGGAAAATGGGCTTTGGTGTATGGACGTCACTATTTTTATGGCGACATGACCACCACTCAAAAAAGTGAAACTGTATTACTCATCCAATCTAGGAGGCCGTTGAGCTCCTAATTTGCATCCTGCATAATGTTCTTTGGGCCGCACCGGTAGAAGCCTTCACAGCCAGAGTATGACATTTTGCTCAAAAAAAAAGTGAAAGTGTGAATGTTCTTATGAAAAGATATGTCAGTACAAAATAAGTTTTTAGATTTATTTTATAATTTTGAAAGGTTAATTGTAAATCGACGATATGATGCAATTTGTATCGAAGAATTGTAACTGACATAGTCCAACAATCACAGGTAAAATGCTTAGGTTGGTTTGAGATTTACTGCTTCTATAATGTAAAGTGTTTTACTACTAGTATGTCATAATGTCTCAATCAAAACTATGCTAATTAAAGTAACTTTTTCTTTCTCTCTCTCAAATGCTGCTGTAGCGCCCCGCTCCCGAGCTCCGTCCTCGGTAACGGTGCACCCGCCGTATCTCACTCAGGAGAATACAAGGCGTCACATCAACCTGTTACACGTCAGTGCTGACAAAGAAAGCTTTCCTTTTCTTTCCGCGGAAACGACGAGTCACAATACTAAGTTTAAATTTAGCGAACTTCAAGAAAATAGCAACATTATTCCTAGGTTGACCAGGCCTTACAAGATAAGGTCAAACGTCTACGTTTAAAAGCATGAAATTGTTTTAAAAAAACATACTGAAAATAAAATGTTTGTGATCCCCAAGAACATCATAAGAACCCGTCTCCATTCTCGCCGCAGACACTTCAAGAGTCACTCAGCCCATTCCACGGGATCGGACCCATCCTCAACGAAGATGTAGTCATACTCCGTCTCGGCTTCACCTGGAATTTTAGGGGGTGAGTGATGGTAATCACCCAGTAGGTGCCTCTCAAAACAATACAAATCTTACATATTCAAAAAGATATTACCACATAACCACGTAAAACAAAGTAGCATGGCATATAAGGAAAAGTAAAACATTCCACATAATATGCGCAGATGCATGCTCACATAACATGTCACACGCAACTAGGAATATGTCAGACGATATGCTCCTAGACTTATATGCAATGCATGCTCCCGGGACCTAACTCCAGCGTCATGGTCTCTAGCCACCACTTGCTGTTCTGGACACCCACGCCCTATAGACGCTGTGTATCGCACGACACCCACGCCCTATAGACGCTGCGTATCTTCTGACACCCACGCCCTATAGACGCTGCGTATCGCACGACACCCACGCCCTATAGACGCTGCGTATTGCATGACACCCACGCCCGACCGACGCTGCGTATCATCACGGCACCCACGCCCTATAGACGCTGCGTGTCCTCCTGACACTCACGCCCTCAGACAATGGGTACCTCATGCACATGCACGTGCCATGAATGCAAGAGAAAGGGAAAGAAAAACAGTTGGACGTCATCCCCATACGTCGATCGATCGACGTCCAACTGAGGCACGTCGAACCCTCACTCAGTTGACGTCGATCGATCGATGTACTCCTGGGGTACATCGAACCCTCACCGATCGACGTCCATCTGAGGTACATCGATCTCTCAGCCACTGGACATCGATCGATCGATGTCCCCGTAATCCAGAATTTCTGTTCTAAAATCTCCTGCAATCCATTCATTACCAATCCAAAACCCCAACACACTATACACACATAACAACATCAAATCGCTACGAAAGAAGATGCAAACCAACAAGATCACGCTGAAATCAAGAAACACATAACGGAAAACTAGCCACGTTGGAGCACATCATTAAGATCATAATTAAAACAAGAATAAGGGCAACAATACACGACAATACCATTTTTCCTATGCAACCTTCATACCGTTTTGAGGGAATGAATAATATGCACCTACCTCGATCCTAGCGAGAGTTGATTGATATATCTACGAGATGATGATCTCGTTAGGGTTGTGGTTTTCTCCTCCTGAACCGTGGATCAAAGTTCCTTCTTTTCTCTTCCTCTTGTGGCCGAAAGTTTGATGGGGAGAAGGGGAGAGGAGGCTGTCGAATAGAGAGAGGGAGGAGAGGGAAATTAGGGTTAATCCCTTTTTGATGAAAGAGGTTTGAAGGAGATAAATATGAGTTAATAGTAGAGGGATTTTAGGGAGTGGTTTGACTTATAGATTAGGATAGGATTTTATTTATTCAAAATATTTATTTCCTTTTCCTTTTTTTTAACGGTGCGGGTATAACATCCTACCCCCCTTACAAAAAGTTTCGACCCCGAAGCTTGCCGTACCTTACTCAAAGAGATGGGGATAGCGGTCGCGCATTTGCTCCTCTAGTTCCCACGTTGCCTCATTCTCTCGATGGTTGCTCCATTGAACCTTTACGTAGGGAATGATTCTCCTTCTAAGTTCTTGGTCCTTGCGATCCATAATTCGTATCGGTACCTCTTCATATGACGCATCGGGTCTAATCTTAAGGGTTGTGCATCCAACACATGACTCGGGTCAGGTACGTACTTCCTTAACTGCGAGACGTAGAACACGTTGTGCACCTGAGCCAACATCGGAGGTAATGCCAATTTGTAAGCTAAATCTCCAACCCTTTCGAGTATCTCATATGGTCCAATATAACACGGCTTCAACTTCCCTTTAACTCCAAACCGTGTCACACCCTTCATGGGTGACACTTTAAGATAGACCTTTTCTCCCGCTTCGAACTCTAAAGGTCGCCTCTTCATGTCGGCCCAACTCTTGCTTCTATCTTGAGCCGTCTTAAGACGTTCACGAATTAGTTTCGCCTGTTCTTTAGTTTGCTCGATTATTTCTGGAGCCGTCAACCTACGTTCACCAACTTCGTCCCAATGACCTACACTTTCGTCCATATAAGGCCTCAAATGGTGCCATACCTATGGCACTGTGATGACTGTTGTTGTAGGAGAACTCTATCAACTTTAGCATGCTGTCCCAGTTCCCCTTGAAATCCAGTGCGCACGCCCTCAGCATGTCCTCCAGGGTCTGAATGGTCCTCTCAGATTGGCCAACGGTTTGAGGGTGGAAAGCAGTGCTCAGTCGCAACTCAGTCCCCATCTTCTTCTGACACGCCGCCCAGAACTGAGATGTGAACTTCAGATCACGATCGGATACTATGCTGACTGGCACTCCATGGAGGCAAACAATGTTGTCAATGTACATAGCTACCAACCTCTCCATAGTAAGTCCAGTGGGAATAGGCAAGAAATGAGCGGACTTAGTCAATCGATCCACAATTACCCATATCACATCATTCCCGTTTCTTGTCTTCGGGAGTCCAACCACAAAGTCCATTGTCACATGCTCCCACTTACATTCGGGTATCTCTAATGGTCGCATCAGTCCACCCGGTCTTTGGTGTTCTGCCTTAACTTGCTGGAAAACGAGGCACCTTTCCACAAACTCAGCAATGTGCCTCTTCATGCCACTCCACCAATAGTGTCTCTTCAGATCATTGTACATCTTCGTAGCACCAGGGTAAATAGACAGTCTCGAATTATGTGCCTCCTTCAACAACTCCCTCCTAAGATCCTCAACATCAGGTACGCACAATCTTCCTTGGTACCACATACTGCCGTCATCATGAACCTGAAATCCATCCACTTGGCTGGTTAACATTCTTTCTCGCGTTTCTCTAATTGTTGCATCGTTCTTCTGTGCTTCCTTAATCTGATCTACCAAGGTTGGAGTGATAATTAGCGTGGCCAGAATATCTGCGGTAGAATCCACAAGATCCAAATCAAATTCTGCCATTTTCTTTTCTAGAGTAGCCTGCCGTGCATGGCTCGACTTCCTACTTAAGGCATCAGCTACTCGATTGGCCTTCCCTGGATGATAGCTGATGGTCAAGTCGTAATCTTTCAATAACTCCAACCATCTCCTTTGGCGCATGTTCAGCTCCTTTTGCATGAACAGATACTTAAGGCTTTTGTGATCAGTGAACACCTCGCACTTCACTCCAAATAGATAGTGGCGCCAGATTTTCAGTGCGAACACCACCGCTGCTAGTTCCAGATCATGTGTCAGATAGTTCAGCTCATAGGGCTTTAGCTGTCTCGAAGCATACGCAATGACCTTGTCGTTTTGCATTAGCACGCATCCTAGCCCGTTCTTTGAAGCGTCACTATAAATGACAAACCCTTCTGACGCGGAGGGCTGAGCAAGAACAGGGGTTGTGGTCAGTCTTCTTTTTAGCTCGGCGAACCTCTGCTCACACTCGGTGGTCCATTCGAACTTTGACTTCTTCTGTGTTAATCGGCTTAGAGGCACTGCAATCGATGAGAAGCCCTCGACAAACTTCCTATAGTACCCAGCCAGTCCAAGAAAACTTCTTAACTCCGTCACATTAGTAGGCCTAGGCCACTCGGTAATCGCCTCAACCTTCTTTGGATCTACAGAAATCCCTCCTTCGGAAACCACATGACCCAAAAAGGTTACGCTTTTCAACCAAAACTCACATTTATTGAACTTGGCGTACAATTTGCTTCTCCGAAGAGTCTCTAAAACCTCCTTCAAATGCTCAGCGTGAGTCTTTTCGTCGGGAGAGTATATCAGGATATCATCAATGAACACTACAACATACTTGTCCAGCTGTTTCTGAAACACCGTGTTCATTAGATCCATAAAGGCGGCTGGGGCATTGGTTAGTCCAAAAGGCATAACCAGGAATTCATAGTGGCCATAACGTGTTCGAAAAATGGTCTTGGCTGTATCCCCGGATTTGATCCTCAACTGGTGATAACCGGATCGCAAATCGATTTTGGAAAATACTCTAGCCTCCTGGAAGAAATTTCGTTAGTGGTGTACATTAACGAATAACTGAAAGTTCAAGTCAAAATTCTAACTTATCATTACCCGTAGCTGATCAAAGAGATCCTCGATTCGAGGTAATGGATACTTGTTTTTGATAGTGATCTTGTTTAGCTCCTGGTAATATATACATAACCTCATGCTCCCATCCTTCTTCTTCACGAACAGGACTGGAGCACCCCAGGGTGATACACTGGGTCGAATAAACTTACGATCCAGCAGTTCTTGTAACTGTTCCTTCAACTCCTTGAGCTCTGCTGGAGCCATGCGGTAGGGTGCCCTGGATATGGGTTCAGTGCCGGGTATGAGATTTATCTCGAACTCCACCTCTCTTTCTGGTGGTAGTCCCGGTAACTCCTCGGGGAAGACGTTTGTAAATTCCTTTACCACAGGGATTTGGTCGATCTGTGGAACTTCCTGTTCAGCACCCATTGAGTAAATCAAAAATCCTTCTCTTCTTTTCTTTAGTGCTCGAAATGCTTGAGCCGCAGTCAAATAAAGCTTATGGGGTGCCTTCTTAAATTTAGGGTTCCCTTGAAAAATGGTTTCCCCCAGTTCATGTGTCTTCATGCTGACCTGGAGTTTCCGGCAATCAATATTTGCATGATACTTTGCCAAAAAGTCCATGCCCAAAATAACGTCAAAGTCGTACATTTGAATCGGTATCAAGGTCGCAGAGAACTGCAGACCGTTATTCTCCAATTCACATCCATTGTAACGATGATGAGACACGAGTACTTGGCCACCCGCAGCTTGTATACGGTATGGAGTCTCAATCCATTCGGGAAGAATATCCAGTTTCTTGGCAAATCTCTTTGCCATAAACGAGTGACTCGCTCCACTATCGAACAGAACATTTGCTGGTACTTTGTTAATTAAAATCACACCTACCACATTCAAGGTTTAGCACACAACATGCAATAACAGTATGCAGAGTTTTAATCCAACTTCGAAATTAAATGCTTAGATAAACATACCAGTAACCACGTCGCCCGACTCCTCGACCTCTGCATCCGTCATAGCGTGGACCCGAGCATTTGTCCGGCCTCGTCCTCCCTGGTGTGCCTGTGTCTGCGGGTTCACCTGAGCCGGTGTTGAGCATTTCTTAGCTATATGTCCTTGCTTCCCGCAGTTATAGCACACTCTCTGATCCTTCCAACATGGTCCCGGATGAAAACGTCCGCACAGTGTACACCGCGAGACAGGTGCCGCAGCCCTTACTTGTTGCGCATCAGTCGGTGCCGGACCCTCAATCATCGGGGTCTGAATCTCTGCCCTCTGCTGTCGTTCCGGCCGGAATGGTTGCCGGGACTAAGGGCGCCGAGGTAATTTCAGCCATCTCCCTGATCTGCCCGTCTGAAACTCCTCACGAGGCCTTTTCAGTCTCTCTAGTGCAGCTGCCCTTTTCAAATTCCTCTCTACACGTCGACATACCTCCAGCAGTCCCTTAAATGTGGTGGTCTCTGCACAAACAATCGCCTGCTGGATGCGAAAACACAAACCTGTGTGGAACTTCAGCATCTTGGCCTCCTCGTTGTCCATGATGCATGACATATACTGGCCCAGCTCGTGGAATTTCTCAGAGTATTGATCAACTGTCATGGACTTTTGTGTCAACATGTGGAATTCTGCCATCCTCCTCTGAATAGCACTACCCAGAACATAGTGCTTCTTATACTCCTCCACAAATTGCTCCCAAGTCACCGGTGGAGTCAACCTGCGTTTCACTCCGTTCCACCACCTCTCAGCTTCCCCTTCCAAGAACGGGGTAGTCACCTCTACTTTCAGATCCTCGAGTACCTGTATCAGTCTTATCTGTTTGGTTATGTTTTTGAGCCAAATCTCGGCTTCCTCAGGCCGAGTGGTACCCCGGAAAATCTGTATTCGGGAGTTCTGCATCTCCCTGTAATAGAACCTCAAACCCTGCTGCGGTGGTGGTGGTGGTGGTTGTTGTTGCTGTTGCTGCTGAGTGTGCTGAAGTATTTGGGCAATCTGTGCCTGTTGATATGTCATCTGAGTATATTGTTCCGCCATCTGTGTCTGCTGATGGGCTATTAAGGCCGTCAGATTGGCTAACATATCCGCAAGGTTTTGGGGAATCGCCCCTTGCCCCTGACGTTCGTCTCTGTCCTGTCCACCATTTCCTGATGGTTCACGTCGTGGAGGCATTGTCTGTGAACGATTTAAAGTACATTAGACAAAGATTGACTTAAGAGTATCAGAAGAAGTACAGGAGTGGAGGTCAAAGAAAAGGGTAACCTATCCTGTCTACTTGCTAACGGCACTCACCAACCCAAAACTCAGTCATAGCTTAGGTCTACTTCATTTTATTCAAGTTGAAAATATCATTTGAAAACAGATCGTTAATTATTCCTAGGGGTGATTAACTAATCTATCACGTTCCCGAGGCGTATCTGAAGCCTGGGCTCTGATACCACCTGTAGCGCCCCGCTCCCGAGCTCCGTCCTCGGTAACGGTGCACCCGCCGTATCTCACTCAGGAGAATACAAGGCGTCACATCAACCTGTTACACGTCAGTGCTGACAAAGAAAGCTTTCCTTTTAAACGACGAGTCACAATACTAAGTTTAAATTTAGCGAACTTCAAGAAAATAGCAACATTATTCCTAGGTTGACCAGGCCTTACAAGATAAGGTCAAACGTCTACGTTTAAAAGCATGAAATTGTTTTAAAAAAACATACTGAAAATAAAATGTCTGTGATCCCCAAGAACATCATAAGAACCCGTCTCCATTCTCGCCGCAGACACTTCAAGAGTCACTCAGCCCATTCCACGGTATCGGACCCATCCTCAACGAAGATGTAGTCATACTCCGTCTCGGCTTCACCTGGAATAGTAGGGGGTGAGTGATGGTAATCACTCAGTAGGTGCCTCTCAAAACAATACAAATCTTACATATTCAAAAAGATATTACCACATAACCACGTAAAACAAAGTAGCATGGCATATAAGGAAAAGTAAAACATTCCACATAATATGCGCAGATGCATGCTCATATAACGTGTCATACGCAACTAGGAATATGTCAGACGATATGCTCCTAGACTTATATGCAATGCATGCTCCCAGGACCTAACTCCAGCGTCATGGTCTCTAGCACCACTTGCTGTTCTGGACACCCACGCCCTATAGACGCTGCGTATCGCACGACACCCACGCCCTATAGACGCTGCGTATCTTCTGACACCCACGCCCTATAGACGCTGCGTATCGCATGACACCCACGCCCTATAGACGCTGCGTATCGCATGACACCCACGCCCGACTGACGCTGCGTATCATCACGGCACCCACGCCCTATAGACGCTGCGTGTCCTCCTGACACTCACGCCCTCAGACAATGGGTACCTCATGCACATGCACGTGCCATGAATGCAAGAGAAAGGGAAAGAAAAACAGTTGGACGTCATCCCCATACGTCGATCGATCGACGTCCAACTGAGGCATGTCGAACCCTCACTCAGTTGACGTCGATCGATCGATGTACTCCTGGGGTACATCGAACCCTCACCTTCTGGACGTCGATCGATCGACGTCCATCTGAGGCACATCGATCCCTCAGCCACTAGACATCGATCGATCGATGTCCCCGTAATCCAGAATTTCTGTTCTAAAATCTCCTGCAATCCATCCATCATTACCAATCCAAAACCCCAACACACTATACACACATAACAACATCAAATCGCTACGAAAGAAGATGCAAACCAACAAGATCATGCTGAAATCAAGAAACACATAACGGAAAACTAGCCACGTTGGAGCACATAATTAAGATCATAATTAAAACAAGAATAAGGGCAACAATACACGACAATACCATTTTTCCTATGCAACCTTCATACCGTTTTGAGGGAATGAATAATATGCACCTACCTCGATCCTAGCGAGAGTTGATTGATATATCTACGAGATGATGATCTCGTTAGGGTTGTGGTTTCCTCCTCCTGAACCGTGGATCAAAGATCCTTCTTTTCTCTTCCTCTTGTGGCCGAAAGTTCGATGGGGAGAAGGAGAGAGGAGGCTATCGAATAGAGAGAGGGAGGAGAGGGAAATTAGGGTTAATCCCTTTTTGATGAAAGAGGTTTGAAGGAGATAAATATGAGTTAATAGTAGAGGGATTTTAGGGAGGGGTTTGACTTATAGATTAGGATAGGATTTTAGTTATTCACAATATTTATTTCCTTTTCCTTTTTTTTAACGGTGCGGGTATAACAGCAGCAACCACAAGCGCAAGGGTGTGATTCAGGAATTTCAGATCGGACTCAAGATCATCAATCACAACCACTAATGTGTGTTTCAGGAATTTATGATTCTTTTCAATATCATGATTACTGTTCTAGTCAACTCTTCACAGGTATTAATATGTTGCATATAAAACATTTATCAATTGGTTCATTTTTTTTGAAGTATTTCTTATGAGTATGATATTTAATTTCTTCTACTATGTCTCAGTGTTTTACTGCTTCTAGTATGTCAAAATGTTTCAATGAGAACTCTGCTTATTTGTGTAACTACTTTTTCTCTCAGTTGCAGCAATCACAAGCATAAACGTGTGCTTCAGGTTTTTCAGATCGGGCTCAATATCATCAATCACAACCACAATTGTCTATTTCATGAGTTTGTTGTTGAAATATACTGAGATGAAGTGTTGAACCGAAGCGAGTGTGTCGAGTAGAGCACAATTAGATACGCCAAGCAGAGCATACTTAGACATTGTACATACCAGGTGCAGAGCATAAATACAGAGCAGAACACACAAAACTGTGCATAACAGATGTTGAGTAGTACGGAGTAGAACGCACACACTTGAACACTGTATAGAATATAACCGTTAACCGTCATGTCACTATCAGTCTTGTCAACATCATACTAGCCATTAACATATTTATAGTCGTTCGAGGCATTGTAAACAACTCCTATATAGAGATAAACATATGTACATTCAATATCATCTTGTCAATTAATAAATCTTCAAGTTTATTCATGTTATCAGAGCCTTAAAACGCCATTTGTTCTACGTCCTTTTCTTCTTCTTTCCCTGCTATTTTCTTTCTGAAGAACTACACAATGGCAGAACATAGTGATACAGTGGCGACTTCCATCTTAAAGAAACAGGTCCAGGGGCTGGGTTAAATGCTAATACACCATAATATGATGGAACTTCAATTTTGATTACCAATAAATTGACAGGTAGCAACAACTTAATGTGGAGTAGAACTGTGAAAATGTTTGTGACTGGTAAAGGTAATGAAGACTATCTTTTTGGAGAGGTAGTTGTTTTTTCCACTACTGAGCCACAATTCAGACAATTAAAGTCTAAAAACTCAATGATTATGCCCTGGCTAGTAGGATCTATGATCCCAGAAATCACCGATAGCTTTAACTTATACTCCATTGCTGCTGAAAAATAAAAAGCAGCCAAGGAGATGTGTTCCAAAAAGAATAAGATCTCTGAATTATATGAACTTGAGGTTCAACTTCATAACATAAAGTAAGGATACACAATCGCCAGTAAATATTACTCCAGTTGACTAAGATATGGGAGCATGTTGATATAATTGAAGATCATTCATGGACTTGCCAAAATGATGACCTGTTATATAAACAGATCCTGAAACAAAAAGATTGTTTAGATTTCTCACTAGACTTCATAAAGACTTTGATGCTGTGAGAAGCAAAATTCTAGGCACCAAACCATTGCCTAGCATTACCGCAGCCTTCTCAGAAGTAAGGCATAAGAAAGTCAAATTAGACTTATGATGAGATCCATCTCTACTCAAAACACTGAGAACACATAATTACTCACTGAAAAACACCAACTGAGGCAACTGGACCACAGGAAAAAAAACCACAGCTCAACCACCAGTGGCTACATTTGTTGAAAGAGGATCAACAAACAATCAAAGTCAACCATGTTTCAAATTTCTGCAAAATGATAGCACACACTACAGAAGATGTTGGAAATTGTTTCCAGAAAAGAGACTTTCTAGAAAATTTAACTTATGGAGGAACTCTAGAGAGGACAACAGTACTTGAAAAATAGCAGGCCATCTCATCTGGCAAATACTGTGAACCGAGTAAAGCGGACATGGGAGCCAATACTGTGAGTTGAGCAGAGCAGGCACAAGTAGCATCAATGTTACCCACTTAGAACAAGATACAAGACTTATTACAACTTCTAAACCAACAGAACTTTCAACATTTGATACCTATTCGTGTCTTAATTCTTCATAAAGGTAATAGTGCAGGTAACTCCTGGATAATAGACTGTAGAGCTTCTAATCATATGACTTACAATAGACATGTTGTGTTTACGTATAAGTCTTTCATGCTCCCTAAGACGGTTAGAATAGCTAATAGAATAAGTTTATAAGCCCTAAGAAGAGGATCCGTTGGATTCACAGATGAACTATACTTGCACAATGTTCTGCATGTACCATGTCTTAACTTTAATCTAATATCAGTAGGAAAAATTACTAAAGATAATAATTGTCATGCATGGTTCTCACCTGCTGAATGCTACTTTCAGGAGAGAACTACGGAAAAGGTGACTGGCAATGCTAGAAACTTAAACGGACTCTTTATTTTTGCGAGTTGAGGGACAAGGACATATTAGAAAAGAAGATAACATGCACAACTATTATTTTTGTACTAAGGTAAAATATGAATATAACTAGATATTACTATGACATAAAAGATCAGTACATCCTAATTATTTGATAGCCTGCACAACTCTTATTCTTGTACTAAGGTAGAATCTGAATATAACTAGATATTACTATGGCATAAAAGATCAGTACATCCTAATTTTGTGTATTTGAAATGGCTTATGACAGATATATTTATGATAATTGATCCTAAGTCTATTTTGTGTGGGATATGCCAACTGGCCAAATAGACTAGAGCAACTTATCCAGTCAAATCATATTTCCTAACTCGGCCCTTGCATCTAGTATATAATGGCATTTTGCGGCCATCTAAGATAGCAAATATAACTGGTGCCAGATGGTTTATCACGCTTGTAGATGATCGTATTAGAATAACATTTACCTATCTTATGAAACACAAAACTAAAATAGGACAAATATTTGAGAATTTTTTCAATATGATACAAAACCAATTTGGAATAACTGTTAAAACTATCAGTTAGACAATGGATCTGACTACTTATAGAAGACAATTAACGAATTTATGAGTGAGAATGGTATATACCATAAAATATCCCGCACATACACACACCAACAAAATCTCATAGTTGAAAGGAAAAACAGGCACGTATTGAAAGTCACTAGGACACTAATGTTCACAATGAATGTTCTTAAGTTACATCGGGCAGAAGCTATATTAACTGCCACTTAATTAATAGGATGTCATTAGGAGTTTTAGAGTATAAAACACCAAAGAAATGTCTTTTTAGAATATTATTTAGTTATAAACTTACTATCTATTCTACCATTAGAACGATTCTGCAGTGAAGCTTACATATATATTCCATCTCACATGAGGAGTAAACTTGTTACACCCGAAAATGTTCAAACTAGCCGTTACGCACTAAATTGAAATTGAGAGTCGTTGGATGTAACAACCTTACAAATTTAAATTAGTAATAGCGTATCGTTTATGTCCAGGTGATTTCGTAATTAGCTATAGGCATAAATATTTGTTATGTAAAACAGGGTAACAACAAAAGAAAAGCAAATAAATAAATTTTAAAAAAAAGGGGTAAGGGTGTCGTAGGTTGGAAGAGTTAAATAAAAAAGAAAAAAATAAATAATAACAATAAAGAAAGATAAAGGTGAGGATAAGGTTAACAAAAAAACAAATAAAACCAAATGTTATGGGAACGTGCATGAGGGGGGAGAAATCGCCCCCCTAATTTCACTTGATTGCTGATTAATATACAGAGGGGAGAATTTCGGGTAACATAAAGAATCAAAGGGAGAAAAGAATAATATATAAAAATATAGTAAAGAAGATCAAAAGAAGAGAGGGGACGTTGGCTGAAAGAAAGAGAAGAAGGAGGAAGAAAAGGAAAAAGCCAAAGCGTCACAATCCAATTGCTAATTTATATCGCGTAACGGTCTACAATCGAGGTAGGTTCCCTTTTCCCCCTCCAATTGGTACAAAGTCAAGCATGCTTTAGTGGTATTTTATGTGTTTTTATTGTTTTAATTGTTGAGTTTCAAAGCATGTTGTTTGATCTGTGAAAAGCATGAAGTTTTGAAGACTCTGGTATGCGTGTATGCTACTGCGTGTATCCGGTAGGTATTGCGTACTGTAGTTTTGATTTTAGGGAAAATTTGATAATCAAAATAGTAAAACTGTGGCAAGATTATAGATTTTTCATTTTGTTTTGGCCTTAGAATAGGTTCTCATAGACTGGAAATAGGAGAAAATATAGATCGGGATCGAAAAACGGTCGCTGGAGACCGCCGGTGATCCGCACGCACCGCCGAAAGCGGCAGTGCGTGGCTGCACATGCCTATGTTATCAAGGGCTGGAATTGGCTTTGTTTCTTTTAAAAAAAATATATACATAGATAGCAAAAGGGCCGAAGGCCCTTAATGATGGACAGACTGGCCTTAGCGGGCTGGCTGCTCTTGCAGCAGTCCTGACCCAAAATCTGTTCATATATAAAAAAGGGGGGCTGGCAGCTTAGCGGACCGGGCCAGCTGGTGTCTGCCCAATTAGCCAGAATATATTTTAAAAAAAATCTGGACAGGCCGGTTGCCTTCGCGGGCCGGGCCGAAGCTTTGCGGACTGGGGGCTGGCAGAAACGGGCTGGCCCTTGGTAATTTATAATTATTTAAATGATTTATGAATTTCTAGAATTTAGTAAATGTTATTTAATTAATTTAAAATAGCAATAAATATAGAAAAAATATAAATAAATATCAGAAAATTATAAATAAATTCCAGAAATTATAAAATGATGAGATTAAAATATTTTCATTAAATCTCGGTAATTGTGATAATTTATTTAATTTGGATAATAGGTAATAAATAGAAATAAATTAGGGAAAAATGAGGAAAAATATAGAAAAGACACAATAAATGTATACAAGCCAGGAAAAAATAAGTTTAACATCCAACAACATTAAATCATTACTCGAATAGTAAATAAATCTAGATTTAAGTACCGGAGGATGGTGAGGATGGGCCAGGGGCCCCAGGCGATCTCTTAATGAACCTAGATTTGAGTGCCAGAGGATGGTGAAGATGGGTCAGGGGCCTCAGACGATTGTGTTGTTTGCAGTCATGGCACGTGCATTGGATTGATGGTGGGTCGTGACGTATGGGTCACGGACGCTCAGTATGGTGTGCGGCGGCGGGGCCACGCACACTCAGGATGGTGTACAATGGCAGGGCCACGTACACTCAGGATGGTGACTGTGGGTGGGTACGACCCACAGCCACTCAGTAGGTCCCGGGATCATGCATTGCATGGTTGAGATATCGGCATTCTGCGTGACATGACTTTGTTGCGTGTGACATGCATAGTAGGACATGCATCACGATGTTGCGCATTCTTTATCTAGAGTGAATTACTTTCCGCATTCTTTCATATGCTTATGTGATATCCTGTCCTATGTGCTATGTGTTATATCATTCTTGTATGCTCGTCTTATACTAGTTGGAGGCAGGTGCCTACTGGGTGATTCTCCATCACTCACCCCTACTTCTCCCCTCCAGGTGAGCAGGAAGAGGCCTACGATTATGTCTTTGTTGAGGACAGGGCTGACACGATGGAGTGGGTAGACTGATGACCGCATTTAGGACAGGAGACGACCTTGCGGTCATTTGTTGTTATTTTGGGATTTCATTAGTTACTATCCTGATTAGACCGTTGGCACATTGATGTTATTGCTAGTACTGGTTTAGCGTTTTATTGAGATATTTTCTTTTATTCATGGAATTTAATGAATGGTATTTCGTTTCCGCACGAAAAATTTCTATGTCTTTTCGGATATGTTAGAAATTGATTCGACACTTTGTATTCTCCTTAGTGAGATACGGCGGGCGTACTGCTCTCGATGTTAGGGTTCGGGAGCGGGGCGCTAGAGATGGTATCAGAGCCGAGGCTTCAGATCCGCCTTGGAAACGCAGGATTAACTAGATCACCTAGACATAAGCTATGATCTTTTCCTAGAAACGACAAGTATGACCCTAATAAATGAAGTAGACCTAAGTTATGATTGGATTAAGGGAGGTGTGTGCCGATGGTGAGATTTTCTTGTTAATTACCGTTTATTCCGAAAGCAACTGTTTAATTTATTTTGACTAACCTACATACTCTTCATGAACTCGAACTCCAGGAAAATGCCTCCGCGACGTGAGCCAGCAGGTAATGGAGGACACGATGGAGATGACCACCAGGGTCAGGGGGCATACCCCAAGTCCTCGCAGATACTCTAGCCACTCTGACGACCTTAGTAGCTCAGCAGCAGATACAGATGGCTCACCTGCAGCAGCAGCCACCACCACCACCACCACCCCCAGGACTTCGATTCTTCTATAGGGAGATGCAGCACTCCCGGGTACCGATGTTTAGGGGCACCACATGGCCAGAGGAGGCCGAAATTTGGTTCGAGAATGTGATCGAGCAGCTGAGGTTATTGCAGGTTCCGGATGAGCTGAAAGTGGAGGTGGTCGTTCCATTCCTTGAAGGTGATGCTAGGGAGTGGTGGCTTGGTGTGCAACGCCGGTTGACCCTATAGTTGACTTGGGCCCAGTTCCGGGAAGAGTACCAGAAGCAATATGTTCCCGAGAGTGCCATACAGAGGAGGATGACCGAGTTCCAGTTACTTACACAGGAGACCATGACGGTGGACCAGTACTCAGAGAGATTCCACGCACTGGGGAGATACATGCCTTTCGTT
The DNA here is from genome assembly GCA_036186865.1 of Eustoma russellianum. Classification (NCBI taxonomy): domain Eukaryota; kingdom Viridiplantae; phylum Streptophyta; class Magnoliopsida; order Gentianales; family Gentianaceae; genus Eustoma; species Eustoma russellianum. The sequence goes on from AP025045.1 coordinate 33,021,100, forward strand.
ATGGATAACGAGAAGGCAAAGATGTCGAAGTTTAAGACTGGGCTGAGCCATCGCATTCAGTCCTTGATTATTTTTGCTAGACCAAGGACCTTTGAGGAGCTGCTGGAGGTATGCCGGGATGTAGAGAGTGATCTTAGGAGGGTCGTAGCGGATGATCGGGCGAAGAGGCCTCGAGAGGAGTACCGTTCTGGGAGACCAGGGAGATGGCTGAAGGTACCCCGTCGTCAGCAGCCGGGAAGCTCTTTCCGACCACCGCAGCAGCAGAGACCATTTACCCAGCCGCTTGTCATTGAGGGACCAGCAGTGACTCATGCACAGCCAGTGAGGCCGTGGCACCCACCCCACCTTGTGCTCAGTGTGGCTGCTTTCATCTGGGTCAGTGCTGGAGGACTGGGGACGTTTGCTACAGGTGCGGCACCCCAGGGTACTTTGCTAGAGACTGCCCCATGCATGGACAGGCACCCCCTCCACAGCAGAGCCAGACGCAGCAAAAGGGGAGGCCGAAGACTAATGCTCGAGTACACATCATGACACACGCTGACGTCGAGGAGACCAGCGACATCGTAGCAGGTACATCTTAATTAAACGTTAAAGTTCTAGAAATACGTTTCCTTCTAGTAGTTACGTGTTATGTATATAACCCTGCACGTGTTAGGTGAGATATTGATTAACAAGGTTCCAGCCTATGTACTCTTCGATAGTGGTGCCAGCCATTCCTTTATTGCTAGGAGGTGCATCAAGAGTTTGAATATTCTGCCTAAATGGCTGGAGATCCCTTACTGCGTCCAAACTGCCGGCGACCAGGTGCTTGTATCGCACTATCAGTAAAAGGATTGTTCACTGGAGATTAATGATCTAGAATTCGTTGCAATTCTGATTCCAATCCAAATGCAAGATTTTGATGTTATTTTGAGCATGGATTTTCTGGCTAAGCATGAGGCCACGATCGACTGTCGTCAGAGGCAAGTCCGCATGCAGACGCAGAGTAAGCAGGAAACCACCTTTCATGGGGATTTCAAGTTACATAAGGCGCCCAAGAAGATCTACATGAGTGCAGCGTAGGAGCACAGGGCATTGAGAAAAGGTAATCTTGTATATGCTATTGACGCAGAAAAAGAGGTACCCTTGATAGATTCGATACCAGTGGTGAATGAGTATAAAGATGTATTTTTCGACGAGCTGCCAGGACTACCGCCCAGTCGGGAGGTAGAGTTTGAGATTAATTTACTGCCCGGTGCCGAGCCCATATCGAAGGCATCGTACAGAATGGCTCCGGCTGAACTGAAGGAACTGAAAAAACAGCTACAAGAGTTACTGGACCGGAAGTTCATTCGACCCAGCGTCTCACCATAGGGAGCTCCGGTCTTGTTCGTGAAGAAGAAGGATGGCAGTATGAGACTCTGCATTGATTATAGAGAGATTAATAAGATCACGATCAAGAACAAGTATCCTCTACCTTGGATCGAGGACCTCTTCGATCAGTTAAAGGTACCTTTAAATTAATGTAATTCAAATTACTACCGTAAAATTTTTCAATCGAATCCTCAACTTTGGCATTTTTCAGGGTGCTAAGGTATTCTCAAAAATTGATCTTCGATCCGGATATCACCAGCTGAGGATTAAAGCAGAAGACGTAGCGAAGACTGCCTTTTGCACTAGATATGGTCACTATGAAATTTTAGTGATTCCATTCGGTCTGACTAATGCTCCCGCAGCCTTCATGGACTTGATGAACACGGTGTTCAGGGACCAGCTTGATAAGTTTGTTGTGGTCTTTATTGATGATATACTGGTCTATTCTCCGGACGAGGAGTCGCAAGAGAAGCATCTGAGGGAGGTTCTGGAGACTCTCAGGCAGAAGAAGCTATATGCCAAGTTTAGTAAGTGCGAGTTCTGGCTGAAGAGCATTGCTTTCTTGGGACACGTGGTCTCAGAAGAGGGAATTTCTGTAGATCCCAAGAAGATAGAGGCTATAACTGAATGGCCTAGACCGACTAATGTGACTGAAGTAAGGAGCTTTCTGGGTTTGGCATGCTACTACCGGAAGTTTGTTGAAGGTTTTTTGTTTATCGCGTTACCACTAAGCAGACTGACCCATAAAAAGTCAAAGTTTGTATGGACTGCTGAGTGCGAGCAAAGTTTTGCTGAGCTGAAAAGAAGGTTGACCACAGCTCCTATACTGGCACAGCCCTCCGGCTCAGAAGGGTTTGTCATATATAGCGATGCATCAAAGAACAAACTAGGTAATGTATATGATTTCATAATTGATTTTATATGCACTATGATTGTGGCCTAATTGTTTCTTTGCAGGATGTGTCCTAATGCAAAACGGCAGAGTTATTGCCTATGCTTCCCGCCAACTGAAGCCTTATGAACAGAATTACCCGACGCATGATCTGGAGTTGGCAGCGGTGGTATTCGCGCTAAAGATTTGGCGCCACTATCTGTATGGGGTGAAGTGTGAAGTTTTTACTGATCATAAGAGTTTGAAGTACTTATTCACACAGAAAGAATTAAACATGGGTCAGAGGAGGTGGCTGGAGCTATTAAAAGACTATGATTTGACTATCAGCTATCATCCGGGAAAAGCAAACCGAGTCGCAGATGCTCTGAGTAGAAAATCTAGTCATGCCAGACAGACACCGTTGGAAAGAAATATGGCAGAGTTGGATCTTGGCATTGTGGACTCCACAGCTAACGTTCTAGCGGCATTGATTATCACTCCATCTTTGATTGAGCAGATCAAAGAGGCGCAGAAGGGAGACGTAGCACTTAGTGAGATACAGGAGAGGATGATGACTAGTCAGGTTGATGGATTTCAGATCCATGACGATGGCAGTATATGGTTTCAGAGGAGACTGTGCGTACCTGAAATTGAGGATCTCAGACGAACGGTATTGAAGGAGGCACATAACTCGAAGTTGTCGATTCATCCAGGTGCTACCAAGATGTATAACGACCTGAAGAAGCATTACTGGTGGAGCAGTATGAAGAGACATATAGCTGAGTTTGTTGAGAGATGTCTAGTATATCAGCAGGTCAAGGCGGAACACCAGAGACCAGGAGGTTTGTTGATGCCGTTAGAAATCCCTGAATGGAAATGGGAGCATGTAACTATGGATTTTGTGATGGGTCTTCCGAGGACAAGGAATGGAAATGACATGATCTGAGTGATTGTAGACCGTTTGACTAAGTCTGCTCATTTCCTACCAGTGCCGAATGATGTGACCTTGGAGAGGTTGGTTACACTCTATATCGACAACATCATCAGCTTACATGGAGTCCAGTCAGTATTGTCTCCGATCGTGATTCGAAATTTACTTCCAAGTTTTGGTCAGCATGTCAGAGAAGGATGGGGACTGAACTACAATTGAGTAGCGCATTTCACCCACAGATGGATGGGCAATCAGAGAGGACGATACAGACATTAGAGGATATGTTGAGGGCCTGCGCCATCGATTTCAAGGGGAACTGGGACGGTATGATCAAATTGATTGAGTTCTCCTACAACAACAGTCATCATAGCGCCATTGGCATGGCGCCATTTGAGGCGCTTTATGGGCGTAAGTGCAGATCCCCTATTCTTTGGGATGAAGTTGGAGAGCGCGCTATTACTGGTCCAGAGCTGGTTGAGCAAATCAAGGACAAGATTAAGTTGATTCGGGAAAGGCTTAAGGTTGCTCAGGATAAAAGTAAAAGATGGACTGACTCGAAGAGGCGTCCGTTGGAGTTTGATGTTGGGGAAAAGGTTTATCTAAAAGTATCGCCTATGAAGGGTGTTGCGAGATTTGATCTGAAGGGTAAGTTGAGGCCTCGGTACATTGGTCCTTATGAGGTGCTCGAAAGGGTTGGTTCGTTAGCTTACCGATTTACCTCCATCGCTAGCCCAGGTGCATAATGTATTCCATGTATCACAGTTGAGAAAGTACGTCCCAGATTGAAGTCATGTACTGGACGTACCGCCTTTGAGGATCAGACCGGACACATCATACGAAGAGACTCCTGTTCGAATCATTGATCGCAAAGACCAAGAGCCGAGAAGAAGAATCATTCTGTATGTCAAGGTGCAATGGAGCAATCACAAGGAGAACGAGAAGACTTGGGAGCTGGAGGAACAGATGCGCGAACGTTACCCTGAACTCTTCGATTAAGGTACATCAAATCTTCTCTGTCTCTATGATTAAAGTACGTCAAGTTTCGAGGACGAAAATTTTTGTAAGGTGGGTAGGATGTTACACCCGAAAATGTTCGAACTAGCCGTTACGCACTAAATTGAAATTGAGAGTCGTTGGATGTAATAACCTTACGAATTTAAATTAGTAATAGCGTATCGTTTATGTCCAGGTGATTTCGTAATTAGCTATAGGTATAAATATTTGTTATGTAAAACAGGGTAACAACAAAAGAAAAGTAAATAAATAAATTTAAAAAGGGGGGGTAAGGGTGTCGTAGGTTTGGAAGAGTTAAATAAAAAAGAAAAAAAAATAAATAATAACAATAAAGAAAGATAAAGGTGAGGATAAGGTTAACAAAAAAACAAATAAAACCAAATGTTATGAGAACGTGCGTGAGGGGGAGAAACCGCCCCCTTTAATTTCGCTAGATTGCTGATTAATAGACAGAGGAGAGAATTTCGGGTAACATAAAGAATCAAAGGGAGGAAAGAATAATACAAAAAATATAGTAAAGAAGAGCAAAAGAAGAGAGGGGACGTTGGTTGAAGGAAAGAGAAGAAGGAGGAAGAAAAGGAAAAAGCCAAAGCGTCACAATCCAATTGCTAATTTATATCGCGTAACGGTCTACAATCGAGATAGGTTCCCTTTTCCCCCTCCAATTGGTACAAAGTCAAGCATGCTTTAGTGGTATTTTGTGTGTTTTTGTTGTTTTAAATGTTGAGTTTCAAAGCATGTTGTTTGATCTGTGAAAAACATGAAGTTTTGAAGACTCTAGTATGTGTGTATGCTACTGCGTGTATCCGGTAGGTATTGCGTACTGTAGTTTTGATTTTAGGGAAAATTTGATAATCAAAATAGTAAAACTGTGGCAAGATTAGAGATTTTTCATTTTGTTTTGGCCTTAGAATAGGTTCCCATAGACTGGAAATAAGAGAAAATATACATCGGGATCGAAAAACGGTCGCCGGAGACCGCAGGTGCGCCGCACGCACCGCCGGAAGCGGCAGCGCGTGGCTGCACGCGCCTCTGTTATCAAGGGCTGGAATTGGCTTTGTTTTTTTTCAAAAAAATATACATAGATAGCAAAAGGGCCGAAGGCCCTTAATGATGGACAGACTAGCCTTAGCGGGCTGGCTGCTCTTGCAGGAGTCCTGGTCCAAAATCTGTTCATATAAAAAAAAGGGGGCTGGCATCTTAGCGGACCGCGCCGAATGGCCAACGGACCGGGCCAGCTGGTGTCGGTCCAATTAGCCAGAATATATTAAAAACAATCTGGACAGGCCGGTTGCCTTCGCGGGCCGGGCCGAAGCTTTGCGGACTGGGGGCTGGCAGAAACGGGCTGGCCGTTGGTAATTTATAATTATTTAAATGATTTATGAATTTCTGGAATTTAGTAATGTTATTTAATTAATTTAAAATAGCAATAAATATAGGAAAAATATAAATAAATATCAAAAAATTATAAATAAATTTCAGAAATTATAAAATGCTGAGATTAAAATATTTTCATCAAATCTCGGTAATTGTGATAATTTATTTAATTTGGATAATTGGGTAATAAATAGAAATAAATTAGAGAAAAATGAGGAAAAATATAGAAAAGACACAATAAATGTATACAAGCCAGGGAAAATAAAGTTTAACATCAAACAACATTAAATCAATACTCGAATAATAAATTAATCTAGATTTGAGTGCCGGAGGATGGTGAGGATGGGCCAGGGGTCCTAGGCGATCTCTAAATGAACCTAGATTTGAGTGCCGGAGGATGGTGAGGATGGGCCAGGGGCCTCAGATGATTGTGTTGTTTGCATTCATGGCACGTGCATTGCATTAATGGTGGGTCATGACATACGGGTCACGGGCGCTCAGTATGGTGTGCGGCGGCGGGGCCACGCACACTCAGGATGGTGTACAGTGGCAGGTGCCATGTACACTCAGGATGGTGTACAGTGGCAGGGCCACGTACACACAGGATGGTGACTGTGGGTGGGTACGACCCACAGCCACTCAGTAGGTCCCGGAATCATGCATTGCATGGTGGAGATATCGGCATTCTGTGTGACATGACTTTGTTGCGTGTGACATGCATAGTAGGACATGCATCACGATGTCGCGCATTCTTTATCTAGAGTGAATTACTTTCCGCATTCTTGCATATGCTTATGTGATATCTTGTCCTATGTGCTATGTGTTATATCATTCTTGTATACTCGTCTTATACTAGTTGGAGGCAGGTGCCTACTGGGTGATTTCCCGTCACTCACCCCTACTCCCCCCTTCCAGGTGAGCAGGAAGAGGCCTACGATTATGTCTTTGTTGAGGACGGGGCTGACACGGTGGAGTGGGCAGACTGATGGCTGCATTTAGGACACGAGACGACCTTGCGGTCATTTGTTGTTATTTTATTGGGATTTCATTAGTTACTATCCTGATTAGACCGTTGGCACATTGATTTTATTGCTAGTACTGGTTTAGTGTTTTATTGAGATATTTTCTTTTATTCATGGAATTTAATGAATGGTATTTCGTTTCCGCGCGAAAAATTTCTACGTCTTTTCGGATATGTTGAAAATTGATTCGGTGCTTTGTATTCTCCTTAGTGAGATACGACGGGCGTACTGTTCCCGATGTTAGGGTTCGGGAGTGGGGCGCTACAAAACTAGACAAAAGATCACATAAATGTATATTCTTAGGCTACTCAGGATCATAGAAGTGATACAAATGCTATTATCCCATAATAAGGAAGATGCATGTAATGATGAATGTTACTTTTAATAAAAGAAACGTATATTGCCTTAAGGATCTAGAACTGAGACTGACAAACAAGAACAAAAGAGCTGCTGGAACATTATAGACATAAGTCAGACATCTAGAAATAGCATTCAAACACAAGAAATATTAGAATCCTGATTGGAAACTGGGTCCGAATATCAGCAAACTGTAAAACATAAAAAACACCTGATGTACAGGCAGCATAGACATTTCCAAGCAGAGCAGCCACTCACCTCGGCTATTCAGACACCTTTTAGAATCATTTTCGCACTTGTTGTAAACTTATACTGGAATCTGTATTAATTAGACATTAAAAAGGCCTTCATAAAAGATGACATGCAAGAAGTGATATACATGGATATACCGCATGATTCTAATACATAAGAAAATAAAAATAGAGTTTGCAAACTAAGAAAGTCTTTCTATAATCTTAAACAATCATGTCGGGTATGATTCAAGAAGTTTACAACTGATATAGACTTCGGCTTTCTCAGAATTATCATTTATTAAAATGCGACATTTATTTTGTCATAATATATGATCTTCATGGTATTCTTATATAAATTATTCTTGGCTTCTCTAAAATTATTTTTGACAGAATATTGGTCATATTTTTGATAAAACATTAGATAACACTTGAAGGAGAAAAAAAAAGAATTGGTTTGGATCAGATGGTGGCATTTACTATGAGGTGGACGAATTGAATTTCAACATTTATGTAAGACTACACTATATGGACCAACTAAAACACTTCAAATTAATTTATTGGCAAAGAGTTACACACATGGCATCTTATGTGGCATATAGAAGAGCTGAAAGGGGGCTAAATTAGTCAGCTCTTAGCTTTTACTTTGGTTGAGCAAAAAGTGCAGAAGAAAAAGCTATCCAAACTACTTGAGTTTAATCTTTAATTATGTACACAAAATTGTTGAAATTACACTTCATTTTTTGTGTGAGTTTCGGTCATAAGGAGCTGAGATGAGATGTTTCAACTGAAGATCTTGAAGATGCCAAATATGCAAAGTGATGAGGTGTTCATCCAATCAAGTGAAGACAATTAAGATTGATGACATTGAAGGTGACATGTGGGCATCCTAATCACTCTAAGGAGCTGCTCACGTCTATAAATTGGAGTGGAAAAGAAGAAGGAAGAGATGCACCTTGACCTTTCTTCTTCATCACTTCTTCTTCTTCTCTTTTCTTGTTCTTCATTCTTGCATCTGAGTTGTATTCTTTTGAGTTGTTATTGCTGCAATTAAACCTCTTTAGTTTATAAAATTTTTAATTGATTAGCCTTTAGGCTACATCAATAGGTGGTGAGGTGTTTGATTGATTATTATTGTTAAGGTGCTAAGTTTAAATCTTGATTAGGTACGGTGTATAATCCAAGAAAAATGCTTTGTAAGGTGAAAGGTGACTATTTGATAGTGAAAATTCAAGGAAATGTGTTTCTTCACATTGATCGAAATGGGATAAATTCTTATGTTCTTGTCTCATTTACATTTCATCCGTTTTACACTGGTTCGGTACTTAACTTTCTACTCGTGTTTAAAATAGTAATATGTCTTCACCATCTTTGATTTTTTTTGTAACAATAAACTTCAGACTGTCAGCTTTCATTTGCAAGAAGAATCATCGAATTTGAACAAAGAAAATTTAGTCATTCAATCATCAAAATATTATTGCTCCATTCTGCCGACGGATTGACCGGTTGTCAAAAACATGTATTTCTAAAGTACTTAAACATAGTTTATGTTCAAAGCCTTTTGAACACATAAACTAGTTATCCAAAGGTTTAGTTTGGAACAAGAATCAATCTTTTTAAGTGAGCACACAAAAAGTTAGTCTTTCAAAGTTTACTAAATTTTTGTAAAATTACGTCCAGTCTGAGCATTTGAAAGTTTATACTTGTTTGAAGAGTAACATTTTTAATTTTAGTTTATTTTTGGACAGGTGTAGTTAACACTTTGAAATATATTTTTGGATAGTTTTATAATTTTAGGAGTTGTGTATTAAAATTTAAGATTTCTCTAAAAAAAGGGATTTAGATTCTGAAAATTTCAGAATCAGATTAAAAAGATGTTAAAAAGTGTAATTTCTTGTAACCACTGTTCCATTCTAACACTTTGTACTATAGAATGTGGTGCTTGTGTGCGAGTCTGTGTATATTGTGCTTGTGAGCACCGCATGCAACGTTAGATGGCTTCCACGACGTAACAGTCCCTTACGGGCAAAAGGAGTCAACCACACTAAGCATAGGAATCATTGCCGCAAGCAGGCGAAAAATGATTGTCTTCCAAAATAACACTGTTACTGATTACATACAATTAACGCCTATTTGCAGCCAAGTAACATTAGCGATTGAGATCTGAAACAGACGCATCTGAGCCAAGGAGGTTAGGCAAATGGCCACTAGTTGAAGTGCCACTCGAGTCTACCAAACGCCAAGTTACAGAAATGTTAGATTTCAAGGACGGTATACATTAGGAATTCGACAGAGACGCTGACCCAAAAAAGCAAAATAACCTCCAGTTACCACCTAGTGTATTAATCTTAAGTCAGGATCGTCATATTTGTGCCAAACGGGATAAAAAGGCCGCCCCTGATCCGGTATTGAAGGTTGTAAAAAACTAGTGTCCACCTCATACTGAAACGCATAGTGACCAGAATGCATAGGTTCTCCATCTCCTGGAGTCGGATACTTCCTTCCTAGGTGGTTCACATCAGAAGGTGGCACTCTCGGGTCTCGATACCTAGACGCTGCAAGGGAGGGCTTATATGGATCTGAGTGGAAGTCATTAACAAGCTGCTGGGAAGAAGACTGTCCTGACCGGAGTGCTTCTAGGGGAACCCAACGAGGGCACTTCCTTGGTGGAGGCGAGAGAGACCTACGCATATAGGGAACATCATCCTCTGAATGTCTCCTCTTGTCTTGTCGAAGACGGTCCCTTGGTCTACGGCGGCGCTTTGTACTGTGCTTTTGCTTGCGTGCACTTGGATGTGAATCTACCTTCTGTTTTTCTTCCAAATATGTTGCATATGTCGACGTTCTCGAAGCTTCTTCTCTTTGCCTCTCAAGAAACTCAACTCTTGATATGAGTTCATCCGCTGGGTATTCAGAATGGAGTCCATGATTTGTGATGCATTTGATAACATCTTTAAGAGCACAGATTTCCAGCGCAAGTGCTTTATCCTGCAGACAAGTCACACAGGAGTGGTGTTGGTTCAAAAAGAATAGAACAGAACCATAGGAGATGGAGTTGGTCCACATAACATACCTCTGTTGCAGGAGAAAACTTTAATCTCTTCAATATTTTCTTAGCTTCCATCCTTGAATACTGTACATGCCTTTTCAATATTGCTGCCGGAGGGAACACATTGACAAGCTCAAATTCATACACATAGTCAAAGGCAAGAAGCAGCCGGTTCTTCTTAACTAGTTCTCTTATAAGTTCTGTTAAAGAATTTCACCAAACAAATAGCAGGTTGCAGTTAGCATACTGCATATGACAGGGCATAACAGGAAATTAGTGTTAAAACATCACCCTCTTAACATCAATTCAAATAAAAGAGTGGGGCAAAGATAAAATCTGGCATCAAACAAAAACACACCTATCCAGAAACTCAATTTCCTTCAAGTTCAGGAGAGTCCAGACATATACATATAAGTTTAGAGAGAAAATATAGCAGTAAAGTATATAATGTCAAAGGAGCAGATTGCAGTTAATTTTTCACTTTATTTTGCCCTGGCTGAAGAATGAAAGCAATTTATAGACCTTTTTTGGGATTCTGAAACAGAATATAAAAGGATGCGTTAAAGCTGTGGTTAATTGCACAAAAGACTTAAGGAAATTGTTCATGATCCTAGAATACATACAAAAAACAACCCCAATTTAAAAGAAAGCCATAAACTTGATCAAAACTCAGCAAGCGAGCTGGATGATCTCAGATTACATGCCATCAACCTATAACATTCAAGAAATCAAAGAACTCTAGTTCAATATATCTTATAACCGTACCTAAAACAGAGGACTCTCATATACTTCTGCTCATTTCTGAAGGATTTGATACTTCAAACATGATCAAGGAAAAGAGGCATGGATATAGTCTTGTATGTCAAAAAGACTGTTGACACATAAAAATCGGAAATTTTGCGAGCCAACTTGGCAGCAATCTTTCTGAAGACAATGCAAGACAATGCAACTGAAGCGTATAACTGGAAGCTAGCTAGCTTTCTCTGCTGCTTGCATTTGTCAATAGCCCTACTTGTAGGTCCACATGCCGACCTACATGTCCTATTTAGTAATGTATAGCAATCCTAAACCATATGAGCAGCGTCTATGTCTAAGATATGTGGGTAGAGTTTATACATCACTCTATATACATGAGTGCATATTCTAGGTGCTACATCCCTAGATACAAATGCTTGACCTTCAAAAATATATCTGTTCCGACCTTGCCAAATAAAATACACTGTCGCAGCCAAGGCAATTTTCGTTGCCTTAGCTTTCAGCGTTTTCCCTTTGAGTCTTCTCGATCCCCATGCCAACATCCTGTTTATAGAGTGGAATCTCTATGGGAGTGCCAGCCATATTGAGATAGTTAGGCAAATTTGTTTGGTAGCCGAGCAGGAGAAGAAGAGGTGCTGCAGCGTTTCTTGTTCAGCTGAGCAGAGGTGACATTCTCTGTTTTCTAGATAAACAAGACGTTCCTTGGTGGAAAGCTTGTCTAGCCAGCAAGCCACAGTGTGAAGGAGTGTGTAGGGGTAACTGCTGAGTCCCAGACAATCCTGCCCCAATTGATCTTACTACTATTATCCCTGAAATACTCATACGCCAAACGAGGCTTGAGGGTTTCTTTTACTGTCCATAAGGTGATTACCTCTACCACCGAGCTGCAGGAGCCTTCCCTAACCAGCAACTGATCTCGGATCTCCATAAGTTTCTTTAGGAGGGGTGAGTCTGAGCTGAGCCCCGTCCTCGACCATAGCGTACTTTGTAGTCTATACTTATGATTCATCTACTGCATCCAGAAATGTGTCTTTCTTATGGTGCAAATCCCACAGGTGCTTGGATAGCAGTGCCAAATTCCACACTTTCAGTTGGATAACTCCTAGGCCACCTTCTTCTTTAGGCAGGTTGACCTGAGACCAAGCAACCCAGGCCTTTTTTGACCCCAGTGAGGAACTCCCCCATAATAAGTGCAGACAAATCCTGTTTACCAAAGTCCTAATTGTTGCTGGAAGAGGTAGCGCACTTAGCCAGAAACAGTTCACTCCCTGCAGAACTGACTTGATCAGTTGTACTCTATGAGAGACTTGATGTGTTCCATAGCTTTACCTTGTCCATCAGTTTTTGATGAAAAGTGCATAGTGTGAGCTCTGCAGCTTGCGTCCTGCTACACGTATGCCCAACTATCTGAAATGCATGGTTCATTCCGATAACCCTGTGTTGACTTGCAACCAGCTGGTTGCGCCACTAATGTCTGCGTGGAAAAACTGGGATTTTGTTAGGTTGGCTCTGAGTCTAAAACAGTCACCAAAGTCGGACAGCGCATCCATAATTTTCTTTACTGTGCTAACATCACCTCTGAAGAATAATATAAGATCATCCGCAAAGCAGAGATGAGTTATTTTCTGCTCACCGCAGCCAGCATGGTAATGGAACTCCTTATCATGATGCTAGCCACGAAGTAGTCTTGATAGATATCCCATACCAATTACAAATAGAAAGGAGGAGATATGGTCCCCCTGTCTCAAGCCACGTCTGTCCTGGAAGAACCCATAAGGCCTGACGTTAAGAGAAACAGAGTAGCTGGTAGTGCTCACACACTACATGATCCAGCCCGTGAAGACAGAGGGATATCCCAGTACAAGAAGCATTTCCTTGAGGAAGGACCAACAGATGGAATCAAACGTTTTTCTGATGTCCACCTTAAGTATGCATTTCGGGGTTATCCTTTTTCTCCCGTAGTCTCTGATCAGCTCTTGATCTAGGAAGACATTTTCCATCATGAATCTGCCTTTGACGAAGCCAGCCTAAGCAGGATCCATGAGGGAGGCCACGACTGACTTCATTCGCATTGCAAGAATCTTAGAGCAATGGTAGTGTGATTGACTTGAACAGCCTTGGGGACCAAAGTAATGGTAGTGTGATTGACTTGTTTAAGCAATAGGTCATTCTTGAAGAACTCTTGCACTGCATCAATCAGGTCGGCGCCAACTACCTCTCAGGCTTTAATGAAGAACTGAAAGGAATAATCATCAGGTCCAGGTGCTTTGTCCTTCCCAATAGAATGCAAAGCTGCTTTAATCTTAGCTTCATGTACTGGGGCTGTAAGTGAGTCAGCTCGCAGATAGCCTGGGACCACCATTTAGGACTTGTTCTGATAGGCTTGTCTGGCTAAGCTGAGCCAAGCAGGTCGGTGTAGTAAGATACAAACTGCTGAGCTGCCTGTTCGATAGATGAAGACGTAGTGTCATCGCCGAGCTGAACTCCAGTGATACTATTCTTTGCCTTGTTTCTTTTAATTATGGAGTGGAAGAATTTTGTATTCCTGTCACTCGAAATTAAATAGTTACCTTTGGCGAGCTGAGCAAAGAAGTTCCTTTCAGCCTCCAAAAGGTTGAAAGCTAAGTGCCTTTGTTTCTGCAATTTGTCCTTCCAGTCAGGTGTGCCTTATTGTCCTTCTCGGTGTTCTTACATGTGCTATGTACAGCAGGTGAATGATCAGAAAGGCATCCAACATGGTAGAAATGTACCTTTGCCATGGAGTTTGTCTCCATGAAGTCGTCGTTCGCCATAACTCTGTCTAGCTGAGATTTGACATAGCCGTTATCCCACGTGTGGAAGCAGCCAGACGAGCTGAGCTCTATTAAACCGCTCTGAAGGAAACGGCTGAGCTGGTCCTGAAGCTCATAGTTAGTTGTCGATATGCCTCCTATTCTCTTTTCTTCACTTGAAATGCAGTTGAAATCGTCTAGGACAATACAAGGTTCATTCTGTGTTTAGCTCTGGTTGATGATAGAATTCCACCAGAGATGTGATTCTACAGTGCATAGCCTGACGTTCAGTTGAGAGGACCACGACTACAACTGAGGACAGGTTCCAGCATACCAAAATTCGCTTGCATGTATGGGAGTCAAAATTATTTACAAACTCCCATCTTGCAAACTTTTGTTTAAGGGACAGATACATCTTGTTGTTCAATTTAGTTTCTAATACTCTGATGATATCTATCTTGTGTTTTCTAACAAAATTACAGACACCGTTGTGCTTTAGGGGCTTATTGTATCCCCCTAATATTCCAAAAACTTATTATCATTGGCTTAAGTGGGTGGTCGCAGCTTGGCCTTGCCTTGAGGTGCCTTGAGATTTTTCCTCAGTGCAAGCGCCTTCGATTTCAACACCACCTCGGTGAATCCGTCCTGGAGGAGAAAGTTGATTCTCTCTACATGGTGTTCCACGTGAATACTATGTTGTTGGCCCTGACCTAGCTCATCTAGGTTGGTTTCAGCTAAGCCAATTGTGCCCTCCATTATTTCGTCAGAACCTGTTTAGGGTTTAGGATGCATAAGTGTGGTGGCTGGGCTCAGGTGAAGGGTAGTGCTGAGTTGATGGTAGCAAGCCGAGCTGAGCTGGAAGACAGCCGAGCTGTTTCTGGTAAGGCTTTGACTAAAACTGGGGCAGTGTGCTGCTGGGCCAAGCTGAGTTGGGTCCAGGACTAGAGGATTTTTTGTGGGAGGGATGCGAGCAAGTGTTATGAGTTGCGGATGAGCAGACGTGTTAGTTGCCGAGCTGAGTTGGTTTGTGTGCAGCTCTGCCTCTGCAGGATTAGTTGGCTTCAGAGGGCCAGATTGTTTATGAGAGTCTGCATTGTGGCCGAGCTGCCTGCAATCTCTGCAAAACATCGGCATCCTCTCATATTCCACTTTCTGTACTATTGTGGTGCCATTTGAGAGCACCAAGTCCACCGAGGTCAGCAATTCTTTGCTAAGATCAATTTCAACTAAGGCACGAGCGTAGTTCCAAGTGCTTCTGTTGGCAGTCAGTTGGTCAGCATACAGTGGTATGCCGAGCTGAGAGCAGATGCCCGAGAGAACCTGATCTACCCAGAGCATCACAGGAAGGTTGGGAAATTTCACCCAAACTAGGACATGTGCCATTTCCGTAGCTCCAAAAGCAAAGAATTTGGGCATTTTCTTGAGAATAAGGGATCTTCCATATACAAAATATGGGCCAGCGCAGAGCACCTCTTCCATCTCTTTGGCAGATTCAAACTTGAAGATTATCCACCCAGATGCATGGAATTCCATTTTATGTTTGACCTTCCATGCTTTGGAAAGGTGTACAGCTTGCCTACCTAGAAATCTGCCGACAAATCAGCCAACGAGGCAGCGATCTATTTCCTCGTCATTTTGGAGGTCGTCTATGTTGATGTGCACCTTGCCTGAGGTACACACTTCTACCTTCTTGAGTCCAAGTCCATGCTCAGGTCTTCTGTTGTTCACAAAAAGGGTGTTCCAAGCTCTGTCTGACATTGGCTGAGTGCCAAGCTGAGCTACTGCATGGCTTGGGTTTTCGGCGGGAGGTGGGATGGTTTGAATTTTGTGGGAGTTGATTGCAGCAGAGGGCTTACTAACGTTGCAAGTGCTAGGTGTCACTTTATTACTGTGTGAGGAGGGAGGTAATGGAGAGGTCACGTGATGGGGGCAGATTGGATGTTGACTGTATCACATCAGGCAGAGATGTATATTTCACTTTGATCAGGAGCAAGAAGTCTGAAAGTCCTGTGTCGATTATGCATTTTCGGTTTGTTGACCATCATAAAGTCGTTTGAAATTACAGCTATTTCAATATCGAAAGCACTTCTATTTGTGTTTACTAAATCCCCTCACTATCACACCATATTCCAATTATTGTTCCATCTATGCATGTACATATAGAGCCGGGGGTCTCACTGGAAACAAGCTCTTTGTCTCTTGGGATGGAGTTATTGTTTGCTTGCCTCTCATCCACCCCAGACCCTAGCAATAGCTTTTGTTGTTGTTGATATATACTGGGTATGATTGTTGTTGTTGTGTGCATAAAGTCGTTTGAAGTATAAGAGTTGCCGGAACACTGTGCCTGTAACAGGTGGGTTTTTCTTGTTTCTAATTGACTTTCCAGTGAAAATGCTTGGAAATAAAGATACAGAGACAATGATATTGTGATCGTGAAGATTGTGGTCAGATTTTATCTTCTCAGTCAGCACAGTATCCTTCATGCTCCCGCAAAAGAATCTCTTTTATCCCCAAAAAAGTAGAGGTTCAACCCTCACTGATTAAATTCCATATTCATCAAACTCCACATCTCTCCTTGTAATACTAAAAGACGCATGAACAAAATACAACCCTCACACTTTAAACTTGATATCTGCTAGGATCTTGTCAACATTTATACAATTACAATCCCTTTGAGATTGTATCTCATTCTCAAAAACCAAACAGCGAGTGCCTATAGCTTTGGAACAAAATATACACTCATCGTTGGTTGAAGAACCAGGCCAATATCTTCTTCTAACAGAAAAAGAAGTGCACCAATTGCCATGAGAATGCACCGTCACGTCCGGGAATTTGCCTAGTAAGCTTACATGTAGATAGTGTTGAAATGTAGGAATGAAGAGCAGATGTATGGTGAAGATACACATCGAAATGAAGGAATGAAGTGACTGAGTAGATGTGTCGAACCAAATGAATGAATGAAGTGACGAGTAGATATGTTGAACCAAGGTGATAAGGTGAAGGCACACAGCGAAAGATAGAAATGAAGTGCAGAGCAAGTATACCGAACCAAGATGACGAGGTAAAGGTACACAGTGAAGCAACAACAAACAATGCCCTAAAGACAGTGATGGGTAGACGTGTAGAGCAGAAAACAGGGACATAAATGACACTTGTATATACAGAATGCACACTCATATACATAGAGATATACTATCTAAATACACTAGAATATCCTACTCATCCAGTTGCATACATATATATAATTCATAGTAATGCTTCAATAGAAAACTAGCTGAGATTGGTAGGAAACTAGGCGTTACCAGTCATGTCTACTGGTCGTAAGGATAAATCGAACCGTTGAAGGCTTTGTAACATCTCATATGAACGGAGAATCATTTGTACATAAATCTTATCCTGATGATTAATAAAATCTTCAAGTTTCTTTATGCTATCAGAGCTATGAGCTCATCTCTGCACAATTTTGTATTTTAAATTGATATTCACATGGCTTCACCGGCTGAGACCACTGAATAGAAGCAGGTTCCACCCTAGAAAGTTTAAGGCAAGGGTCAACTGCCAATACCCCATCATTCGATGGAGAACCTATGCCGATTACAAATCACAAATTAACAAGGAACAATTACCTGACTTAAAGTAGATCTATGGAAATGTTTGTGACTGGTACAGGTAAGGAAGACTATCTCTATAGAGAGGTAGTTGTCCCTGACTCTACTGAGCATGGTTTAGGCAATGGAAGTCTAAAAACTCAATGATTATGTCTTGGTTAACAGGATCTATGACCCAGAAATAAGCGACAACTTCATTCTATACTCAACTACTGTTGAGATATGAAAAGCGATCAGAGAGATGTATTCTTAAAAGAAAACATCTATAAATTATATGAGCTTGAGGCTCAACTTGATGACATAAAACAAGGAGACACAACAGTCAGCAAATACTACTCTTAGGTGACCAAGATATGGCAGCAAGTTGATATGTTTGAAGTACATTCATGAAATTTTCAAAATGATGATCAAACATATCATTGAAACGAAAAGATTGTTTAATTTTCTTAACACGCTGCATAAAAGTTTTGATGTTGAGAGAAGCAGAATTCTAGGTAAACCATTATCTAGCCTTAATGTAGCCTTCTTCGAAGTAAGGCATGAAGAAAGTAGAATCAGACCTAAATGGGGTCAATCTCTACTCCAAGTACTGAGAGCAGTGCATTATTTGCTGGAAAAAATATCAAGTGATACAGCTAGATCACAGGAAAGTGCCACATCTCAATTACCAGTCGCTGTATTTCTCAAAAGGAGACCAACAAATAATCAGAGTGACAAGGTACCATGTGGCAAATTCTACAAAAAGATAGGGCAGACTGCAGATGGGTGCCGAAAATCGTTTCTTGAGAACAGACCATGTAGGAATCCCCTTTTTGTAGCTTGTACTTTGTTGCTCAACAGCTATATCAATCATGGTCCTGAATGATACTCAGCACTACCACACTTGATCTCCAAATCTAGGAACTAAGCTCCTGTCCGTGCAGTAATAGATCCACTCACCACTTGGAACTTCATCCTTCTCTAGCCTGACTAACCTATATTTTTACACCATTGCAACTTTTCACAAGTGCTCAACTGTCATTTCAAGAGTTGCAATGATCTACATGCCACATCTCCCTATATTGAGGAAGTAGCATCCTCACCATGAGTGACACTATCCAAGACAGGATCTATTTAAGATCTCAAGGTGACTTAGAAGCCTATAGAAGTAACGACCATTTCACTTTGAGCCTTCACACGGACATAGTATGTCGGAAGCTTTTCATACAATAACCATGACAGTGGATTAGGCGTATCAGTAATAACACAGTAAAAATTGTTCGAAATAGCTTTATCATAGACATGAACAAGGTCAGGTTTAGTGAAAAATTTCTCAGGAAGTATATTACCTTCATACTCATCAGTTTAAGGCATATTAATAGACATAAGATTACTACACCAGGAGATCTATCAAGCGAGAAAAGATTGACAAAATTATTACGGGACTACGGAAGGTTACCAGGAATTTTATCTTGCAGACCAAGACGACGACACAACTCAGGGGTTTGCCGGTACTGAGCGACATTCTCCAAAGAACTTACAAGCAGAGATTCAGAAAATGCAAAGGCCAAGTTGAAAGAAGCCAAAAGATACAAGAAGCCCAACACTTCCGATGAATTTATGGTAGACATGTTGGTTTTCCATTTAGTTGCAAGCTTCAGTGCTTGTTCTTGCACAGAAGATGGACTTTCCAGGGGAATTTTAGTTAGCTGCTCTAGTAAAAAGATACAACTCCTAACAGTACTCTCCCTAATCACTTCCTTCCCCTTCCTAACATCTGTAGCGTAAATTCCTTCAATTGCAACTAGAACCACCTTTGCTGGTTCCTTTGACAATTGAAGAGCCTTCAGAACTCGATCACCAACTGAATCAAAATCCTCGGCGTGCTCTTTCAAGAACTTTTGCAAATCTCTCCCCTCTTCACATATTCTTTTGCCTGCAGAACGTGAGTTTGTACAACTCTTGACTACTAATTCTTCAGGTGCTTCTTCCTTCACAGACACATGATGCAAGGCACTGGTATGCTCCTTGTGTTGGTGGATTTCTTTTCGTTTCAAGCTCTCCTCATGAATGTTATTCTGGGATTGATTCGGGGTTAATTCTTCAAGTACTTCTTCCTTCAGAGATGGAACATTCCTATGACCATTGTCATGAAGCTGCTTCTCTTTTGATTGAAGCTCTTTATCTTTTGAGACATTTTCGCTGATCTCAACGAGTTTTTTCATCCACAAGTCCAACACTTTCGACTTTTCAATCAGTCCCTTTTCCAACTCAACTTCCTTGGTGCTGTTCACTCTACTCAATTGCTCCTTCCTCATATCTAGTTCTTTCTCACGCTTTTCATTCAATTCTTTATTCGATTGAATTTCTCTCTCACCGAGTTCAACTTCCCTAGTCCTATCCTCGACTTTCATCTTCAACAAATCCAACTCCTTGTATTTTTCAATCATTTCCTTCTCCAACTGATCTTCATTCTTTTTCATCAGCAAATCCAACTGCTTCTCTTTTGCATCCAATTCCTTCTCTTTAGCTTCTAATAGACTCTCTCTCGAATCCAACTGCTTCACTTTTGCATCCAATTGATTCTCTTTAGTATTTAATAGCTCCTCTTTCGAATCCAATAGCTCCTCTTTAGTATCCAATAGCTTCTCTTTAGTATCCAATTGATTCTCCCTCATATCAAGTTCTTTTGCCCTGTTCTCATTCAAGTCTCTGCTCAATTGGAGATCTTTCTCTTTAAGAGCAAGATCCTCAGCCATTAATTCCACTTCCTTGGTCTTGGACTCGACTGCCCTTTGTCTCTCAAACATTAAATCCATCTCCTTCTCCCTTAACTCAACCCTCTTTTCTCGCTCCTTCATCTTTCCTTCTTTTTGATCAACTTCATCAATTCTTCTCCCAATAGACTCAATATCTTTCTTCTTTTCCTCAAAAACCTTCTCCTTCAATTCCATCTCCTTCACCCTCTCCTTCAAGGATTTCTCCATCCCCTCAATTTCAGCCCTCCTAACTTCCAATTTCCCCAGAAGCCCATCCAAATTTATCTCTTGCTCGCTCAATTTCCCTTCTCGAAATTCAACTTCATTCGCATAATCCTTTCTTTTCTGCTCCAACTTCAAAAGCCCATTTGCGTAAAACAGCTTAAACTCCTGTTCTTTCTCCGAAACATCTCTAGACCTCTCCTCGATTGATTTCCGTTCTACCTGAAGTTTCTCAAGACTCTGACTCACGGATTCCTGAACCGAATCCAACTGCTTCTCCCTGGACTCAAGTTCGGAAACGAATTCCTGAAACGAAGTATGGGTTGAAGCTATCTTCTCTTCAAACCCCTTCCATTCAACGAACAACGAAAAAACTGAACTACTCAAGCTTTTCTTCTGGGCTTCTACAGATTCAAGACACTCAGATATCTTCCCCACAACACTCATCCCTTTTTCCACCTCCATTGAGTTTACATACTCATGAATGCACCTAATAACACTGTGACAACATATTTAATCACGATTTCTGAATAATAAATGAGCAAGGAGAAGGAGACAGAAACCCTGTCATTTACTACGGAGGAAGAAAATCGGAGGAATTTTGACTTTGAAGATAGAAAATCACAAATATAAAACCCTATAATATAGGAAAGAAGAAGAAGAAATTGGGAAGACTTGAAGAAACGGAAAAATCCCTTTAACTGCAGACTGCTGCATGGATCCATTGCGTATGGAAATCACCATGGCAAATCAGAGCCGTTGGATCGCTTTGTGGTGCCACACTCAAACACATCCTCTGCGTTGAGTGGTGGTGGGGGGAAGCAGTGGGGCGGAAGTTGGGATTTGAAATTTCCGATGATTTTGCTCTTATCGATTATCCAACTGCATGATTTCAGGTAATGTTGAATATGAGTTGAGATTATGGCAAAATTAACGCTAATTTAATTGAAAATTACAAAGACGTGTATGTGTTAATTACTTAAGGAGATCTTTGAAAAAATGGAAATACCTAAAGGAAATTAGCAAAGAAAGATACTACCATCATTACAGTTTTGAATCCAAGTGATATCCGGTACATGTATTCTGACATAAGTTCTAGTGGGGTCACGCTTCTTCGTGAGCCCACCATATTCTTTGTTGAACCCTAACCAGCAAGGATCTCTGTCACACCTAGTCTCAAAGGTAGTGTAGGGAGATAAATCAGGTATCCAACGACCCGCTAGCAAGAGCTTGGTCATTTAAACAGTAGTCTGCATAAGGAGCCTCCAGCACTGTAGGCAAATCTACAGGCCAAGAAGCTCTCACACTATGCACTTGCTGGGAAGAGACTTTCTTGCTTTTGGCAAGAATTGAACCTGACCTCCCTTTCGAGAACCCTTGTCCGGAACCAGTTGAGCTATGTCCTGAGAACGAGCCCACCATATTCTTGCTGACCTCCCTTTCGAGAATCTTGTCCGGAACCGGTTGAGCTATGTCCTGAGGACGAGCCCACCATATTCTTGCTGACCTCCCTTTCGAGAATCTTGTCCGGAACCGGTTGAGCTATGTCCTGAGGACGAGCCCACCATATTCTTGCTGACATATAAGTTCTAGTGGGGTCATGCTTCTTTGTGAGCCCACCATATTTTTTGGGGCAAAAAGTTATACGTGGTAATGAAGTTCTCTGCCGGTTAAACTCTAAAAAGTATTGTAGAGGATACAGATCAGGAGTTCAGCAGCCTTCTGGATTGATGAGGATTTTATGCAAAGATCCATATAAGGTGGCACACTACAAACTAGGTTTCGGTCTAACAACATTGAAATACTCACACTGTACACGTTTCTGTAATCGAAATCTGAACTTTTTGGTAGCAAATCTAATCGAGTGTGAGATATGACATGTGACCGAGCCCACCAAAGTCTTTTGATGAGGGATTGGGTTTTCCCCTCAACTGTACCAGAGACCCCTTAGCCAGGTGAGATATAAATCGAGGGATGTGCTCCACCGGCAGCCCTGCAAAGGTAGAGGACACATGAGACTCAGCCAGCCCAGAGGCAACCCTTGTAATATTTCAACAAAGATTGTCTCCACACGGGCTCGAACTCGGAACGTCGGGGTTCTAGCCCCAATCACCTTTGCCACTTACCACTGGACTATGCATCTGGGGGCGAGGCCACCAAAGTCTGTGTATGGATGCATGAACCGTCTCGCACAAAAAGAAAAAAAGAAAAAAACTCCATCTCCATTAAAACATACTTTCTTATTTGAATAATTGTCGAAACAAATCATGAAATAGAATCAATACTTAATGTTAAAATGATAAAGACGTATTTTTTATTTTTTTTATCGACTTGTATGTGTATTTATCAGGGTTATGATCTCCTAAGAGACTCCATATACCGTTTTCTATCTCAAATTAATGTGTTTATGTCATGTGTATTCATTCCAACTTAAATTGTTATATGTGTTCCATTAAGTGCGATAGAAAATGTCACATGGTTGTGAGAAGAGATCATTTCCCTATTTATCATAACCTATCTTTTTTAAATAAGAGATCGTAGCCTAACTAAAGTCATGTTTTTAAGTTTGTTCATTTTAATGATTTTTAACTTTTCACTAGATCATGTTTAAATTCATAATTTTCAACCATACAAATCAATATATCTGGTACCATAAAATTTTAACTTATTTTAATGTGACAGAATCTCTAAGTTCAACTTTTGTAAATATCTTGTGCATTCGGTTTTTTCCAATTTCATATATGTCATACTAGATGGGCTAGAAAATAGGACAAAAAATAGACTAGATAATCTTTTGCCTATTTTAATCTTTTTAACGCATTTTAGTTTTTAGGTAATTTATCTTTACAAATTGTGTCATTGTTTTGTACAAAATTTATTCTTTTTGCAATGTGCATTGTTTTATTTTTATGTATGAAACGATTAAAGATCAACTTCTTGGGTGGTCGGAACGATAAAAAGAAGGGCAGTACGGATCTCTTCATATAAGGAAAGTGGGTGAGAAAATCACCTGATGATACGTAACCATAAAAAAAATTTGTAAAACAAGATGAGAGATGGTTAACAGAAAATGTGAGACTGAGATCTCATGGTGGATAAGTGGTCATATATATTATGAGAAAGTGTGCAATCTATTTAGTATGGCGAAACAAAAGCTTTAATGATGAAATTACAGAGAAACCCTCTACATGGGTGTTAAATGGTAAGATACTGATCTCCTTACCTAAGGAAGTGGGTGAGAAAATCATCCAGTAACACGTGACAACAAAAGAAGATGTAAGATAAAATGAAAATTTTAATAGAGGACATGAGCCTGAATGTATGAGATCCCATCGAGAGTAAACGGCCATATATTTTATGAGAAAGTGTACAATCTATTTAGTATGGCGAAACAAAAGCTTTCATGATGAAATTGCAGAGAAGCTCTCTACATGGGTGTTCAATGGTAAAATAATGATCTCCTCACATAAGGAAGTGGGGTGAGAAAATCATTCAGTAGCACGTGACAACAAAAAAAAAGATGTAAGATAAAACGAAAAAAATTTAACAGAGGACGTGAGCCTGAATGTATGAGATCCCATCGAAGGTAAACGGCGATATATTTTATGAGAAAGTGTACAATCTATTTAGTATAGCGAAACAAAAGCTTTCATGATGAAATTGCAGAGAAGCCGCCTACATGGGTGTTAAATGGTAAAATACTTTGAGAAAATCCGTGACTTTTTTTTTTTAATGGAATGAGATCTTTTATTCATAATGAAATCAAGTCTCTAATACAAATTCTATCATACAAATACCATACTAAATATTTACATCATCACTATCTGCGAAAAGAGTATAACATATAGATGGTACTAATCTATTTACACGCCATATAATTTCTTCTCGAACATGCCATGAGGGGATTAGTCGAGATACACATCCATGCACCATTTGGTTTCTCCAATACCATATAGTTGCTATAATCTTCCGGAACATATATCGTCACTCTATTCCACTTACCTTTGGAAACCATGAACACTCCAAATTCATCATAATCCACTGTAGAGGTTCCAAGAAGATCCGTGACTTGAAGATAGCTTGGGAGATGTCGATGCATAGCATAGATGTAAGACAAGATGTAGTTGAGTAGATGTTATTTTTTTTTTTTTTTTTTGAGTAATAGACACTGATACGATACTTGCATATTATTTTTCATGAATAAGAACCAATCCATTTTTTCCCAAAAAAAAGGTATGTAAAAAGATTTAAAAAAGAGTCAAAACTTCAATAGATACTGTGCAAGTCAAATTCGAATATCATAATCATGGTTCCAAAGGTACTTGTACTTTTTTCTTTTGTATGTGTTGAGAAATATGCCTTGACTTGGGGGTTTCTCTTTATATTTTTAATTGATTCAGCCATATAATCAATCATCCAACCATTAGTATAGTATGGTCCATAATATGCTGTACTTTTGGAAACTTTTATATAACCTGATTATATGAACAGCTAAAAAGAACGCTTTGGATTTCCCTTTTTTTTCCATGAAAATTCACCACAAATGTGAGAAAATAAGCTGAATAACACAGAAACAGAGATGCAGTGTTGCATTTAAAATTTTAAATACGATAATTTCCCTTTGAAAATATTAAGAGAAAATAGCACTATATATATATATGTGTGTGTGTGTGTGTGTGTATGTATGTATATCTTCCTATATATATGTATATGTATACCTATACATATGTATATATACACAGATACATGTGTGTGTGTATGTAGACAATTATATGTCTATGTATCTATACATATGTAAATATCTAAATAAATATATGTATACATATAAAGAAAAATATATAAATATATATGGGGTATATGCCTATGTGTGAAACCCCAAAATCACAAACAAGGTACAAGCAGAATATTAGTACAATCTTATGTGAACACTCGACACAAATATGTGTATTTAAGAAAATTTTTATAGCTATGTTCGGTATATATGTACGTACACATATATACAAGCCGTAAAAACAACCTAAAACTGTATTCACACGTATGAAAATAAATATTGCACATAATTATAAATGTATTTCTCATATACACACATATATATAAGGATATACATGCCGTAAATATACACGGAACTTTACCTAAGTGTATAAACATAAATATATAGCCTTATGTATAATGTATATACATATATACACACACATATACACACACATAAAGATATACATGCCTTAATATACCTATAACTTTAGCTAAGTGTACAAATATAAATATGTAGCCCTATGTATTAAAGTTGAATGTTAACGCCGCAGTCATAAGACATAAGGCGGCCGGTGGTGCTATTCTTCGTAATGATCAGTGATGAGCCTAAAACTTAACTGTTAAATAAGACAAGATTCCTCCGTTGGTCAATAAACGATCAACGTTGAAGTAATTCAGCTCGGCTACACTCCAGCTCGGCTACCATCTCTGCCCATACCAATGATTTCACTCTGTCCGAACAAGGTATTATTTGACCAAGGCATTCACTTCGCTGCAGAGAGCAAATACTCAAGTATCAGGTAAGCAACTTTTTCACTCAAGGGGTGCACTTCTGCTCTGCCTTCGCCCCGATCTCCAATCTCGGCCTCTACCACATAAGGGTTTACCCTAAACAATTCAACCAGATCAGAACAGGATTTCTAAGTAGCTTCATCTGGGCCCTATCAGTATACTTGACAGAGCTACAGTGTAAAGAATGGTTATTGCCGGCTCTCTACACATCATAGATTTGACAACTTGTTAAAGCATCTATCTAATCATACTGCATACCTACAAAGGACTAGCCCACCTACACACGCATCAATCCCATCAACTGGCAGAATTCTTGGACGATGGAAACAAATAAAAGCAAGAGAAAAGGGAAAGAGGAAGGGGTCGGAACCATCTCCTTCGAGAGCACATACAGAGAAAAAAGCTCCATATTTACAGCGAGACCAACTCAAACTCTTCAAATATCAAAACATCTCAGAGAGAATGACCCAAACTAACTTAAGCGTCAGAGGGTTTAACCCGGGGTCGTAACCCTGGGGACCTCTGACCTTTGTTTCCTGTGTAGGTTATTCAGGAAAAATCGCAGTTATACAAATCGAGAAAAGCTAACGTGTAGCGTCCCGCTCCCGAGCCCTAACATCGGAAACAGTGCACCCGCCGTATCTCACTAAGGAGAATACAAGGCGTCGAATAAATCTCTTACATGTCAGAAATGACGTAGAAATTTTTTTCTCGCGGAAACGTAAATCATAACTTAAATTAGACTCCAATAATCGTCATCACATTAGTGAACAGAAATTCTGATAACAAAAGTAATAAAGAAGTCTGTGAAATCCCCAAAAGACAACTACGAAAAATCAGCTGCAGAGTTCCCCTCGTATCCTAGCTGCAGCTATCAACCAGCCCACTCAGCTATGCCCGTCCGGCCCTCAACAAAGGTATGCTCGTAGTCCTCATCCAGCTCACCTGGGAAGTAGGGGTGAGTGACAGAAATCACCCAGTAGATGCCCGCCTCAAACCAATACAAAACATGCATACCGAAATGATATAGCCACATAGCACATAGATATGATATAACCACATAGCACATAAATATAAGATAAAACCACATAGCACATGAATATAAGATAAAACCACATAGCACATAAATATAAGATAAAACCACATAGCACACAGAGATAAGATAACATGCATAAGATAAAGTAAATGCGGTAAGTAAAGCACTCCACATAAAAATGCGCAAGTACGTGATGCATGCTCAATCAACGTGTCACACGCAACAAAGTCATGTCACACATAATGCCAATATCCATACCGTGCAATGCATGAACCCGGGTCCTACTGAATGGCTGCAGGTCGTACACCCCACAGTCACCATACTGAGTGTGCGTGGCCGCGCCACCGCACACCATCCTGAGTGTCGTGGCCCCGCCACCG
>AP025045.1:33048368-33066990 GCA_036186865.1 Eustoma russellianum
CCATACTGAGTGTGCGTAGCCGCGCCACCGCACACCATCCTGAGTGTCGTGGCCCCGCCACCGTACACCATCCTGAGCGCCCGTGACCCGTACGTCACGACCCGCCATCAATGCAATGCACGTGCCATGAATGCAAAACACAATCGCCTGGGGCCCGTACGCCCATCCTCACTGTCTCCGGCACTCAATATTTGGTTTCGTAAATTTTCGAATATTGGAAAGTTGTTATTTATCACCACCTTTATTTTTCCTTAACTTGTATTGATTTACTAGAATTTTCTACTAATTTCCCCTATGTTCCCCTTACTTAATTCTATTTATTACTATTAATTTTTAATTACTTAAATTTACCAAACTTCAGAAATTAAGTGAAAATAATTTAATCTTAAGGTTTTATATTTTCTGGAATTTATTTGAATTCTTATTGGTATTTGATTATATTTTTCTGGCCTGATCCGCCAGACCCGATACATTATTTTTTATTTTTTAAGAGGTTAATGGGCCGCCTTTGGCCCGACCCGCCGGCCAGTCGACCCGGTCCGTTGGCCGGCCTGTTCTCTGCTTTAATTTAATTATTTATTTATTAATCTAATTTGATGTTCCACCAGTGGCAGCGCGCACTGTGATTTGTTTTTCGATCCCAACCCCCATTTTCTCCTATTTCTAGTCTATAGGAACCTATTCTAAGGCCAAGAAACAACTTCTTAAAGACTCCTAATGTACAAGTTCCCCTTTTTCCCCATTTTTTAAGGATATTTTGTTTTCGATTCAATCATACCACCAATTTCACACACACATACACGCACATAGCAGCCATAAATAATATATCTCATGCTTTCCAACATATACAAAATTTACAACTTAAACAAATAAAAACAACGAAACAAAATTTACAACTTAAACAAGTAAAACAACGAAACACATTAGTATACCATCAAAGCATGCATGAATCATACCCGTTTGAGGGGGGGAAGAGGCACCTACCTTTTTGACGAATTAACTTCATTCTCTTCTAGGCTCGAATCTAAACAATTGTAGTATAAAAATCAATACCTAATAACAAAGGTTAATTTGACTTACTTAAAATAATTAGTTCGTAGCTTTCTATATTTTTTTCCTATTTCTCACCCAACATATATATACTCAATAAAGTATACTACCTTATTCCTTTAAATAAAAGGGTAAAAAAAAACTTCCTCACAAACCGGCCAGTAGGCCTCTTTATTTATCAAAATCCATCTTTCTAAATAAACTACATATATGCATATATATTCAAATAGACACATGCTAACAGTTAACAATTGGAACAAGCAAGAATTCGAATTTCTGAGGGATATTTACGTAATGCTACAAACCAACCTTAGTGAATTGTTAAAATTAGGAAATCATGCAAAATATATTAATAAAAATACCTTCTGGAGGCGGCGGCACACATTCATATTAACAATAAGCAGCTATCTTTCGGCTTCAATTCCTTGATTTTCTCTTTTTTTTTCCTCTTTTTTTTGGTGCATGACACAGCGGCCCCAATCATGGCATAACCTCAAGAACCGTGCAACTTATATATATATATATATATACACACACACACAACAAATACATACGTATATACATCAACCTATGCAAATCACCACTACGAATGCATGATCCTATTTGATATCAAAATAGCATAATAACTTTGTAAAAACATGGCAAATATAGCAATGATACTTGCCTCTTGCTTCAATTAAGCATACTACGCGAAGACATAGGGTGAAGAACGGATGAAAAATGGCTGGTTTTCCTTTCTATATGCTGGCGGCTGCAGGTGGCCTTGGGAGAAAAAGAAAAGGCTGACCGCTGAGGATTATATAGGGATTTTTGCAATATTAAGATTGGAGAATTGAATTTTAAGAAGCAGGAGGTGGCTGCCGAGGGTTTTAATAAAAGGGGAGGGGGTTTGTTTTGTATATTATGTAGGTATACATATATGTGTATATTAGATAATTCCTAAGAGGTTTAGGTTATCTTGTGCTAATTTAAATTTGAATTTGTAATTTAAATTAAACTTTATCTACTATCACTTCCTAATCATATTAAAATTTTTAGTTTTTTTATCTTTCTTTATTTTTCTTTTTCCTTCACTTGCCGTGTGTATATATTTGTACTATAATATGTTAGCCCGTACGTACGCGGGGCATAACAGACCTCCCCCCTTACAGTAAGTTTCGTCCTCGAAACTTGCTTATGAGGTGATAAATGACTTGGTATGGTTCCACTTATCCATTAACTTAGATATTGACCGAGCTACATATCCCTTGCGTTTTCCGTTATGTTGACCATTTCACCTCCCCGCTATATGACTAAGTCGTCAACATCATCCCTTGTATACCATTGTCCTTCGCTTATTAGAATCGTAACCTATCTTCGTAAAATTCTAAGATCAAACTTAGAGGCATTGTCATCATACCGGGGGTTTCATATCCAGTCATTAGTTTATAACGTACTTATATATGCAGTTCGTCAGCAGCCTTCTAAAATCAGTTCTTAAATGTACTATAATCTTTAACTTAATTTTCTTATAGTTACAATTTATAAACTTTCATTTATACCATTCAACGTGTGTCATTCAACTTATTGCAAGCTACCATTTTAAATTCTTAACTCATCATATATGTTTCATCTTCTAGTTCATGATCATTTAGAATGTCCATCGAGTCCTCCAATACGCTAACCATCAATCTCCCTTATCATAGAACCAAGTTATCGAATTCAATTCTTATGTCTACGAACTAGCTATGATCATGTTCTTACTTTTTCCGAGATATCATCAACAACCTAGTAGACATATTTTTTTCAATTTTAGAGTAGTTTATGTAACTATTATTTGGAAATATAGCTTTGAGTGTTTAAAATAATATCCATTCTAGTTTTTTTGTAAACACAAAACTGAAATATCATTTGTTTTTTGCAACACGGTGCCTCATTGACCACTTATAAAACAATCATATAACTGGTTCGCAAATATTACGGTGAAGACCACTTTAAGATAATTGAGACACAACAATCATAAAATTCCTTCTTTTACAAAATGATTTGAACGCGATGTCTTTTTCTTTCTAAAGAAATATGTATTTTGAAAACTATGTTTTATTTCGCAAAGTACAACAATTGAAATGTCAGTAAATATAAAGTTTTATGAAACAATTTTAAATACGGTACCTCTCCTTTTTTTTAAAAAAAAATAAGTACATATATTTTGAAACTATTTCTGCTTCACAAAATAAGTTCATCGCAAGTGGATAGATAACTTCAAAAGCATTTCAAAAGAATAGCATGCTTGCAATATCAAAAGTGGGAAAATAACATTATTTTTGTCAAATAAATATAGGTAAACAAAATTTGGAGGATTACAAGAGACCTATAAATATAGCGTTGTTCGAAAAGATCATTATTTTAAAATAGATCAGTTTTGTCAGGGGTAGTCGAAACTCCATTAGACTGCTATATGAATTTGGAAAAAGAATATAATCTTGTAAAGTAATAGACCATATAGAAAAGTGAAAGTAGTTAGAATATTTAGAAGTAAAAAAAATCTTTGAAATACTCTTGAAATGTAGGATATATCTTAGTGTACGTGCTTGTATAATAGTCCAATACTTCGTATATTTTTTTTCTAAGTCACCCCTTAAGGTCGAATAAAAAAATTCAATTATGTACTGTTTCTTATAAATCTTTAACTAAGTTGTCCAATCCTAGTATGGCGCACTAAATATTGATCGACTTAGGTCATTCTAATCTACCATGCTTCCGTGCACCACACTGATACACCGTACTTTATTACCTGGTTATTTCTACCGCTAATGCTAATTTACTTAGATCTCACCTGAAAAGCACCCACTACTTGTTCATGCTTACTCTATTCTAGTTAAAGTCTACTCGATACATCAGCACTTACGTATTCCTAGGAATCAACACTTAACCCAGATTTGTAATAATTTGTCATTCCACTTTACTCATTTTAGTAGTGCTCGCTTATCGCTATCAATCAATATCCTAATAAGAATAATATCTTTGACTTATTTGATACTCTAAATTCAACATCTTAAACATAATTGTAAACCCCTTTGTACGGTATTCTTTGCTAAATTCTACTGATTATAACGCTAATAAATCGTTACTTAGTCATTATCATTTTACAACAAATCATCTCTTAAGACCTACGATCCCCACTTAGACCTAGTCGCATTCCGACACTACTGTCGATGTAGATGCGTGAACTTGCTTTATTTATCATAACGGTACCAGTTTGTAGGGGTCACATCTAAGGAATTTTACAAATAGTTATAATCAGCGCTTAGGTGAGGCAAATAATTTAGAGTCGTATGGAGTGCCCTAGGTATACGTGGGCATATCCCTTATTCGATCATCACTTAGGTCTAATGTCATGACTTACTTCTAGAATCGGTACTTGGTATGATCATTTCTTATGTCTAAAATCATTACTTATCTTCAAGTTCGGTGCTTAGAATATAATCAGTGCTTATGACTAAAATCAATGCTTATGCTCAACCCATCACTTGATGTTCAGATCACCACTTATGTCCAAGATCACATCTTATTTCCATATCATACTTCATATATAATGAGCGTTTATGACTAAAATTAATGCTTAAGTCGAAGATCAGCTCTTAATCAAGGTCGTCGCTTATGGCTAAAATTGTGACTCATAAGTAGGATCGTTACCTAATTTCTAAAGTCATGTTTTATTTCCAATAACATGCCTAATATATAGTCATTGCTTACGGCTAAAAATTGATACTTATGTCTAAGATCATGACTTAAGGGCAAAATATTAACTTAATTCTAAGATCATGGCCTAATCCTATGCTTCCGCCGTGGATCTAGAGCCATGCTCTGATACCACCTGTAGCGCCCTGCTCCCGAGCCCTAACATCGGAAACAGTGCACCCGCCGTATCTCACTAAGGAGAATACAAGGCGTCGAATAAATCTCTTACATGTCAGAAATGACGTAGAAATTTTTTTCTCGCGGAAACGTAAATCATAACTTAAATTAGACTCCAATAATCGTCATCACATTAGTGAATAGAAATTCTGATAACAAAAGTAATAAAGAAGTCTGTGAAATCCCCAAAAGACAACTACGAAAAATCAGCTACAGAGTTCTCCTCGTATCCTAGCTGCAGCTATCAACCAGCCCACTCAGCTATGCCCGTCCGGCCCTCAACAAAGATATGCTCGTAGTCCTCATCCAGCTCACCTGGGAAGTAGGGGTGAGTGACAGAAATCACCCAGTAGATGCCCGCCTCAAACCAATACAAAACATGCATACCGAAATGATATAGCCACATAGCACATAGATATGATATAACCACATAGCACATAAATATAAGATAAAACCACATAGCACATAAATATAAGATAAAACCACATAGCACATAAATATAAGATAAAACCACATAGCACACAGAGATAAGATAACATGCATAAGATAAAGTAAATGCGGTAAGTAAAGCACTCCACATAAAAATGCGCAAGTACGTGATGCATGCTCAATCAACGTGTCACACGCAACAAAGTCATGTCACACATAATGCCAATATCCATACCGTGCAATGCATGAACCCGGGTCCTACTGAATGGCTGCAGGTCGTACACCCCACAGTCACCATACTGAGTGTGCGTGGCCGCGCCACCGCACACCATCCTGAGTGTCGTGGCCCCGCCACCGTACACCATCCTGAGCGCCCGTGACCCGTACGTCACGACCCGCCATCAATGCAATGCACGTGCCATGAATGCAAAACACAATCGCCTGGGGCCCGTACGCCCATCCTCACTGTCTCCGGCACTCAATATTTGGTTTCGTAAATTTTCGAATATTGGAAAGTTGTTATTTATCACCACCTTTATTTTTCCTTAACTTGTATTGATTTACTAGAATTTTCTACTAATTTCCCCTATGTTCCCCTTACTTAATTCTATTTATTACTATTAATTTTTAATTACTTAAATTTACCAAACTTCAGAAATTAAGTGAAAATAATTTAATCTTAAGGTTTTATATTTTCTGGAATTTATTTGAATTCTTATTGGTATTTGATTATATTTTTCTGGCCTGATCCGCCAGACCCGATACATTATTTTTTATTTTTTTTAAGAGGTTAATGGGCCGCCTTTGGCCCGACCAGCTGGCCAGTCGACCCGGTCCGTTGGCCGGCCTGTTCTCTGCTTTAATTTAATTATTTATTTATTAATCTAATTTGATGTTCCACCAGTGGCAGCGCGCACTGTGATTTGTTTTTCGATCCCAACCCCCATTTTCTCCTATTTCTAGTCTATAGGAACCTATTCTAAGGCCAAGAAACAACTTCTTAAAGACTCCTAATGTACAAGTTCCCCCTTTTCCCCATTTTTTAAGGATATTTTGTTTTCGATTCAATCATACCACCAATTTCACACACACATACACGCACATAGCAGCCATAAATAATATATCTCATGCTTTCCAACATATACAAAATTTACAACTTAAACAAATAAAAACAACGAAACAAAATTTACAACTTAAACAAGTAAAACAACGAAACACATTAGTATACCATCAAAGCATGCATGAATCATACCCGTTTGAGGGGGGGAAGAGGCACCTACCTTTTTGACGAATTAACTTCCTTCTCTTCTAGGCTCGAATCTAAACAATTGTAGTATAAAAATCAATACCTAATAACAAAGGTTAATTTGACTTACTTAAAATAATTAGTTCGTAGCTTTCTATATTTTTTTCCTATTTCTCACCCAACATATATATACTCAATAAAGTATACTACCTTATTCCTTTAAATAAAAGGGTAAAAAAAAACTTCCTCACAAACCGGCCAGTAGGCCCTTTATTTATCAAAATCCATCTTTCTAAATAAACTACATATATGCATATATATTCAAATAGACACATGCTAACAGTTAACAATTGGAACAAGCAAGAATTCGAATTTCTGAGGGATATTTACGTAATGCTACAAACCAACCTAAGTGAATTGTTAAAATTAGGAAATCATGCAAAATATATTAATAAAAATACCTTCTGGAGGCGGCGGCACACATTCATATTAACAATAAGCAGCTATCTTTCGGCTTCAATTCCTTGATTTTCTCTTTTTTTTCTCTTTTTTTTGGTGCATGACACAGCGGCCCCAATCATGGCATAACCTCAAGAACCGTGCAACTTTTATATATATATATATATATATATATATATATATATATATACACACACACACACACACAACAAATACATACGTATATACATCAACCTATGCAAATCACCACTACGAATGCATGATCCTATTTGATATCAAAATAGCATAATAACTTTGTAAAAACATGGCAAATATAGCAATGATACTTGCCTCTTGCTTCAATTAAGCATACTACGCGAAGACATAGGGTGAAGAACGGATGAAAAGTGGCTGCTTTTCCTTTCTATATGCTGGCGGCTGCAGGTGGCCTTGGGAGAAAAAGAAAAGGCTGACCGCTGAGGATTATATAGGGAGGCTGATGAAGGGCTGGACTCTCTCTTCTTATTTTTGAAATATTAAGATTGGAGAATTGAATTTTAAGAAGCAGGAGGTGGCTGCCGAGGGTTTTAATAAAAGGGGAGGGGGTTTGTTTTGTATATTATGTAGGTATACATATATGTGTATATTAGATAATTCCTAAGAGGTTTAGGTTATCTTGTGCTAATTTAAATTTGAATTTGTAATTTAAATTAAACTTTATCTACTATCACTTCCTAATCATATTAAGATTTTTAGTTTTTTTTTTATCTTTCTTTATTTTTCTTTTTCCTTCACTTGCCGTGTGTATATATTTGTACTATAATATGTTAGCCCGTACGTACGCGGGGCATAACACAACGGCATCTCTTTCGGATCATCTCTGATCCTTGGTGAAGATCCGACTTCATCAATCAGGGTGTCTTTATTTAGACTATATACTTTCCATTGCCGCATAGTGATGGCTGAGATGCAGGCGCTAACTTTTGCATTGATGTATTATGCCTCGAGTCATGCTGGGTTGATAGTGGAAACCGAATGTCTTTCCCTCCTTTCATTGTTGCATAGAGTTGATTAGTTTACGGGTTCATTGGCGGTGGAGGTTCGTCGAGCCAATACGTTTCTGGGATTAAATCATGCCATTTTACAGTCCTGCCCCAGGGAAGCGAATTCTGTTGCACATCGACTTTCACAGCAAGGGTTGCGATGCACTGGCTTGTTGTAGTTCACATCCCTACGAGGCGTGACACCCGACGTCCAAGCATGTCTCCGTTTAGATGTCAGCGTTCCCTCCATACGCCTATGATGAGAGTTGATCATATGATCGTGGCATGCTAGCTATACTTGTTTTGCCTGTATCAATGACTCGATATAGGTGCCCGGTACATATCTCTGGCTCTTGAGTATTGCCCTCTTATGTCTTCATTACACTTTGATATTTGTGTTTGACTGTTTGTTTTTACCTTTGGTGCCTATGTCGGAGCGTTTTTCATGCACGAGATGGTATGCTACTGGCCCTCAAGTTGCCGCATCCCCTTGTTGTTTCCGACTAAAAGTCTCCCATTGGGTTGGCGTTTTTGGTTGGCGTTCTTGTGCATTTGCCTGTATCATCCTACGATGCAGGCAACCTCGGTGTGTTGTTTGTTCGACGTCTTGCCCTTCTGAGTATCTTTTTGCTTCTGTATGATGCTCCGCCCATTGGTCGCGTTGCTGATTCTGCTGGGGGTTGGACCGCGGTCAACATGAGCACGAGGAGCTCCTGGGGATGCGAAGGCTTTATGTTGCTCGAATTATGTTGTCCTTACATTTTTTTAGTAGACTATGTCGGAAACTTTGTCGTTCTTGTTTAATCACAATTTTCTTTTGCGTTTGGCATCCTAGGTTTTTCATGTGTATATGGCAATTCTGGTCATTGGCTTTGGGCATTATTGCACATATACTAGTTTGCATAACATATAGTGTAGGAATTTGATCAAGTGGCATAAATATGTACTCTTTTTTCTTCGTCTGGATTTTCTCCACAAGAGTGGCTTTCTCGGCAAGGTTTTGAGTAGGCATATCGTATGCTACTTTGTTACTTCGCCCTATCTGCATGTATTTGGTTCCTTCCGCCATATGGGAAGGCTTTGTTAATAAAATCGTGTTTTTAAAAAATACGTATTTATACACACACACATATATACATATATATATACACACATATATATACATATATATATATATATATATATATATATATATATATATATATGTGTGTGTGTGTGTGTGTGTGTGTCATATTGTCTTAGGCTAAAAGGCCCGAATAAGAGGTTTAACCTCAAAGACCAAGACCCACTATGTAAAGCCTTTCTTTAACTACCAAGCCAACCCAATGTCTAAGATCAAGCCATTCACACAAGAATATATTACATTAATAAGAATATATATATATATATATATATATATATATATATATATATGGAAAGTTTACACGAATGTAATTTTCAGCGTCGACGCTGACCTTTCAACTCGAAACATATATGCATTGGCTTGACAATTATGTTATACTTGGGCGCGTACATTATCTGGAAAGAAACATGCGGAGCATATTCCACATGAGACCGGCTTCTCTCCATATCTAAAGGTGCCAAGAGTCCAGGTTGTTAAATGGTTGCTTCCTCCGTCTGGCAAACTCAAGCTCAACGTTGATGCATCGGGTGGAAGGCGTTTGGCTCGGCATGTGCCATTCTACGCGATTCATATGGATGTATGCTTGGGGCTATTTCTTTTGTTCTTCCTTGCCTGCCCCCTATGTCGGCCGAACTGCAGGCTGTCATTTTCAGTCTCATTTACTTTGTTATCCAGCATCATAATATGTTGGTCGAGACAGACTGTTTTATGATTACACAACCCACAAGGAACATTATTGAGTCTCATCCCGATGACTTCAAACGTTAACAGCTTTTCCTGAGTCTCACAGGCAGCTCCCTTCTACATATTCCTAGAGAGGCTAATATGGTAGCCCATCATTTGGCGCAACACTGCAGCATGTTTCTATTTACCACGCGGTATACTATGCCCATCTCTTTGCCCCCTGCGGCTCGAGGATTTTACTTATGCGGTCTCCATCATCTCTTTTAGTGCCTTTATTATTATCGCATGTATTCTTCTTCGAATGCAGGCGTCTCCGGTATGATTTTGTTTCTATTGCTCTTATCGCATACTATTCTTCCATATGTTTTTCTTATACTGATTCTTGCTCTTATCACCCCATTCATTGTTGGGACGAGTGAATGGATCGAACTACATCAGAAAACACAACTAGATGACAATCATACGAGCTACTACTAATTCTCCTCTCAACAGATATCTCATTAGATTTGAATTTCATATTAGCCTCTCATTGTATTTTACTATTACATTTTCTTTTATTTTATCGTGTATTTTACGCTATTCATTTTTGGTATAATCTCCCGTAGACAACAGGGCTTTCATGTAACCACGGTATTTCTCCGGTACAAGTGGGGGTAAATATTAATAAATCACTGGACGGTACTGCCCATCTTTCACTATACATACATACATACATACATACATACATACATACATACATACATACATATATATATATATATATATATATATCTTTTTAAAAAAAGATTGGGGAGGAGAATCTAACTCGAGACCCGGGAATGGGATAAATGCTACTCAACCGCTAAACCTAAAGGTTTTTCGCTACACACACACACACACACACATAGGACGGGTCTTGGAGCAACTAGTAACGTTGCTACTTCGTGACCTTGATGTTACGGGTTCGAACTGCGGAAACAGCCTCTTGCACAAAGTGTAGGGTATGGCTGCATACATCAGATCGCGAAACGAACCGGGCCCTCCCTAGACCCTGCACAAACACGGAAGCTTAGTGCATCAGGAACGCCCTTATACATACACACACACGCCCTTCACGACCTCCCACCAATTGTTGATGCACCCCTTGAACAGATTCAACAATTCACTGTTTTACCCGATGGAGAGGCTATGCAGTATGTGCTTTATAGAAAAGGTTGGCACACCCTCCCCCTACTCTCTATATGGCAGCCGGTTTTGGTTAGTGTGTGAGGAGGTGAAGCCCTCCTCCTTTATATAGAAGGAGAAAGGAAGAATCCTGATCGGTATATGGTTCAAAGTTGTGTCTGAAACCAAACTCTCTTTCTTTATGGATGAGAGCTTTTCTCATCCCAAATACCTGAGGATATACTTGATATTATCATCAAGTTATCTTTATCCAATATTAAATATTATTTAATAATAAATATTATTATCTAATATTTAATATTAAATATTATTAAATATTTAATTTATGTACCAACATTTGTCTACTAATTTCTATGCTCTGTAATGCAATTCAAATCGTTTAAAAGTGACAAAATTTTGTTTTTGAGGCTTTCAATATTAAATTTATGTGTGTGGTTAAATTAAAGTATATATTCTCAACGCCTTCTTGTTATATGCAATATTACGCACCCAAACATTATCCCCAACGAAGATTCAAATGGACACTTGATGAGGTCTGATCCTCATCAAGGGATCATAGATGATCCTCACTAACGGATTAGAGATGATCCACTTAGAAATGCCGTTAATGCTCCGTAAGTCAGTGAAGGTTGTCTTTCTGATGACCTGCGAAGAAAGATCACTGTTAAAGGTACCGGGGACTATGGTCCCGACAAAAATCCTCCGACGCTCAAGTCAGTCATAATCATTTTTGATAGAGTTAATAAGAAGAGTTGTTTATGGTGAAAACATGGTCTTTCTCGTTTTTACAGAGAGGATGATGGTAGTTTTCTGTTTGTTTTTTGGACTTGTCCCTTCTTCTGTTTCTTTTCTCTCCTTTATGTGTTCGGGGCAGCCAATGCACGCGCAAAATTAATAGACCGATGACACGTAGTGCTGGTGAGGAGCGCCTGCATGTTAACCACGTGTCGCCAGGTGTAGCAGCGTCTTGCTATATCCGGCACCTGGCAGGAGTCTGCTTAAGGGTCCTGACTGAGACTGACCGAGCTTACAGGGACGAGGCAAGATCTCGTGGTCGTATGGACCCTGAGGCTGCTCGGCTCGTTTGTAGCCGAGTAGGTACTCTAACATTGGTTTACTGTTTGGCCGAGCAGGCATTAAAGCATTGAGGTTGATCGGATGTCAATTTCGTAAAGTGACGTTGACCGTTAGCAAAAAAAATTTATCGTTTCGAATAATTCACCCATCAACACTGATATTCATGGTATCAAAATCAGATATTCTGCATAGTTTTGTTTTGAGCCAACATATTGCTTATAATTTGGAAAAACGAACTACAGATTGCACCATAATTGCAGATGCACGGTTCCTATGCATTTTATTCTCCCTTTTATTCTTTTAGTTGTATGGGAATTATTAACTAGTATCAAGGAACTTGCAGAGGCTGGTATTCTATGCTCTAATTGGTTGCTGTATAATATAATATCTGTGTTATAATTAGTGGTTAGTGCAATTTTTAAAAATAAATCACCACCGGCGTTAAATAATTGAAGAAGCAGTTTTATTAATTAAATATTAAGAAAAGACAGAAATCAGGCAAAAAGTCAGAAGCGAAGGAGAGGCGGCGATGCCTGGGCGAACGAGATCACCTGACCCCCCTTTCCGTGACCGCCCACGTAACCGCCCGACACGTGGCAGCGGGGTGGGGTGGTGAGGCTGGGTGCGAGTGACCTCCACCCAGCCTCACAACCCCCCTGCTGCCACGTGTCGGACGGTCGCGGATGGGATGAGGGATTAGGCGGTCAGGCGATCCTGACCCGATGCCTGGGTATGCAGGGTGCACGATACGCGCCCGGTAATTGAAAAAAAGGATGTCCGGGTTTGGGCTCAACTATTCGGTTGACTTGCGATCTAGTTCGTATTTATTCTGCCCTAATTCGCACCGACCCGCAATCAGACCTGAGTTGCTGATCCGGTCAAACGTTTATCGTGACCATTCAACAAAAAAAATTCCTTTTTGTTATGGATATATTGGAATATCAAGGATAAACATTATGTTGATGTACATTGTAGAGATAGACATTGTGTTAGATGTGGATATCCAAAGTATTATATCTTTTGTATTATTCAAATGGTTTGTCCAGGTTTATCTTCACTCCATTGAGTCCTATAAATAGGACCGCATATCATATATGAAAGACATACATTTGAGATACAAATTTCTATTGTTTCTATTTTCTCTTTACTATACTTGCTTGAGTTTATAACACGTTTATCAGCACGAGGCTCTAACCATCGCTGCGAGAACATAAAACCACCGTCAGGCCAGACTTTGACTTCTCCACAAATTCCTTACCAAAAAAATCTGCCGCCAAACTCTTCTTTTATTTCAGTTTAATGCTTTTACTTCAGGTACATGATTTATGTTCTTTTTGAACATCTTCAACTCATGCTTTTGTTTTTTTTTCATTGGCTGTCTTCTTTTCGGTTGTGTATTTGATTGAGAGATCTATTTTCTAGATTTTGATTGTACGGTTATCTTCTCAATTTGTTAGAGAACTCGTAAAGTATATATATACCTGGAGTATATATTATCATTATTTACGTACAAATATTTGATATATCTGAAGTATATCAATGTCACTATTTATATTTGACATACCTGAAGTATGAATAATTATCATGCCCGAAGCATGACATGATTAAGCGACATGCCCGAAGCATGAATTGTTAACATGTCTAAACCATTAATTGTTATCATGCCCGAAGCATGAATTGATTTATCATGCCCGAGACATGAATTGTTAACATGTCTAAACCATTAATTGTTATCATGCCTAAACCATTAATTGTTATCATGCCTGAAGCATGAATCGTTTTATCATGCCCGAAGCATGAATTGTTAACATGTTACCATTATATGATTCACCGTTTGCGGTCCTACCTTTACCGCTCATTTGATCTTCTTATTTTCTTATTTGCATTTTAAAAACATATGTTTCTTTATTTATATCTCGCTTTTTTTCAATCTTCTCTCTAAACTAGCATAAAAAATCTTGCTATCTATCGAATAACTATACCTATGATGTTAATTGATTTGCGACGAATATTC
Organism: Eustoma russellianum; assembly: GCA_036186865.1. Lineage (NCBI taxonomy): Eukaryota > Viridiplantae > Streptophyta > Magnoliopsida > Gentianales > Gentianaceae > Eustoma > Eustoma russellianum. The sequence continues at coordinate 33,062,534 of AP025045.1, forward strand.
ATATTAAAACAAGTGAAAACTGGTCGAATTGAGAAGTCTATTGAGCTATTCAGAACGGAGAGCGCAGAGAGCTTGGTTACTATATTCCAACACTGCCCATTTCTAAACCATTAATTGTTAACATGCATGATGCATCAATTGTTATCATGTCCGAAGCATGAATCGTTTTATCACGCCTGAAGCATTAATTGTTATCATGCCCGAAGCATGAATCGTTTGACATGCCCGAAGCATGAATCGTTTTTGACATGCCCGAAGCATGAATTGTTGACACGTTCGAAGAGTGAATAGTTGATAGATTCTACATTGCTAAATAAAGAAATTTAGTGACTTTTCTGTATTTGATCTTTTCTCGATAACAGAAACAAACTTACATTGCTATTCTGTTCTTCATCATTAGTATTTTTCATATTTTATTTTACTTTTAACTTCAATTTCTCATCCTTACCCTTTGCAATCTTGCTGGCATATGCTTTGCTCATACGTTTTCTAGAGTCACAGGCACATAACAGTGAGAGGGTTTATCATGAAGACTTGTCAAAAATCTTATATTTTTAGCGTTATGATTTCATAGTCCCTGCATTCAATTGAGAGATGTCTCAACATACTGTCCAATTTCTAAATGTGTTCTATTAATACTTTGCAAACTTTTCAAAATGCCTTCTAACTAATTACCAAGTTTTCTGGAGGTTAACATAGATGACATATGTAAGTTGGAAGAACTAAAATATTTGTAGTTCTAATGAGCTAGCCATGCATTTAATGATGCTTGGTTATTAGTTGGATTTAAGATCTTTATTTACAATGCAAATGTGGTGTTTGCTTTAACAAGCCTGAAAGGAGTTAATATCCTGATATTTGCAATCAAAAGGCTAAACCCCTGTGTTTCAGTTAGCTGGACGTTTTACAGGAAACCGGAAAATCATAACTAGGTCAATGCTGTTTAAGTGCTCTGAAATTATTATTTGTATTTCCCCTTTCTATTAAACATTATTGCCTTCATATTAAGGACTTGCCTCTGTCTGTCATTGGATGTACTTAATCCGTAGCTATATGTTCATTTGTGAATCTCTGTTTTCCAATGGAGTAGCTATGTTTAGCACCGTTCATTGCCTGTTCTATTCTCGGTTGCTTCTCAGGATCTGGAGATTCACTGCTCATATGTTAAGATTCCCTTCTCATGTTCCTGTACATTTGTATATGGTTTACTTTTACAAGTTATTTTTTATGTATGTATGTCTTTCGACATGACCCCCATATGTTCGACAAAATGTCTGTGAGGTGTATTTTCTTTTCTAGTTTCGTAAATCTGGGTGTGTTAATTTTATTAGTTTTGATCATTGCATGTCTATCTCTCGGTTGTCCTGATCATTAATCTAGGGTAGTAAATAAGATATAGTTATTATTGTGTGGTGATGGGCTTCAAGACCTTTCTATACTGAGAACTCACTCTTGAATATGGATAAAAAGTTATTATGTCCGAAGCATGATTATAGTAGCCATGACCAAAGCATGGATCATTGTTATGCCCGACACATAAATAATTGTCATGATCAAAACATGATAGATGACATTGCGCAGTATGAATAGTTGCCAGGAAACATAAATAATTGATATACCCACAGTATTGATAGTCGAAATACCATAAGCATGTGTAATTCACACGTCAGAAACACGAATAGTTCAAATGCTAAAAGCATAAATAATTAACATGCTGGAAGCATGAGTAATCAACATGTCAGAAGCATGAATAGTCGACATGTCAGAAGTATGAATAGTCGACATGTCAGAAGCATAAGGAAGCATAAGTAGTTGACATGCCTGAAGCATAAATATTAGGAAGCATGAGTAGTCGACATGCCGGAAGCATGAATTGTCAACATACTTGAAGCATGAATAGCGGATATGCCTGAAGCACAAATAGTTGGCATGCTTGAAGCATGAGTAGTAGACATGCTCGAAGCAATAGTTTTAATTTGCTTATTGTAAGTTATTTCTCAATGGCAGGTTATCAAGTTTGTTAATTGTTATGTTCTTGCATATATTCCATTTTGTCATATATACAGTTTTTTGTAGGGGTGTACATGTTTTTTAAAAACCGGCCGAACCGCACCAAACCGGCCAAACCAAACCGTAAAAAACCGGACCACGGTTTTATGGTCGGTTTAATAAATGCTAAAAACTGGACTGTTTCATTTGGTCCGGTTTCCGGTTTTAAGAATTTCAAACCGTATAAACCGGACCAAACCGGTTATATATATATATATATATATATATATATATATATATATATATATATATATATATATTTGATTATACATTATATATTTAATTATATTTTATACATAGTAGTATTTTAGTTATTTGTTTATATTGTTTGTGAGTTTGTTTTTTATTGGATGTTTATGACTTGGGAAGGAAAAACTCAGTTGATTAATCATTTTTTGGTGAACAAAGGTTGGTACCTAGTGGATTTGTCTGGTTATACCTAAGAAAATATTAGTTTTTTGCTTTGATTTATTTATCCTCGTTTAATTACTTCTTTGATTTTTAGTAATTCTTAATGTATAATTATTTCCACACATTGTTTATCATCCCGTAAAAGTATGAAAGAATTGAAATTTTGTTACTTGGATGATTATTCTGTATGCAAATAATGTGATTACATGATTGAGTATTAAAGATACATGGATGATTTTTCGATTAAACTACTCTATCACCTTAATCCATCCTTTTGTTGAGGGTCAGGTACTTTTTGTAATTTATTATAGTATGAGTTTCTTGTCAAGACATGATAAATTAAGGTATAATAATATTCTATGATAAATTAAGGTATAGTAGTATTCTATTAAGGGAGTATAGTTTCAATTTTTAGTTTGAAAAAAAATCCTATTAGGAAGAAAACTTGTCCTCAATTTTGATTATGAATTTTGACTTTTTTAATCAACGTTATCAATGTTTCAGGTGAATAAAACCGGAAAAAACCGAAACCAAACTGGACTAAACCGGACCGGTCAAACGGTTTGTTGACTGGTTTGGTCCGGTTTTTGGTTTTCTATTTTCCAAACCGTAACAAACGGTTTGGTCCGTAAGATTTTCAAAAACCGGCCGAACCGGACCATGTACACCCCTAGTTTTTTGTAATTTTGTTAGTACAATTTCATTATGATTTTTATCTATTATGCCTGAAGCATCTTATGCCTGAAGCATATAACATTTAACTCAAACTTGTAGTTTTGAGTGGATATATCATTTTCTGATATATTTGATTTATGCATACTCAGACACATGAACAAGCAATTTTCTTGATATTTATCCAAACATCCCAGTAGGATGAAGGCAAGAGACAACTTGTGCATTTTGCCTAGGTTGATAACATAACATTGATTTACATATGAATAGTGTTTCCTGAAGAAACACCATTGACTATTTCTGAGTTGATGTTCCAAAATTAATTTTGATATTAACATATCATCCAGAGTGAATGATACGGGCATATGTCTAGTTGACAGTGGAACGACACACACGACATTGACTGAGGGCTCTAGAAGAGTTCTAATTGGCAAAAGCAAATGTTAGTACCAATTCGAGTACTATGACATCGATTGAGGACTCCAGAAGAGCAACCATTTTATCAATGGGTGATATACATATATTGGTTAATATGGCATCATTTCCCACCAAGTCGAAAGGAAACTATTGAGTTTAAAAGATATACGTCTTAATGGCGTTCATACTGAACCATGAATGAGGGGAATATGAAATTTTTATAAACAATTATTCAAGCCAGAAGCTTGTTAAAGAAAAACTCCCAATTTTCTCTGTGGATTGTATTATGCGACTATACATCCAGTCGAATATAATATTGTGATGAACCAGAAGTTCGATATTCTGAAGTTATTTATGACATAATCGACTTGGTCACCCAGATAGAATAATGCTACGTACAATTGTACAACACTCACATGTGTACTCTTTAAAGAACCAGAAGATTCTAGAAACTCTTTTATGAACAAAAGGATTACATTATCTCGTGATTTTGTGTGTGTTGCCTGTTTATGTGAGTTTGCTTTCGAAAAGACTATTAGCTTTTGCCAAGCTTCTTGCTCAGATTATATGATTATCCGATTAAATTTATTAAGTATTGATAATGCATGTGATTTTATATCCCAAGCTTTCAAGGATTATTGTATGTCTTGAGATTGGCGTTGAGCATTCAGTTGCAAGTGTGCACACTTAAAATGGCCCAGTAGTGTCATTTATTAAACGTTTACAACTGATTGCTAGACGTTTGATTTTAAGGCCCAATTTACCCATCTGAGCTTGGAGACATGCAATTATACATGCATCAGCGTTGATTTGGTGAGCTAGTTTTCCGGTCGTTAGGGGGAGAGAAAGTGTCGGTTCCTGAAGAACAGCGTGAAATTACATGGAACGTTCTTTCACTATCTCACCTT
>AP025045.1:33067000-33124421 GCA_036186865.1 Eustoma russellianum
GCATCAGCGTTGATTTGGTGAGCTAGTTTTCCCGCCGTTAGGGGGAGAGAAAGTGTCGGTTCCTGAAGAACGGCGTGAAATTACATGGAACGTTCCTTCACTATCTCACCTTAACACACGAACAAATCAATGCGAGCAAGAAGTAAGATGATAACAAAATCCCACGTTTTGGCGACAAATACGCCGATTCGACTTGATGTCTCTGAAGGACATGATAATGGTATACCAAAAACAAGTCTAAAACGTGGACGCCCAGTTGGTGTAAAATATAAAAACCCTCAAAAGAGAGTGGTACAAATTATACTCCAGAAGAGAATACTCAACAAGAGATTAGTTGTTCACAACTTGAAAGCGCTATAGAAATAAGAAATGATCAGTCTAAAAATCAATAAGCAAGTTGCTCCTGAAGCAGCAAGTGAACACAATTTTGAAAAGATCTATTTGAATTATAAGAGAAGATTGGGATATAAAAATGATCATTATTGGTCATTATTGATTGAGGGATTGCATGTGAAGTTATCAGGATCCTGAATCAATGTTAACTGAAAAGTGTCGACACAGAAATCATTGGCCAAAATATAAAGATGCAATCAAACCCCTGAAGGGAAAGTCGCAAAGCATTTGGACCCGTAGTCCAAAACCCTTGAAGGGAAAGTCACATTCGCAAATTATTTCACCTGCAGTCAAACCCCTGAAGGGATCAAACATATTGGATATAAATGAGTTTTTCACAAAGAACTAGGCTTGACTATGATGAAACAAATTCCCCGATAATTGATGCCATAACGTTACAATATTCAGTCAGTCTAGCAGTCACTTAAACCTTGATATGGTGTTAATGAATGAAGTTACCGCTTACTCATATGAATTATAAAACGATGATATAAAATCCCAGAAGGATTTAGATTGCCTGCAGCATGTAATCAAAGGATGAATGAACTATACTCAATCAAATTATAGAAATCATTGTATGGATTAAAACAATCTGGCAGGATGTACATGTTGATGATCGAAATCTTATTGAAACTCCTGAAGAGCTTACTAAAACCTTTAGTTGGATCATAAAAGAGTTTGAGATGAAAAACTTTGAGAAGATCAAATGTCCTCTCGACCGGCAAATCGAGCCTTGAGTAGTCATAGCGTGGTACAACCGAAAGACTCATTTCGACCACCAGAAGATAACGAAGAATTATTAGGTCCTGAAGTACCATATCTTAGTGTTGCTGGTGTTTTAAAGTATCTTGCGAATTTCGATACCATATATAGCATTTCAGTGAATTTATTGAGAAAGTAGAACTCAACACCAACACGAAGACATTGGAATAATGTGAAACACATTTTTATCTTCTTGGAACACCATACGAGTGTTTATACTACTCAAGGAAGGTAGCTCCACAATTAGTGGGTTATGCTGATGCTGGCTATCTATCTGACTCGTATAAGGAAAGACCACAAGATGGATATGTTTTGGTACGGTCATATTATGGAGATGAGTGAAACAGATAGTAACAACCATCTCTTCATCATCATAAGATTTTGGCATTGCATGAAGCAAGCTGTGACTACTTTTGGTTGAGGTCGATGATCCATCATATGGAAGACGCTGAAAACAATGTTTGAGCATAATGGAAGATGTATTGTTCAAGTTGAAAATGGCTACATCAAAGAAGAATGAAGCATCTATCACCAAAGTTCTTCTACATTTATGACCTCGAGATGAATGATAATATTAATATCCAGCAGATACAATCAAGTCAGAAGGTTGCCGATTTGTTCACGAAAGCACTACATTTAAAGAGATGGTCTACAACATTGGAATGCGTTGACTCAAAGATGTCTTGCCAGCATCAGGGGGAGTGTGATTACTACATACACACTGTACTCTTTTTCCTTCGTCCAAGTTTTTTATCCCACAGGATTTTTCTTGGCAAGGTTTTAACGAGGCAGTGTATCACACTTACCGATTTTTAAGAATATGTACTCTTTTTCCTTCGACCAAGTTTTATCCCATTGGGTTTTTCTTGGCAAGGTTTTAATGAGGCATATTCTATAAAGTTTGGATATCCAAGGGGGAGTGTTATGGATATATTGGAATATCAAGGATAAACATTATGTTGATGTACATTGTAGAGATAGACATTGTGTTAGATGTGGATATCCAAAGTATTATATCTTTTGTATTATTCAAATGGTTTGTCCAGGTTTATCTTCACTCCATTGAGTCCTATAAATAGGACCGCATATCATATATGAAAGACATACATTTGAGATACAAATTTCTATTGTTTCTATTTTCTCTTTACTATACTTGCTTGAGTTTATAACACTTTTTTTTTGTAAGTGTTTATATTTTATTTGTATGATTTTGTTTGATAAAGATCTAATTTTAAAATTGGTCACGGCATCTTAAAGTTTTTTTTTGGCATCTTAAAGTTATATAGTATACAGAGAATAAAATGACCTCAATCATATAGTTCTAATTAATAAGATCATTATTCTATCCACAGACAGTGATTGTTTTATTAATCAATAAAATTAGACACGAACATTTTCAACGCCGGAAATATTGTAGGACTTAAAAAGTAGATAAAGGTATGCTGAACAGGTGTAAGATATGTAAGATGTGGGGTGTAGAATAAATAAACAATGTGATGTAAACAACAACAACTACCAAGTATATTCCAACAATAGCAAAAGTTATCGCTAGAATATAGAAAGGGCGAGAGGCAGACAAACAATACTTTCATCTCAAAGAATAGAGAGTTTGCTTCCAGCAAGAACTCGCAGCTCTATATGTACCTGCATAGACACATAACGAACGACAAATAATGCAAGACAAAGACCGACAAAAAAATACAAAGTCAACCTAACGGTGAACAAGTATCTAAGCTCCTTTATATACTCTAAGATGCCCATACATCCTGCTTAAATCTCGCTAACCTTAATCCTCCGTCTCCATAAGTTTCTATCCTGGATCACGTCCTCAGGGAGGTGCTACAAAATTTATGTGATGTAAACGTGTAATGTAAATCTTTGTGTGACGTGAATAACACTGGTGGTTCTTTTATAATCGGGATAATTCTCTTTTACACCCTTAGTGTTTGACATAATCTCCAATAACCACCTTAATGTTTAAAAATACACATTTACCTTCCCTGATGTTTGAAAAATACATCGTTACCCCCTTGATTTAATTAAAAAAATGTTTTTTAAATATATATAATATGAATTACCTATTTTACCCTTACCCTCTTCATCTTCTCCCCATCAACTCTTACCCACCAGCCGCCGCCCCTCCCTGCCCGCCTCCACCAGCCGCCACCCACCTCTCCGCCCTTCCACTCCCCTGGACGTTGTCGGTAATGGTTCAATAGTCCTAAAGCTCGGAAATTATGTTTGTTCCTATTCTTGTTTTTTTCTACACCTCTTCTTATCTTTTTCTGCACCAATCATCTTCAACTTGGTAAGGTACCATTAGTTTTTCCCCATGTGTCAATTATTAATATTAATAATCAGTCCTAATAAAAAGACAAAAGAACAATCTCTTATAAATCAAGTGTTGGTTAATTTCCTTGTTATACTAGGATTATAAGTTTCCTATATGTTAGGAGTTTGGATATGGTATGTTTCCATAATGGTAGTTATCTATTCCTATAGGGCTTAGGTTTAGTTTGGACAAGTTTAGTCTATAAAAGGGGGCAGCCGGCGAATGCAAAGGTGCCCAGTTTATATGTTCGGTTTTGAGTTATTTTCCGAATATTAATAAAGTGAGTTGTGCTTTATACGTGTTGTGTTGAATTCGTTTTTACTTTAATTAGTATCAGAGCAGTTGTTACTTTAATTGGTATCAGAGCTGAAAAGAATCGGCTGAATCACATTTTCAAAAGGGCCGAAAGGAGTTGGCCATTTAAAAGTCAAAAAAAATTATTGCAATGTTAAAAGTCAAAAAAATTATTGCAAGGACGAAAGGGATTTGGCCGTTGCAATTTGAAAAGAGGCTAAGAGATTCTTATTTGCTGCCCTAGGCCGAAAGGAACCTGGCCAAAAAGGATCAAACAGGGGTTGTGAGCAACGAGTTCTTAGAAGGATTCAACCACAATGAGTGAAGTCGGTGAAAGTAGCTCAAGGCCCGTGAGTACCGCAAGTCAACAGCGTATGAGAGAGATTGGATCGACTGCCGTACAATGTCTGATGCTTTCTCCAACCAATTATACCATGTGGGCTATGCGAATGAAGATCGTTCTAAGAGTTCACAAGGTGTGGGATACGATTGATCCAGGGTCGGATGATGCCGAGAATAATGATGTTGCAATTGCTCTACTGTTTCAAGCAATCCCTGAGAATTTGATCTTACAAGTCGGCCATCAAGAAACATCGAAAGGAATTTGGGAAGCCATAAAGACGAGATATTTGGGTGCCGATAGGGTCAAAGAGGCGAGGCTCCAAACCCTAGCTGCCGAATTCGATAGACTCAAGATGGCGGAAACGGATTCTATCGATGTTTATGCTGGAAAGTTGTCCGAAATTTTGGCAAAGTCGGCCTCCCTTGGGCAGCCCCTAGATGACTCCAAGATGGTCAAGAAATTCCTTAATGGTTTGTCGAGATCGAAGTACATACACATTGTTACGTCACTAGAACAAGTGTTGGATTTAAACAAGATCGATTTCGAAGATGTTGTTGGTCGCTTGAAAGCGTACGAAGAACGAATTAACGAAGAAAGTTTCAATACTACATCAGACAATACTTTGTTATATTCATCTTCTTCCGATCAACAAAATAAGGGATTTTCGGATCAAAGGGGCAGAGACCGCGACTCACGTGGAAAAGGCTGAGGCCGAGGCAGAGGGATCGCTAGAAATTAATATGTTTTAGTTGCGACAAGCCCGGACACTTTGCAAGCAAGTGTCCCAAGAAGTTAATATGTTTTCGATGATGAGCATGATGTAGATGAAACGGTGTTTGTCCACGAAGGTGTTGATTACGTACCTCAAGAAGTGTGCTTGAATGAAAGGAGCTTAATGCCGAGTAAATTGACTTCTGAACCTATGGAAGATCATATGTGGTATCTGGATAACGGTGCAAACAATCATATGTCGAGAAATAAATCTTACTTCTCCAAGTTGAATGAAAATGTGAAAGGCAAAGTAAGATTTGGAGATGGTTCTTGCATTGAAATTAAAGGCAAAGGAACGGTACTTCTTCAAGGCAAGACAGGGGAACAAAAGCTGCTTACCGAGGTCTATTACATACCAGAGCTGAGGAGCAACATACTCAGCCTAGGACAAGCCACATAGGGTGGTTGTGAGGTGAGCTTGAAGGGTGAACACTTGATGATGTATGATAGGAGCGGCCATTTGTCGATGAAAGTTCAAAGGAGTCCAAATCGGCTGTACAAGATCTGCATAAAGCTGGGTGTTCCGATATGTCTTCAAGCCGAGAAGGATTTGAAGATGAGCGAACTTAATGGGAAGGCTATGAAAATCGAAATGGATCATCGGGCAGTTGATGCTGTGAGGACTGAGCTTAGGCAGGTGAATATTGAGATGGAACGGGAGGAAGAGTTGAAGAGGTTAAAGCATCAGAAGATAACTGAAAAGGCAGAACACAGGAGGCTTGCCACTGAGTATGAGCAAAAGAAAACGCAGAGGATCAAGGAAAAAAACAGAGGCTCTGAAATGGAGCATCGTGATGCAAAAGATGTACGAGACAGGGACTGGTCCCATGAGATGGAAAGAGAGCGTACGTCCTCGAGACCGTGACTCTGGCATGGGGGATGTGAGTTAAGAAAGGAACCAAAGTCCATATACAAGGTATGATCGTTCTCACTCAAGTTCTCATGTGCCGAATGACCGGACAAGATCAAAGTCACCTCGAAATCGAAGTAGTGGCGACGAGCAAAGAGCGGAGATCTTGACGAAGCCGTTGGTGCAGACGAAGTTCAAGGAGATGCGAAGTTTGCTTGGTATAGAAGACCTTCCGAGGGTACATTCGGAAATTAAGGGGGAGAATGTTGGTTAATTTTCTTGTTATACTAGGATTATAAGTTTCCTAAATGTTAGGATTTTGGATATGGTATGTTTCCATAATGGTAGTTATCTATTCCTATATGGTTTAGATTTAGTTTATACAAGTTTAGTCTATAAAAGGGGGGCAGCCGGCGAATGCAAAGGTGCCCAGTTTAGATGTTCAGTTTTGAGTTATTTTTCGAATATTAATAAAGTGAGTTGTGCTTTATACGTGTTGTGTTTGAATCCGTTTTTACTTCAATTGGTATCAGAGCAGTTGTTGTTACTTTATCAAGAACCTAATCCTTGAGCCATCTTCACAACAAAAGATTGTCAAATTTGCTGCTGTAATTTACAACCTCAGAAGTGTCAAAATTTCACTCTGAAATTTACCATCGCCGAAAGAAAATTTTGTTCACACTAAGGCATATGGGTAACCGATTTTCAAATGGGTCAAAGGCAAAATCGACAATGGCAGCCCGGTTGATCTTGCTCAACGGAGAGCTTCAAGAATTGTTTTCTCCAATAAAGATAACTAAGTTGCTAATGACAACGTCGGAAACTTTCATATGCAACTCAGATCAAATGCATATTGGGGAGTTTCCTTTAGCCATGAAAGGAGAAGAGCAGCTGCGATCCGGTCAACTTTATTTTGAGCTACTGTTGACTTGGTTGACTAGACGCTGCAGGCCGAGGACATGGCTGCATTGGCCGTTAAAGCTAGTGTAGCTCTGGAAGCCAGTGATGACTTCAGATGTGGTTGTTATTACGAGGGAATAAAACGTCAGGTTGATCCTTTGGTTTTTGTGACTGATAATTATTTGAAGCCACGAAAATATCTTAGCCTTGCCGGCGGCCGGGAAATTCATTATTTGGGGGGAGCGGCCGCCGATGATGCCTGCAGCATTGGCAATGGCAAACGGAAAAGTCAAAACTATAGCATCTGGATTTTCATGTTTTTGTTGCTGGGAACGTTCTTATAGCATCTGGATTTTCTTGCTTTTTCGCAAGGGTTTTGATAGTTCAATTAATTATTTGAATTGAAATATGATTTAATTAAAAAAATGTTTCATGAGCCAGAGGAGTGGAAGGGCGGAGAGGTGGGGGGCGGCTGGTGGAGGCGGGCAGGGGAGAGGGGCAGCGGCTGGTGGATAAGAATGGATGGGAGAAGATGAAGAAGGTATGAGTAAAATAGTTAATTCATATTATATATTTAAAAAACATTTTTTTAATTGAATCAACAGAGTAACGATGTATTTTTCAAACATCAGGGGAGGTAAAGTTGTATTTTAAAACATTAAGGTGGTTATTGGAAATTATGCAAAACACCAAGGGGCAAATGGGAATTATCCCTTTATAATCTTACTGGTTGACCTGAAGTTATATATTTGTATAGAAAGATGCCCAGGCGCAACGGAAACCACGAGCAAGCGGAGACCTTAACCGGCATTTTGGATGGGTAAACTGGAGTACTACAAAATTTTATGGATCAACAGGATAGGCAAAATCAGCCTAGAACCAATCCGGGATCCTAAATTGATGACCAGACAGTTGGAAAGGTTCCTGAGGTTTTGACCACCTGATCTCTCTACTTGGAAAAACATTGTGCTAGCTTTTCAACAACGATTTTTGGTTCCATGGATAAGAGAGTAGGAGGATGAATTCCTGCAACTACGACAGGGAAACATGTCTGTTCCGTAGTATGAGACGAAAAATTCTTTAAGCTGTCAAAGTTTTGCAGTCAGATGGTGGATACAGAAGAGCACCGGATTCGTAAGTTTTTGAAGGGCCTCGGACACGAACTGCAAACTGCGTCGGCACCCAACCCTCTTGTTTCCTATGCGACAGTTGTAGATATAGCTACCCGGGTAGAGGTAAATAAACAAGCTGAGAACACTGCCCGTCAGAACTTTTTGACAAGGGCTGCTAGGCCCTCTACCGATGCTACTACACAACCCGCGACACGGAAAAGAAAAATGCCAGAAAACCCTACCTCATGGTCACTTGCTTGTAAGTACAACAATAAGACAGGGCATCAAGAGTCCAATTGCTGGAGGAATAAGGGCGTCTGTCTGCTGTGTGGCTCGCCAGAACACTCTGTTCATCGGTGCTTCCGTAGGACTATGCCGTCAGCAGCTGAACTCTGGGAATCAAAAAGGCCAAGTTGAATGTCAGAAAAAAAATCGTGAAATTTCAGACCTCCTCTCCAGCAGAATTAAACTTCGCCTAGAAAACACACCAAGCAGCCTCACCTCTTAATAAGCGGGCCAAGGTGGGAAAAATTTTACGAAAAGGATGTCAAAGGGTACTTGGCTTTTGTTTCCATGCAACCAAAAACTCCAACTAAAATAGAGGAATACCAGTAGTACCAAAATTTTATAGATATACCAAATGTCTAGGACTCTTTACCAAATGTCAGCCAACTGAGTTGAAAGAATTAAAGTAGTAGTTAGAAGAGCTTCTCGAACAGGGATTCATCCGGCCCAGTACATCACCTTGACGAATCGGAACCAGAAGTTCCTTCTTGGAGGGGCACTGATGGGTTTCGCCACAGAAATACCATCAGCCGCCGTTTTGGACAAGAAAAACCGACAAAATTTTCTAGACATATTTTTGTATTATAACATAAAATACGTAAAAGAAAACACATTTACCAACCAATGCACAAAAAAATACATATCAAACAAAATGCGGATCATAATTATTAAATGAATATAGTAATATACATCAATATATACCTTCTATTTGCCTATTGTAGGACGAGAAGGAATTGCCAAGGGACGCAAAAAGGTTCTTCGAGATGACATTTATTGAAATCGTTACATAATATATTCTCTTTTTTACACCGTTGATAATATTAAGAGCACGCCCTATGTTTTGATCTCTCACTTGTAGAATCTTAGAAAGTGTATTTGTCATTCCTAAAATTTTCAACATAAAATTTCCAACAATTACAAACTCAAAAGAGTTCATCTTATCAATCAAACCCGATGCAGTATTTTGGATATCTGATTTCTCGCCATCTTCGTATTTTAGTAAGTTTTAGACACATTTTAGTCACTTAGCAGAGAATGACTAAATGTTAAACACCATGTGACAACGTAACAGAGAGTTAGTGTTCTGTAAGCAGGGGCACACTTTGAACTGAATGGCCAAAAATACAACTATACCTACCTATCTGTATAATTTTTTCCGTCGACGTTGGGGGGCACGTGCCCCCCCAGGCCCCCCTTCCCTCCGCCCCGCCGTCCTCTTTGTTAAAAAGAAAGATGGCACGCTGCGGATGTGAGACCGTAGCCGTTTTGCTGAACAGCTACCAGAATAACTTTGACGCGTAAACAACTTTACAAAATCTCTTCCCCTACTTAACTACTTATAATAAATAACAGGTAGGCTTAGTGTGACGTTTGTCACTGTAATGTTTGTCTGTGTGTAAATATTTTAAAGGAAAGTCTTGAGATTATCCCGTATTGGTTTTGGGTCGTGACACTATGTTATATATCTCTATGTATGTATCTATACATATGTAAATATCTGAGTAAATATATGTGTGTGTTACATATGTCTATATATATATATGCGCATACGTATGCATATACACACACACACATACATATATATATATATATATATACACATACATATGTATGTATGTCGATATATGTATTTATTTCTTTATATGTACAGATACATATGCATATATGTCCATATATGAATACACATTCATTATATATTTATTTAGATATGTATGTATCTATACATATCTAATTAGTATATGTATCTATACAGGTATAGACACACACACACACTGTCCTGAGTGTAAAGCGACAAACGTACAAGTTCTGGGTGTATGTTGGAAAAGAAAGACATTTAAAGACCAGAATTAATAGTCACGTGTCTCATCCGCGTCAATTCTCTGACGGATTTCATTACTGACAAAAAAAACGTAAATAATGAAACAAGTTATGGGTACACACTAGGAATGTCAATCATTGGGGTTGTGAGAGACACAAAGGGTATACTTATGGGCACAAAATACCATTTTGCAAAATAATACTTTCGTGGCAGTGCAAAATATGAATAAAAATTCATGAGACTCACTAATTCTGAAATCTAAATTACCTTGCCTTTAGTTAGCCAGGTCAGGTTCTGTATTAATCATTCCATAACTCCAAAACCTGAAAGCTGACATAGCTAGACATTTTTCATAGGGCAACAACCTAGTCTCCAAGCTACTCCATTTGCATCCACACTTAAAGAATTTATATCTTTTGTAACAACTCCAAAAACACTTCTGTATATTCAGGTAACCTGTAAAGAAAACTGTCCAATAATTATACTATATCTGGAATAATTCAGAGTATACCTTGTTGTATCCAGAAATGTGGACAACAAGAGAAAACAAGACAACTAAAAGACTAACAATAATTGTAGCTCCTCAGAGTGCTTTCTACTGTAGTACAAAAGAACAATTATAAAATCCACAATTCATACTTCAGGGCGATTGGGACTCAGGGAGATGGAAGAAAAAAAATACATTCTCCATGAAGCTCCTTAAGCTTTTATCCGAACCACGAATGAACCTGCACAAGAGCAAACACGTTAATCTTTTACACAAATGAAGGAGACAAGGTTAAATCAAACAAAAAAAAAGAAATTAGTCAAAGGGTGTCACGCACATGCAGGAAGAGTAGATATATCTGCAGAAACTGCGCAAGGAATACCCAAATTAGACAGCGCTCCCCTAATTATACCGCATGGGAAGTAGAGATGCATCCCAATGGTTTGTGCTGATTTATTTTCAGACATAGCAGCAGGATCTTGAATCGAACCAGATGTCTCTACAGATGGATCAATTGACATACGAGAAAGCCATCGAAACTTATTGTCTTGCAAAACAAATGTACCCTAAAGAGAGAATGGCACATTAATCATCGGCATAGCTATTAAAAATTTAAGAAGAGATAAAGGAAAGTAATTATAATTTTATTTGGATCTCAAACCCACTCTGTGATTTGTCTTCAAGTTATCTATCTGCTTCTTGAAAAGCTCAGACCAGAAGTCCTTGCATATGAACTTTATAGCCTCCAGATGGTCACTAAACCTTGGTCTATCCATGGTATATCTTGAAAAAGCAAAGAATATGAGCAAAATGAAGCACACACAGTAGGCTAGCAATGCAGAAAACTGAATTATAAGCACCAGATTTCTCACAAGTGGAATAACACATTTTTTATAAACATCATATTCACACGTACCCTTGCAGAACTAGAATATAAAAGAGAAATAACCGGGCGAAATCTTGCTTTCCTTCATGGTTAAAGCAATGTTTTTGGTCATTGCAAGGGTATGGCTGATAGTAGAGCATAATGGAGACAATTGATACATGCTGCCGACTCCACCTACTAGTGGGAATACAACAAGAGTGATGTTTTTGGCAATAACCTATATCCGTCCCTGTACTCTAAGGAGGCTCCAATATCATCCACAAAAACTTCAATACCAAGAACCTTCTTTCCACACAACAGCAGAAGCACATAATTTATCGCCTTTTAACAACTAAATGCTGTTTATCTCTCTAATTCACTTGCTGACCCACAAATTTCGTCCTAACTCTCCAAATATATCCCAAAGAAACAAATCAATAATTATCTGTGGCAACACTTGATTGCGTAAACGCTTGAATAGAAATCACTAGTTTTGTCATTGAATGCTCTATACAATGATTAAATCGAACCAAGTTTGATTCTCATGAAAATATCAGGATTCAAACAACAGTACAAGCAATGATTGTCAAAACAATCCAGAAAGAAGTAATCATAGCTCAAATACACCTAGTTGATGAGGCAAATAATGCTTCTTGTAACATATATTTTCCTCCTGACTATCTATTCTAACCATTACTTCTAACAATTTTACACCTAAAAAGCGCAAAAAATTAAGGCCCAGAAAAAAGGACTATAACAACTTTGCCATTAGTTCAACAGTTACAGAAAGCCGAAATTTCATTCAATTTGAACTGGTCTCCATTCATATGGCATTCATATTTATCACTAAATAATCACGTAAGCAAGAATCTATCTAAATTTCTACACAAGAATGTCCAAGTCATTCCACTAAACAATTACGCAGAATATGAAAACCAAAACCAAAGGCCAAAACATAAATCAAGATATTACATAGACACCGATCGAGAAATTGCAGTCCTCCTTCAAATAAAGAGACCCAAAAAGAAAACCAAAGCTACCTCTCGGAGAGTTGATGGCCAACTTGGAAACCGATGGCTTCAATCCGACGGGCAGCGAGCTCAGTTTTATTAGCATAAAAGCCATTGCAATAAGAAGAGACGATCTCTGTAAGCAGACTCTCCACGCAGCTTTCGGATACCTCTCTCCCCATTCCTTCTCTTCTGGATCTGCTTGCAATTTCGGGAGTATGATTGATAACCAGTTTGACCCTCTTGTCACTTGGATCCAACAATCTGATATAAATCAGCCACAGAAAACCTAGATGAAACTTCACAGGTTATCAGCAGCAGGCCGAATCGCTTATGCTGCTGAAATGGGAAACGGAATTTGGAGTAAATTAAAATACACTATAAGTGTATGCCTCCTCAGTTAGGGATGAGATTCAGTCAGGTGAATTCTAAGGCAAAAAATGAGGCCGTGAATCACAGGCTGCCACGTAGCAATGTTGCCTTGTTTTTTTTTAAAAAAAAATTCTCTCTCATCAATAACATGGCGACGTGGCAGCCTGTGATTCGCGGCCTCATTTTTTGCCTTAGAATTCACCTGCCTGGATCTCATCCGCTTCAGTTAATAAGCGGATGGGACTAGGAAGGACAGAAATGAAGCCAATTATGAGGTTCAATTAGAAAAGGCCACGTGTTAAATGAGACAATTAATCAAAAAAAGATTTTCAGTTCTTTGACCAATAGCTCAAAGACACATGGTAATTAATAACATTATCTCCTGTTTTCGCTTTCCTCCCTCCCCTCATACCTTTTTTCGTTTTTACAGGCAACATCGACTTTCTCCTCTCCTCTTCTCCAGCGACCAAATCGACTTCCCTCCCCTTTTCTTTGGCGATCAAATCGATTTCCCCTCCCCCTTCTTCGACGGCACTTAAATACCCACCAGCGGCAGAGGAGCCAGCGACACTATAACACCCATTTTTGTTTTATGTTTTCTATTTATAGTATTCATTCATATGTTTCGAGCTATAAAAACCAAGTGGTGTTGGTCTGATACGCTCAGAAAACAAAGAAGTGAAAAATGATTCCAACGAAACAAAATCATGTTGGGATTAATTCGAGATACGTGTGATGCGCAGCAAGTTGATAAAGTTTATACGAATTAATCATAAGGTGGACGTTATGTATGATAATATTATATGTCACATATGTCACGTAATAATATTAATTGTTACGTAAAACGTCCACACGTTAATTGATCATCGGGTATACTCTTGGATGTATAGTGTGGTCTAATTGGAAACCCCGAATATGTAGACAGTCATATGGTCAGAGACCGCGATGGATGGGCTCAAAGTGCAACGACCATAAAGTTATGACATATGGTCCCCGAGGGGCGACAACCCACGTGTGGCTAGTAGATAATTATTGGCACAATAATTAAATATTAAGGAAGATAAGGTTGAGTTTTAAATTCATATTTAAATTTGAATTCAGATTTAAATTTGAATTTAAGTTTAAATTTAAATCCTAACCTATCAGATACTTCCATCCCCTCTATATAAAGGAGGAGTCTTCACCTCCTCATACCATCAAATCAAAAACAGACGCATACAGTATAGCGGCCATTACAGTATATTAGAGGGAAGGTGTGCCAAATTTTCTATAAAACCCACACTGCCTAGCCTCTCCATCGGGTAAAGCAGTGAATTGTTGATTCCGTTCAAGGGGTGTATCAGCAATTGGTGGGAGATCGTGAATCCTTGGATGATTCTTCATCAGCCAGAGCAGTTGCAGTGTACGTGTTCACCGTTCAAGGGGTGTATCAGCAATTGGTGGGAGATCGTGAATCCTTGGATCACGCCAGATTCTTCATCAGCCGAAGTAGTTGCAGTGTACGTGTTCAGATTAACAACAGTAATGGAGCAAGATATATTTTCCGCATTTTGTTACTTTGTCCATTGATTCGATTAAATGGTCCTATGCAGGGGTTTATTAAATTAAATCCAACAAGTGGTATCAGAGCAGGCCTAATCGAATCAATTTTGTTAATCTGTTAATGCCAAAAAAAGAAATTTTTTTGGGTCAAAAATCGTTTTCTAAATTCCACCAGTTTTTCTTATTCTGGTGGAATTTCGGTTTTAAGTAAATAAACCCCTTAAACTGACCAAAAGGCTTTCTGGCCTGATGGTAAGCGTTACGGTGTAGGGAGAGGTCAATGGTTCTATTCCCAGCTCCTTAATTTTCGGTTCCAGTTATTTTGCTTTTGTGGAATTCTGGTTGCATTAATATAAAGAAAAACAGGTCTCCTTTAATCACACAAAGTCGTCCTGGCCTAGTAGCCAGCGCCTGGGAGTTTAGCAAAAGGTTAAAGGTTCAAATCCTGCTTAAAGGTTCAAATCCTGCTCCTGACATTCAGTAGCATTTTTGCTCCAGCTATGGGCATCTGGCGGGTCGGGCTGGATTCAGCTCGATCCGGATTCGGCCTAGATTCAGAAAGTCCTATTAAAAAAGGGGGGATTTCAGGTGGGCTGGGCTGTATGGTCCGATTCGGCCCTAATTCAGTTCAGAAGTGCTTCGGCCCAATTCAGATGCAGAATTAAAATAAAAAGGCTGGTTATTTCAATTGGGGCGGGCGGGTTGTGACCCGACCCGACCCGCGCCCCTACCATTTTATTTATTTTATTTTCAGTTTTTGGTTTATTATTGTTATTTTGGATAAAGTAAATAATAATAATAATTTTTATTATTATTATTTAAAGTTTCTTCTAAGGAAAATAGTAATAATAATAAATTTTTTTTATTATTATTTTAAAGTCTCTTTTCAAAGAAAATAATAATAATGATGATGATAATTTAATTATTATTGTTATTATTATAAAGAAAAATAGTAATAATAATAAGTAATTATTATTATTATTTTAAAATTCTTTCAAAGAAAAATAAAGTAAATAATAATGATAATAATTTGATTATTATTGTTATTATTTAAAGCTTATTAAGGAAAACAGTAATAATAATAATAATAAATTCTTGTTATTATTATTGTTATTATTTTAAAGAAATCCAAAATAATAATAATCAAGTGTTAAGTTTAATTTTCGGTTATTGCATTATTTGTTTATATGCATGCAGTTAATTGTTTGTTTATTTATTTATGTCGTTTATGTTTATGCATGTTAATAAATAAATAAATAAATAAAGTTAAGGAACTTAACTCAATAAGGATCCGAATCTTGTTTGACCCGGTTTGACCGAGTTCAACCAAGTTAATTCGATGAGTTAAGTTGACTGAATTAACCAACACTTATCAATCAATACGGTTTATACTCGTGATAGATGACTCATTGAGTTGTGATAAAAACACCGTACACATAGTTTTGTCTAAGAAAGCCGGTACTTAAGCGAGACCACTGTGACTCCACCGGTGGCCTGGAAATTATGTGGAATGGTAATACACCCTTATGGCAAGTGGGTATTACTGAATCGGTTCACTTCACACTCAATGTGATCCATCATAAGGTTATATCACTTGTTATATTGATTGATAAAGATATTGTTTTCTTAAACCGTAAGGAGAATCGAGCCTGGTTCAAGGTGGTTCTTATTTGTGCCGTAAAGGGAATCAAGCTGGTTCGAATTGGTTTAAATAAAACAAAACGGATGTTGGTGTTAAGTATGCATGGGCGTGCAAAAAGGGTCAGTCAGGAAACTGCGGATCATTTAGAACCATAAAATTACGCGACTTAGCAAATGTAGGGCTTTAATATGATCCCCTTAAAGTGCGGCAATCATATCATCGCCACTATATTTGTTATGATCATGAAGGGCATGTATGTGTTGGAGGCGATCATTGACCGGCCCAAAGGAAGGTGTGATTGTCAAAAATACATATGAGCATGGTAGTGGACCCAAATAGGGCCGGCGGCGAAGCTTTAAATGCATAGGTTAACTCATCGGCCCAAAGGAATGTGGTTAACCCGTGCTTGGAGAGCCGTCATATTGACCACTACACCCAATCGTTGGAAGGTGTTGGGATGACTCCAAAGAGCCCCAATATTGGAAGACAATTGGTAGATGGAATCAGGGTTCTATTTTGATATTTGTTTTTATGCAGTTTAAAGATTACACGTGTTGCGTATTTAAGTCCGTTTCTTGTTTGCTTTTCAGCAATAATGTCTAACATTAAGGATATTCCTACAATGAACGGTTCAAACTATAAGCAATGGAAAGGTCAATTTGAGATCTTTCTGGGGATTGCTGATCTAGACAATGCGTTACAGATAGATCGTCCAGCTGTGCTAATAGACGAAAGTACCAGTGAGAAAAAATCTCACATGGCACGCTGGCTACGATCAAATCGCATGTGTCTTATGATCATGCAAAAGACTATCCTCAAATGCTTCAGGGGACACGTTTCTGAGTCCACGACGGCTAAAGAATTTTTAGCCGATCTCGAGCAAAGAGATGTAAAGAATGAGAAAGCCGAGGTAGGCAATCTCTTAAAGAAACTTTGCTCGAAACAGTACCATGGAATCGACAGCATAAGGGTGCATAAAGTTATGAATGCTGTCACCATCAAGTTCGGTGGTAAGAAACGCAAAGCTGCGGAAATGGTTAATGTGCAAAAGGCAAGTCAAAAGGAAAAGGGGGTGCCTACTACTGACACACCCAAAAGCATGACTTGTTTCTTTTACAATAAGGAAGGACATTTAAGGAAGAATTGTACCGGTTATATATCTTGTCTCAGGAAAAAGGGTACATTCTTAGTTTGTTCTGAAGTTAATTTTGTTTCGGATATAGCCACTTGGTGAGTCGATACGGGAGCCACGACTCACTTATCTGTGACTATGCAAGGTTGCCTAACCCATAGAAAACCAAGAGACGATGAAAGATACATCTATTGGGGAAATGGCAGCGACATAAAGGTTGAAGCCATTGAGCATTTCAGATTGTCGTTGACATCCGGTTTCTATCTAGATTTGCATGACACTTTTGTAGTACCATCGTTTAAACGAAATCTTATTTCGTTTTATCGATTGGATAAAAGTGGATATTACGGTTATTTTGGAAATGGAAATTTCCAACTTTATCATGCTTCTAGATTGATTGGTCACGGTATAATGTCCGAAATTGATAAATTTTATTCAATAAATGTTGCTTCACATTAGGAAACCTTGCATGTTGTAACGCGAAACGTTAAAGCAAAATTAACTCATGAGAATTCAGGATCACTTTGGCATCGACGTTTAGGACACGTGTCTAAAAAAACAGAATAGAACGTCTTGTCAAAACAGAAATTCTCAATCCTTTAGGCTTAACCGACTTAGAGTCGTGTGTATTTTGTGCTAAAGGAAAACAAACTAAAGTCCGAAGATATGAAGCAAATCGTGCAAATAGTCCATTAGAGTTGATTCATACCGATATTAGTGGCCCATTTCATCCGGTTACTCGAAATGGCCACTCTTATTTTATCACCTTTATTGATGACTATTCGCGATATGGCCACATATTCTTGATTAAAGAAAAAGCGCAAGCAGTAGACATGTTCAAATCCTTTAAAGCTGAAGTTGAGTTATAGCTCAACAAAAGGATTAAAGCCGTCAGATCGGACCGTGGGGGTGAATACTACGGTCGATATGATGAATCAAGAGAACAGTATCCAGGACCATTTGCTAAATACCTAGAGGAAAACAGAATCGTCCCTCAGTACACCATGCCTGGGTCACCAAGCATGAATGGTGTAGCTGAAAGACGAAACTGTACACTTATAGACATGGTGCGTAGTATGATGAGTCAAACTACGCTA
Organism: Eustoma russellianum; assembly: GCA_036186865.1. Lineage (NCBI taxonomy): Eukaryota > Viridiplantae > Streptophyta > Magnoliopsida > Gentianales > Gentianaceae > Eustoma > Eustoma russellianum. The sequence goes on from AP025045.1 coordinate 33,085,009, forward strand.
CCATTATTCCTTTGGGGAGAAGCGCTTAAAACCGCAGCTTACATCCTCAATCGAGTACCAACTAAAGCAACGATAAGGACCCCTTATGAGTTACGGACTAAGCGTAAGCCTAGCCTTAACCACATAAGGGTTTGGGGCTGTCCAGCAGAGGCAAAGCCTTACAGACCAAATGAAAGAAAGCTAGAAACCAAAACAGTTAGTTGCTATTTCGTTGGTTACTCGGAAAGGTCACGAGGGTATAAATTCTTTGATTCCACAAGTAAAGTGTTTTTCGAGACAAATTCGGTAAAGTTCTTTGAGGATGCTTTGGTTCCGGAGGGGAATGATTTACATCAGCAGATCGTCGAGTTAGATGAGGCACACTCAGATGCGACAAAAATGCGAATCGAACCATCTTTTGGGGAGATAGCATCAGCGATACCCGCACCTGAGGTATCTCATCCCAGTAGTGACGCTCCACAGGAACAAGTTCATGTTCCTGAGGAAGTTACTGAAGAACCCGATGAATTGCCAGCTGATGCAGTTCAGGTATCCCAAGAACAAGTGCCCCTAAGGAGATCCACTCGTGAACGGAGAAACCCCATACCTAGTGACTATGTGGTATATCTCCAAGAGCACGAATTCGATATTGGTATGTTGGACGACGATCCCGAAAACGTCCAGCAAGCATTGCAATGTCGAAATAAAGAAAAATGGATAAAATCCATGGAAGAAGAGATAAAGTCTATGCACGACAACAAGGTATGGGATGACGTCTCGTTGCCTAAAGGTTCGAAACCTGTTGGTTGCAAATGGATATTTAAAACCAAACGGGATTCAAAAGGCAACGTAGAACGATATAAGGCTCGACTTGTTGCTAAAGGGTTTACCCAAAAGGAGGGCATAGACTATACAGAAACCTTCTCTCCAGTATCAACGAAGGATTCCTTTCGGATAATCGTGGCTTTAGTGGCACACTTAGATCTTGAGCTACATCAGATGGATGTTAAGACTGTATTTTTAAATGGAGAACTCGACGAAACCATTTACATAGTTCAACCACCTCAATTCGAGGTGGGAGATCCAAAAGGCATGGTTTATCGACTAAAGAAATCCATCTACGGGCTCAAGCAAGCGTCTCGATAGTGGTACTTCAAATTCGCCAAAGTGGTTGTCTCCTTCGGTTTTGAGGCAAACCAAATTGACGAATGCGTATATCACAAGTTCAGTGGGAGCAAGTTCATACTTATGATTTTGTGCGTAGATGATATATTGCTTGCAACAAACGATGTAAACATGTTGAGCGAATCCAAAGTCTTTCTGAAAAAGCATTTCGAGATGAAAAACCTTGGTGAGGCCTCATATGTGTTGGGACTTGAGATACGGAGAAATCGTACCCAAGGTATCTTAGGTCTCTCACAACAGGCATACATCGAAAAGGTGTTGAAGCGGTATAGCATGGATAAGTGTAAACCACTTAATACCCCTGTGGCAAGAGGAGATAAATTCAGTCTGAAACAATGTCCCCAAAGAGAGTTTGAATGTTCAGAGATGAGGAATATTCCCTATGCTTCGGTAGTAGGGAGTATAATGTATGCTTAAGTATGTACACGACCAGACTTGGCATTCATTACGGAATGTTAGGCAGATACCTCTCTGATCCAGGCAAGGATCACTAGACCGCAGCAAAAGAGGGTGCTAAAATATTTACACGAAACAAAACAAACGTACTGACGTATCGGAGATCTGATAAGTTAGAGATCACTAGATATATAGATTCCGATTTTGCTGGATGCTATGATAGCATGAAATCGACCTCAGGCTATGTGTTTACACTAGCCGGAGGTGCGATCTCATGGAAAAGCACGAAACAGACCTTACTGGCGTTCTCCACTATGGAGGCGGAATTCGTAGCTTAATTTCAAGCATCCAATCAGGCGATATGGCTTCGCAATTTCGTCACAGGGCTGCGGGTATTGGAGACTATCTCATCTCCAATGAGGATTTACTGTGACAGTAAAGCTGCGGTGCTATATTCAAATAACAACCGGAGTTCATCTAAAGCAAAATACATAGAGATGAAGTATCTGGCTGTTAAAGAAAGAATTCAGAGTGGTCTGATCAGTATTGAGCATATCAGTACAGACTCTATGGTGGCCAACCCTTTGATAAGGCCGTGGAACCGGGTGTGTTTCACAAGCATGTTCGCCATATGGGTCTTAGTCTAGTTGAGGATGTTTTATCCTAGTGGGAGTCTGTGAGGTTTTTCTTGTGCTCAATAAAGTTGTATATTTCAGACATACAATATAATGTACATTCCGGTTATATTAAAGTTTTTCTGCAGAAGTAATGTACATCAAGCAGTCACGACATACATTCTGAATTCTATTGATCTCGCTAAATAGGGCCAAGTTGGAATTAGATATGTATGATCACCTAGCATATTAATTCCACACTACATATCCATTTCAGTATCCATGTCATTCAGTGGAATGTTAGTATCATGATTTAAGAGGGACTAGTCATTGATTCAATGTGGCGACGTGCGGCTTAAGTCTTTTGCTAACATTTGCTAATGGACTGGAAAAGGAAAGACACACTAAGGGACATAAGGTATATGAGCTCAAAAGGGTGACATATAATCTTTAAGATACATACATAGTCCAAGTGGGAGATTGTTGGGATTAATTCGAGATACGTGTGATGCGCAGAACGTTGATAAAGTTTATACGAATTAATCATAAGGTGGACGTTATGTATGATAATATTATATGTCACATATGTCACGTAATAATATTAATTGTTACGTAAAACATCCACACATTAATTGATTATCGGGCATACTCGTGGATGTATAGTGTGGTCTAAATGGAAACCCCGAATATGTAGACAGTCATATGGTCAGAGACCGCGATGGATGGGCTCAAAGTGCAACGACCATAAAGTTATGACATCTGATCCCCGAGGGGCGACAACCCACGTGTGGCTAATAGATAATTATTGGCACAATAATTAAATATTAAGGAAGATAAGGTTGAGTTCTAAATTCATATTTAAATTTGAATTTAAGTTTAAATTTAAGTTTAAATTTAAATCATAACCTATCAGATACTTCCATCCCCTCTAGGAGGAGTCTTCACCTCCTCATATCATCAAATCAAAAACAGACGCATATAGTATAGCGGCCATTACAGTATATTAGAGGGAAAGTATGCCAAATTTTCTATAAAGCCCACACTGCCTAGCCTCTCCATCGGGTAAAGCAGTGAATTGTTGATTCCGTTCAAGGGGTGTATCAGCAATTGGTGGGAGATCGTGAATCCTTGGATCACGCCAGATTCTTCATCAGCCGGAGCAGTTGCAGTGTACGTGTTCAGATTAACAACAGCAATGGAGCAAGGTATATTTTCCGCATTTTGTTACTTTGTCCATTGATTCGATTAAACGGTCCTATGCAGGGGTTTATTAAATTAAATCCAACAAATCAAACTAAGAAGCAGATTAAATCTGCTGACAGAAGAAGGTCCGGGAGTCCGACTGGTTTACAAGTGAACTTTAAAGAACAGATGGCTCGGGCCCTATTGCATAGTGATGCAACTAAAGGTCGGAGAGTGTGAGCATGCCAACAGAACCCAATCAAGAGCCGGCATACGGTGGTAATTCTGTCTTCAGGAGTTGTGCAAGTCCAGTAAGACAGAGGACGGAGAAGCTCCCTTCCAACGATCTCGAAGTATCCGAGTCATCATCAAAACTGCCTCAAGGCTTAAAGAGAACACCTTAAAATCTAAGCTATATCACTAACCACAAGAGCTTTTATCCATTTGTCGAAGGGTTGCTACGCCGATGGCTCCTCTGCCGCTGGTGAGTGTTTAAGTGTCGTCGGAGAAGGGGAGGGGAAGTCGATTTGGTCGCGGAAGAAGGGGGAGGGGAAGTAGATGTCGCCTGTAAAAACAAAAAAGGGAATTGGGGGGGGGGGGGGGGGCCGAAAACAGGGGATCAGGTTCCAAGGACACGTGTTAATAAGACACTCGAAATTAGCTGATTCGGAACGTCCGAATATTAGCAGGAGAGGTGTTGATAAATCTATGTGGACTACTGTCATTGGATGCAGGAAATTCAATAATGCTTCAATATATATAAAATTTTAAATTTGTGGAATTTCAATAAAATGATATAAATAATGAACCAATTAATTTTAAATTTGATTTTTACAGAGTTATTTGGCATGTTATCTTTTTCTTTCTTAGAATTTGCACCAAATATTATAAATATTGAAACTGCGCATCTTAAACTTATTGGGTATTTTGTCATTTTAAACATAAGTATTGGAATTACACATCCAGCCGCTATGACCTGACCTTCTAGAGCAGGTAAGTGGATGTTAATTGTCAAACTTTTCTCAAATTTGAATAAATTGTATAATTTTAATACTTATAGACGTTTGAAATAACAAAAATACCCCCTATGTCTAAAAAGAGAACTATTCCTCTTCTTTTAACCATATCATTCTTTTCTCATTCTAATTTACATCAGTTTTTGCATGAAACATCACTCCCCCACCTTCAAATCCTCCTCCTTCTTCTCAGGGTTGGGATCTCCTCACCCCCACTTTCCTCACCCCCTTTGTGACCGCGCGACACGTGGCAGCAAGAGAGGGTGTTGGGGCTAGATGAGGGTCACCTACATCTAGCCTCACCACCTCTCCTTGCTGCCACGTGTCGTGCGGTCACGCGTCACCGCACTCCTTTGTGGTGAGGGGATCCTATCCCTTCTTCTCATGGTTGTCCCTCCCCTTTCTTTTCCTCATTGCCAGCATGCCCCCTCATCTCTTTTCTCATGCCCGCCCCTCCCCCATATTTAAATACCCCTCTTCTTTCTCACGGCTGCCCCTACCCCCACCCCTGTTGGATACAATCAATCCTGTACTAAGACACAGTCGTTTAGTGTGTGCGTATTGAATAACAAAATAAACCAAACCCGGGGCGAGTCGAGGACTCTGTCCTTAAGACGTATTGCGTCGGTATACCGTGCCCAACCGGCGTTAGCAACCGTCTCTCAGGATACAACGGGTACATGTTCAGTTGAGCGGCACTGCTGAACTTGAACCGCTTCGAACTTTCGAGTGTCCTGACTTCTCTTGGACGGGATACAGACCTTGAATGCTATGAATGCAGAGAAATTGTATGCTACGAATGCCAAAATTAATTGTGTGTCTAGAATGCATCCCTAGCCCTGTTTATATAGGGGAGTCGGTTGGAGAACAGGTTACCGTGTCCATTGGATCAAAACCGTAGTTTAATTTAGGCCGTTAGATGAAAACCTCCCACCTAGATTAGGAAGGTTTAATCTCAGCCTTTAGATCAAAAACTGATTCGCAGGTTTAAACCTGGAGCGTTAGATGGAAACCACATTCGGTTGGGCGGTTAAGACAGTTTAAATCTCGGCCGTTAGATTAAAGCTGCCTCTTCCACTACCGTTAGATCATACCAGATTGATCTTATCTTATGTAGGAGGATAGTGTTTGTTTCAAGTTTGAAACACAATTGCACAACAGACAGGATTCTGCACGCTGTCCAACATCGATCGATCACATCGATCGATCGATGTGATCGATCGATGTACTCAGAATCACTTCGAACCCTTCTGTCCAACTTCGATCGATTACTTTGATCGAACGAAATAACATCGATCGATCGAAGGGATCGATCGATGTAAGACAGAATCATTGAGGCTCTCTGATCAACTTCGATCGATGACATCAATCGATCGAAGTGACATCGATCGATCGATGTCATCGATCGATGTCCGTCAGAAGCTTTCCATCGCCACATGGACACATCCAATGTGGTATTCCTCCACGAGGTGACACGTCATCCATCCACAACGTTGTCCATCCACTTTGAGCATAATTTCTCATTCACCCGATATCGTGATTGAGTGATACCACCGCCAAAATTAACTACTCGTTACGTAGATAATTGAAGACTTATTAGTTTTTTCGATTTTCATTATCGGAAACTCATTAAGCTCAAAGTACGTTGGTCAACCAAGTTTTGCAACCTTCATTAACGGGCCAAAGCCCAAACCTTTAAATCTCCAACAATCCCCCACATGAATGGAAATTAATGCAAATGCATATGCAGACTCTAACGAGAAGTCAAACAAGAAAATACTGCATCAGAAGAGGTAGCTTCTGGCTTTGAACCTTTCATAGTGATGTACCATCGGATTCACTCGGCTAAATAGTGACTTGATGTCTTGAACCAGTCAGCCTTTGTTGTGAACCTAGACAATGGTACTCACACAATATTTTCTTTAACACCCTTTTGTTCTCATGGTTGTGTTCGTTTTGGCCATGAACAACCTGGTTTCAGAAAGTGTTTTAGAGAAATCTTGCCTCCTAGACTTTCTCATAGAAGCGGCCTCACTTCACACTTACATAGGTGATTCCTATCAAGAGTATTCTGTCATACTCCACTTGACGTATCAAGATATAGGACATCATTAAAAGCTTTAGCTTACCCTGATTACTTTCTGCAGACAGCACTTTTACATGACGGAAGGAGTAAGTGCTAACTGAATCCTCATAACTTAGTTGTCCCATTGAACCAAGATTCTGGGATCTCCAATCAACAAGGTTGGGTTACCATTACAAATATTCTTGCATTATGGGCTTTAGTCCCATTCCGTTTGTCAATCTTGACATCTGATCTCTAGGCAAGCCTTTTGTAAGCGGATCCGCAAGATTCTCCATTGATTTTATATAATCAATGGAAATCACGCCATTAGAGATCAACTGTTTAATGGTGTTATGTCTTCGACGTATGTGTCGTGACTTACCATTGTAGATGCTGCTTTGAGCACGTCCTATAGCTGACTGACTATCACAGTGTATGCTAATAGGAGCGATCGGCTTAGGCCAGCAAGGAATATCTTCTAGGAAATTCCAAAGCCACTCAGCCTCTTCCCCAGCTTTATCCAGCGCGTTGAACTCAGCTTCCATAGTAGACCGAGCTATGCTCGTTTGTTTCGTGGATTTCCACGATACAGCGACACCACCAACAGTGAACAAGTATCCACTGGTGGACTTAGAGTCCTTACTGTCTGATATCCAATTTGCATCGCAATATCCTTCTAATACTGCTGGATATCTCGTGTAATGTAATCCAAGATTCATTGTGTATTTCAGATACCTCATCACTCTATTAAGAGCTTTCCAATGATCATCACTTGGATTACTAGTAAACCTGCTCAACTTGTTTACTGAACAAGCTAAGTCTGGTCTTATACAATTCATTATGTACATCAGACTTCCAATAACCTGAGAGTATTTTAATTGAGCTACAGGTTCGCCTCGATTCTTCCTTAAGTGTATACTTAAGTCAAGTGGGGTCTTTATCGGTTTTGTTTCAAACATATTGAACCTCCTGAGAACAGATTCAATATAGTGAGTTTGCGACATAACAAGACCATCAACCATCCGAGAAATTTTAATCCTCAGAATAACATTGGCAACCCCCATGTCCTTCATATCAAAGTTTTGTGTTAACATCTTGTTTGTACTCAAGATGATGTCACGAGTACTGCCCATGATTAGCATATCATCTACATAGAGACATACTATCACATAGGCACTTGGTGTGCTTTTGATGTACACACACACTTGTCGCACTCATTGATCCTGAAGTCATTTGACATCATTACCTGATCAAACTTTAAATGCTATTGCTTGGGTGCTTGTTTGAGTCCATACAAAGACTTAACAAGTCTACATACTTTCTTCTTTTGTCTTGGAACAACGAACCCCTCGGGTTGTTCCATATAAATCTCTTCCTCTAACTCACCATTAAGAAAGGCAGTCGTTACATCCATTTGATGGATTTCTAAATCATAGACTGCAGCAATGGCTACTAGCATCCTTATGGAAGTGATCCTAGTCACCGGTGAGTAGGTGTCAAAGAAGTCAAAGCCTTCTTTCTGTCTATAGCCCTTGGCTACTAACCTGGCTTTATATTTTCCAATAGACCCATCCTCTTTAAGTTTCTTCTTGAAAATCCACTTGCAACCAAGTTGTTTACTTCCAGGTGGAAGGTCAACCAACTCCCAAGTGTGATTTTGAAGAATCGAGTCTATTTCACTGTTAATTGCCTCTTTCCAGAATGGAGCTTCTGGAGTTGACATTGCCTCGGAAAAATTCATTGGCTCATTTTCTACCATATAGGTTAGAAAATCTGGTCCAAAAGACGTCGGTATTTTGGCTCGTTTGCTTTGACGAGGTTCCTCAGTCTCTTGAGGAATCGTCTCACGCATTCGCTTACTCGTGCTATCTTCTTCACTGTCTTTGTCTTTCTTCGGAAAGACATTTTTAAAGAACACTGCATTCCTTGATTCCATGACAATATTTTCATGTATCTCGGGAATGTTCGATTTGTGCACTAAGAAACGATATGCACTACTATTCGTTGCATAGCCGACGAATATGCAATCAATTGTTTTAGGCCCAATTCTCACTTGTCTTGGTTTAGGTACAACAACCTTCGCCAGATACCCCCACACTTTCAAGTATTTTTAACTAGGCTTATAGCCTTTCCAAAGTTCATATGGGGTTTTATCCGTCTTTTTGGACGGAATCCTATTTAAAATGATGTTGACTGAGAGAATTGCTTCCCTCCACAAGTTCTGCGGTAAACCCGAACTTATCAACATAGCATTCATCATCTCTTTTAGAGTACGGTTCTTGCGTTCAGCAATACCATTTGATTGAGATGAATATGGTGCAGTCGTTTGATGAATAATGCCATGTTTTCATTAAACGATGCGTCATATTCGCCACCTCTATCACTACGAATTGCTTTAATTCGTTTGCTAAGTTGATTCTCAACTTCATTTTTATAATCCTTGAACGCATCAAGGGCCTCGTCTTTGCTACTTAGCAAGTATACGTAACAGTATCTAGTGCAATCGTCGATAAAAGTTACAAAGTACTTTTTACCTCCTCTTGTTTGCACAAACTTTAAATCACACAAATCTGTATGAATTAAATCCAACGATTCAGTGGTTTGTTTTGTTGAAGGAAATGGTGCTTTTGTTACTTTCGCTTCAACACATACTTGACATTTTCCTTTATTACTAAAGTCCAGTTTGGGCACTAAGTCAAGATTAATCATTCGTTGTATTGACTTGTAATTAACATGTCCCAAACGAAAATGCCATAAACAAGAAGACTCAAGCATGTAAGCAGAAGAGGAAAAAATTTTATTAGCCTCGGAGGGCGCAACTTTCTTGGGTACAATTGTCATAACATTTAATTTGAACATGTTATCAGAAAGATACCCCTTTTCCCAAATACACCCCATTCTTAGAAAGTGTAAATTTGCTTGCCTCAAAAACAAACTTGAACCCATGAGTGACTAGCAGCGCGCCAGAAACCAGATTTTTCCTTATATCAGGAACATGCAGCACATTCTGCAGGGTCAACTCCCTTCCTGAGGTCAGTTTCAGGATCACCTTGCCCAATCCTTCGATCTTTGAGCTGCTGGAGTTTCCCATGAAAAGTTGCTCATTGTTTGTCGTGGGCACGTATTCCCTGAACATAGCCCTGTTCGCACAAACATGTCGAGTGGCCCCTGTGTCCACCCACCACTCCCGCGGGTTTCCCACTGCGTTGCACTCGGTCACCACCGCGTAGAGGTTCATGTCTTCCATTGCGCCGACCAGATTTGCTTTCGCTTTATTTTGATTCTGAGTCTTTTTGGGCTTTCGGCATTCACTGCTTCGATGCCCTGGTTTTCCACAATTATAACACTTACCTGTGAACTTCTTTGCAATTTCCTTACCCTTGACGTTCACGCCCAAAGTGTTATTTTTCTTTCTGTTCTTTGCCTCAGCAACATGAGCCTTGGCTTGACCAAATGATGTGGACGACTTTCTTTCTGCACGACGATTGTCCTCCTCAATACAAAGACGGACAATCAAATCCTCCATTTTCATCTCCTTTCGCTTGTGTTTGAGATAGCTCTTAAATTCCCTCCACGAAGGAGGCAGCTTCTCAATCACAGCCGCAACCTGGAAAGATTCACTGAGCGTCATGCCCTCCTCTTCCATCTCAGATACCAACATCTGTATTTCTTCCACCTGCGAAATTACAGTTTTGGCATCTAACATTTTATAGTCGAGAAATTTTCCAACTATCAATTTTTTCGTACCAGCATCTTCTGTGCGATACTTTTTATCTAAAGCCGACCACAAAGCTTTTGCAGTTTTATAAGTACAAAACACGCCATAGATAGTATTATCTAGGCAACTCAGAATCAAATTTAAACAACAAAAATTTGTATACGCCCAAGCCTCAACACCCAAGGCGTTCTGCATATTTTGTTGTTGATCCTCCACAGGCTCAACCACGGGTGGATCCTCGCTCAGCATTCTGGCCAATCCCAGCGCTGTGAGGTAGAACAGCATCTTCTGCTGCCACCTCTTGAAGAAACTGCCAGCAAACTTTTCCGGTTTCTCCACATGAGCAGCAGTGGTAGCCGGGTTCATCTGAGGCCCTCCAGTTGGTGCCAACGGAACCGTGTTGAACTGCGGTCTGGCAGCAACATTGTTTGCCCCTTCTGGTGCAGACACGGAGTGAGCACCATTAAATCCTTGAACAGAGTTTGAGCTCTCATGTTCCATTCCTGTTCAGTTCGATCAAAACGTACATATAAGAACAAAATCAGGTTCAAGAAATAAGTAGAAGTAGACTGCAAATCAGTAAAGCACTGGTTTGCGTAAATAAAAAAAAGCAGTACAGGAAGTAATTGAATAAATACGTCTTAAGATTGTTGGATACAATCAATCCTGTACTAAGACGCAGTCGTTTAGTGTGTGCGTATGGAATAACAAAATAAACCAAACCCGGGGCGAGTCGAGGACTCTGTCCTTAAGACGTATTGCTCCGGTATACTGTGTCCAACCGGCATTAGCAACCGTCTCCCAGGATACAATGGGTACCTGTTCAGTTGAGCGGCACTGCTGAACTTGAACTGCTTCGAACTTTCGAGTGTCCTGACTTCTCTTGGACGGGATGCAGACCTTGAATGCTATGAATGCAGAGAAATTGTATGCTACGAATGCCAAAATTAATTGTGTGTCTAGAATGCATCCCTAGTCCTGTTTATATAGGGGAGTCGGTTGGAGAACAAGTTACCGTGTCCGTTGGATCAAAACCGTAGTTTAATTTAGGCCGTTAGATGAAAACCTCCTATCTAGATTAGGAAGGTTTAATCTCAGCCTTTAGATCGAAAACTGATTCGCAAGTTTAAACCTGGAGCGTTAGATGGAAATCTCGGCCGTTAGATTAAAGCTGCCTCTTCCACTACTGTTAGATCATACCAGACTGATCTTATCTTATGTAGGAGGATAGTGTTTGTTTCAAGTTTGAAACACAACTGCACAACAGAAAGGATTCTGCACGCTGTCCAACATCGATCGATCACATCGATCGATCGATGTCACATCGATCGATCGATGTGATCGATCGATGTACTCAGAATCACTTCGAACCCTTCTGTCCAACTTCGATCGATTACTTTGATCGAACGAAGTAACATCGATCGATCGAAGGGGTCGATCGATGTAAGACAGAATCATTGAGGCTCTCTGATCAACTTCGATCGATGACATCGATCGATCGAAGTGACATCGATCGATCGATGTCATCGATCGATGTCCGTCAGAAGCTTTCCATCGCCACATGGACACATCCAATGTGGTATTCCTCCACGAGGTGACACGTCACCCATCCACAACGTTTTCCATCCACTTTGAGCATTAATTTCTCATTCACCCGATATCGTGATTGAGTGATACCACCGCCAAAAATTAACTACTCGTTACGTAGATAATTAAGGACTTATTAGTTTTTTTGATTTTCATTATCGGAAACTCATTAAGCTCAAAGTACGTTGCTCAACCAAGTTTTGCAACCTTCATTAACGGGCCAAAGCCCAAACCTTTAAATCTCCAACACCCCCTTCATACACCATTCTTTTTAGCTATGTCACCCTCACCTCCCCCTTCCTTATGTCCATGCCTCCCACCGTCTCCTCCCTAGCCTCTTCCCCCTAGCAGCAATAGGGCTCACAGACCCATCCAACAAACTCAAATGACCTTCTTTGTAGGTTAGTTATATTGCAGAGTTGCTTTTTGTCCTCCCCAACTATACTTTTGCCTCTGTCCACCATTGGCTCCCTATGGGCATTTGGTTTCCCAGACACTAAGCTTTTATTCTGTGGTTGCACTTTCAAAGCATTATTGATTGAAATTCCTTTTTGTGCATTGGTTTTGCTAGTCTCCCCTACTCCTTTGACGTGGAAGAGAACGTCACTCCTAACCCATATTTGGGACTTGCTCAAACAATCTCAAACCTCCTGCAAGTTGAAACATTGTACTTCCTTCGGTTCCTTCCAACACTCCAAACCTTGAGCCAGATGGAATTCCAACGGCTTCCTCTCCACCTTTATGCCATTCGAATTGAACAGGTTGTTTATGATAGTTTTGCTTCACATAAGCAGGTCCACGCGAACTAGATGGCATGCCAACATGTCTTCCTCCTTGCACATTCACATTCTGCCTTGTTAATCGTAGCGCCCCGCTCCCGTACCCTAGCATAGGGAACAGTGCACCCGCCGTATCTCGCTGAGAAAAATACAAGGCGTCGTTCAAACTTCTTACACGTCTGAAACAACGCAGAAATTTTTCGCGAAAACGGTAAATAAAAGTCCAAATTCAATTCATAAATGATCCCATCATAAAAATAAATCAGAGTTAGGGCTGACAAACCCGATATGTCAAATGTAAAAAAAAAATCTGATAAAACGAAATAAATATGAAAATCATAAAGTCATGTCCCAAATGAAATATCTCCAAGCTCACTCGCCCCAGCTCGCACAGTCAGACTCGTCTTCTACAAAAATATACTCGAACTCAGGCTCACCTGTGGAAGGAGAAGTAGGGGGTGAGTGATTTGGGAAAATCACCCGTAGGTTACCCGTCTAATCCCAGAAAGGAACCATACTTACAAAATACATAGGCACGCAAAGAAAATAACAATAAACGTATAAAGAAATAAAGAACCACATTAACCGAAACATAAAATAAACACTCACTTGTCCAATCGAATGCAATGCGCAACTTCATGATGCATGTTTCTTCTTCCTATCGTGTCACACGGAACAAAATCACTATCCCACGCAAAATGTTCTTCTTTTTTTTCCCATGATATGCTATGCATGACCCGGGTCCTACTTTTCGCTCCGTAACGTGGAGTCAGCGCACATCGCTCCGTAACGTGGAGTCAGCGGACAACGCTCCGTAACATGGAGTCAGCGGACAACGCTCCGTAACGTGGAGTCAGCGGACATCGTTCCGTAACGTGGAGTCAGCGGACAACGCTCCGTAACGTGGAGTCAGCGGACATCGCTCCGTAACGTGGAGTCAGCGCCCCGAAGGGATGCAATGCAATGCACGTGCCATGAATGTTCCACACACATAATCTATAATCCGGCGCATCCATGCTCCTATATATACCCGCGCCTATACACGTGCATATATACTTACATGTATACCCCCATTTTATTAAAGTGTATTAATACTCATATATATACCCGCGCCCATACACGTGCATATATACTCGTAGGAATACCTCTATTTCATTTGTATTATTTTTTATTTAGTTAAATATATTTTTCTTATATTTTTCCAGTATTTATTTACTAGTTATTAATTTTTTTCATCCACTTTCATCACTTTAATTATTGAGAATGTCATGAAAATATTGTTAGTCATCACTTCTATCTTACCTAGCTTCTATTAAATTTTCCGTGACTTTATACTATTTTTTCCTATTTATTTCATATTTACTACCTAATTATTTTGACTAATTAAATTAATGCAACTTCAGAAATTAGGTAAAAATATTTTAGTTTTAGTATTTTATACTTTCTAGAATTTAATAATAATTTTCTAGAATTTATTTATATTTTTCTGGAATTTTTAAACTAATTCTAATTAATTAATTACTATTTATTCATTTTCAGAATTTAATTAATTTTTTAAATTAATTAAATGTTTTTTTTTCTCTGGTCTGGCCCGCCTCCCAATACCTTTCTGCGCCTGCCAGTCCCATCTGCCATCCTTTTATTATTATTATTATTTGTTTTTTTAAATCTTAATTTCTTCAAAAATTCATAACTCCTTCGTTTTAACTCCGATTGACCTCAAATCGGTTGCATTTTTCTCATTATAACGAGACGCATCCAACGGAACCGGACACTTCAGCGCGTGTCCGGGACGCGCCGTCAGGGGCGCGCGTGGGTCCCACGTGCCACCTCTGAAACGCGCATGTTTTGCGCATGCACCGCCGTCCAGACCCACTTTTCGATTTCCAGTTTAATTCCGACCTAATTTCCGGGATATGTGACCTATTTCTAAGGCTAATCATGCAGTTTTCCCCCTAATCGCATAAAGAGTCAATCTTTTAAATTTATTTCAACCCGTACAATCAACACCTTTTGCACACATACATATACTCAATCGTACAACATCAAAAGCATGCATATATATAAAAGTAAAATGAAAGTAAAACAAAAATAAAAGAAAACAACGCAAGTATGATTCAAACACGAGGTGCGGGCAATCCGAGAAGAGGGGAAGGTAACCTACCTCGTTCGGCGATTATCTCCTACGCAAAAATTCCTTCTTCTACCTTTCTTTCCGTCACTCGGCTACCTAGTGATGCAAGATGTTGAAACAATATTTTTTATATAGGAATGGTTGAAATTCGCTTGGTAGGGGAAATATTAGGATTCTTAATATATAATTTTTATTTCTCTTCTCCTGTGGGTGTGCTGCTGGCGGCAGCAAGAAATAGGGGGGATTTGGGGAGGGGCGGCTGTAGCTTAAAAAAAAGAGAGAATAGGGTTTAGGGATTTGATGTGTGTGTATTCATATAGTGTACTAGGTATAAGATATATTTTAAATGGTGTATCCTACTTAAATTAAAATTTAGATTCCTATTTTATCTATTATTCAATTTAGTCAATGTTTATCTTTATTTCCTTTTCAAATTAACTATTAGTTATTTGTCTTAACTAATTACATAGAGAAAAAAAAACTATTGATACTTATTCTAGAAGAAATTAATTTGCATGTGAACAATATTTGTAGAGACCTAATTGTTTGAAGTCATTGCATTCCATGATGGAAGCAAGCTTTCTATAATTTGTGATAGAGATATTCTTTGTTTACTTCATACTTTTTTCAAATCTTTGTGATAGCTTTTGGTGTTATTGGATATACTGGGAATGGTTGTTTTTGTTTTTGTTATATTATATTGACGAGAAGAATTTTTATTAATGACGAAGGGATCTGCTAGACCCAGCGGAGGCCTAGGACCTAGGTATTATAAACTCGTTCTTTAAGAAAAAATAATCACATTTGATCACTTTTAGTAACGGAGGACGCAACATGCAAATCGACTAATTTCTGATGAGACGTAAAGACCGTCAGTTGTGGAGGGACTGCAAGGTTATACTAGGGGAGACAACAGTGACGCAACGCCGTTTACTAGTCATAGTTATAGCTTTGAGCCAAAAGTTGAGCACAAGGGTTAGAAAATTACCACCCAGGATCTGATGGAGAAGTTTGAAGGACGAAAAAATTAACATATTTAGAGACAAGATCATCTCGACGACATCAGATCCACTAGTTGAGGACACAAACCAGATGTGCAGCGAAAAATAAAGAATAAGCAAAAAAGTTTTAGAGAGGTGTTAAGCTGCAGAAACGGGGAGGAGAAAGAGAGAGTAAGGGAGAACTGCAAAATCGCCAGGAAGGAGGCAAAGAAGGCAGTGACAGAGGCGAAGAATGTAGCCTATAAAAAGTTATACGAAAGATTAGAAACAATAGACGGAGAGCATGATATGTTCAAGATTGCAAAAGCTAGAGATCGAAAGAGGCAAGACCTAGGAGTCGTGAAGTTTATAAAGGGAGACGATGACATGTTTTAGTCAAAGAACAAGGCATCAAGAAGCAATGACCAACATACTTTCACAACCTTTTCAACAACGAAAGAGTCGACCACGAAAAAAGAGAAAGCATCACTACCCTCACAACCTTTTCAACAACGAAAGAGTCGACCACGAAAAAAGAGAAAGCATCACTACCCAAAAACGACAACATAACAACTGCAATTGTCATAGCATCACACAAGGAGAGGTGAAAAGAGCACTGCAGAAGATGGAAAGAGATAAGGCAGTTGGCCTAGATAACATACCCATTGAGGCGTGAAAGTGTTTGGGAGAGGAGGGAATTCAATGGCTAACTACTCTGTTCAACCTTATTTTCAAAACAGGAAAAATGTCAGATGAGTGCAGAAGGAGTGTAGTGGTCCCACTACATAAGCAAAAAAGAGACGTAAAGTATTGTGAGAATTACAGGGGGATTAAATTGCTAAGTCATACTATGAAGTTATAGGAGAGAGTAATCGACATTATAATTTGAAGAGAAACTCAAGTTACGGTAAACCAAATTTGGTTTTATGTCAGGACGGTCAACTACGGAGGCAATACACATTTTAAGGAGATTGATGGAGAAGTATAGGGAGAAGAAGCATTATCTACATATGGTTTTCCTCGATCTTTAAAAATCGTATGATAGTGTGCCACGTAAACTGATATTGGATAGCTTGGAGGCAAGAGGGGTTCCTATGAAGTATATCGACACAATTAGGGATATGTATGCTAGGACGAAAACAACCGTTCATACGCCTATATGGAATACATACTTCTTCCCGGTGGAGGTAGGTCTCCATCAAGGGTCCACTTTGAGCCTATTTCTTTTTGCAGTTTTCCTAGACGAGTTGTCAAAGCCAGTTCACAAGATAGTCCCATGGTGTATGCTTTTTGCTGACGATATTGTATTAGTCGTGGAAAGTAGACGTAACCTGAGTATGAGACTAGAGGAGTGGAGAGGTGCTTTAGAGAGAAAAATTCTAAGGATTAGTCGTTCTAAGACTGAATATCTGCACTGCGACATCAGTGGCGTAGCTGACAATGAGAATGGTCAACTCATCATCGAGGGTCAAGTGGTTCCGAAGGTAAGTAAGTTCAAGTACCTAGGATCATTTGTACAGAAAGATGGGGACATAGAGTGACGTAACACATCGAGTTCAGGCAGGTTGGTGTAGGTGGAGGGCGACCTCAGGGGTGTTGTGTGACAAGAATTTTCCAACTAAATTAAAGGAAAAATTTTATAGTGTGGCCGTGTGGCCGGCAATGTTATATGGGACAGAATGCTGGGCCATCAAGAGGACACAGTCACAGAAGATGGAAGTGGCAGAGATGTGGATGCTGAGGTGGATGTGTGGACATACAATGCTAGACAGGATAAGAAATGATGTCTACAAAGAAAGGTTAGGGGTGACTAGTGTAGCAGATAAGATAAGAGAGGGAATACTGAGATAGCTTGTGCATGTCAAGAGGAGACAGACAACAGCTTCTGTCAGAGCAATTGAAAGTCTCAGTATAGAAGGGAAGAGGAGTAAAGGGAGGCCCAAACTGCCGTGAGATGAGCAGATTAGGCACGACTTACTAGAGTTGCACCTCTCTGAGGACATGGTCTATGATATGAGTTCATGGAGGCAGAATATTAAGGTTAAGGAGGGGTAGGAAGGATATAGGGGCGCCTTATAACATACTTAGATGATTATATAGTATTCAAACTGTAGGTTGACTTTGTATTTTTTTGTTTCAGCATATCCACTGTTATGACTATTTTAATATCGGAAGATTTTTGTTTATGTTTAATAAAATCCCTTCACTAGTGCATATTCCTATTATTGTGTTATCTATGCAGGATCATATAGAGCCGAGGGTCTCACTGAAAAGCAAATTCTCTATCTATTGGGATGGAGGTATCGTTTACCTGCCTTTCACCTTCCCCAGACCATAGCGATAGTTTTTGCTGTCGTTAGGATATACTGGGTATGATTGTTGTTATTGTTGTTGTACGAAGGGAAGGAGTGTTTATATCAATGGTAAGTCATCCTCTAATAATATGAGGAAGGTTATTAATCTCAGAATAAAAATTTAAGTATACATCATTCTATTTTGAGCTTAGAGTGCTGCAGAGTTGGTTTCCTGGGGAATATATCTATGAGATGCTCCACTTATAAACATTCTCATCCTCTTCAAATCATGCATCCTTCTTTGTCTTCTTTCTTTAGAGTTTGAATTAGTTGAAGGCAATCAACCTGAAGCTCTAGCTGTCTATGACTCCAAAAGAAGAAAATCAAGCTCAACAGGCCACCTGGAGTTCTGATATGAAAGGATTGGTAACGGGTGTTAGGTCTAAAACGCACTCTAGAGGGGGGAGGGTGAATAGAGTGTTTGGTACTTTTTGTAGAATTTTCTTGTTTGGCTCAACTCAAAAGAAATTCAAAATCAAAGCAAGAATGGGAGGTGAGAAGCAATGAATGAATGCACCGGATATAGAGTGGTTCGAATTGTAAATGATTCTACTCCACTATCACTTTGTTGCCAAAGTGGATTTTCAACAACTACTCTTCTTATTAGAGACAATAAGAACAACCACAGCAACACTTACACTAACACCTTAGTGTAAGCAACAACAACAGCAACTTGTTGCACAAAATACACTTGTGCAACTACAGCAACTACAACTCTAGCAAGAGCAACTTCTTGCTACCTCACAACTTCAACAAAGTTCCCTCAAGAGCTTTCTTACAGTGGGTTGAAGGAAATAGTAAGGTGCACACATTCTCACTAGTCTAAGCACAAACAAGAGATCAAATATTTATGGTTCCTCTTGTGCTAGACTCTCTATCTCTCAATATACAACAATGAAGAACAAAGAAAAGCTTAACAAGCTTGAAGCAAATTTACAAATATGAGAGAACTATACAAAAAGGAATAAAGAAGCTAGATGATGGTGAAAGTGTGAATTTGCCTCATCCAAACTTCTCCCATTTATAGATGAAGTTCACTACGTTTTGGAGCCTTCACCATGTCTTCAAGTCAATTTCCAAGTCTTGAAAAATTGAAAATAGCCTTTCGCCACCCTATGGAGTGATTTGATCTTCAATAGACACCCTAGAGAATCTTAGACATGGATAAAATAGTCAAGGAAGCATGTAGTATGTTGGAGTAAAGTCCACAAGAAATTTGAGCAAGATTGGAGAGAGAAAACATCATAAATCTCCCTTGAATTTTGTTCCAACGTTCAAAAAATTATGAATTCTGGGGGACGTCGATCAATTCATGTGCCTGTGCTGAGGGATTGACGTCCGCCCGAAAGGTTCCAGTTTTGAACCTGTACTACATCGATCGATCGATGTCTCCTGGGCTGAGAGATCGATGTCTTGCCGAAGCTTTCAGGTTTTGAATCTGTCTTACGAGATCGATTGACGTCTCTTGCAGAGAGACTCACGTGACGTCGATCGATCGACGTCCCTCTAGTTGAGAGATTGACATAGGGTCGAAAGTTTTAAACTTCCATAATCTTCACATGGATCGATCCATGTGCCTTCCTAAGGGGCTGATGTATACATCAATCGATCTAATGTGAGAGATTGACGTCTCACATGTGTTTTTCTCATTTTGCTTCAAACTCAAAGTGTGAAATTCCATTTTAGCCCATTCAAAACATCTTTTAAGATCATCAAAATATTTTATATTTCAACAATCTCCCCCTTTTTGATGATTTCAAAACCAAAATTTTAAAATATGTTTTTGCTTTATTTTAACTAATTTGATATTTCAAACTTGAAAAATCTTAATCTCCCCCTAAGTATATGCATTTTATATTTTCAGTAATAATCAATGTGAACATGAATTTACAACTCCAATGAATATATCAAAATGCTTCCCTTTTACAATTATGCATCAAAAGTCTCCCCCTCAACCACACATGCATCAATTTACTCAACTTAACCTAAACATGCTCCAATTTCCTCCCCCTCAACCAAGCATGTTCAATCTCCAAATTACTTCTTTGCACTAGCACCAAATTTATATCATCAAATATCAAGCATGCTTTTCATGTTTCCATTTTAACTCATAAGAGACCACTAACTTTCTTCCCCTTTTTGAAAGCATCAAAAACAATAACAATATAGAAACATACTACTTCATATCAAAACATAACCAATTTTAGCAAGTACATAATCCAATAAATACTAAGCAAGAATCATAAACATTGATAAACAAGGAGCAAACTAAAAGAAGCTAGTCTTCATCGGAAGAAAATAAAATGCCCGGAATGCACGCCTTCATCTTAGCCTTTAGCTTGGCAAACCTTGACTCGTGTAAGGTCACCTTGCCGCAGAGCTCACCAACCTCCTGTTGAAGGCTAGCAACTTGAGCTTGAAGTTCAAGAACATTTGAGCTCAATCTACTAGGTGCTTCGTGAGTATCTGTTTCAGGAATAGGTGCCTCGTCTGGAACACCTTCGTCTTTGTCTGCTTCTTCTGCTTGAGCCCGCCCTTTCATTGCTTCTTCCCTAGACTTCAATATTTTTTGGAACTTAACCTTATCATAGAAATCCTTATGCATGATTTGGTCAACATCCGTGTTGTCTACATCAATCCCCGACTTTACAAGCATCCTATAGATAAGATTACTATAGGGTAGGGTTTTGTTTTGTTTGGTGGCGGCCTCAATAACATTTGTCATAAAAAGCTCCCCAAAGTTGAGTTTTTCATGGTTGGCTATTCGGTATGCAATGTAAAAGTCTAAGTACTAGGCCATTTAGTGGATTTGCCATTGATACAAAAAGTAACAATGGCGAGAAGGGTACGGTAAACCAAAGGCATATCATTGGTGTTCTTAGTGGGATGATAGCCTAATAATGTCTTCACTTCATCCTCAGTGACTCTCCACCGAGCCGTATCCCACTTCTATACATCAAACTCAAAGTATCCCTCGTTGGATACTCCAATCAACCCACAAATTGTTCCAACATCCCATTCAATGTGATTTCCATCAATAATAGTATGCAAAGCTAAAAGAAGATCATTTATGTATTGAATCCATAGATTTGCATAAAAGAGCCTAGTGTATCTAGTGGACATTTTATCCATCTCTCTCTCAAACCAAATACTTCTCCATTGTTGGATATCCAACCACTCAATGACAGGGCTCAACTCATTATTGCTTAGAATATCATTGATTCTAAGCAATTTGAGTGGGATAGTGGCTCTCTCTTCATTATCCCATTTGTCATATAACATTTAAGAGTGTCTAGTGATATACCTCACATGTTCGGGTGGGTAAGGTTCCGTCAAAGCATCTTACGGTTCTCTAGTTTTTATCTAAGGAAAGTTGGAGAAGTTTAGCTCTCTTCTAATCTAGGCTAGGACTTGACTTTGGCTCTCATCCATTGATTGTTTTCTCCTAGGTTGAGAAGATTGTCCATGAGAAGGATTGCTTGACCCTTCTCTCCACTCCTAGATGATATTGGCCTTTTTGTGGTGTTTTTGCTTCTTGAAGACATTTTTGAAGAAACTTAGGGCTTGAAGGAGAGAGAACTTTAGGTTGGTATATAGAAATTCAAGAGAAGAAATCAAGAATCAAGAGTGGAGATGATGAAATCTTGATTAAGAGATGAAATTGAAGAGAGGGAATGTTTTTGGAGTTGGAGACGCAGAGTGTTTTAGGGCTTTGATCGATTCTAAGGGTTGGAAATGAAAAAGATTCGCGTTTCTGGAAGATTTTAAAGTTGCAGAAAACGATGACGTCGATCAGAGATCGACGTACATCGATCGATTGACGTCAGAGATCGACGTACATGGATCTCTCCTTTTAATATATGGATCGATCCATGTATGCTATTTTTCAAAATTTGCAATTTTAACCCTCTAAACATTGTTTATCATCCCTAATCTTGTTCTAATGGACTCGAATGTCTCAGTAGGAAGGGATTTGGTGAATATATCCGCTAGTTGGTCATTGGTTGGAAAAAATTCACCACATACCAATCCTTTTTGAATGCAATCCCTTATGAAGTGATGCCTCACTTCAATATGTTTGGTCCTACCATGATGAACCAGATTTTGTGCTATACTTATGGCGGATGTGTTGTCATATAAGATGGGGACGTTATCAAACTTAACATTATAATCATTTAAGGTGTTGATCATCCAAAGTAGTTATGCACAACACGAAGCGGGCGACACATATTTAGATTCTGCCGTTGAAAGTGACACACTATTTTGTTTCTTGGAGAACCAAGAAACTAAGCAATCTCCAAGGAATTGGCATGTCCCGGAAGTGCTTTTTCTATCAACAAGATTTCCGGCATAGTCAGAGTCACTATACCCTCTTAAATCAAAACAACTATTTTTGGGATAAAGCAACCCAAAGTTCAAGGTTCATTTCAAATACCTAAAGATACGTTTAATGGCAACTAGATGCGATTCTTAGGCATACTTTGAAATCTAGCACATAAACACACAGCATGCAAAATATCCGGTCTACTAGCGGCTAAATAAAGTAAACTACCAATCATACCTCTATATTTGATTACCTCAACCGGCTTTCCTTTTTCATCTTTGTCAAGCTTTGTATTTGTGCTCATTGGTGTGCTCACACTTCTTCCATCTTTAAACTTGTATTTTTTGAGTAAATCCTTTGTATACTTTGTTTGAGATATGTATACTCCATCTTGCGTTTGCTTGATTTGAAGACCAAGAAAGTAGTTGAGTTCACTCATCATGCTCATCTCAAATTCTCCTTCCATCAATTTAGCAAAATACTTACAAAGAGAATCATTAGTAGCACCAAATATAATATGATCCACATAGATTTGAACAATCAATTGATGGTTTTTTTGTTCTTAAATAAAAAGGGTAGTGTCGACTTTTTCTCTTGAAAACTCATTTTCAAGTAGGAAGTTACTTAACCTATCATACCATGCCCTAGGAGCTTGTTTAAGTCCATAAAGGGCCTTTTTGAGTTTAAATACATGATTTAGATAATCATGATTTTCAAACCCCTGTGGTTGAGCTACATACACTTCTTCTTGAATTATTCCATTCAAGAATATGGATTTGACATCCATTTGATATAGTTTGAAATCCTTATAGCATGCATATGCTAAAAGCATCCTAATAGCTTCTAACCTAGCTACGGGGGCAAATGTCTCATCATAGTCTATGCCTTCTTCTGGTCTATATCCTTGAGCTATTAACCTAGCTATGTTTCTAGTGATATTTCCTTTATCATCCATTTTGTTTCTAAATACCCATTTAGTACCAATTACGGGATGATCACTAGGTTTAGCTACCGATTCCCAAACATCACTCCTTTCAAATTGATTTAGTTCCTCTTGCATGGCTAATACCCAATCTTCATCATTTATTGCGTCTTTTGTATTTTTAGGTTCAACTTGTTGAATGAAGGCATTTTCATTAAATTTTCTCCTAGTCATTATACATTGACTTGTTTCACCTATTACTAATTCTTTAGGAAGATCTTTCCTATACTTATATGAATCTGGTAAATTTGAGGTATCTCCTCCTACTTCTTCATCTTCAACCTTAGGTTCAAGGGGATCAATCCTAAGGTCAATGACAATATTACCTTTCGGATTCTCAAATTTCTCTATATGATTTACTTCAATTATTTCATCATCATCATCATTAGTATTTGGTTCATCCTCAAGGAGTTCACTAAACTTGACGTGAATTGATTCTTCAACTTTCATGCTTCTTTTATTATATACCCTAAATGCTTTGCTATTTTGAGCGTATCCCATAAAGATTCCTTCATCCACTTTGAAATCGAGTTTATCCAAGTTACCTTTGGTGTTAAGTATAAAGAGCTTGCAACCAAAAACCTTGAAATAACCAATATTTGGTACTCTACCTTTCCGAAGCTCATAAGGAGTCTTTTTGAGAGATGGTCTTAAATAAACTCTATTGATCACATGATAAGCGGTGTTTACCGCTTCGGCCCAGAAATACTTGGGTAGATTAAATTCATTTAGCATGGCTCTACTCATTTCTTGAAGTGTTCTATTTTTCCTTTCCACGACACTATTTTGTTGAGGAGTTCTTGGAGCCGAGAAATTGTGTCCATACCATTTGGATACACAAAATTCTTGAAACTCTCCATCAAACTCACCACCTCTATCACTTCTAATTTCCTTAATTGTGCATTCTCTTTGATTTTCTAGTCTCCTACAAAGCTTTATAAATTCTTGGCATGCATCATTCATTTTAGCTAAGAACATTACCCAAGTGTACCTAGAGAAGTCATCTACCACCACAAAGGTGTAATGTTTTCCACTTAGACTTGCCATACCAATATCCCCATACAAATCCATATAAAGTGTCACATAAGCCATGGTTTTCAAAATTCAAATTTGGAAGACTTTGGACTTTTTCATTTTTGCAAATCTCCTTGAAATTTTTAAAACTAATATGTCCAAGTCGTCTATGCCATAGTTGAGTCAAATCATTTTTTGCAAATAGGCAAGAAACATTTTGTGATATCAAATCATGTGTGCTAAATTTGTAAACATCATTTTTCCTTGTAGCCTAAAAAACAATCTTATCGTTCTTTTTCACAATGCATTTTCTTTTCACAAATTCAACTTGAAAATTAGAATCACATAGCTGGCTAACACTTATCAAATCATATTTAAGCCCTTCTACATGTAGTACATTATTAATAGCAAAAGAAGAGTTACCAATTTCTCCATGTCCAAGGATTTTGGCTCTCCCATTGCCAAAATGCACCGTTCCACCATCTTGGAGCTTGAGCTTGGTGAACAACTCTTTGTCTCCGGTCATGTGTGTTGAACATCCGCTGTCCATAATCCATTTTGTTCCTTGTTCTTTGGCTACTCCATTTATCTTGAGAGCCTAAAAAACCAAGAGACTTATGCATTGGTACCCTTTGATGGTTGGGTCCTTTAGGGTTAGTTTTTCGACCCTTAGGCTTCCAAACATACATGATTCTAAACCTAGCTCTACATTCATTTTTCACATGTACTATTTTGTTGCAATGAAAACAATTGGGTACATATCTTGGTTTAGAAGATGATGAGTTATGTTGTGTTTTTCTCTTGTTTGTCTTTTTCTTTAATGACTTAGGCTTAATGGAGGAATGTGATGAATTAAATCCTAAACCGGATTTATCATTTCCAATTCTTTGATTTCCAAGTAGTTTGTCTAAATTTACCATTTGTTAGTCTTTGTAAATCTAACCTTAGTTTCTCACATTCTTTTCTAATTTCTACATTTTCAAGAGTTATGGTTTTATGCATGGTGAGTATGATGTCATGCTCTTGAAATATCAAAATGTTCTTATCATGCGAGCTCTTATTTTCTAAGATGCACTTATTGAATTCTTTCTTCAAGTGTTTATATTTTAAATTCAATTTCTCTAAATCATCTTGCAAATCTCCTATTTCATCTTGAAAATTAGAAGGATTAGATATTACCTCAAGGTCTTCTTCAATTGCCATGAGACAAGTATGTTGAGCATTTGGATTTTCAACTATTGTAACAAGTCCAACATCTTGATCTTCACATTCTTCTCCTTGCGATTCGGAGAGAAGATCATCCCACGTGGTTACCTCCGCATTGAGAGCTTTTTTCTTTTGAGAAAAGACCTTCTTCTCTTGTTTTTGCGGCTCCTTGACGTGGCAATCGGCAATGAAGTGACCAGGACGACCACATCTATAACAATTTTCACATGCTTCTTTTTCTTTGGGGTGGTCTTTTGAAAAACTTTCTTGTTTGAGCTTTATTTCTAGTTGCCATTCTTCTAAATTTTCTTACTAGAAGGGCAACTTCCTCATCCGATTCATCGGACTCTACCACCAATCCTTTATGGGATATTTATATGGGTTTGATAGGATTCATCCTATTTTGTTCATCAATAAGAATTTCATGAGTAAGAAGATTACCAGATAGCTCATCAAGGGTAAGAGTCTTGAGATTCTTTGATTCAGTGATGGCGGTGACTTTAGGTGTCCATTCTCTTGGCAAAGAGTTGAAGAGTTTTGAGACAAGGTCTTCATTTGAGATTTTCTTGTCCACCATGGAAAGTTGGTTCACTATTCATGCGAATCGATCGATTGTTTCCTTAATCTTTTCACCGCTCTTCATTATGAACATCTCATGTTCCTTCATGAGCATGAGTCTTTTGGCCATTCTTAATTGCTCAGTCCCTTCGTGTATCATTTCAAGCCTTTTTCACGCCTCATGAGTTGTTTTAAGACCTTGAAGTCTTATGAGCTCGGTGGTGGTAAGAGCACTTGAGAGAATATCAAATTCTTTTCCATTGATGGCGAAGTTTATCTTCTCTTCGTTGATGCAGTCATCGTCATCTTTGAACATTGATTCTCCTTTTGAGTTGGCAATCATAGGAACTTCAATTCCTTTGACAACGGCTCTCCATATATCAAATCCACAGCCTTTCAAATGATTGATCATTCGAAATTTCCACAAAGAATAATTTAGGGCATCAAACATAGGTGCTTTAGTATTTGATCCTGAAAATAGTGCAGTAGGCTTGGAAGTTGAAGTGTGAGATGAAGAGGTTGAGGTTGTCATTGCCATGATCTTTAACTTGCTACTTGCAAAGATAGGCCAAGCAATCAAGTTTACGCTCTGATACCAATTGTTAGGTCCAAAACACAGTCTAGAGGGGGGGGGGGGTGAATAGAGTGTTTGGTACTTTTTGCGGAATTTTCTTGTTTGGCTCAACTCAAAAAAAATTCAAAATCAAAGCAAGAATGGAAGGTGAGAGGCAATGAATATATACACCAGATATAGAGTGGTTCAAATCGTAAATGATTCTACTCCACTACCACTTTGTTGCCAAAGTGGATTTTCAACAACTACTCTTCTTATTAGAGACAATAAGAACAACCACAGCAACACTTATACTAACACATTAGTGTAAGCAACAACAACAGCAACTTCTTGCAAAAAATACACTTGTGCAACTACAGCAACTACAGCTCTAGCAAGAACAACTTCTTGCTACCTCAAAACTTCAACAAAGTTCCCTCAAGAACTTTCTCACAGTGGGTTGAAGGAAATAGAAAGGTTCATACTTTCTCACTGTCTAAGCACAAGCAAGAGATCAAATATTTATGGTTCCTCTTGTGCTAGACTCTCTATCTCTCAATATACAACAATGAAGAACAAAAAAAAGCTTAACAAGCTTGAAGCAAATTTATAAATATGAGAGAATTATACAAAAATGAATAATGAAGCTAGATGATGGTGAAAGTGTGTATTTGCCTCATCCAAGCTTCTCCTATTTATAGATGAAGTTCACCATGTTTTGGAGCCTTCACCATGTCTTCAAGTCAATTTCGAAGTCTTGAAAAATTGAAAATATCCTTTAGCCATCCTATGGAGTGATTTGATCTTCAATAGCCACCCTAGAGAATCTTAGACATGGATAAAATAGTCAAAGAAGCATGTAGTATGTTGGAGTAAAGTCCACAAGAAATTTGAGCAAGATTGGAGAGAGAAAACATCATAAATCTCCCTTGGATTTTGTTCCAACGTTCAAAAAATTATGAATTCTGGGGGGACGTCGATCAATCCATGTGTCTGTGCTGAGAGATTGACGTCCGCCCGAAAGGTTCCAGTTTTGAACCTGTACTACATCGATCGATGTCTCTCCTTTGAGAGGCTGATGTACATCGATCGATCGATGTCTCCTGGGCTGAGAGATCGATGTCTTGCCGAAGCTTTCAGGTTTTGAATCTGTCTTACGTTGATCGATCGACGTCTCTTGCTGAGAGACTCACGTGACGTCAATCGATCGACGTCCTTCTAGTTGAGAGATCGACGTAGGGCTGAAAGTTTTAAACTTCCACAATCTTCACATGGATCGATCCATGTGCCTTCCTGAGGGGCTGATGTATACATCAATCGATCCATGTGAGAGATTGACGTCTCACAATGTGTTTTTCTCATTTTCCTTCAAACTCAAAGTGTGAAATTCCATTTTAGCCCATTCAAAACATCTTTTAACATCATCAAAACATTTTATATTTCAACAACGGGAGGGAGAAAGAGATGGCATGAATGAGTAGCCCTCGAGAGTCCCTCATTATGGTTCCTCATGTTGCACAAATTCGTCCAATGGATGCGCCAGTGTTCAATTTCAGTTTTTTAGATAGGGGTAGACTTTATTTGAGTAGTTGGATTGGGTGCCACTTCAGGACTTGAGAGATTCCAGCTTGAATATATAGTGGTATGTTATGGGCTATATTTTAGTTTCATTGATAAACATGCATCAAGTGTATAGTGCAGTTGCTATTGATGTGGTCCAAGGTCCCATCACGAAGATGTGCCACCTAAAGGTCTTATAACAAGAAAAAAGCCAAATAACTTGGTTTTGATGTTGGCTTCTTCTTGTCTAGACATGTGCAAGATGAACCTAAGGTTCATTGGGTTCATTACATTGAACCCACTGATTGATCATTCGTCTTGCCTTTAGGTGTGTGTGATGTTTTGCATTTGCTTTCCTTATTTCTACCCTTATTGGTTTGATGCTTGTTATGTTTTATTTGCTTTGTAGGGGTTGTTGGAGGTGCTAAACCCATGTTTAAGCCATGTGTAGCTTGGAGAAAGTTCTAGACAAAGTGCACTGAAAAGATCAGAAAATTGCATAGATTTTGTGGACGCATAACCCAGTCATACAAGCTCTAAATTGAGTCATTTCAAAGACAAACCTCAAGTTCATATCGTGAACTAAAAAACTCAAGAAGGGCTTGTTCTCAGATTCGGCTTCTATTCGTGGAAAAGATCAATCAACCAATGGAGCGATATCAGCCTAGAATTCAGCCCTTTTGACCAGCCTTTGTAGACCAGACTTCTTGACCATATTATTCTGTCCAAAAACAGTTGTAATAAAGGTTTTACGACCATAACATTTGTTTTTCATTATATTCTTTTCTACTACAGATATTAGGCTGGTTGTTGTTCTTATTTAAAGGCTGAAAACGCCCTGAACATTTCAAAATTGTTGAATGAAATTTTTATTCAGTTTTCTCTTTAGAAAACGTCTTGGTTTCTCTCTAAATTCAAGACTAAAAATTTTCAAAATCGAGCATATTTGAGGGTGATGTGTCAAATCCAAGAAGATAGCTGCTAGGATGGAGTATTCTTGCCTAGCCAATGCCTACTTCAAGGTGCTGGAATTGCTCAATTTCAGCCTATCTAAAGACATTGGAAGCAAAGAGGAGCTTGGCTCCTTTGTGCCTAACCCATTGTTGGAGGAGAAGATTGAATAAAAAAATGAGATCCTTCTTGTGCTTGCATCAGCTATGTTGTGTGTCTTGGGTTCTAGGCTTCTCCATTAAAGATCGCCCTATGTATTCTTTCTAAGTAGATCAATTGTGGAGATATTATCTGGAGGAGACCTTCCATATGTTGGAAAATTTGGCTCGATATGGCACCAAACATGAACAAGAGATATTCCAATGAAATCACTTTATGAAATGAATTTGATGTTCAATAAAATGACTAAGAACATCATACAAAGGGGGTCTGGTATTTGAAGAATTCGATTGACTTTGGTGACAATAAACATATGCAACCAACAACTATGTGATAGTCAAATATACTGGAATTAAGAAATCAATAATATTAAGACGCTTGCCAGAAGGAAGGACAAATAGAAGAATAAAGCCGAGACGAGACTCGAGATGTCTCTGAACTTAAAGCAATTTTGCCTTCACCATTGAGCAAGATGAACTTCAGACAAATGCTTCCTAGCATATAACGGCTTAATTCCTTTTGGTTGCTCTCCAAGAGAAAGTTGGAACTTGCCCGTTGAAGTGATTGTTGTTAGAGGAAAGAAGAGAAGAAGAAGAGAGGATAAATTTATTGCTGAAATTCTCTAAGGTTTCATCACCTTCAGGTGTTTTTTCCATCATTATCTTTAACATGTCAAAGCCTTCTTTATATAGGCTTCAAGTGGTTAATTAACACCTTAAAGACACCTTTCTGCAAAGAATTTAACCTCTAAGTTGGTTGGTAATCATTGGTTATCATTCTAATTGAAAGGAGATGTCATATGATGCAAGAGTTGCATCTTTTATGAATAGACGCACTTTAGGCACCTTATGTAGGCGTTCGAAGTATTCTGGAAGCTTGCTGGAACACTTCGAACGCCTACATCAGGAGCTTCATGTCACTTTGAACGCCTACATCAAGCGCTTCATTTGACATCGAACGCCAATACAAGGCGTTCGAAGTGTTTTGGAAATGTTCCAGAAGACTTCGAACGCCTACATTAGGCGCTTCAAGTGTTTGGAACACTCCCACTTCTTCCCATTACCTATAAAACACTCCAAATCTCACCCAATCTACTATCAATAGATCATATAACATTATACAAGGTTGGATCACAAGATTTAAAGTACTTTTTAAGTACTTTTCCAACACTATATTCCATTCATTTGCTATTATCTTCCATTGCATGAGGTAGGTCTTAAGTGAGATTGGTCTTGGGTGATGGCCTTCTAGGATAATTGCATATTTGTGCCGAATAGCCTGGATTTCGGAGACTGCAGTAGGATGTCATCAAGACTACTTTGTGAGAATTTGCAGAAAGGACATATAGGGAGTTGTATGCACATAAACATTATTAGATTGTCCTTAATTAGGATGGCACCATGAAAGATTTTCCATAAAACAAAGTTTGATTGCAGCCTTTTGAGTGCATATCCAAATAAACTTACATGAGAGCAAGTATGACTTCACCTTCCTGCAGTCTTTGTAGGACTATTTGAGAGTGAAAATCCCTTGTGTGGAGGCAGACCGTTGTAACCGTAAAAAAATAATAATATATATAGATGTAAAAGTGTACATGTGTAGGATGGTGTGAACAAAAAAACTCGATTGAATAAAAATTTCCCAATCACTCCTATCTATCACTCCCTAAATCCTTCCCTATCCCCTCCTCCACTCACCAGTCCTAACCATCCCTCCCCTCTTAATTTTTTTTTATTATAATACACCCCTTTTTGGCCCATATTCCCCAACGGCAGCACTTTTTTTTTTAAGAGGGTCGGCCAAACGAGCCAACCCTATTTAGTTCCACAAATTATGTCGGCCATATGTCTTGATAGCCATACAGCTCCCACCATCTCGGGTAAGAGTGGCATATTTAGCAAACCGACCCTTTTTTTATCCAACGGCAGCACTTTCTTGACACATAAGCACATACTGTGAAAAAGAGAGAAAAGAGAGGGAGAAAGAGATGAAGAAGAACAAGAAGAAAAAGGGAAGGAAAACATATATATTAGACAATCCTACAATCCAAGGTAAGTACTTAGTGTTTTCTCACATTTTTTTTAGATGTTTTATATATGAATTTTTGCATGTGTTTTGGGCTTTGAATATATGCTTATATGTGTAGATGTTTTGTGTGCAATTTTTGGTTATTTTTTCGTTTTCAAAATGTTGTTGGTTTTTTATTTAATTCCGAGAAAGGAAAAAAAGCAATTACTATATATATATATGTATGTATGTATTGAATGACTATTTAGCCGAAATCATATATATATACACACACACTCAGAGTTTCACCCATATGTATGTATATATTATATTTTATCTCGGTGGAAAAGCACCACAAAAAAAAAGAGACATAGCGACAGACAAAAATCGTCGCAATTTCGTCGCTAAAGGCATATAGCGACGACATTGCGATGAAATCTGCAGGTCGTTATACGGCTTGTCGCAAAGTGATTTTCGTCGGTGAAGCGTCACTATATTGCGACGAGAAAAGGCTCGTCGGCGGTTCGTCGCACAATTGCGACGAAACTCTGTCAAGTCTCGGACCTGTTATTTCCGTCGTCGTTTCGTCGGTATATCTTTTGTCGTCGCTATTTTTAAATTTTTGATTTTTTTATTTCCAGTCTGCGACATTTATGTTTCGTCACAGATTTTCGTCAGTATATCTTTTGTCGTCACTATTTTAAAATTTTTGATTTTTTTTATTTCAGGTATGCGACATTTTTGTTTCGTCGCAGGTTCGTCGCTATCATTTAAATTAATATTAAATATTAATTTAATATTAATTATTAAATATTTATAATTTATTAATAATATGAATATATTATTAATTAAATAGTTTTTATTATTATTTAATTTTTATAATATATTTTATTTTGTATATTAAATCATTTGTACGAATATTATACAGAAATACGGTATTTGCGTATTGAAGTTCGTATAATTAAACAACACAAAAGAAATGGAATCCGTATAAATGTCTGATAAAATATAAAAGGACAAAGAATATGTCAATATAATAAATAAAATAGTCTGTATAAAAAATCAAAAAATGAAATACTATGCAGAGGAAGATGGAGGGGGATCATGCGGAGAAGAGTGACCATCAGGAGGGCGAGACTGAGGCTGCGAGGAGCTGAAAATGAAAGAGATAATGAGATGCGATAGCTGCGAGATTTGCTGGTTCGTCGCTTGCTGCACCTGCATCGTCTGCTGCTGCGCCTGCTGAACCGACTGCTGCAGCGCCTGCTGGGTCTGAGTCAGCTGCGACCGCAGTGCCTGTACACTCTCCTCATGCTGCGTCCTGATGGTCTCCATCTCATGCTGCAGCGCTGCATGCTCTGATTCCAGGCGCAAAATATCCTCTGGGGCCGCAGAAGGCGCGGAGGTGCTGGCCTCAGAGGAAGCACATGGATGCAGAACTTCGGGAAAGAATCGCGGCGCTGCTGATCCAACCACGTACACCTCCCTCTTCTTCTTATTCTGAGGGCCGACGGTCCGAACCACATCCCAATAAGCGCGGTTCTTGTCGGCCTCTTCTCCCCTATGTGCGAGTAATTTGTTGTACTCGTCCTGAAATGAGAATAAGAATTGTTAGGGTTTAGGGTTTAGAAATAAAACAAACTAAGGAAAAAACAAATGATATTGTAGTCTACTTACACTGATGTCGCGGGCCTTCGCCGTGATCCAGTCCTCCGTCCCGTCGAAGGCTTTCTTCCGATGCGTCTTGTAGAAGAGATCGTAGGAGGCTGGCCACTCCCCCGTCTCCTCGTGCTGAAAGAATGAAATAAAATATGTTAGTGAAATCCATAATTTTAAAAATTTCAAAATGACCTATTCGTTTATCGGAGGTATCCCGGCCTTAAAGGCCTCTCCCAAGTCAACTCAAAAATAAAAAGAAAAAGACAAATGAACACATATACTACTTAAATTAACCATATACGAATACCAAAAAAACAACAGCGCAACATAAGAAATCAATGAATATAAATAATCCACTTAAGTCAATGAATGTAAATAATTCACTTAAGTCAATGAATCTAAATAATCCAATGAAATCAATGAATCTAAATAATCTAATATTAAAATACTTACCATAGAACGCATCGTGGTGGCGTGGAAACCGAACCACCTGAGTGTGTGGCAGGTGCTGGGCCATGTAGATTGCCGCTGCGCTGGTTCGCCGCGTTCCGGGCGCTGCGGGCTTGGGTAGCAGGGTCCGTCCACCCTTCTATCCACCCCGCCCAGGTGGCCTCGGATACGTAGGCAGGCCTGGCAGAAATGGGATCACGCTCTCACTTGGTCTTGTGCGAGTTGACGAAGTCCCTGTAGCGTTTGGCGGCCCTCTGCCGCCAGGCCTGCTCCACGTCGTGGGCGATGTCAGCTGTCCAGCTGTACGCCTTCTGCAATTATTATACGGAGGAAAAATAAAAATGTGGTTAGAAAAGTAATGATCGATTACGCATCAAAAAGTGAAATTCATCAAATTTGAATACCTGAAACTCATCCAAGTAGAACCTACGTGTCTGCGGGGTGACACGGGACTAGGCATATCCAGCTGGGTCCTGCCTCAGGTGGAAGGACCGAGTGATGCAACCGGAAATCTGGCCCGAGTTCGGTGCAAACCTGAAAGAGGTGAAGTTGTTAGGAAAAAATAACGCGTGAAATATATTTGAAAACGTGTTAAAAAAATAAATCATTACTTACGTATGGGTATCATGTGACCAAGGGAGGGCACGACGCCCTGGTATGACACCCTCGTCCGATGCCGCATCAGACTCCGGATGAGGTGCTGAACCGGTGGGTGTGGGTGGCGGCGTAGATCTGGGGGTGCAGACCTATCGACAAACCCTAAAAGGTCTGCGTCCGCAGCCAGAGCGGCGGTCGAAACCGACCCAAGCAGCTCATGCTGAGAAAGGAACAGATTAAACTCTCCTGAGATGGCCTGTGTAGCTGGTGGGTAGGTGGATCGAGTCGGTAAACCGTCACTAGCCATTAGATCTGCAAGGGTGAAAAATTTAAAAGGTACATTCAACAAGTTTAGGGTTGGTTGGCGAGACAAATAAGATGTCCAAAAAATGACAAGTGTTTACATACATTTAATGCAAGATATTAATAATTTTGAAAATTTCGGCATGACCTATTCGTTTATCGGAGGTTTCCCAGCCTTAATGGCCTCTCCAAAGACAAATCCAAATCCAACAACATGACATGATTAACCAAACTACATAATCAAACTTCATCATCAAATTATTACACTTCAAAGTATACATCACATGAACTTGATACTTAAAGCATAAATATGCATCACCTCTAAACAAATTACACTTCAAAATATACATCACCTCTACATCCTTATGATACATAACTTGTAACATGAATTATGCATAAAAATAGTAAATTAAAGAGAATTATGGGCTGCCCAAAGTAAACACAATTCAATTTAACAACAAACAAGTTTCAACCATAAACTAGCTAAACAAAATACAAGTTTTAGCCACCCCCGCCACAGCCACCCCCAGCCCCGCCAACAACCACTCCTGCCCACAGCCCACCCCCGCCAACAGCCACCTCCCGCCCTGCCAACAACCACCCCCGCCCATAGCCCACCCCGTCCACAGCCCACCCCGCACCATTCACCGCCCCAACCGCCCCACTCCGCCCCAACCTGCACCATCCAGCCAAAACCTGCCCCACCCAGCCCCACCCACAGCCAGGCGGTTCTACCCACAGCCACCCAGCCCCACACCGCTCCACCACTGCCCCTCCACCATCCCCTCCGCCATCCCCTCCAACACCCATCCCCACACCGCCCCACCCAGCCCGAATCCCTCCACCCCAGCACAATCTCTCCTCCAAAACCTACAATCATCATTATCCCATTCTAAACTGATTGCTCTCAAGTGTATAACAACAACGAAAACAAGCGGCACAATACATCAAAACATCAAACAATCATTTATAGGATTTATAATGATTCCGCACAATCCACAATTTCTTGATGAAAAAATAGAATAGATCTTATAAAAACAAAGACGGAAAAACAGAATACCACCTACCAGAAAGTTGAAGCCGAAAGCCTGTTTTAAGTATCTGCTGTATTCGCCGGAGAAGATGGGGGGAGGAGGCAGCTCGCTATTTCGTTGAAAATGGGGAATGGGGGAAGGAGGGAAACGCTGAAATGGGGAAGAAGAAGGGAGATTTCTGGTTTAAGTGCGAAATTTTGCGACGAAATAGTGACGAACTGCCGTCGCTATTTCTTGTGTCGTTGCTATTTCTTGTGTCGTTGTTATTTCAAATTTGCGACGACATGTTTCGTCGGTAAATCGTCGGTGTCTTCAGTATTGAAAAAAATAATACAAAATATAAAGTACTTACAGACACACATTATGTATATATATGTGTATAAGTACATCAACACATACACACTTTCACATAAAGAGGTACATAAAAATTTTGACTAACGTCAATCTTCATTGTCATCCGCATCCATATACGCATCTTCATTTTCATCTTCATTTTCATCTTCATCTACATGCTCGTCGTCCTCTTCATCCTCGTATTCGTCTTTGCCTACATCTTTAATATTGTTAGCCGGTTGTATGTTGAGATGAATTTCGATGAAACCGCCGTTGGGGTCATTTAGTGGGAGGTTGTGCAGTTCAACATGTGTCGTATCCACAACGCACGGGTTTTCTTCTTGAAATGCGGCATCCATGCCATCTGAACCTGGCTGGATACTGACATCAAACTTGCTCGATTTCACTTTGCACACGGCTCGCCAGTCTTTTGAGCTCGCATTCATCCTCGTCGTCAGATACGATAGATAGTACACCTGGAACGCTTGACTAGCCAAAACGAATGGATCGTACTTTCTATACCGTCGCCCTTGGTGTATGTCTACCAACTTATATCGGCCGTGAACCTTTGTGCCAGCGTGATAACCTTCCCGAGTTGGATCGTACCATTCGCATTTGAATAGCACCACCCGCTTTATAGGCGATGAGGGATATTCGAGCTCAATGATGTCAGTAAGGTAGCCGTAGAAGTCATCCTCGTCCGGGCTATTGTCATACCGCTTGACACACACTCCGCTGTTCTCCGACGATTTTCGACTGGCATGGGAGACTGTGTGGAATCTATAACCGTTCACAAAACACATGTCGTAGCGCATGACTCTGCTCAATGGACCCTTGGCTACTGGTGTCAGAATGTAACCGTACTCTTCGTGAGCCAGATGACCTTTGCTCGCCTGTAAAACGACAAATAAGTATACATCAGCCGGGCAATAAATGCGTATGACATGACGTACACGTAACCAGCAAATATGTAAACTTACATGCCACCTGAACCAATCAGCAAACTTGACCTGGTGAACGTTCTTGCAATAAATCAACGAACAAGCTGAAGAAAATTACGAATGAGTACCTTTGTAATATAATGGATATATTAGCGCAAGGTATTTACAAATTAAAATTGGATATCTTTTATACCTCTGGAAACGGTCAACTTGACGGCAGTTGCGCAGAACATAAGAATGAGCAATCTTCAGATCGCTATCCCCCAATATCATTTCCTTTCTCTGTCCGTGAAACCTGATCGGATGTGTGAATATCAGGAGGACACCAGATCTGGAAATTCCGTCGTCGTTCCAGGGAACATCTCTGCACCTCGACGGGACATCTGACTGGAAGTAACGAGACACGAAGGTTGAGGCTTCCTCCGTCAGGTAGGAATTGCACATCGAGGCCTCGACTTTGGCCTTGTTCCTGATGTTCAGCTTCAAATGCCTGAGATATCTGTTCATATAGTGAATACTCCAACGTCACATGATGAAACAAATTGGTAAGCATGCTCGTGCTTAGACACATAAGAACGTCACGTAATAAATAAGAGTACCTCTCGAACGGATACATCCACCTGTACTGAACAGGACCACCAACGCGTGCCTCGTATGGTAGATGAACTGGCAGGTGTTCTATTGAATCAAAGAAGGCCGGAGGGAATACAATTTCCAGCTTGCATAGGATCACTGGGATTTCGCCCTCCAGTCTTGACATATCATTCGTCCTGAGTCTTGTGGATGTAAGACATCTGAAGAACAGACTCATCTCGGTATGTGCTTCCCATACATTGGTTGGAAGCAGCTCGCGGAATGCAATGGGCATCAACCGTTGCATGAATACGTGATAGTCGTGGCTCTTCATCCCGTGCAAACCGCGTTTATTCACGTCGATGTTCTTCGACAGGTTCGAAACATGGCCGTCAGGAAATCTAGCCGTCCCCAGCCACGATAACAATGCACTGACCTGCTCTGCAGTCAGCGTGTATGAGGACTTTGGCATGTAGGATGTGCCAACGGGATGCAGCTCCGGTCGCATTTTGAGGTTGCGTATATCAAGTCGTGCCTTCAAATTGTCTTTTGTTTTTCTAGGCGCATTCATCACTGTATTGAAGATGTTGTCAAACACGTTCTTCTCAATGTGCATGACGTCCAGGTTGTGTCGGATCATATTGCTCTTCCAGTACGGAAGCTCCCAGAATATGCTTCTCTTCTTCCACCCGATACAGTCACGGGCCAGGTCTGCGTTGTGGCTGCCGTCCGGATCA
This sequence comes from Eustoma russellianum, assembly GCA_036186865.1. NCBI lineage: Eukaryota > Viridiplantae > Streptophyta > Magnoliopsida > Gentianales > Gentianaceae > Eustoma > Eustoma russellianum. The sequence goes on from AP025045.1 coordinate 33,122,939, forward strand.
TCAGCGACCCCCACGAATCCACAACTGTCTATCTCCTCCAACACCTCCGCACCCGTGAGAAGCTCGGGCTTCGTGTCCTACTCGACTATGCCAGGCATGAACGCCGTTACGTTCTTTCTGTACAAATGACGTTTGGGCAGGAACTTCCTATGGCTGTCGAACCAGCAAATCTTACGTCCATGTTTCAAGGACATCGTCTTCGCTTGCTTCATGTAGTAAGCGCAAGCGTATTTCCCTGCTGTGCTCCACCCCGACAACATAGAATAAGCCGGAAAGTCGCTCATTGTCCACATCAGCGCAGCGCGGAGCTGGAAGTTTTGTTTGATGGATACATCGAACGTCTCCACGCCAAACTCCCAACACCACTTCAGCTCCTGTATCAATGACTGCAGATATAGGTCGATCTTCTGTTTCGGATTCCTAGGCCCCGGTGCGATCACAGTCAAGAACATATACGGCTTCTTCATGCACATCCAAGGTGGTAGATTATACGACATCACGATGACAGGCCACGACGAATACTGCTCTCTCGACTGTCCGAACGGGTTGAACCCGTTGGTGCATAACCCTAACCTAACGTTCCTTGTCTCTGATGAAAAACCCGGATGTGTCACATCAAACGTCCTCCAAGCTTCGCCGTCAGATAGATGGCACATCTCACCGTCTTTCGTGTAATGCTCCGCGTGCCACCTCATCTGGCTAGCTGTGGCACCGGATGCGTAGAGCCTCTGCAGTCTAGGGGCGAGAGGTAAATAGTAGAATTGCTTTCTTGGCACGTTCCGGTTTCTTTTATTCGTTCTCCACCTGAGTGTCCCACAGACCCTGCACTTGTCTTTATCCTCGTTGATGCCCTAGTATATGATGCATCCCTCCGAACAACAATCGATCTTCTGAACCGGCAGTCCCAACTCCTGCAGCTGTTTCTTCGTCGAATAAAAACTGTCGACCATCGTGTTCCCTTCGGGAAGAGATTCCCTCATCAGCTGACACATCCCATCGTACAATCTATCCGTCATGCGGTGATCTGTCTTCATGCTCATCATCCGACCGATCATGGACATCTGTGTGTGACTACCGTAACCGGGATACATCGGCGTGTTGGCAGCCTTCAGCATCTCAAAAAACTGTCTCGCCTGAGGGTTCGGATCTTCCTCCACGAATATATGCGGCTGTTCGTCCGGATTCTGTGCACGTTCGTACCTGACATGAGACTGTAAGTACTGCTCTCCCGTAAATGCGCCGGCGGCTGCGTCTTGCACCATCTGCACGTATGGGTTGTGAGATCCCTTGCCTATTTCTTTGACATCAACCTGACCGGGTCCTCATTCGACGTGAACAGTTGCAGATGTAGACGCCCCCTCATATTCGCCGTGGCAGTACCATGTATGGTAATTGTGCACGAAACCTTGTTTTAATAAGTGAACCCTCACGTCACCCGGATGCATATATTTACGGTTCTTGCATTTCTTACACGGACATCTAA
>AP025045.1:33124431-33159431 GCA_036186865.1 Eustoma russellianum
ACGGTTCTTGCATTTCTTACACGGACATCTAATCTGCGTTCCACTTTCATTACTCGTCGCAAAATCCACAAATTCTTCGAGACCTTCAACAAATCTAAAACTCCACTCCCCGTTGTTTACTCTCTCGTACATCCACTTTCTATCGCTCCTCCTCGGATCCATTTTCTCGCTATACCTTCAAAATAACAGCAGCTATCTTTTCTCGGTGTGGAAAACCTCAAAATCCCACACAATAAGATATCTTCCTTCTATATTTTCGTTGAAAAGTGATGATTTATGTGTTTGAAATGGGAGAAAAATAGGAGAAGAGTGGAAGAAGAAAGCTGCGTTTTATGGTTCTCAGCTGCAATATTACCGACATCTTAGCGACGCTATAGCAACGACCAAGAAACACAAATACCGACGATTAAAAGGAAACAAACACAAATACCGACGACTTAGCGACACAAATAGCGACGAATTTCATCGTATGGTGTGCGTGTATTAATGTCTGCATTCATTGCTTACTGACGCTTTACCAACGAAATAGTGACACACAACGTATCTTCACACCATACGATGCTTTTCGTCGCTATTTGCGTCGCTAAGGCGTCGCTATCCAGTGTCCGTTCAGTGCCCGATTGTTACAACTTACGATGCATTTACGTCGCTAAGTCGTCGCTATGTCGTCACTGAATTCCCCTATATAAAAAGCCTGCCGTGACTCTCATTGTATAAAAAACAATATCTCCTTTATAATTATATAAAAAAGACAAATATGGTTCGTACTAAGGCCCAGGCACGACGTGGTAGTGGTCGTACATACCCAAGACGGGGTCTTCAACCACCGGCACCTGCACCGGTTCCTCCACAACCACAAGCACCCCCGCCGGCTGACTCCTCTGAACCCACTGTGCAGGGGCCAAGGCGGCAAGAGGATTGCCAAATTGGCGATCCTCGTGCAGAAATACAGGAGCTGTGGAAAACAATGGAGAATATGAGGGAGGTGCTTAACGACCAGGATGAGCGTCTCCAGTACCTGCACACAAGGCAGATGCGCATCAAAGCCAAAGCTGCGCAGCTGAGACGCCTCCTGAAGGCGTGCGCGGAGAGTGTTGCTACTCTCTGTTCGGATGACGAACAGTGAACGGCTCCTCTCCGCTATTCTTTTAGATTTTTTTTTCATTTTTTTCCTTATGTATTTAATCCCTTACGTATTCTTTTAGATTTTTTTTTTCGTTTTTTCCTTATGTATTCTTTTAGATTTTTTTTTTCGTTTTTTCCTTATGTTTTTTTTCGTTTTTTCCCCAATCATCGCTTTCGTTTTCTTAATTTAAACACATGTTTAATCCCTTACGAATCTCGACGACGCTAAATTACAGACGACACTAAAATACAAATGAAATGTGTTTCGAAAAAATTTGGGACGACTAATTCACCGGCTAAACAGCGACTATATACCGACGAAACTTAATACAACGACGAGAACCTAATAACAGACGAATTTATTATCGGTGTTTGAATTTAGCGACGCTTTACCGACGAACTAGCGACGCACGACGTCTCTTCACACCATACGACGCGTTTCGTCGCTACAGCGTCGCTATTCGGCAGTGTCCGCACAGTGCCCGATGGTTACAACGTACGATGAATTTACGTCGCTAAGTCGCCGCTAATTTGAACGAAGTGTCACGTCCGCACATCTTCCGGTGTTGAATAACGGGAAAAAATTTCGTCGCGGATTCGTCGCTATGTCGTCGCTTTGTTTACCTATATATGACCCCACAGCCTTACATTTCATAAACAAAATACAAAGTATGCCTTGTCGTTATAAAACAACCTCAAGGCGTGGAGGGGCAAATAGTGCACCTCCACAACGGACTCCTCCTCAACCACAACGGCCTCCTCCTCAGCCACAACCCCAAGAAATGCCGGAACAACAGATCAATTACAGTACAATTATAGCAAACATGCAGCAGCAGTCGAGGCAACTGCACGTCGTGAACAGAAGGCTGTGCAAGTTGAAAGTCAAATATTATAATCTGAAGCGCCTCCTCAAAGAGTTCGTGGAGAATGTGGCGGTCACTCTTTCTTCCGATGACGAAGAGTGAACGGCCCCTCTCCGCTTCTTTTTTAGATTTCTTTTTTTAATTTTTCGTCTTCATAATGTAAATTTTTATTACTAAATGAATAAATTTTTTTCCCAATCACCGCTTTCTTTTTTCTTAATTCATACACGTGTTTAATCCTCAACGAATCTGCGACGACACAGCGACGAATCGGAATACTAACAAAAAGTAAAACAAAACATTTGCGACACGCGGGTTTCATCGACAAAAAACCGACGATACACAATGCCGAGAACCTACTAACCGACAAATTTATTTCCTTGTTTATCCGTGTTTATGTTTCTGGAATTTTTGCGACACATTACCGACGATATAGCGACGAAACGTTACAAACTAAATAGCGACAAACTAAAGACACAGAGTAGTGACGAACCACTGACAAAAAACCGACGAAATTGTAACGAAAGGATTAACATGACTACTTTTTGTTAGCGACAATATATTTCATCGTAGTTTCGTCGCAATTAACGACAAAATTGCATTTATCGCTATGTCGTCGCAAATTACCGACGAAATACCGACGAAACATGGTACGTAGGTGACTTTTCCGTCAGAAAACAAAATTCTTTTTGTGGTGAAGGTAGGTATTATAAGTTTTATGTACCTATGAATTACATATTTAAATATATACAGCTTACTGTTTCCATGGAATTTTGTATGCAAGAAATGCTTTGTTTGGAAAGTATATGTAAATATATATAGTATGATGTTCTTGCATGTCTACAAATATATATAAATATACATATAGATCTACTGTTTTCAAAACATTGTATTGGGACACTAAAACTTTTCTTTCACATTTATATATATACATACATATACATATATATATATACATATATATACATATATATATACATATACATATACATATATATATATATACATATATATATAGACACACACACACATATAAACATGGGTATAAAAAATCGGTTGTGTACATGTATACACACTTTTTGATTCAGCTTTATATAGTTACACATACTAATTGTTTAGAAAATCAATTGTGCATGTGTAATTCATATATAACATTTGTTACTAGAATTTACATAATTATTTAAAACAGCTTAGGAAATTTTGGTGTGCACATATGTAGATTCTGTTTTCGAAACCTTACACACTTATGCACATGCACATAATTCTCGGAAATACATGTATACATACTTGTATAAATTTTTTGGACTTGAAGGAAAAAATAGTATTATACATAATAGCCGGATAAGTGTGCTGAAGAATAAGATAAATTCTAAAAGGAGGGAAACTGAGAATTGTTGCATTGCATTCGCACGTGCATTTGCATGGCATATCATGTCTAGATGGACATGGATGCCAGATTATGATGTAGTGTGGATACAAGCCACAGGCATCTAGATGATGTACCGTGGATATAGACTACGGACATCCAGATGATGTACTGCGGATATAGGCCATAGGCATCCAAATGGTGTATTGGGGATATAGGCTTCAGGCACTCAGTTAGGACTCGGGCCATACATAGCATATTATGTTTTGAGAAACGTGCATATCATATTGTGTGGCTTGACGTTGTTGCGTGTGTCATGATTTTCAAATGAGCATGCATCACGAGAGCATGAATAGAGATGTTTGGTTTGTCAATTTACTTAAATTCTTTTGATGATTTATTGCTTAAGTTTTCTTTAGGAGATATTATTATTTGCGAACAAGTACCGGGTATGTCTTTTATTACTGCCTATTTGTTTATTTTATTCTTGTATGTTTTTGTTCTAATTATAGGCAGGTACTTACTGAGTGACTCCCATATCACTCACCCCTTTTATTCTCCCTCCCGCATACGAGCTGAAGTATGACTTGATGTTTATTGAGGACACTGATGAGGTTGCACGTTGGGAGATTTAGGCAGTTGCAGGATCATTGATATTCTTAGGGTGATTTGAGGATTCAGTTGTGATTATTTATGCTTGGGACTTATCGATTCCATTTGACGTTGAGACATTGACGTTGTTTGGGTCTCGTCAACCCTATATTTTATTATTTCGGTCATAAATTTTATTCTAATTAATAAGTTTAAATTTTATGTCGTTTCCGCGTATTGATTTCTGCATCAATTGATGACGTGTATAAAATTTATATCGATGTCTTGTAGTTCTCGTAGTAGACTACGACGGGTGCACCGTTCTCGAGGCTAGTGTCGGAACGGGACGCTATATCGACCATACTAATTCGTCTAGTTCTTGTGCGTATCCAGAACAGCAGAATTCATGAATTTAACATATTCTCTTCCAGCTTGGTGAGTCATAGATTCTAGGGACATAATTACTTCTACTTCCATACCTTTAACGAATGCATTATATCCAAAGATTAGATTTAGTATGGTAGTTCCACTAGCTTGCATTAGTAAGCCTTTTGGAAAGTTTCCAAACTTCTGATTTCAAGTCTCTATTTCTCTGTTGGATAGCATAAAGCATTCCATGAAACCCAATACTGTTTAAGGGAGAGGGAGGAAGAGCCCCAAAAAAATCTAACCATCTTCTTGTTTAATAAAGTGAGCACACTTTTGGGCACCTGAGAAGATGCTAAGAGGTGTATTGGAATAGTAGATAGTACATGTTTAACGAGTTTAAGGTTTCTTGCTGATTAAGGAGTTTTTTACACCAACCATTAACTTTTGCATCAAAATGGTTTAACACTTGAACGAAATATTGGGCTCTGTTGACACCTTTGAATAGCTGAAATCTAAGATACTTAATGGTAAGTTTAACGGAGTTCACTCCAAGTGCCTTTTCCATTGCTGTAATCGTGTTAGATGGGGCTTTGGTGACTATGACAAAGTGACTTTTCCCGATGTTAACTAGTTGTCCAGATGCCTCTTGACATTGCAGAAGAAATTTCTTGAACTTTAGCAAAATTGAGGTTGTCCCGTTGAGAAAGATTAGAAGATCATCTACAAAGGCAAGATGAGAAATGGATAGAGATGACTTACCCGTCGCAAATCCCTTAATAGTGTCAGCCTTGACCAGTGAGTTTAAACCCTTAATGAATTCCTCAATGGGCAAAATGAAAAGAAGAGGAGACAATGGGTGATGAGGATCAAGGATCTCATCGTAAGGTCAACGGCCCAATCACAAGACGCAAGGCCAAAAAACTTAGTTATGAAGTTGGTAGCTTCTTGTGCAAGCATGTGTAAGATGAACCTAAGGTTCATTGGGTTCAAGTTATGAAGTTGGTATCTTCTTGTGCAAGCATGTGCAAGATGAACCTAAGGTTCATTGGGTTCATCTCATTGAGCACACATGAACCTTTGCTATACCCTGCGCGTGTGTGTGCCTTTTCTAGTTGTTTTATCTCATTTACTAATGATTCTTGTTTTCATGACTTTGCGATGTAGGAGAGTTGATGCGTGCAAAATCTTAAGTTTAAAAGGATACAGAAAGAATGATGATATCTTGAAAGACAAAGAAGAATATTCAAGAGAATGTTTCAAGAGAATGTTTGTCTCAACAGAATGTTGTCCTAAAGAATGTTGGTCCTAGAGAATGTTTTTCATAAAGAATGTTTGTCCTAGAGAATGTTTGTCCCAAGGAATGTTTGTCCTAATGAATCTTTGTCCTAGGGAATGTTTGTCTTAAGGAACATTTGTCTCAATCCTTTCCCCAACAAACACACGGTTTGAAAGGCTATTTGGAGGCCAACTCTTCAACAAGATAAGGACAAGCATATCATCAATTCAGACACCATTGGAGCCGGCCAAAGATGTTCAAAATGAAGGCAAATTTGAATTCAAATTCAAAGGCAATCCAAGTTCAAAATTTAGCCAACTTTTGAATCCAACTCTAAGCATATCCTATCTTCAATTTTTGATCAACAAGCCTTCCAATGGCTATCTACAAATCGGCTGAAAGGGAGTCTTCAAGGATCAACACAATAAGTCAAATTTGGAAACAAGATGTTAGCTTATCAAGTTTCAAACAACATCTCAAATTCTAGTTTGTTTCTATCTAGATTGTGGTAGACCTTTTTGAAATAGAATTTGATCTATTTAGGACTCTTTTAGGAAGACAAAATCAGCATAAATAAAGGCCAAGATGCCTGTGTATTAGCAGCTTAAAATTTCAATAAAAAATTTTGGTTTTTACATCTCCTTTGTGTGAGACTTGTTTTTCTTGATTTTCCATCATAAATCAAAGTTAATCATCTTCATGAGTGAGCAATTTGAAGGTGTTTGCCATATTTACGAGTATTGTCTAGGAGGGCCTCATTAGTTTTCTTATCAACAACCATTTGTTGGTTTGGTAACTTGCTCAAACATCCGACTTTTTACAAAAAAGAAGCAAGGAGAAGGCTTCTTCTGTATGCCATTCCCAATTGTGAAGGACGTTGAAGATGGAAGAGTGGATGGCAAGCCCTCTTGCATCAAAATTGGAATCAGAGTGAAGGTCACTCTTGTTATATCTCTCTTTATATCTCTCTTGCGCTTTTTGAGTCATTTCTCTACCTCTTCTCATTCAGATTTTTTTCGTGTTATTCTCTCCATTATCACACATCTTCAAGCGTCCCGAAAACCACAAAAAATATTCATATTTGAGTCTTCATTGAGCCATAAAACCGAGCCCCTTTAGTAATGGCAAAAGCTGAAATTTTTGTGTTACAAGCCCTAGTTTTGCATGCTGTTCATTTGTTTCCATTTCCATTTGTTTCTCCATCCTTTTTATACATGTTTTTCGTCTAAAGGGTCTGAACTTTGGTTTCTCTAACTTGAACATAGGCATCGCATATAGGTACATTACTCAGCCTACTTGAAAATCGCACTACTTGGCTTAAAAGGGGCACCTACTCGTAATTAATCTTGTTGCTATCGAATCTTTTGGTTAGTTGTGATCTTGCTTGTCTTAAACATCATATTGTAACTGAATTTATGCCATAAACTTGCTGGTCAAGTGTTGCTATCTGCACCTCATAAAAAATTCAAATTCGTCTAAAAACCCTCACTTGGCCGAATACCCTACCCACGGCCAAAACCCTCAAAATCCAACCCCACAAACCCTCAAACCAGACCATAAGCATCCTTATTTCTCCCCTCAAATGAAATCCCTAAGCCAATTAAACGCAACCATCAGATTCAATGATTCCCAAATCGTTTGAATCAAAATTTCTAATTTACGAACCCTAAGATTTGAATTTGATTTGAATCTGCCTTAGACCATACCCACACCAAACTTAATCACCCATAACCTTAATTCACAGCCTTTATAAGATAAATAAGTCATACATTCAGTCCCCAACACCCTACTACTCCAAAAAACCCCAAACAGTCAAGAAAATCCCTACTTTTAGCCCAAAACCCTAATTGCAAATAAACCCTAATTCTTTCCACTCCAAAATTATCCCAATCCCAAGGTTATTTACTGCAATTGAAGGTGATATTCAAGTGATTGAAGTCATTGCACCATTCTGTCCAAAATTGGAATTTTTTATGCAAAAATGTGAAATTACCGTTTTTCCACTAGTCACAAAAAGGAAACTTCTGAGAATTGCTCATGTTAAAAACCATAATAAAAGAAAGAAAAGAGCAAAGATAATCTAAAGAAAAAGTGAGAAAAGTAAAAGGGAAAACACTTGACATTTTTGGAACAATTTGTGCAATTTTGACAAAGTTTGTGCACCTTGCCATAACCTCATGAATTTTGCCCTAAACCCACTGATTTCCCACCATAACTTGAGCCTTAACAATTGATTATACACTTGAATACTTGGTTATTGCATGTTTTGAGCCATTTTGTGAGTTTAAGTGCAAATGATCAAAGTAAACTAAAGATTGCCCATGGAAACCCCTAGCTATTCTTTGGTTCAACTTATTACATATTTGTTGGTCTCATTTCTTCTTTGAATTTTATTAAAAATGTTCAAGTTTTTATTGGTATCATTTGGAACTGATTTGGTATGAATTGGCACAAATTTGGTGCAAAACGGACAATAATTATTGTTCTCAAGTTCTCACATTTTTTGGTACTGTTTGGACATATTTTGGGTATAATTTGGAAGTTATATAAGTGGTATACTAACCTGTTTTGGTCCAGCAATTTGCTCTAAGGAGTTTGAGTTGATTTGAAGTCGAAAAGGTGAGAAAAAACACACGGGTTTTGTTGGAAAAAGCTTGGCATACACCTATCTTATTTGCTCTCTTGATCCTTATTAACCTCAGATTAGTCAAGAAACAAGGTGTTAAGAGAGTGAAAAAAAAGTTAGAAGAGTGTGCAAATACTTTGTTTTTTTACTAATCCGCTCATTTTGCTTGTTTTTGTGTTAGTTTTGCGTTTCCTTTGTTTTCTGTTTTTTATTGTTATTTCATGCATAAAATGGAGCCTAACTCCTAAAGCTCAGCTAGCCGATCAAAGGAGGTTGAAAGGCATGATCCTTCAATGCGACAGATTACGAACATGCTAAAAACAATCATAAACAACCAAAACATGTACAAGGCTAAATTAGACGAATTGAACCAATTGTTAGACAAGAGTGAAGGCCAGTTAGACAAGAGTGAAGGCCAAGGACAAGTAGGGCAGCCCCTACAACCCAAGCAAGAAGGCGTACCCAAGAAGAATTCGAGGGAGAAAGCCAAAGGCAGATGGCCGTTGAGCCAAGAAGGTTTGTGCCGCAACGAGCCCAAGGAGAAATCAACCACGAATGTATAATGATGCACACAACCCATTTGAACATAATTTGGAAGTTATATAAGTGGTATACTAACCTGTTTTGGTCCAGCAATTTGCTCTAAGGAGTTTGAGTTGATTTGAAGTCGAAAAGGTGAGAAAAAACACACGGGTTTTGTTGGAAAAAGCTTGGCATACACCTATCTTATTTGCTCTCTTGATCCTTATTAACCTCAGATTAGTCAAGAAACAAGGTGTTAAGAGAGTGAAAAAAAAGTTAGAAGAGTGTGCAAATACTTTGTTTTTTTACTAATCCGCTCATTTTGCTTGTTTTTGTGTTAGTTTTGCGTTTCCTTTGTTTTCTGTTTTTTATTGTTATTTCATGCATAAAATGGAGCCTAACTCCTAAAGCTCAGCTAGCCGATCAAAGGAGGTTGAAAGGCATGATCCTTCAATGCGACAGATTACGAACATGCTAAAAACAATCATAAACAACCAAAACATGTACAAGGCTGAATTAGACGAATTGAACCAATTGTTAGACAAGAGTGAAGGCCAGTTAGACAAGAGTGAAGGCCAAGGACAAGTAGGGCAGCCCCTACAACAAAAGCAAGAAGGCGTACCCAAGAAGAATTCGAGGGAGAAAGCCAAAGGCAGATGGCCGTTGAGCCAAGAAGGTTTGTGCCGCAACGAGCCCAAGGAGAAATCAACCACGAATGTATAATGATGCACACAACCCATTTGAACATAATGAAAGCAATTTGGTGATTACCAACCCCGTGATTTTCATAGAAGATAAAATCCTCTTTATCTCCAAGATGATGATTTCTTAAAAAAAACTAAAATGAGCATTCCAACGTTTTACGGTAAAAGCAAAGTGGATGAATACTTAAAGTGCGAAACTAAAGTGGATTTAACTTTTTCATGTACAAACTATAGTGAGTTGCAAAAGGTGAGGTACGCGTCCATTGAATTTTTAGGATATGCATTAAACTGGTGGACTAATCTTTGTAAGAATAGGACTAAAGCAAAGCAGCCACAAGTCCTAACATGAGAAGAAATGAAATACAAATTAAGACATAGGTTCTGTTGAGAAAAATTGTTTGAGTGATTTACAAATGCATGATTTAAATGCTACGTGTTTAAGCAATGCATGAATAAATTATTACTTGACACATTTATGTGATAAACATGCTTTATATGCTTATATATATTGTTTCCGTACCAACAAGCCATGAAGCGTTAAAGTTTACATCATATGACAGACATTAGTTGTCTTTTTACTATTTTCAGGTGTCACAATTAATGAACTAAACTAGTTCATTAAATGGAGACATATTTGGTGGAAGCTATATGGCAACAAATTTGAAAATGGAAAGTCTCCTCCCCATTCCTTCTACATGCCATATACGTATATAATATATATATATATATATATATATATATATATCCATATTTTTTTAAAAAGGCACAATACACATATATTCCGACATACCACCGACACGTCACATATATTATAACCATACGTCGACATCTCACCACTATATACAACTCATATTTATGAGTATATTCAGGTCTTATATCATGTGATATAAATCATGGTGATGTCAAAATTATAACGACATGTTACAAGGTCATAAACCAAAAATTGTCGTATCGGGTGACTACCAAAACTTCACCGACATGTCACGTACTTTCCATATAAAGATAGCCAGACCATATACATCAAAAATGCTCAAAAATTTCTTGGCTCGCATGTTAAAATCAGCCACTAAATCATACCATGTTGGCACACACAAATCACCCACAAGTTAGACTAGGTTTGTGGAGAATTCAAACTCAATGTTATCTGTGCACATGAGCATTTTCTATTCAGACTTTATAGCTGAATATACACTTCCTTTTATGTATATTATGTGTGACATAATGTATATTACATGTGTAAGAAGTTTGAAATTAATCGGAGAAAAATTGCGTAATGACAAAAGTCAAAAACTCGATTTTCTACGAACATATACACATGGTACGTTTTTTAGGCATAGATGTAACATGTATCTAGACACATTTTACACATTCAAGACATGTTAAAGTGTTCTATAAAATGCAAAATAGGGCTGAATATTATTTACCATATATGTGTAAATATTGTGCATTATTTAACAAAGCTTGCTAAAATAAAATTTCAGCACATGTGCAGTCTTATTACACGCCTATTTCAGCCATGATGGATCCAATGTGGAGCTTATTTGACACTTCAATTGGTGGAGGACATTCCACACAAGATTGGTGACAATGAAGAGGACACCGCGCAAGGAAAGAATTCAAAATAGACACATGCTGAAAATTTTAGCACATGCCTACTATAGTGGGCGATTTTATCACCCCTAATGGCCTCAATTTGTCTCCCAAAATTCAAGGGATTGAAATGTGATGTTATGGTAATTATTTGAATTGATTTTGAGCACATGTTTTGAGAGTTTTTTTTGTAGAATTTACAGCTCACTAAAGGGTGCCAAGGTGGACCAATCAACAAGTAACAAGTAAGCAAAGTCAAGTCATCCTTCCAATCATATGGCACCAAATAAGCAAGATTGTGTCATCTTCTACACAGGACAATCTTTCATGTGTTGAGAAATATGTTTGGATAATTTTCAAAGACATGATTTTAAGTGGTGAATACTTAAAAATGTCACACATGATGTTATATGTGATTAAAAGTTGAAAAAGTTGAAAAAGTTGACATTGATCTCTCAGGTAGGTGCACATCGATAGATCTATGTACATAGATCTCTCACATCGATCGATCCATGTAAGGCAGTGAAAGTTCAAGACCTTACGGTAAGACATCGATCTCTAAACCTGAGACACATCGGTCGATCGATGTAGGTCAGAGACAAAACCTGAATTTTTCTGTGAGACATCGATCTCTGAAGCTGAGCACTTCGATCGATCGATGTCTAGGGTTTTTAGAAATAATTTTCTAAAATGTGTTAAAATTGTTGTTTTCATTGGTATATGATTTATACATGCTCATTATGCGAATCTTATGTGATTTTGATGATTTTAAATGTATTGTGACTAACGTGCCTTGGAAGTTTCTATAACTTACCAAAAAGGACAAAATTGGTATTTTAAGTTTTGTAGGAACATCACATGGTGAAAATAATTTAAGGGTGCATTATTATACTGTTTATCAAGACAAAGGTTATATCATGATTATTTCTGACCATTCGGGTCATTTTTGGAGTTTTCATATACCAGGGGTATTTTGGTCATTTCACCTCCAAGGGTATTTTTGGTATTTTCACTCAAAGATCTCTTGAGCATATTATTATCTTCATTATGGAGCTGATTTATTATTAATTTGAGATGATATGGTGATTCTTTATTTTAGTCTTTCACATGATGATATTATGACTATAGCGGGATATGTGACGATTTGAGATGTCACATTCTATTTTTTCTTGAAGACACTCTTATATATGTTAAAAGAGCACATTTATCATCTATATTCAGAGATATTAAAGGTGTCAAAGGTGTGAAAATGTTCATGACATATAAAAGAAATATTGGGAATTTCGGTGCTACATGTTGACATAATCTTGTCAACTATTATCTATTTATTTCTTTCTCAAAAATTTGAGTTGCTACACATATTTGTATGTTCAAAAGCGTGTATGAGCAGCTGGAGGTGATATATTATTCATTTTATGAGTTGGAGACAAGTGGACCAACCAAAAAGGAGCTAGTTGGCAAAATTGCCAACTTGGAATTTTCTAAATATAGCCAACGGCTATATGGCTATTCTTGGCAGATTTTTTGTAGTCAAATGGAGCTCTCACATGTCCTATTGTTGTGCTTGAAGTTTGAGATATTTTGGTGGTATTATCCTTTCTTATTTTATCAAGGAAAGTCAAAAATTTTTTTGGAAAATATGAAAGGTAGCCAACGGCTACTACGATGTCTTGGAGCTGATTCTTTAGTTTGAATTTGTCAAATGACCACATGCCTATTATCTTGCCAAAGAGTTGAGAACATGATGGAGTTGTTATGGCTATTATCTTTGGGTATTATCTTCACATTTTCAAGATAATTCCAAGACAAACCAATGTGTAAATTTTCGGCCATGCTGAATTGCCAAGGTGGACCAATCATTTTATCTTATTTTTCCAAGTGTACAAGGCCAACCAATGATGAGAAAACATTTGGACTTGATGATGAAGATGGTGACACATTGGAAGTCTTATCTCTAAGGCTCAAATCACACTATAAATAGAGGCAATGGTGAAGAAGATGAAACACACTTGAAGCTCACAAGCATTTGTTGATTTGTCTAGCTATCATCTTCTTCTTGTTATTGTTCTTGTTCCATTCTTTGTAGCAAAGGTGTTCTTGTTGTTTTTGTTGAGCTACAAGCCTCTTGAGCTTCATTTGTAAGATTGATTAGCTATTCTTTTAAGGCTATATCAATAGGTGCTAAAGGTGTTGCAACTAAGTGTTGCTTAGAAGGTGATTATCCAAGTCTTGAATAGGGTTGGTGTATAACCCAAGGATCAAGCTTGGTTCTTGTTGTAAGGTGATTCATATCATAGTAAAATCCAAGGAAAGGTGTTCTTTGGGACTAGAGTAGGTCACATTGACCGAACCAGGATAAATCCTCAGTGCTCTTGTCTTGTTTCTTCATTTCTGTTTTCTGCTTGTTTTTACTGCAGTTTTCACATAATTTTGCATAATTTGAAAAAATAGCTAAACACTTTTCAAAATTCGTGATTTTTGGTGGAGTTATACTTCAGACTGTTAGCTTCCATTTGCAACAAGAATCACTTGATTTGCGCAAGGGAAAGTTAGTCATCCCATCTTTGCAAGATAACTGCTCCAATCTGGCTGCAATCTGACCAGATCTAGGAAAACTTGAATTCTGTACTTATCCAGAAATGTTCAAGGTCAGGGCCTTTTGTAAACATCATCTACACATCCTAAGGAGTGTTTTGATATAAAGATCAACCTTTTTGGTTGAGTATTCAAAGAGAAACACGTATTGCAAAATCAGCAACATTCTGTCCAATTCTGTCCAGATTAACCATCTGAATCTTTTTATTTGTTTGAAGGGCCAACGATCTTATTTTTGTCTGATTTTTGGACAGAGTCTCGTTAACAAATTCAAGTTCAATTATAGAAAGTTTTATAATTTTTGGAGTTGTGTACAATTAGATTTGAATTTTTTAAAAACAGGTTCAGAATCTGAGGTGGTCTCAGATTCTGTTTTTAAAGGGGATCGTTACAAAGGGCAGTAGTGTAATTTTTGCTAACCACTATTCACCCTCCCCCCTCTAGTGGTGTTTATTGCACGTGCACGGTCCAACAATTGGTATCAGATCTAGGTTTGCACCACTCAAAGAAGCAAGATTCAACACCGTGCAATCAATAGAAAGCCAAGAAACAATTACTCTTTGTAGCATGCTTATCTCATATTAAAGGTACATACTATGACAATAGTTTCTCACAAAGGTGAGTTGGAAGGTATGTCCACTCAACGCCCTCCTCTTTTTTATGGCAATAATTTTGTACATTGGAAACTTAGAATGAGGCTATTCTTAATGGCTATAGACATCGATTTATGGTCTATAGTTGAAGATGGGCCATACATTCCAATGAAAGTTGTGCAAATTAGTGGAGTCACACAAGAATTTGAAAAATATAAAAGTGAATGGTCATCGAAAGATAAAAAGAAAATGTCCATGAATGCTAAAGCTATGCAATTACTTTTGAATGGACTTACAACTTCTGAAGCAGGATATGTTTCAAATTTCACAAGCGAACACGACATGTGGAAATCACTTGTATTAAAGCATGAAGGTACTAGTGGTGTTAAAGAATAAAAAATAAACATGCTTATGACTGAATTAGAGTCTTTCAAAATGTTGCCAAACGAATCCATAACATCTATGGATTTGAGGATTATTAACATTTTTAATGCCCTTGAAGCTTTAGGCAAATCATTCACGAACAATGAAAAAGTTCAAAAGGTGCTACGAAGCCTTCCTGCTGAATGGGATCCAAAGGTGACTGCAATCGAGGAGACAAAGTCAATCACTAAGATGGATGAATTGATCGGTTCTCTTAAAGCCTATGAGGTAAAACTAAACCAAACGGAAGTCCGAGTCATCTAAATCATCAAGTAAGTCAATAGCTTTCAAAACAAATGAAACACATACAAATAATGATGATAGTAATAGTGATACTGAATTAGATGATGACTTGATATTAATAGCAAGAAAACTTAGAAAGTTTTTCAAACGTCCTAATAGAAATAGACAAAGTTCTTCTTCTTCTTCTTCTCAACCTAAGAAAAATAACACAAACAAATGGTATAATAAATAATGAAAGTGTTATGAATGCGGTCAAAAAGAACATATTTCATATGATTGTCCCATGAACAAAAATAATAATAATAACAACAATAATAAACAAGCCAAGGATAAGGAGGCACAAATGACAAAGACAAAGGAGTCAAAGGCAAGAAAATGCAAACGAGCAATGAAGGTGAGCACATGGAGCGACTTATCCGACTCAGAATCCGAAACTGAGGAAGCTCAAGTCTGCTTCGTATCCAACGAGGTATGTTCTTCTTCTGATAGTGATTCTGATAGTGACATGCCATTTGATGAAATGTATGAAGAATTCTTAAGAATGCATGCTCACTGTAAGAGGCTCTCTAAAGAAAAGAAGAAACTAATTGAAGAAAATGACAAGTTGAAGACGTCCAACTTGGAATTTTCCGATCAATTAGAATCTTTTAAAGAAGAGTCTACTAATACTCTTGATGCTTTAGAGAATAAAATTGAATCACTTAGGAAAAATGAACATAAGTTAAAAACAGAAAATAGTATGCTACAGTCTAAGTTAGAAAGCTGTGAAAATGAAATAGTGCAACTTAAGTCTTCTAAACTTTCTTTAGAAAAAATGTTAGAACAATTTAAATCTGGTGCAAATATGTTAGATACACTAATCTTATCACAAAAGTATGGAAATGATAAAATCGGCTTAGAATATAAAGAAGAAAATATAAAAGTAGATAAAAAGACTAAGTTTGTCTCATCTAGTACAAAGTTGCCGTATATTACAACAAAATCAACTTTGCCTGCTATATTTTCTTCTACACCTTCTTTAACTTATATAAAGGCAAAAAATACAACACAGACCCACCAATATACGCACGCATAAACATACATCTAGGCCAAATTTTGCATCTAGACAACCTAGAAATTATGCATATATATATAAGAATACAACTAGAAAGAATAAAATGTATCCAACTTATTATGAACCTAAGTATAGGCAACACTCATATAAGTCTTATAAAAATGCCTATGAACACACTTGTATAGTGCCATTCAAGAAACAAAATCGCATGTCTTATACACATTATAGAAATCGGCCATCATATAATGATTATAAACCATGGCGTAATGTGTATGACAATGCAACATCTTTTTGGAATGGTCAAACATATGTTAATCCTTTATATTCAACCTATGTCAAAAATGTGCCTAGAAGGTATGTTCAAGTTTGGATACCTAAGGGATATCTAAACAAGAATAGTGCCCCTAACATTCAAGGACCCAAATAAAGGGTACCTAAAACTTTGTCTTCATTGTAGGACAAACGCAAGGAATGCAAGAAGGTGGCAAAGTCAAAGAATCTAAAAACCAAATGGTTTTTAGATAGTGGATGTTCAAGGCATATGACGGAAAATCCCAAACTATTCACCGAACTTGAACATATTGATGGTGGAAAGGTAACATTCGGTGACAACAACAAAGAAAAAGTTGTTGGCAAAGGAATAGGGATGGTAATGTTTATACTCTTACCTTAGATAACATGTTGGATGCTAAGATTAAGTGCCTTATATCACATAACTTAGATGTGAATCTATGGCATAGAAGATTAGGCCATATAGGAATTTCAACCATTAGGAAATTATCTAAAAAGAATTTAATTAGAGGTATGCCTAAGTTAGACTTAGATAATTTTCAAATGTATGAAACATGCATTAAAGGAAAACACATTAAAGAAACATTAAAACCAAAACATGAAGTGAGTACTAGTCATGTACTAGAATTGCTTCACTTAGACTTATTTGGTCCAAGTAGGACAAGAAGTCTAGGTGGACACTACTATGTGTATGTCATAGTATATGATTACTCACGCTAGACATGGACATTGTTCTTAACACACAAAGACGATGCTCCATTAGCAATTAAAACTCTTATTAAGCAACTTGAAAACATTTACAAAGAAAATGTTAAACGAATTAGAAGTGATAGAGGTGGAGAATTTAAGAACAAAGATATAATCAAATTTTGTGAATTACATGGAATAAAACATGAATTCTCACCACTTAGAACACCACAACTCAATGGAGTTGTTGAACGCAAAAATAGAACAATTCAAGAAGTTGCTAAAACTATGCTATGTGAAAATAAATTACCTAAATATTTATGGGCTGAAGCTGTTAGTTGTGCATGCTATATTATAAATAGGCTTACTATTATAAAGAAATTAAATAAAAAACCTTATGAATTGCTAAACAATACACAACCTAAGATAGATTATCTTAAAGTATTTGGATGTAAATGTTTTGTGCTGAACACTAAGGATAATCTAGATAAATTTGAACAAAAGTCAATTGAATGTATATTTGTTGGGTATTCAACTAACTCAAGAGCATATAGGTGTTATAATCCTGCATCTAGAAAGATAATTGAATCCATACATGTAAAAATTCAATGAAAATGCATGTTTTGAAGTTAGTGATAAAACTCAACATAAACCTGAGAATAATGTTGAAAATATTTTTGATGATGATGTATTACTTGAGCTTGTACTTGATCATCTAGAACCAACTTCCCCTGAACAAAACATGCATGAACCCTCAGATGAAACAAATGAAGAAATTTTGCAATTGGAAGATAATACAACTAACTTACAAGATGATTAAACTGTATACGACAATGTTCACACTAATGAAACATTTGAACAAGATGAAGGTGAACCTAGTCAACCTAGGAATTGGTGGCACCCTAGAGAACTAATCATTGGGGATCCAAGTGTTGGGGTTAGAATACGTAGAAATATAAGTCAACTTGAAGGATATAGCTTAGTCTCACACATAGAACCTAAGAATGTAAAGGAAGCCTTAGGTGACATATCATGGATAGATGTCATGCATGAGGAGTTAAATCAATTTACAAGGAACAACGTGTGAGACTTAGTACCTAAACCCAAAAATAAGTCCATAATAGGAGCCAAATGGGTCTTTAGGATTAAAATGGATGAACAAGGAAACATTACAAGAAATAAGGCTAGACTAGTCACACAAGGTTATAATCAACAAGAAGGAATAGATTATGAAGAAACGTTTGCACCCGTTGCACGACTAGAAGCAATTAGATTGTTACTTGCAATTGCAAGTCTAAGCAACATTAAACTCTTCCAAATGGATGTCAAGAGTGCATTCTTAAATGGATACATCCAAGAAGAGGTGTTTGTCAAGCAACCCCCTGGATTCGAAGATCCAAAGAATCCTAACCATGTTTACAAGCTTCAGAAAGCTCTATATAGTTTGAAACAAGCTCCAAGAGCTTGGTATGATAGATTTTCAAACTTTCTTATTGCAAATAATTATCAAAGGGGAACCATAGACAACACATTGTTCCTAAGAAGAAAAGATAATGATTTGTTAATAGTTCAAATATATGTAGACGATATTATCTTTGGTTCAACTAACCCTACCTTAGTAAAAGACTTCAAAGAATGTATGAAGTCAGAATTTGAAACGTCAATGGTAGGAGAGTTGAATTATTTCTTAGGACTTCAAATCAAACAAACCTCTAAAAGAATTCACATTAGCCAACTTAAGTATGTCAATGATATGATTAAGAAGTTTGGCTTTGAAGAATTGAAACCAACACCTACACCCATGAGTGTTAGCCCCAAACTAGATAAGGATGAAAATGGTAAACCTTTTGATGACACACTTTATAGGTCTATGATTGGCTCATTGTTATACTTCACTGCATCAAGACCTGATATCATGTTTAGTGTGTGCATGTGTGCTAGGTTTCAATCTTGTCCCAAGGTATCACATTAGAATGCGGTGAAAAAGATTTTTAGATATCTTAAACACACACCTCACTTAGGACTGTGGTATAATAGAAACGCTAAGTTGGAATTACACGTATACAGTGATGCTGATTATGGTGGTTGTAAATTAGATAGAAAATCCACTAGCGATACGTGTCAATTTATAGGAACCAACTTGATCTCTTGGTTTTCTAAAAAGCAAGCTAGTGTAGTTCTTTCTACCACTGAAGCCGAGTATATTGCCTTAAGTTTATGTACTACCCAAATACTTTGGCTTAAACAGCAACTTAGTGATTTTGGCATTAAAATGAATAAGATTCCAATTTTCTGCGATTGCACAAGTGCGATCAATGTTTCACGGAATCCGGTGCTTCATTCTAAGGCCAAACACATTGAGGTACGATACCACTTTCTTAGAGATCATGTTCAAAATAAGGATATAGTCATAAACCATATAAGAACTGATCACTAAATAGCTGACATCTTCACCAAACCCCTTAATCAAGCCACTTTTGAAAACTTACGAGCCAAGATAGGTATGATGACTTACGATACCATTGCATAGTTCTAACTTTTGCATGATTTACAAAATAAAGGGGGAGATAGAATAAGAACATGATTTGAGTTCGTATGTCATGCTAAGTTTCAAATGGTATAAGTTGAGCATAGGTTAAGGGGGAGAGTATAATTTGAGGGGGAGAGTATAAGTTGAGGGAGAGCGTACTATTTAAAAGTTTGTTGAAAAAAAAGTTTGAAAATAATTGGTAAACTTGTGACATCAAAATCATGTTAAGTTATTTTGAAAATCATCCAAAAGAGAGAGAATGTTGAGAAATATGTTTGGATAATTTTTAAAGTCATGATTTTAAGTGGTGAATACTTAAAAATGTCACACATGATGTTATATGTGATTAAAAGTTGAAAAAGCTAACATTGATCTCTCAGGTAGGTGCACATCGATCGATCTATGTACATAGATCTCTCACATCGATCGATCCATGTAAGGCAGTGAAAGTTCAAGACTTTACGATGAGACATCGATCTCTAAACCTGAGACACATCGATCGATCGATGTAGGTCAGAGACAAAACCTGAATTTTTCTATGAGACATCGATCTCTGAAGCTGAGCACTTCGATCGATCGATGTCTAGGGTTTTTAGAAATAATTTTCTAAAATGTGTTAAAATTGTTGTTTTCATTGGTGTATGATTTATACATGCTCATTATGCGAATGTTATGTGATTTTGATGATTTTAAATGTATTATGACTAACGTGCCATGGAAGTTTCTACAACTTACCAAAAAGGACAAAATTGGTATTTTAAGTTTTATAGGAACATCACATGGTGAAAATAATTCAAGGGTGTATTTTTATACTATTTATTAATACAAAGGTTATATCATGATTATTTCTGACCATTTGGGTCATTTCTGAAGTTTTCATATACCAGGGGTATTTTGGTCATTTCACCCCCAAGTGTATTTTTGGTATTTTCACTCAAGAAATCTCTTGAGCATATTATTATCTTCATTCTGGAGCTGATTTATTATTAATTTGAAGATGATATAGTGATTCTTTATTTTATTCTCACATGATGATATTATTGACTATAGCGGGATATGTGACGATTTGAAATGTCACATTCTATTTTTTCTTGAAGACACCCTTATATATGTTATAAGAGCATATTTATCATCATTATTCAGAGATATTAAAGGTGTCAAAGGTGTGGAAATGTTCATGACATATAAGAAGAAATATTGAGAATTTCGGTGTTACACGTTGACATAATCTTGTCAACTATTATCTATTTATTTCTTCTTCAAAAATTTGAGTTGCTACACATATTTGTGTGCTCAAAAATGTGTATGAGCAGGTGGAGGTGATATATTATTCATTTTATGAGTTGGAGACAAGTGGACCAACCAAAAAGGAGCTAGTTGGCAAAATTGCCAACTTGGAATTTTCTAAATATAGCCAACGACATATGGCTATTCTTGGCAGATTTTTTGTATTCAAATGGAGCTCTCACATGTCCTATTGTTGTGCTTGAAGTTGGGGATATTTTGGTGGTATTATCCTTTCTTATTTTATCAAGGAAAATCAAAATTATTTTTGGAAAATATGACAGGTAGCCGACGGCTACTATGATGTCTTGGAGCTGATTTTTTAGTTTGAATTTGTCAAATTCCCACATGCCTATTATCTTGCCAAAGAGTTTAGAAGATGATGGAGTTGTTATGACTATTATCTTTGGGTATTATCTTCACATTTTCAAGATAATTCCAAGATAATCCAAGGTGTAAATTTTTGGTCATGCTGAATTGCCAAGGTGGACCAATCATTTTGTCTTATTTTGCCAAGTGTTCAAGGCCAACTAATGATGAGAAGACATTTGGACTTGATGATGAAGATGGTGACACATTGGAAGTCTTATCTCTAAGGCTCAAATCACACTATAAATAGAGGCAATGGTGAAGAAGATGAAACACACTTGAAACTCACAAGCATTTGTTGATTTGTCTAGCTATCATCTTCTTCTTATTATTGTTCTTGTTCCATTCTTTGTAGCAAAGGTGTTCTTGTTGTTTTTGTTGAGCTACAAGCCTCTTGAGCTTCATTTGTAAGATTGATTAGCCATTCTTTTAAGGCTATATCAATAGGTGCTAAAGGTGTTGCAACTAAGTGTTGCTTAGAAGGTGATTATCCAAGTCTTGAATAGGGTTGGTGTATAACCCAAGGATCAAGCTTGGTTTTTGTTGTAAGGTGATTCATTTCATAGTAAAATCCAAGGAAAGGTGTTCCTTAGGACTGGAGTAGGTCACATTGACCGAATCAGGATAAATCCTCGATGTTCTTGTCTTGTTTCTTCATTTCTGTTTTCTGTCTGTTTTTAATGCAGTTTTCACACAACTTTGCATAATTTGAAAAAATAGCTAAACACTTTCAAAATTTGTGATTGTTGGTGCAGTTATACTTCAGACTGTTAGCTTTCATTTGCAACAAGAATCACTTGATTTGAGCAAGAGAAAGTTAGTCTTTCAATCTTTGAAAGATAACTGCTCCAATCTGGCTGCAATCTGACCAGTTTTGAGAAAACTTGAATTCTGTTATTTATTAAAAAAATTTTAAGGTCAGGGCCTTTTGGAAGTATCATCCATGCATCCTAAGGAGTGTTTTGATATAAAGATCAACCTTTTTGGTTGAGTATTCAAAGAGAAACACGTTTTGCAAAATCAGTAACATTGTGTCGAATTCTGTCTAGATTGACCATCTGAATATTTTTATTTGTTTGAAAGGTCAAAAGATCTTATTTTTGTCTGATTTTTGAATAGAGTCTTGTTAACACATTGAAGTTCAATTCTGAAAATTTTCATAATTTTTGGAGTTGTGTAAAATTAGATTTGAATTTTTAAAAAAAGGGTTCAGAATCTGAGGTGGTCTCAGATTCTGTTTTCAAATGGGATTTTTACAAAGGGTAGTAGTGTAATTTCCGCTAACCACTATTTATCCCCCTCTAGTGGTGTTTATTGCAGGTGCACGGTCCAACACCAAGGACATTAAAGACAATTCTCAACAAATAGAGAAAGCCCTAGGAGGTGGCCAACATATGATAAAAAAGAGAAGATAGTGCAAAACAAGGTCAAGCTACAACTCACATTCTCTCAAATGCAAAAAGCTAGACTACTCTCTTCTTCTTCCTTTCTTTCTTATTCTTCTTCTCTCAAGCCTATTGTTCATATATTCTACATATTATATAGGCTTTGAATATATTACACATACAGGTTCATTGGTGTAAAAGGTTGATCAAGGTGTGATCAAACCTTCATTCGATCGGTGGTGGTGTTCGTGATTGATTTGTCATCTTCTTCTTTATATCCCAATCCAGTTTTATCATTTCCATACTTTTGTGATGATATAAGTGTATCTAACATATTTGCACTAGATTTAAATTGTTCTATCATTTTTTCTAAGGTAAATTTAGAAGATTTAAGTTGCACTATTTCATTTTCACAACTTTCTAACTTAGATTTTAACATTTTATTTTCCATTTTTATCTTATGTTCATCTTTCCTATATGATTCAATTTTATTCTCTAAAGAATCAAGAGTATTAGTAGACTCTTGTTTAAGAGATTCTAGTTGATCGGAAAATTCCAAGTTGGACGTCTTCAACTTGTCATTATCTTCAACTAGTTTCTTCTTTTCTTTAGAGAGCCTCTTACAGTGAGCATGCATTATTAGGAATTCTTCATACATTTCATCAAATGTCATGTCACTATCAGAATCACTATTAGAAGAAAAACATACCTCGTTGGATAAGAAGCAGACTTGAGCTTCCTCAGTTTCGGATTCTGAGTCGGATGAGTCGCTCCATGTGCTTACCTTCATTGCTCGTTTCCCTTTTCTTGCCTTAGACTCTTTTGCCTTTGTCGTTTGAGCCTCCTTGTCCTTGGCTTGTTTATTATTGTTGTTATTATTATTATTTTTTTCCGTGGGACAATCGTATGAAATATGCCCTTTTTGACCGCATTCATAACACTTTAATTCTTTATTATACCATTTGTTTGTGTTATTCTTTCTAGGTTGAGAAGAAGAAGAAGAAGAAGAAGAAGAAGAAGAAGAATTACGTTGTCTATTCCTATTTGGACGTTTGAAAAACTTTCTAAGTTTTCTAGCTATCCATATCAAGTCATCGTCTAATTCAGCATCACTATTACTATCATCGTTACTAGCATGTGTTTCGTTTGTTTTGAAAGCTATTGACTTACCGGATGACTTAGATGATTCAGACTTTCGTTGGTTCAGTTTTACCTCATAGACTTTAAGAGACCCGATCAATTCATCCATTTTAGTGATTGACTTTGTCTCCTCGATTGCAGTCACCTTTGGATCCCATTTAGCAGGGAGGCTTCGTAGCACCTTTTGAACCTTTTCACTATTCGAAAATGACTTCCCTAAAGCTTCAAGGGCATTGAAAATATTAGTAATCCTCAAATCCATAGATGTTATGGATTCGTTTGGCAACATTTTGAAAGTCTCTAATTCGGTCATAAGCATGTTTATTTTTGACTCTTTAACACCACTAATACCTTCATGCTTTAATACAAGTGATTTCCACATGTCGTGTGCGCTTGTACAATTTGACACATATCCTGCTTCAGAAGTTGTAAGTCCATTCAAAAGTAATTGCATAGCTTTAGCATTCATGGACATTTTCTTTTTATCATCTGATGACCATTCACTTTTATATTTTTCAACCTCTTGAGTTACTCCACTAACTTGTGTAGCTTTCGTTGGAATGTACGGCCCATCTTCAACTATAGACCATAAATCGATGTCTATAGACATTAAGAATAGCCTCATTCTTAGTTTTCAATGAACAAAATTATTGCCATCAAAAAGAGGAGGGCGTTGTGTAGACATACCTTCCAACTCACCTTTGTGAGAAACAATAGACATAGTATGTACCTTGGATTTGAGACAAGCAGTATATAATGAATCGTTGTTTCTGGGCCTTGTATTGTTCGTATGGTGTTGAATCTTGCTTCTTTTGAGTGGTGTTGGTCTGGCTCTGATACCAAATGTTGGACCGTGCACCTGCAATAAACACCACTAGAGGGGGGGGTGAATAGTGGTTAGCGGAAATTACACTACAACCCTTTGTTAAAATCCCCTTTGAAAACAGAATCTGAGACCACCTCAAATTCAGAACCCGTTTTTAAAAAATTCACAAATAAATATACACAACTCCAAAAATTGTAAAACTTTCCAGAATTGAACTTCAATGTGTTACAAAGACTCTGTCCAAAACTCAGATACAAATAAGATCGTTTGACCCTTCAAACAAATAAAAACGATTCAGATTGTCAAACAGCACAGAATTGGACAGAATGTTGCTTATTTTGAAAAACGTGTTTCTCTTTGAATACTTGACCAAAAAGATTGATCTTTATATCAAAACACTCTTTAGAAAGTCTAGTTGATGTTTCCAAAGGGTCCTGACCTCAAACAATTCTGGATAAATATATAATTCAAGTTTTCTCAAAACTGGTCAGATTGCAACCAGATTGGAGTAGTTATCTTGCAAAAACTGAAAGACTAACTTTCCCTTGCTCAAATCAAGTGATTCTTGTTGCAAATGAAAGATAACAGTCTGAAGTATAACTCCACCAAAAATCACGAATTTTGAAAATGTTTAGCTATTTTTTTTAAATTGTGAGAAGTTGTGTGAAAACTGCAGTCAAAAACGGGCAGAAAATAGAAATAAAGAAACAAGAGAAGAACACCGAGAATTTATCCTGGTTCGGTCAATGTGACCTACTCCAGTCCCAAGGAACACCTTTCCTTGGATTTCACTATCAAATGAACACCTCACAACAAGAGCCAAGCTTGATCCTTGGGTTATACACCAACCCTATTCAAGACTTGAATAATCACCTCTATGCAACTCTTGATTACAACACCTCTACCACCTATTGATGTAGCCTTATAAATTTGGCTAATCAATCTTACAAATAAGACACAAGAAGGTGTGTATAGTGTAGCTGGACAACAACTAGAAAATGGAACACCTTAGCTACACAAAGTATGAACGAAAATATGAGAAGAGAATAGCAAGACAACAATCTTCAATTTTTGCTTTCAAGTGTGTGTCTTCTCTTCTTCACCTTGCCTCCTATTTATAGTGTGAATGGATGGCATATTCTCTCCAACTTTTAGACCATGTAATGGCTGAGAATTTTGAAATAAAGCACCTCCATAATCATCTCCAACAACCTTGTCTCCATTACATTCAAATTTGAAATTTCAAGTTGGCAACTTTTGCCAACTAGCTTGCTTTTGGTTTGTCTTCTTGTCTCCAACTCATAAAATGAGTACACCACCTTCTCCATCTGTTTATGGACGTTTTGGATGTTGTATGTATGTATATCAACTCAAATTTTGTGAATAAAAAATAATGAATAAGTGATGACAAGATTATGTCAACATATTACACCAAAATTCCTACTTTCTTCTCCTTTACATATTGTGATGAATCTTGCACCAAGGACACCTTGTAATCTCTAAAAGATGATGATTAATATCCTCTTATAACATATATAAGAGGGTCTTCAAGAAAAAATAGAATGTGACATCTCAAATCGTCACATATCCAGCTATAGTCAATAATATCATCGGTTGAGAGAATAAGATATCAGATCACCATATAATCTTCAAAATAATAATAGCACACCTCCAGAATGAAGATAATAATATGCTCAAGAGATTCCTTGAGTGAAAATACCAAAAATACCCTTGGGAGTAAAATGACCAAAATACCCCTGGTGTGAGAAAACTTCAGAAGTGCCCCCGATGGTCAGAAATAATCGCAATACCACCTTTGTTATGATAAATAAGATAATAATATGCACTTGACATATTTTCACCATATGATGTTCCTACAAAACTCAAAATACCAATTTTGCCCTTTTTGGTAAGTTTTAGAAACTCCCAAGACACGTTAGTCACAAGACAATAATAATAAAAACACATAATAAGCACATAATGAGCATGTATAAATCATGTACAAACGAAAACAACCATTTTATCACATTTTAGAAAATTATTTCTAAAAACTCTAGACATCGATCGATCAAAGTGCCTCAGCTTCATAGATCGATGTCTCACATAAAGGTTCAGGTTTTGTCTCTGACCTACATCGATCGGTCGAAGTGAGAGTTTGATGTACATCGATCGATCGATGTGTCTCAGGTTTAGAGATCAATGTCTCACAGAAAGGTCTTAAACTTTTGTGCCTTACAAAGATAGATCGATGTGAGAGATCTATGTACATAGATCGATCGATGTGCAACAACCTGAGAGATCGATGTCAACTTGTTCAACTTTTTCAACTTTTAATCACATATAACACCATGTGTGACATTTTTAAGTATTCATCACTTAAACTCATGACTTTGAAAATTATCCAAACATATTTCTCAACATTCTCCCCCTTTTGAATGATTTTCAAAATAACCTAACATGATTTTAATGTCACAACTTATAACCAAAAGTTTAACCAAAAGTTTAACCAAATGTTTTCAACTATTATTTCAACTTTTAAATAGTATGCCGCTCCCCCTCAACTCATACTCTCCCCCTTAACCTATGCTCCAAAATTTATACCAATAAAAACTTAGCATATGATTCATCATGACTTACCAACTAAAACATGACTTACCAACTAAAATCATGTTCTTATTCTATCTCCCCCTTTATTTTGCAAATCATGCAAAAGATAGAACTATACAATGGTATCGTAAGTCATCATTCCTAATTTGGCTCGTAAGTTTTCAAAAGTGGCTTGATTAAGGGGTTTGGTGAAGATGTCAGCGATTTGGTGATCAGTTCTTATATGTTTTATCATTATATCCTCATTTTGAACATGATCGCGAAGAAAGTGGTATCGCACCCCAATGTGTTTGGCCTTAGAATGAAGCACCGGATTCCGGGAAAGATTGATTGCACTTGTGCTATCACAGAAAATTGGAATCTTATTCATTTTAATGCCAAAATCACTAAGTTGCTGTTTAAGCCAAAGTATTTGGGTAGTACATAAACTCAAAGCGATATACTCGGCTTCAGTGGTAGAAAGAGCTACACTAGCTTGCTTTTTAGAAAACCAAGAGATCAAATTGGTTCCTATGAATTGACATGTACCGCTAGTGGATTTTCTATCTAACCTGCAACCACCATAATCAGCATCACTATATGCGTGTAATTCCAACTTAGTGTTTCTATCATACCACAGTCCTAAGTGAGGTGTATGCTTAAGATATCTAAAGGTCTTTTTCACTGCATTGTAATGTGATACCTTAGGACAAGATTAAACCTAGCACACATACACACACTAAACATAATATCAGGTCTTGATGAAGTTAAGTATAACAATGAGACAATCATAGACCTATAAAGTGTGTCATCAAAAGGTTTACTATTTTCATCCTTATCAAGTTTGGTACTAACACTCATAGGGGTAGTTTGTAGGTTTCAACTCTTCAAAGCCAAACTTCTTAATCATATCATTGACATACTTAAGTTGGCTAATGTGAATTCCTTGAGGGGTTTGTTTGATTTGAAGTCCTAAGAAATAATTCAACTCTCCTACCATTGACATTTCAAACTCTGACTTCATACATTCTTCGAAGTCTTTTACTAAAGTAGGGTTGGTTGAACCAAAGATTATATCATCTACGTATATTTGAACTATTAACAAATCATTAACTTTTCTTCTTAGGAATAATGTATTGTCGATGGTCCCCCTTTGATAATTATTTTCAATAAGAATGTTTGCAAATCTATCATACCAAGCTCTTGGAGCTTTTTTAAACCATATAGAGCTTTCTTAAGCTTATAAACATGGTTAGGATTCTTTGGATCTACGAATACAGGGGGTTGTTTGACAAACACCTCTTCTTGGATGTATCCATTCAAGAACGCACTATTGACATCCAGTTGGAAGAGCTTAATATTGCTTAGACTTGCATTCGCAAGTAATAATCTAATTTCTTCTAATCGTGCAACGGGTGCAAAGGTTTCTTCATAATCTATTCCTTCTTGTTGATTATAACCTTGTGCGACTAGTCTAGCCTTATTCCTTGTAATATTTCCTTGTTCATCCATTTTATTCCTAAAGACCCATTTAGTTCCTATGATAGACTTGTCTTCAGGTTTAGGTACTGAGTCACACACGTTGTTCCTTTTGAATTGATTTAATTCCTCATGCATAGCATCTATCCATGATATGTCACCTAAGGCTTCCTTTAAGTTCTTAGGTTCTATTTGTGAGATTAAGCTATGTCCTTCAAGTTGACTTATATTTCTATCTGTTCTAACCCCAACACTTGGATCCCCAATGATTAGTTCTCTAGGGTGAAACCAATTCCTAGATTGACTAGGTTCATCCTCATATTGTTCAAATGTTTCATTAGTGTGAACGTTATCATATGTAATTGGATCATTAGTTGTATCTTCCAATTACAGAGTCTCTTGATTTATTTCATCTAAGGGTTCATGAATGTCTTGTTCAGGGGGAGTTGGTTCTAGATGATCAAGTACATGCTCAAGTAATACAGCATCATCAAACATATTTTCAACATTTGTTTCTTGTTTATGTTGATGTTTATCACTAACTTCAAAGCATGCATTTTTATTGAATTTCACATGTATGGATTCAATTATTTTTCTAGATACAGGATTATAACACCTATATGCTCTTGAGTTAGTTGAATACCCAACAAATATGCATTCAATAGACTTTTGCTCAAATTTATCTAGATTATCCTTAGTGTTCAGCACAAAACATTTACATCCAAATACTTTAAGATAATCTATCTCAGGTTGTCTATTGTTTAGCCATTCATAAGGCGTTTTATTTAATTTCTTTCTAATAGTGAGCCTATTTATAATATAGCATGCACAACTAACAGCTTCAGCCCATAAATATTTAGGTAATTTATTTTCACACGGCATTGTCCTAGCAACTTCTTGAATCATTCTATTTTTACATTCAACAACTCCATTGAGTTGTGGTGTTCTAGGTGGTGAGAATTCATGTTTGATTCCATATAGTTCGCAAAATTTGATTACGTCTTTGTTTTTAAATTCTCCACCTCTATCACTTCTAATTCTTTTAACATTTTCTTCATAAATGTTTTCAAGTTGCTTAATAAGGGTTTCGATTGCTAATGGAGCATCGTCTTTGTGTGTTAAGAACAATGTCCATGTGTAGCGTGAGTAATCATCTATTATGACACACACATAGTAGTGTCCACCTAGACTTCTTGTCCTACTTGGACCAAATAAGTCTAAGTGAAGCAATTCTAGTACATGACTAGTACTCACTTCATGTTTCGGTTTTAAGGTTCCTTTAATGTGTTTTCCCTTAATACATGTTTCACACATTTGAAAATTATCTAAGTCTAACTTAGGCATTCCTCTAATTAAATTCTTATTAGACAATTTCTTAATAGTTGAAATTCCTATATGGCCTAATCTTCTATGCCATAAATTTACATCTAAGTCATGTGATATTAGACACTTAACCTTAGCATCTAACATGTTATCTAAGGTAAGGGTATAAATATTTCCATCTCTATTTCCTTTTAAAACCGTTTTTCCTTTTTCATTTATTATATCACAAGAATTGGGATGAAAGGAGACATTATAACCACAATCTATAAGTTGAGAAATACTAAGTAAATTATAAGATAGAATGCTTACTAATAACACATTTCGTATCTGAAATGTGTTAGGGTCCCCAATTGTTCCTTTTCCAACAACTTGTCCTTTGTTGTTGTCACCAAATGTTACTTTTCCTCCATTCTTGATATGTTCTAATTCGATCAATAGTTTGGGGTTCCCCGTCATATGCCTCGAACATCCACTATCTAAAAACCAGTTGGTTTTTAGATTCTTTGATTTTGCCTCCTTCTTGCATTCCTTGCGTTTATCCTACAATGGAGACAAAGTTTTAGTACCCTTTATTTGGGTCCTTGAATGTTAGGGGCACTATTCTTGTTTAGATATCCCTTAGGTATCCAAACTTGAATATACCTTCTAGGCACATTTTTAGCATTGTTATAATTTGGAAAATTAGAAGAATTAGCATATACATGATTATTCCACATAAGTGAAGATGCATTGTTATACATGTTGTGCCATGGTTGATAATCATTATAGGATGACCAAATTTTATAATGTGCATAAGGCATGCAATTTTGTTTCTTATATGGCACTATATAAGTGTGTTTGTAGGAATTTCTATAAGACTTATAAGAGTGTTGCCTATATTTAGGTTCATAATAAGTTTTATGCATTTTATTTGGTCTAGTTGCATTTGTATACATGTAGGCATAATTTCTAGGTTGTCTAGATGCAAAGTTTGGCCTAGATGTATAGTTATGCGTGTGTGTTTTTATGGGTGCATGCTGCATCTTTATCTTTGAATAAGAAGAAGAAGGAGTAGAAGAAGATTTAGCAGACAAGCTTGTTTTTATAACTTTATAAGGTTGTTTCGTAGCTGATGATACAAACTGTCTTTTTATCTAATTTGTCATCTTCTTCTTTATATCCCAATCCAGTTTTATCATTTCCATACTTTTGTGATGATATAATTGTATCTAACATATTTGCACCAGATTTAAATTGTTCTATCATTTTTTGTAAGGTAAATTTAGAAGACTTAAGTTGCACTATTTCATTTTCACAACTTTCTAACTTAGATTTTAACATTTTATTTTCCATTTTTATCTTATGTTCATCTTTCCTATATGATTCAATTTATTCTATAAAGAATCAAGAGTATTAGTAGACTCTTGTTTAAGAGATTCTGGTTGATCTGAAAATTCCAAGTTGGACGTCTTCAACTTGTCATTATCTTTAACTAGTTTCTTCTTTTCTTTAGAGAGCCTCTTACAGTGAGCATGCATTCTTAGGAATTCTTCATACATTTCATCAAATGTCATGTCACTATCAGAATCACTATTAGAAGAAGAACATACCTCGTTGGATACGAAGCAGACTTGAGCTTCCTCAGTTTTGGATTCTAAGTCGGATGAGTCGCTCCATGTGCTTGCCTTCATTGCTCGTTTCCTTTTTCTGGCCTTAGACTCTTTTGCCTTTGTCGTTTGAGCCTCCTTGCCCTTGGCTTGTTTATTATTATTGTTATTATTATTATTTTTCTTCGTGGGACAATCGTATGAAATATGTCCTTTTTGACCGCATTCATAACACTTTAATTCTTTATTATACCATTTGTTTGTGTTATTCTTCCTAGGTTGAGAAGAAGAAGAAGAAGAAGAAGAATTACGTTGTCTATTCCTATTTGGACGTTTGAAAAATTTTCTAAGTTTTCTAGCTATCCATATCAAGTCATCGTCTAATTCAGTATCACTATTACTATCATCGTTACTAGCATGTGTTTCGATTGTTTTGAAAGATATTGACTTACCGGATGACTTAGATGATTCATACTTTCGTTGGTTCAGTTTTACCTCATAGACTTTAAGAGACCCGATCAATTCATCCATTTTAGTGATTGACTTTGTCTCCTCGATTGCAGTCACCTTTGGATCCCATTCAGCAGGGAGGCTTCGTAGCACTTTTTGAACATTTTCACTATTCGAAAATGACTTCCCTAAAGCTTCAAGGGCATTGAAAATATTTGTAATCCTCAAATCCATAGATGTTATGGATTCGTTTGGCAACATTTTGAAAGTCTCTAATTCGGTCATAAGCATGTTTATTTTTGACTCTTTAACACCACTAATACCTTCATGCTTTAATACAAGTGATTTCCACATGTCGTGTGCGCTTGTGCAATTTGACACATATCCTGCTTCAGAAGTTGTAAGTCCATTCAAAAGTAATTGCATAGCTTTAGCATTCATGGACATTTTCTTTTTATCATCTGATGACCATTCACTTTTATATTTTTCAACCTCTTGAGTTACTCCACTAACTTGTGTAACTTTCGTTGGAATGTACGGCCCATCTTCAACTATAGACCATAAATCGATGTCTATAGCCATAAGAATAGTCTCATTCTTAGTTTCCAATGAACAAAATTATTGCCATCAAAAAGAGGAGGGCGTTGTGTAGACATACCTTCCAACTCACCTTTGTGAGAAACAATAGCCATAGTATGTACCTTGGATTTGAGACAAGCAGTATATAATGAATCATTGTTTCTTGGCCTTGTATTGTTCGTATGGTGTTGAATCTTGCTTCTTTTGAGTAGTGTTGGTCTGGCTCTGATACCAAATGTTGGACCGTGCACCTGCAATAAACACCACTAGAGGGGGGTGAATAGTGGTTAGCGGAAATTACACTACAACCCTTTGTTAAAATCCCCTCTGAAAACAGAATCTCAGACCACCTCAGATTCAGAACCCGTTTTTAAAAAATTCACAAATAAATGTACACAACTCCAAAAATCGTAAAACTTTCCAGAATTGAACTTCAATGTGTTAGAAAGACTCTGTCCAAAAATCAGATACAAATAAGATCGTTTGTCCCTTCAAACAAATAAAAAAGATTCAGATTGTCAAACAGGACAGAATTGGACAGAATGTTGCTGGTTTTGCAAAACGTGTTTCTCTTTGAATACTTGACCAAAAAGATTGATCTTTATATCAAAAAACTCCTTAGAAAGTCTAGTTGATGTTTCCAAAAGGCCTTGACCTCAAACAATTCTGGATAAATACATAATTCAAGTTTTCTCAAAACTGGTCAGATTGCAGCCAGATTGGAGCAGTTATCTTGCAAAGGCTGAAAGACTAACTTTCCCTTGCTCAAATCAAGTAATTCTTGTTGCAAATGAATGATAACAGTCTGAAGTATAACTCCACCAAAAATCACGAATTTTGAAAATGTTTAGCTATTGTTTCAAATTTTGAGAAATTGTGTGAAAACTGCAGTCAGAAACGGGCAAAAAAATAAAGAAACAAGAGAAAAACACCGAGGATTTATCCTGGTTTGGTCAATGTGACCTACTCCAGTCCCAAGGAACACCTTTCCTTGGATTTCACTATCAAATGAACATCTTACAACAAGAGCCAAGCTTGATCCTTGGGTTATACACCAACCCTATTCAAGACTTGGATAATCACCTCTATGCAACTCTTGGTTACAACCCATCCACCACCTATTGATGTAGTCTTATAAATTTGGCTAATCAATCATACAAATCCAACCCAACAAGGTGTGTATAATATAGCTGGATAACAAAAAAATTGGAACACCTTAGTTACACAAAGTATGAACGAAAATATGAGAAGAGAATAGAAAGACAACAATATTCAATTTTGCTTTCAAGTGTGTGTCTTCTCTTCTTCACCTTGCCTCCTATTTATAGTGTGAATAGATGGCATATTCTCTCCAAATTTTAGACCATGTGATGGCTGAAAATTTTGAATTAAAGCACCTCCATAATCATCTCCAACAACCTTGTCTCCATTACATTCAAATTTGAAATTTCAAGTTGGCAACTTTTGCCAACTAGCTTGTTTTTGAATTTTCCACTTGTCCAAAAGTCATAAAATGAGTACACCACCTTCTCCACCTGTTTATGGACGTTTTGGATGTTGTATGTATGTATACCAACTCAAATTTTGTGAATAAAAAATATTGAATAAGTGTTGACAAGATTATGTCAACATATAACACCAAAATTCCTACTTTCTTCTCCTTTATATATTGTGATGAATCTTGCACCAAGGACACCTTGTAATCTCTAAAAGATGATGATTAATATCCTCTTATAACATATATAAGAGGTTCTTCAAGAAAAAATAGAATGTGACATCTCAAATCGTCACATATCCAGCTATAGTCAATAATATCATCGGTTGAGAGAATAAGATAAGATCACCATATAATCTTCAAAATAATAATAACACAGCTCCAGAATGAAGATAGTAATATGCTCAAGAGATTCCTTGAGTGAAAATACCAAAAATACCCTTGGGGGCAAAATGACCAAAATACCCTGGTGTGAGAAAACTTCAGAAATGCCCCCGATGGTCAGAAATAATCACAATACCACCTTTGTTATGATAAATAAGATAATAATACGCACTTGACATATTTTCACCATATGATGTTCCTACAAAACTCAAAATACCAATTTTGCCCTTTTTGGTAAGTTGTAGAAACTTCCAAGGCACGTTAGTCACAAGACAATAATAATCACAAAAAAACACATAATAAGCACATAATGAGCATTTATAAATCATGTACAAATGAAAACAACCATTTTATCACATTTTAGAAAATTATTTCTAAAAACTCTAGACATCGATCGATCGAAGTGCCTCAGCTTCATAGATCGATGTCTCACATAAAGGTTCAGGTTTTGTCTCTGACCTACATAGATCGATCGAAGTGAGAGTTCGATGTACATCGATCGATCGATGTGTCTCAGATTTAGAGATCAATGTCTCACAGAAAGGTCTTAAACTTTTCTGCCTTACAAAGATAGATCGATGTGAGAGATCTATGTACATAGATCGATCGATGTGCAACAACTTGAGAGATCGATGTCAACTTGTTCAACTTTTTCAACTTTTAATC
>AP025045.1:33164431-33166349 GCA_036186865.1 Eustoma russellianum
GACACTTGATTGATCAGGCAATGCTGTCTAACAATTTCAGGATCAATGAGTGTGACAAAAGTGTCTATATTAAAAACACATAGAATGCCTATATGATAGTGTGTCTCTATATAGACGACATCTTGAATACCAAGAACATGTTGACACGAAACTTTGACATGAAGGATATTGGAGCCGCCAACATCATTTTAGGAATTAAAATTTCTAAAGTGAATGGGGACTTGTCTTATCACAAACTCACTATATTGAATATGTCCTGAAAAGATTCAATATGTGTAATGAAAAGCCTGTAACAACTTAAATTGACTTAAGTCTACACTTGAAGAAGAACCAAGGTGAACCAGTAGCTCAATTGATGTATTCACAAGTGATTGGGAATTTGATGCACATAACAAACTGTACAAGACCAGATTTAGCAGTTTAGTAAACAAATTAAGCAGGTTTGCCAATAATCCAGGCGATGATCATTGGAAAGCTCTAAATAGAGTGATGCAATACTTGAAGTATACAATGAACATTAGATTACATTACACAAGATATCCAGCGGTGTTGGAAGGATATTGTGATGCAAACTGGATATCAGATAGTAAAGATTCTAAGTCCACCAGTAGATATTTATTCACGGTTGGTGAAGGTGCCGTGTCATTGAAATCCACAAAAAAATGTGTATAGCTCGGTCCACCATGGAAGCTGAGTTTATAGAACTGGATAAAGCTAAGGAAGAGGTTGAATGGCTTCGGAATTTCTCGGAAGATGTTCTATGCTGGCCTAAGCCAATCGTCCCTATCAACATCACTGTGATAATCAATCGCCTATAGAACAGGCTCAAAAAGCAACATCTACAATGGTAAGTCTCGACACATATGTTGGAGACACAACACCATTAAACAGTTGATCTCTAATGGCGTGATTTCCATTGATTTCATAAAATCGAAGGAGAATCTTACAGATCCGCTTACAAAAGGTTTGTCTAGAGATCAGATGTCAAATTTGACAAAAAGAATGGGACTAAAGCCTACAATGCAAGAACCTTTGTAAGGTAACTCAATCTTGTTGACTGGAGATCCCAGAATCTTGGTTCAATGGGACAACTAAGTTATGAAGTTTCAACAAAGCACTTACTTATTATGTTAAATAAAAGTGATGTCTGCAGAAAGAGTTAGATTAAGCTAATGCTTTTAATGATTTCCTATATCTTGGTATATCAAGTTTAACATGAGAAAATACTCTCTATAGAAAACACCTATGTAAGTGTAGTGGCCCGTTTATATGAGAGTTCTGTGATACAAGAATTCTCTAAAACACTTTCTGAAACCAGGTTGTTCATGGCCAAAATGAACATAACCATGAGAACCGAAAAGGTGTTAAATGAAATGTTGTGTGAGTACTGTTGTCTAAGTTCACAATAAAGGCTGACTGGTTCAAGACATCGAGTCATTAATTAGCCGAGTGGATCTGATAGTACATCAATATGGAAGGTTCAAAACCAGAAGCTACCTCTTCTTATGCAATATTTTCTTGTCAGACTCCTCGTTTCCATTAATTTTCATTCATGTGGGGGATTGTTGGAGAAAATTGAAGGAAATGGGTTTGCCCAAGTTGCAAACTTGGTTAGCAACATACTTTGAGCTTAATTATAATTAGTTTTCATTGTTGACAAGTAGAAACTAATGAAACTTTAATTATCTACATAACGAGTAGATGATTTTAGGCTTTGGAATCACTCAATTATGATGCCGAGTGAATGAGGAATTAATGCTCAAAGTAGGAGTAAAATAGATTAGAAATTGGAAAAAATGATGATGTGGCCTCTTTAGGAAGGAACACATCATCATTTTGAAGAAATACCATATTGGACAAATGTAGTGAGCTAGCCACCATATATAGTGCTAGAATGGTCACGAAAATCTATAAGATT
>AP025045.1:33166359-33246974 GCA_036186865.1 Eustoma russellianum
GACAAAAAGAATGGGACTAAAGCCTACAATGCAAGAACCTTTGTAAGGTAACTCAATCTTGTTGACTGGAGATCCCAGAATCTTGGTTCAATGGGACAACTAAGTTATGAAGTTTCAACAAAGCACTTACTTATTATGTTAAATAAAAGTGATGTCTGCAGAAAGAGTTAGATTAAGCTAATGCTTTTAATGATTTCCTATATCTTGGTATATCAAGTTTAACATGAGAAAATACTCTCTATAGAAAACACCTATGTAAGTGTAGTGGCCCGTTTATATGAGAGTTCTGTGATACAAGAATTCTCTAAAACACTTTCTGAAACCAGGTTGTTCATGGCCAAAATGAACATAACCATGAGAACCGAAAAGGTGTTAAATGAAATGTTGTGTGAGTACTGTTGTCTAAGTTCACAATAAAGGCTGACTGGTTCAAGACATCGAGTCATTAATTAGCCGAGTGGATCTGATAGTACATCAATATGGAAGGTTCAAAACCAGAAGCTACCTCTTCTTATGCAATATTTTCTTGTCAGACTCCTCGTTTCCATTAATTTTCATTCATGTGGGGGATTGTTGGAGAAAATTGAAGGAAATGGGTTTGCCCAAGTTGCAAACTTGGTTAGCAACATACTTTGAGCTTAATTATAATTAGTTTTCATTGTTGACAAGTAGAAACTAATGAAACTTTAATTATCTACATAACGAGTAGATGATTTTAGGCTTTGGAATCACTCAATTATGATGCCGAGTGAATGAGGAATTAATGCTCAAAGTAGGAGTAAAATAGATTAGAAATTGGAAAAAATGATGATGTGGCCTCTTTAGGAAGGAACACATCATCATTTTGAAGAAATACCATATTGGACAAATGTAGTGAGCTAGCCACCATATATAGTGCTAGAATGGTCACGAAAATCTATAAGATTGCCACACGCGTGCGCCGCCTGCCCGTCTGTCCCTGCTCGGCTTGTGCTTGGATGAGGTTTGTGGTTCCGGGCTAGTTCCTCTCTTTCTGGAGAAATTTTATTTAAATTTTTTCAGAAAAATAATATGTTTAATCCTACGGTTTATTTGAAAATCGATTAAGGCTACAATTTAAACTAGAAGCGGTATTTGAAAATCAATTAAGGCTACAATTTAAAAATCGGTTAAGCTTAACCGTAAGGCTGCAATTTGAACTGGACGCGGATCATGATCTAAAGGCTGTGCTAAGCAGGGTGAGCAGTTATCTTATCAAATGGCTGCAATTTAAACTGGCAGCGGATTCTAATCTAACGGTGGTGATCTCAAACCATCTGATCTGACAACTATGGTTGAACTGACGATTAACCACCTTAAATCGGTTTTTTCCTATAAATACCATGTCAAGCAGACTTATGTGATCATCGATTTTCTCCCCTTCTTCTCTGCATACGATCTTTTCTGTATTTTTTTCAAGTTGTTCGAGAAATCATAACGCCCGAAAGGTTCATTGAGTCCTTACGTTGTGTGCCGCTCGTCTAAACTGATATCCATTGTATCCTAGGAGACGTTTACTACTTCTGGTTGGCCACAGTATACCGGAGCAATACGTCTTAAGGACAGAGTCCTAGAGTCGCCTCGTAACTGTTGTTTTACTTTACACGAACACACACCGTAAATAATCGTTTTTGGCTAATAATAGGTACATTCTAGCGAGGACGTCCCGCAAATGGTAGCTATTCAAAAGGTTTTTGAAGGCATAGGCTTTATTGGAACATTCAAGATTGGTCTTTTGGACGAATCACATATTTTTATTACATTTGACAGGGAGGTGGATTATCAACATTGTTTCTATCGTGGTTTATGGAATATCACCTATGAAGATTACTAAGTGGACTCCCAAATATGACTCCAAAGTAAGTTGATACTATAGTTGTTCCGATTTAGGTCGCCCTAGAAGGATTGCCTATTTATTTGCATCATAAAGAGCTTTGCATGCAATGTACGAACGATCGGCCAACCTGTTCGAGTCGATACAGTCATCTTAAATTTCATTCGGCCATGGGTAGCAATGGTCTGCATCGAAGTGGATCTTATCAAGACGCTTCCTTCACATTTGATTCGTAAGATGAATTTAGACTCAATGAGAGCCAGCCAATAAGATGGTTTCACTAACGTCCTCTCACGTAGGAAAAGAAACAGGAAAAAAAAATTCTAGAATGCCAACCTCCATGGTTATCCGGCGATCACTTAAGCCAATGCCTCGATGTGGAAACTATTTCCTAGTACTGAAGGTATGATTGGGTTCTACGGTAGCAAACTGTCTCTAGCCCTAGTACTCAAAACACTCTTTCATCGTATTTCGCTAAGAAAAATACAATGCATTTAAAACAAAACAATTACATGCCATCAAAGTGACGCAAATAGATGTCAGCAGAAGTCATAAAAATTAAAACCTTGAAAAATAATCATCATTATTAATATCAATGTCTAGTAAACTCTAATTCTATACAAATGTCAAATGTAGGTAATAAATACTAAATCTCCAATTACATAAACCGCAAATAACAAAATATCTGTCTCTATTCAATCCTCAACAAGTCTCATCGGAACATCTCAAACCTCAATATCTCCACTCCTAATCATCCTCGATGTATACTTATCTTACCCCTGAATCTCTGCAAAGCAACAACAGAGTATAGTATGAGCGACATACATTGCCCAGTAAGTAGCCTCATTGTACTTACCATGGGACCATACACGTGGAAACAAGTGTTATAAAATAAATAACAATATGTAAAATAGCATGTTTCCATTCGCAAATAAAATTACTTCTATGCCCCTATAACAATCAAACAATAAGTCAACTATATCCAATTATCAAGTCAAACAAGTCGATAGCCGATCAAATGTTAGTCCAAGTCAAAAATCAATGATGCAATTTTCAAATCGATGTGATGCCAAAATCAAAGTCAAAGCAAATTCCAATGTTTCTAAATCCAAAGCCAAATCCAGTTCCAAACCTGTCCAAAACCAAATGTCCAAATCCGAGTCCAACTTGGTACGATACCAAATCCAAAACAATTTTTGATGCAATGACTGTAGCACTTTCTTTACAAGTGACTTATACCGTAAGACTTACGAATTGATTTCCCTAATAACCAAATATACTATAGACACCTTGTCCTAGACTAGGTCGTTACGTCTATAGCATCAAATATATGCCTTTGCACTATGTCCCAGACTAGGTAGTTATGTTCATGCCCAAATATGCATACATAAGCCCTTTCCCACACGAGGTAGTTATATCTACAGCGATCCAAATTGGCATACAGAAACTATGTCACTAACGAGGTAGTTACATCTGCTGTGCTCGATAACAAAATAGTTATCAACCCGGTTTACCGATATATTTTCTTTGTAAGGATGAATTTCCAAAATATGCGATGCACGATTTAAAAAACGATTTCAAATGTCGATGTTTCCAAAATAATTTCCAAAGATCCGATATTTCAAATATTTTTCAAAACCAGAAAATTTACAAACGATACCAAATATCAAATTCACGAAACACAATTATGCCAAATAATCAACTATCAAATATCAATGTCCAAATACCGATTTTCCAAACGACTACCACTCACGTATATATATATATATACACACATATTTTTTTTTTGAAAACGAGTTATTTATTATGCTGATGCCTCACTTATGGCGGAGGAAAACCGTATTACAGGAAGAAAATATAACGTACAATGAAAATGAGAAGTTCCAACATCCAAGTAATATATGATATGCCGCAATAAAACCTTGCCAAGTAAAACCACCCTTGTGGATAAAACCTTGGCGAAGGAAAAAGCGTACATATTTATACTCTTGAAGTGTTGAGACGCTTTACAATGGGAAAGTAGAAAAACATTAATCAACATATGAGACATTTGAGGCGAGAGATGTTGAAGCCAAAGGAACTCCCTAGCGCAATGTTGCAGTCCATCCCTGTTGCGAAAATCAGCCTCATGAGTGTTAAAAGCCAGTAGTAGTGTAGACTTCGTCCATGCACCATGATAACAAGAGAGTGTGT
Source organism: Eustoma russellianum (assembly GCA_036186865.1). Taxonomy (NCBI): domain Eukaryota; kingdom Viridiplantae; phylum Streptophyta; class Magnoliopsida; order Gentianales; family Gentianaceae; genus Eustoma; species Eustoma russellianum. Next base: position 33,170,405 of record AP025045.1, read on the forward strand.
TAAACATATAGAGGAGACATAAGATAAGGCAGCCGACCCAGTGAATGTAACGCATACCGAATCTGCCTATACTTGTCGAAGTACAGGCAGAGAAATCAAATGAGAGCCAATCCATGTGGAAGACGTGTGAAGCAGCAGCGTAAAAAGGGCGAAGATGTGAGAACGCCCATGTACCAATGAAACATAAATGTGTGTCAAGCCGGAGTAGTAAGTGTAGTAAATTTAGACGAATACCACAAAGTGAGGAGATGTGAAGCTCACCGAGGCTGCCTGTACTTGTCAGAGCACAGGCAGCGAATGCTAGTGTATGCCAATCCTTGTGGAAGACTTGACACTCGCCAGATGAAATTAGAAACCGCAAGCCGGTTTGAGATGTGGTCCATGCACAGGAGAAAATAAACATTGCATCAGTAATGAGCAGACGATATGAGAGGCCATAAAGGAGCGAGGTAAACATACCGAGTCTGCCTGTACTCGTGCGGATACTGTAGTGTGCCAATCCATGTGAAAGACCAGGAGCTCAATGAGTACGCAAGGTTGCTGATGTGAGGTCCAAAGTGACTGAAGCGCGTATCATAGGTGGCAAACTGTTGTTAATGAAGGAGCATGTTCCCGGTGATGTCATTGCGTAATGGGAAAGGTAGTGAGCCGCCATGTTGGCCTCGCGGTATATATGCATGATTTCTAAATGATGATTGGTAATCAACGTTTGTAAGAGCCTGAGATGATAATTTCCAAAGATAGGTTGCGGCTGACGTAGGCGCAGCAGCATTTGCACGCAGTGGGTCTCTATGACAAGTGTTCGATATAATGGAAGAAAGTATAGTAATCCAAATAGCGTAGCCTGAATTTCGGCCAGCAACGGTGTGCATGGTGATAATCGAAATGACAAGGCGCACACACATGCTCCGGCATGATCGCGCAAGATAACGCCGCCTGCAGCATAATGTCGTCCAACTGCTGCATCCACATTAAGTTTGAATCTTCCTGATGGAGGAGTGTGCCACCTTACCACTTTAAGACGGGGAGGTCGAACATATGGAATCCATGAAAGAGAGGCAGATGGCCCTGCTACGAGTTTGGATCCATGTAATGTGTGAATCCACATGTCAATGTCGAAGTGGACAGTGGCCCGAAGTGCCGATAGAGAAAAAGATGCAGTGTCCCCATACACTAAACTAGCGTAACAGCGCCAAATATTATGCACTAGGATACCCAGAACAACAATTTTTAAAACCCCAAGCAGAGAAGAATAGGAGGAGCGATACCACCAGGATAAGATGTATTGGCGCAGATTCAGAGTAGTGATGGAGACTCCGTGCAATTCCGCCGCAAAGAAAGTCCATATAAACTAATTGGATGACAATATAGGAATACATGATCAACCGTTGTCGAGTGTTGTTTAAAAAACGGGCATTGTGTTGGGCGAGCGGCAGAATAACGGCCAATATAATCTTCAAATCGCATAGCAGAGTGAAATAAATGCCAGAGTAATATTTTTATGGTTGGTGAATGTTGCTTGAACCAAATAAACTTAGCAGAAAGGAGTGTTGGCTTGGAGGTCCGACAAACATCATAGGCCGATTTTAGAGTGAATTCGCCTAAGGGTGTTGGTCTTTTTAACAAAAAGGTAGCCTCAAGAGTAGAGTAGTCAATGAATGAAAAGGAAGTGTTTTTCATTCCCAATCTAATTCTAACATGGTACCCGAGCAGAAATTCAGATTCGTGGGACTCGGACGAACAATCTGTTCTCATCATCATCCTCAACCTAGTGATTTTTCTACGCTTACTGTCCCACACAAAACTCAGATCGAAACTGTCATTGGTGAACTAATCCGGATTCACGGCACTGGCGCGATTTCTTTTTCTTCACCCCTCACACTCCAAAAGTGTCTCTATGTTCCCGACCTTTTGTCCAAATTACTTTCTGTCAGCCAAGTAACAAAAGAACTTGATTGCACTGTACTAATCTATCCTCATTTTTCCTTCTGCAAGACATTCATTCGAAGGAGATTATTGGGCATGGCACTAAGCACGACGGGTTGTACTGTTGAGAAAAAGGGGTTTGAGTGATTACAAAAATACATGATTTAAATAACGTGTACTAAAGAAATGCATGATACGTTTTATGACTTGACACGTTTTTACAACAAACCTGCCTTATATAGTTTATATATAATGTTGCCGTACTAACGAGCCATGAAGCTTTAAAGCTTACATCAAATAGCAAACATTTGTTGTGTTTGAAATATTTCCAGGTGCCACCATTAATGAACTAAACTAGTTCATTAAGTGAAGTACTTAGTTAAATGAACTAAGTAGTTCATTAAATGGAGAAATATTTGTAGAAGGCACAAAGGCAACAAACATGGAAATGGAAAGTCTTCCCTCTTAAACCACACGCCTTTATATATATATATTCAGATTTTTAAAAAGGCACTATACACATATATTCCAACGTACTACTAACATAGTTTACGAACGTATCTTAACGTCACACCACTATACTTACCTCATATTTATGAGTATATTCAGGTCTTATATCATATGATATAAGTCATGGTGATGACAAATTATTACAACACGTTACAAGGTTATAAACCAAAAATTGTCGTGTCGGGTGACAACCGAAACTTCACCAACGTGTCACGTACTTGCCATATATAGATGGCCAGCCCCTACACTTCAAAAATAGCCACAAATTTCGTGGCTTAGATGGTATATTCAGCCATAAAATCATTCCATGTTGGCACACACAAATCACCCCCAATTAAGGCCAAATTATGGAGATTTCAAATTCAATATTTTAGCACATGGGGCGCCATTTACACTCAGCCTTTAGATCTGAATATTCAAGTTATTCTATGTATAGTATGTGTGACATAATATATATAACATGTACAAAAAGTTTGAATTCAATCAGAGAAAAATCACGAAATCAACAAAAGTCAAAAATTCGGTTTTCTACGAACACGACACATGGAACGTTTTCTTGGCATGACATGTAGCATGTATCTAGACACTTTTTACATATTCAATACATACTAAAGTGTTCTAGAATATTCAACTTAGGGCTGAATGGAATATACCATATGTGTATAATTATTATGCACTATTTTACAAAGCTCACAAAAATAAAATTCAGCACATGCTAATCCTACATCACATGCCTAATACACCTTGGTGGAGCCTATGTGGAGCTGAGCTGGCATCTTGATTGGTCAAGAATGGACTACACAAGGTTAATGACATAATGGAGAGAGATACACAAGGTAATGTTTCAAACTATGTCACAAATATAACACATGCTGAAAATTCTGCATGTGTGTGTTAATATGGCCGATTTTACTACCTTAACGGTGGTTAATTTGTTTCTCATTTTCAAGGGATTGATGTGATGAAAATACGGAAACAATTTGAAGATATTTGAAATATCACAGATGCTGAAAATTTCAGCATGCGTTGAGTGAGTTGGCCGATTTTTTAAGGTTGATGGAGATCAATTTGTCTTGCAAATTTGTGAGAATTAATTATGTAATATTTGGCAATGTTTTAAACACTAATTTGGCACATGTTTTAAGTGTAATGTTCAGATTTGTACAGTCATTATGATGACAAATCTCATCCAATCAATGAGTGTCAAGTAAGCAAGTCAAAGATGATCATCCAATGAAGTGTTGCCAAGTAAGCAAGTGAATGTCACAATGATGCAAGGTATTCTTCCAAGTACTTAAAAGATAATTTTCAAGGGGAAGAAAAGGCAAGAGGGGGCGGCCACACTTGTTAAAAAGAGGAGAAGAAGAGCAAATCAAATACAAGACAAGTCTTACAATTTCAAGAGTGAAAAACGTTTCATACTCTCCTTCTTCTACACTTCTTTCTTCTCTTTCTCTTTTAAAAACTATTATATCCATATTCATACATTTTGTATAGGCTTCATATAAACCACCATACACGCCCTAATATTGTGAAAGGTTGATCAAGGTGTGATCAAACCTTCATCCGTTCGAGGGTGGTGTTCATGATCATTGTGATTGCTTGTAAGGTTTGTAAAGGGTTGGAGTTGGTGTGTAACTCCATCAACCCCATGTAGTAAGGTGTTATTTTGTTTAGTGATAACCGAGGAAGGTGTCCTCGAAGACTGGAGTAGGTTGATTTAACCGAACCAGTATAAAATTCCTTGTGTTATCTACTTTTCTGCACAGTATTTTCAGTTTCCAGCACAGTGCATCATTTTCATTGCAATAGGAAAAATATCAAACGAATTTCAAAAATCACGAAACTTTCCAGAAACATAGCAACACGTTTTAAGTTTCATTTGGCGTAAATTTCAACCCTTTTGGATAAAACGTCAATAGTTCTGAGACTAGTGCAGTCTGATTGTCAGACTTGCAAAGGTTGAGACTTTGAACGTATTTGACTTACTTCCCAAAGGAGTTTTTCAAAACTGTTTCAACCTAATCAAATACATATAGAAAGGGGTTTGTCGTTAAATTTTCAGGCCATTTGGAGCTACGGTTTATTCGGAATAAATTTTTTAAATCAGACTACCGTTTTTGGCAGATTTGCGCAATCTGACCATCAACGATTTTTCAAAGGGTTAAAGGTTGAATTTTGATCTAAAATTTTTATGAGATACTCAGAACATCTGAGACTAAGATCTCTTCAAATTTCAGAATTTTTGAAGACCTGTGTTCTAGTTTTTAGAACGTTGCAAAACAGGTCCTGAAAACAGAAACTGTTTTCTGAAGTTGGGTTTTTGGATTAAAACAATTTTAAAAACCAAATTTTCCGCACCCACTATTCAACCCCCCTTCTAGTGGTGCCTTGCAGGTCCTACATGTACTACTTAGACGAGGTCTCTCAAACGTGTTGATCCATGCTTGCCCACGGTGCGGCCTAATGGAAAATCTGGTTACGACATCGGCGATTGGGGCACCCGTCCTTCAGTTATCTTAAATTTCTCTTCCCGAGTCTATTTACTAGTCTTGTTAATTTCTCATGTGAAACTTACATACGTGCTAAACAACATAAAAGTACTTTCTGCCCTAATAATACTCGTGTGGAAATTGTTTTCTCATTAGTACATTCTGACGTTTGGGTACCTTCTCCCCTACCTACTCCACAAAGATTTAGTATTTTGTTACTTTTGTTGATGATTGTACTTGTATGACGTGGGTATACTTTCTTAAACATAAAGAAGAAGTTAATGACAGATTTCGTGATTTCTTCCATATGATTCAAACCCAGTATAGTGCGTCTCTTCATATTCTTCGCTCAAATAGTAGTGGAGAATACATGTTTAATGCTCTCCAACAATTTTTTCAGGATAACAGCATAATCCATCAAACATCATGTGCTTATACACCTCAACAGAATGGTGTTGTCGAAAGAAAAAATTAGCTTCTCCTAGAAATGACTCGAGCTACAATGATCGAATTTACCGTTCTTACTTATTTTTGGCCTGAAGCAATAGCTACCTCCACATATCTTCTCAACCGTCTGCCGAGAAAAAGTCTCCATTATAATACCCCGCTCCACGTGCTCTCTACTCAGGTTAGCATCCCCCCTAACCTTATTTTCCCCCTTGGGTCTTTGGCTGCTCTGTCTTTGTTCGTACTCTTAAAAGCAAACACACCAAATTTGACCCATGTACAACCAAATGTGTCTTTGTGGGTTACGCCACTAATCAAAAAGGGTGCCGATGCTACAACCCTTCTACCTGCTGCATCTATGTCACTATGGGCTTTGTCTTCCTTGAGTCTGAATACTTTTACCATTTCAGTCTTTGACCCAGGGGGAGATTCTAACCGGTATGCCACTCGACTGATTAAGTAACCAGAACATGCCAGAGACTGCCCAACAAGGACAGGCAGGTGGAGCCAACAAGCAGACCTTGTAACAAACAGAGCATTCAAAAGTGACAGGGTCAGCTCTTGAACCTCCTAGAATGGATGTCTCTGCATAGGTAACTGAAGTTCCTTCTAGTATTTCTCCCACTTCACTTAACCCAGAAAATACTGTTGTTTCTCCTAAGGTACAGGTACGAGTCCTCTCTCCTAGAAAGAACAGAGGAGTACCACCATGCAGATACTCACCAGAACTTAAGTCTCGATCTGTCAGGTATCCAGTACATATTACACAGGAAGAAGAGGCACCAGGCAGAAGCACCATAGCATGTTTGACATCTGTTCCCAGGTCATTTGAAGAAGCCAACCAGATCTAGGAGTGGAGGGATGCAATGAATGTGGAAATGGAGGCCTTGGAAGAAAATGAGACATGGGAGAAATGTGTTCTTCTAAAGAGAAAGAAATCCATAGGGTGTCAATGAGTCTTTACAATCAAGTATAATTCAGACGGAACAGTGGAATGATATAAAGCGCGGCTAGTAGCAAAAGGATATACCCAGACATATGGGATTGATTATTCAGAAATGTTCTCTCCAGTGGCAATGATTGATACGATCAGAGTGTTATTTTCTATAGCAGTAAATAACGATTGGCCGTTACTTCAGTTTGACGTAAAAATGCTTTCTTACATGGAGAACTAAAAGAAGAAGTCTAATGGAAGTGCCACCTGGTTTCTCTGAAGGATTCTAAAAAAATGAGCCGTGTCGATTAAAAAGGACACTCTATGGCTTAAAGTAGTCCCCGTGTGCGTGGTTCGAAAGATTCACAAAGGTCATGAAATAGAATGAGTACAAACAAAGCATTGCCGACCATACCCTGTTCTACAAGCGAAAGGGAAAAATGGTAACCTGCCTTATTATCTATGTAGATGACATGATTATTACAGGAAGTGATCAGGAGGAAATGAAGTAATTACAACACAGACTATTCGCAGAGTTCGAGATGAAAGACTTAGGGAGCCTAAAGTATTTCTTGGGAATAAGTGTGTCGGTCGTCGAGAAGCATTTTCATAACACAACAAAAGTATATATTGGACATATTAGCTGAAGTAGGAAAGGTGGATTGCAAACCAAGTGAAGTTCTGATGGCAACAAATGTGAAGCTAATATTTATAGAAGGGGACCCATTGGTTGACCGAGAGCAGTATCAGAGGTTAGTTGGAAAATTAATATATTTGTCTCTCACACGGCCAGATATCGCGTATGCAGTTGGAGTTGTGAGTCAGTTCATGCACAAACCTCAGGAGGAACACTTTGAGGCCGTCATGCGTATTGTAAGATATTTAAAAGGAACACCAGAATGGGGCATACTGTTTAAGCGACATGGGCACTTGGATATAGAAGTACATACAGATGCAGACTGGGCAGGAAATCTGAATGGTAGAAGGTCCACGTCTGGGTACTTTGCCTTGGTCGAAGGGAATCTAATCACATAGAGGAGCAAAAAGCAAAAAGTTGTTGCATTGTCTGGCACAGAAGCTGGAGGGGTTGCCAAAGGAGCAATGGAAGTGATGTGGTTAAGAAAAATACTGTGTGAATTGGGCTTTCCTCTAACACAACCAGCTCAGGTGAAATGTGACAACAAGGCAGCAGTAAGCATTTCAGAGAATCCAGTACAGCACGACAGAACCAAGTACGTGGAAATAGATCGACATTTCATTAAAGAAAAACTTGAGGATGGAGTAATCGAGGTTCCTTTTGTGAGGTCAGAAGATCAACTAGCAGACATACTCACTAAAACAGTAACTGCGAAGGTGTTTAGATCGACACTTGGTAAGTTGAACATTGGAGATCTCAATGATCAACTTGAGAGGGGGTGATGGAAAGAAATTATTAGAAGATTTGAAGAGTTGATTTGATTTGAAGATTTGATAGGAATCATAAAGATAAGATCAATCATATCCCGTGTGATTTGAACTTATCATAGATAGACTTGATTTGTAACTATAAAGTGACTCAAGAGTGGAGTAGTCAATCAATGAAAAAAAATTGTTTTTCATTGCCAATCTAATTCTAACATGTCCAAGTAACCCCCGGATAATTACCAATGAATCTGACTAAACAATAACAACAACATTAACCCATTGCCTTAGAAGGTCTCGCCTATGGCGAGGTATGAGAGTTAGATGTACGCAACCATACACATGTGTTAAAAACACACATAGTTGTTTCTCGATGATCCATAATGAAAATTGCGTCAAACTGTGTTGATCAAGTGATACTTCACAATCTGACTCAATAACCATGAGGCAAAATGAGCGAGCTACCGCATAAGCGAATCCATTCCTCATACCATGGAGCTGAGCAAAAGTATTCGAAAAAGCACCATAACAGTTCAAATATGCAGCCAAAAGAGAACTGTTCCCATGTAAATACTCCAACACAGGGGCGGAGGGAAGGGGGCCTGGGGGCACGTGCCCCCCAACGCCGACAAAGTCTCTACAGTCCTTTTCCATAAGGATAAAATGTTCAGATGTTGGATAAAAAATTAGTGCAGAACAGCACCCATCACGCAACTTCCCTTGATATTTTGCATAATGTGACATGTACTCAACAGGGTTTCTAGTCTCAACACAACACCAAAGGTAAAAGGTGAGGAGCATTCAGGGGCGGAGGGAAGTGGGCGAATGAAAAGATGGGCCTGGGGGCACGTGCCTCCAACGCAGGCGAAAAAATCTTATAGATAGGTAGCTTTAGGTGTTTTAACTCCGTTGGATTCTAACTTTTTTCTATGTTGCAGGCTTAAAAGCACATTTTGATGTTACAAAACAATATATGTCAACACTACGTTCCCCCCAACACCGACGAAAAAATCTTATATATAGGTAGTTTCATGTGTTTTAACTCCGGCTACCATCGAAATTCCACTTGGTTCTTAAAAAAGTCATGTAGATATAGAAAATTCCATCATTTGATTTCTCACAATCAAGACAAAAATCTAATTTTTTTTGTTCTTGAATCACAGAAGAAGTCTTACTTTTTGTGGAAAAACACATCGCCTGATAGGAGTCTGCCAGCACCATCTTTGTCTCCCAGTATCACATTGGCAATTTGACAAATAAGCAGCAGTTTCTTTTGACGCTCCTAGATGGAGATCGAACAGAAGAAGAAAAGAAGCGGACTACGAACGCAAATTCCAACCCTTTTACTATGAGAAATTATATGCGTGCTCTATATGAGAAATTAAATGGACAAAAAATTATATATGACGGGTTGCTTGAGATGTTAGTTTCAAAGCCCCGTGCTCTATTGATCATCAAAAGCATCTCGGCCGCATGGATACATTTCTATTATTAGATTCAATTTCACTCCGAAAACTCTCAAGGAACAATAGTGTCTCATTCATGCCAACAAACAATCTCCATGCAAATTAAATGGTAAACTGCTTTTCTAAATGCCCATTGTTAAGCACTAGCTTTTGTGACAATTGTTTGTTTCTAATTTTAGAAGAAAAAAAGAATTAAAGAAGCTTGTCATCGGCGGTATGTCTAAAAGATTTTGTCGATTTTAACGAAAATATGTCTAGAAGATTTTGTCGATTTTTCTTTTCCAAAACAGTGATTGGCGGTATTCTTATGGCGAAGACTATCGGTGCCCCCCAAGAAGGGACTCCTGGCCCCGCCACTGCTCCAACACGTACCCCAAGAAGACCATCAAGTATTAAGAGTTTACAAGGATGATCCTGAATCCTCAGGCTGGCAGGAAACATAAATGAAACGAGGTGGGCGATATTACCGGCAATGCAAATAAAAAGCAGCATAGCCGAGAATGTGAAGGAACCCACGCAAATGGAAACGACTGGGCAAAAGACAACTCGTTAACAGTTATCTCAATCATCAAATGCGTCTGCTATAATGAAGAAAGAGTGCCATAATAACGAACTAAATTATGCATCTTGGGCGTCAAATTATCCAACAAATTACAATGACCAATACAAGGGAGAGAACCACATGCATGGTGAACGGGACCGGTTCCACCAATACTTCAAAACCGCAATGCAGCTGATGTGTGTGTGTGTGTATATGTATTATATGAACATATACAAATACATATATATGCATATAATATATATATATATATATATATATATATATATATATATGATGTCGGATTTATCACCAAGTATAAAGTATGATGTGATGGGTTATGCCGTTAGATCTCCGTCAGTTGTCTGTAATAGGCGGTTGGCCGACCTGCACAAAGGAACAAAGTCAGAGGACCCGAGATCTATGGCTCCGGGTAATACCCTCCGACGGTCAAGTCAATTGAGGCCATTTTTGGGAGAGGTCTATATACTGTATGGAAGTTTTTAGTAAAGGTTTTCTGGTAAACCTGTGATTTCACCGTGAAGAAGATGATTCACTATGGTAAGTTGTGAAAATGTCACTCTCCCTTCTCTCTCCTGCTTCTCTGCCTTTTATATGGCGGCTCGGGCCAATGCATGGGCAGAGCCCAGAGGTTGTGACAGGCAAGGAGGTCATAAGGATGACTCCTGCTCTTGCATACCCGCCACGTGGCTTGGAACTGAGCTGAGTCAGCTAGTTTGGGACACCTGGCTGGGAGTTTCACCTGGTAGAATTACCTAGGGTAAACTCCTAGAACCAAGGTCAGATCCTCTAGAAGTACTCAGAAGTGCCCGAGATGAGTTAGGGTGTGAGGTCAGCTTGCTGAGATAAAAGTGGCCGACTTCGAAGAGTGTTGATGGGCTCTTTATAAGGTTCGCAGCTAACGTCACAAAAGTGGTCCGAGATCGACTAGTAGATCGGATCCAAGGCCGAATACAACTCTTTGGCCGAGAGGGAGCTGAAGGCCGAGATGAGGCCGAAGGCCGAGATGAGGCCGAAGGCCGAGATGGCGCTGGGGCCGTGTGGCCGAGACGGCGATGGAGGCCGAGATGGTCTTTTAGGCCGGGATGGCCTTTTAGGCCGAGATGGCATCGCAGCCACTTGGCCGAGATGGATTGTTTGTCCATATATGAGCTGGTCAAACTGTTGGCCGACCCGCGTGACTTAGCATTTTTATATCCACATCCAACCGTTAACCGTTATTGACTAACGGAGGGTATTTTTGGCTCATCACTTGCCCCCCAGATTAGTCTGACCGAGCTGACCTGAAAGGGCAGGCTAAACTGTTTAGATTTTTTCCATGTCGTCCTTTCCTCCGATGACGTGTCAATTTCGGATTAGACCGTTCAGCACATTCATTAGGTGCACAGAGCACAAAGCGTTAATGGCAACTTTTGGCTGAGCTGATTAGATGAAACTGACCAGGTTCATAAGTACATTGTCTTTTCTGGCACGTGTCCCTTTCCGATTGGTTCGTTCTGCGTATTTACTTTTTCACGGAGCGCGAAGCGTCAGTTGCGCAGCTTTTTGGATTTGGCCGTTTCAGGAATCGAGGGCTATTAATTTCGAAATGACCTTTGGGCTACCGAGATGGAGCCCTATAAATAGGCCTTCTGCTGGTCATTTTTCTCTTTATTTACTTTCACATTCTTTCCCCAACATCTTGCTTTCTTCTCCGGCGATTCCCTCTGATTCCGGTACCTCCGGCCCATTTCAGCCTCCGTTCCATCTTCATCCAGTCTTCTTGTTTCTTCAAACTCTCTGTAAGTCTTCTTCTTCCATTTTTCATTATGTCTTCTCCTTCCGGTGACTCCTAAAACCCTTCTGAAGGTGGTTCTTACGCCGCCGGAAGCGGAGAGGCTATCAGCTCTCTGTCGCCGTCTGGCAGATCCATCTCTGCCGATGATCTCCCCATCGGCAGTTTGCTCCAGTCCACCGGGGACTATACTCAGTCCAGCAGGGCCCTCACCATAGTTAGTTCTTCGCCGGAGCCAGTAAGGATTGCCCCTGCTCCGGCGTCTGTAAATCCCCCGGCCCCACGGAAGGACCCTTTTCACTTTTCTGGAGTCATAGAAAGAGGTCGGCCTTCTCCTCTTGTCCAAGAAACTTCTTCTAGTTTGTTTGAGGCCGACCTAGATAGGATCTGTAAATATTATAAAGTTGACAAAATTCGTTTCGGCCCTCTTCTTCCCTTGTCGGGTCAGACTGCTTATGATCCAACTAGGGATTATGAAGCAGTCTATGAAGATTACTTCAAGTCTGGCTTCAATCTCCCTGTTCCTGAGCCACTTCTCCGTATTCTGCAGGCTTATGGACTCGGGCTTCCTCAAATTCAGCCTAATGGCCTCAAACTCATTCTTTGCTACATCCTTTCTTAAGACTTGCTGAACTTCCTTTTAACACCACTATTTTTCGAGCCCTTTTTGCGTGTCGGACCTCGCAGAGATGGTACTACTTCACTAAGCGAGTATCTAACTCCAGCTTTCCTTTTGCCACCAATATTCATTCCTCCAATAAGAGATGGAAGGAAAAATTCTTTTACGTCAAGAAGTCCGAGCTGCCGAGCAGAAGTATCTGGAAGGCTGGCAGAGCTGATAACACGAGGCCAGGCCAAGATCACTGCAATGAGGCAGACAGACTTCGAGCACTTCCAATAGTCATTGACTGGCAGAAGGTGGACTCGGAGATCTGGCTAGCAGCCGATCTGGACCATTCGGCTGTTGGTAACCAATATTTGCCACTCTCTCTGGATCAATTACTCATTATCCGAGGTGCATTTTGCTGTTGTTTCTTTCTCAGCCATTTTCTCTTCTTCAGTGTCTAACTGTTTGAATCTTGATACAGGTGCAATGGCTGGTTCAACCACTCGGGCGGACTTAATGGCTGCGACCCCAACCAGAAAAAGGCTTAGGAGGGAAAGGAGGTTGGCCACCCTTGGTTCTGGGGGAGCCTCCAGTTCTGCTCTGTCCCCAGTTCCGAGTGCTGCTCCTGCTGAGCCCGTACCAGCGGAGCCTGAATCAGGTAAGCTCTTCCTTAATACGCAAAAATTTCCTAAGTGTTTACACTTATTTGGGTTCTGACTTGCTTTATTTCTTTGCATCTCTGCCCATTGTTATAATGGACGATGAGCCTGAGGCCGAGGCCCAACCTCAGCCTCCTGCTGATTCAGAAAACCCATCAGACGCTGGTGAAGGCTCCAGCCTTTGCCCCCGAAAAAGGCAACGGGGCGAAGGTTCAAGCAGTCGTGATCCGGGACCATCTCAGCCCCCGGAGATGATCACTGCTGAGCCGGTTGAGGAGAACCTGCCTCAGCCGATTGAAGTTCATGACCCAATCTTGATTGGGTTTTCAGAAGGAGATTCAGCATTTGAGCCCGCCATAGCGGAAAAACTGAATAAGGTGGCAATGCTGCCCTTGGACCATCAAAAGTTTAGGGCAACTGTTTGGGGTGAGCTGACAAACGCCTTCCAATCTAACATTGCTTTGGTAAGTAAGTTTTCCACTGAGTGCCTCGTTTATTTTGTTATCATTTAACTTTTTCTAACTTTGCCTCATTCGCAGGTCCGAGCTCAGGAGTTGGAGATCCTGACTCGTAGTAAAGAATTTCTTAGGGATCTTGAAAACAAAAACAAGCAACTGGAAGAAGCTGAGCAGAAGAGAGCTGAGCTGACCCAAGAAATCACTAACTTGCGGGCTGGGAACACTCAACTCCAGCAAAGGGCCGAAGATGCTGAGACGAGGCTGGCCACCTCCAACTCTAAGGTGGATGAGTTGGAGAACAAAGTGGCCGACCTGGAACTGACCTCCACTCAATCTTTAAATGAGATTGAGTTTCTGAAGAAACAAATGGCTGAGATGGTGCAGAAGAGCCAGGATGATGCGAAGATGATCAACTTGCTGTGGCAAAACTTGTCCGAGGCTGAGATCAGAACAATTCGAGACTTCAGAAAGTCTAGATTTTTTGAAGAGAACATGATCCTTCTGCAAGGCTCAGCCATGGAGGTCGGCCAGACAAGAGCCATTGATGTCTGCTCAACTGTGCATCCAGACTTGAACAGAGAAGATCCCCGCCTAACTGAACTATACAACCCTCTAGCTGTTCAAGACTTCGAAGAGTTATTCCAGAAGTTCGTGGATGGAGCTGACTTGAGGGATGAAGATCAAGATGATTAGGCTTAGGATCCTTTTTGTTTATCTTTAGTTTGAGCAGACATCGATTTGTACTCCAACTCTTCATCAATGAAAATCTCTTTTTGGCTCAGTTGACTCTTTTGCCTTTAGCAGTTTTTTCAAGTTTATTCTTCAATACTATTGTTGCTAACTTTTCATGTCAGTCTTAACAAACTTGATCAACCTTATTGAAAATAAACTAAGTCTTCAAGTTATAGAGTAAACCTGTTACTTGGGCCGAGCTAATTCATGAATTAACCTGAGATGAACTCTGCCTTGTTTAAATCAGGTTGTGACTTGAACTGTAATTGTGCTTCCAATTCTTGAATGTATAACATTGCTTTTAACGCAACTTTATCTAGTCGGGCTAGATCAGATAAGGCATGTGCACCTTGTTTGATTTCACTTCGGCCTCCTTATGCTAAGAGGATTTTTGAGGCTTGTTCGTGCAAGTCTTCTCTCTAGTGAATTTTCACCTCAAGCTTGCTGAGGTTTTACAAGTCATTCTTTGGACTTTTACCTCGGACCTGCCGAGGTATTGTTCTTCCTTTCAATAGGCCAGTGCCTCGAACTTGCTGAGGTCTTTTACACCCCTTTGACGGGTTTTCGACCCAGACCTGCCGAGGTCTTGATGTACCCTTTAGCGGGCATTTGCCTCGGACCTGCCGAGGTCTTGATGTACCCTTTAGCGGGCATTTGCCTCGGACCTACCGAGGTCTTGATGTACCTTTTAGCGGGCAGGTCTTGATGTATCCTTTAGCGGGCATTTGCCTCGGACCTGCCGAGGTCTTGATGTACCCTTAAGCGGGCATTTGCCTCGGACCTGCCGAGGTCTTGATGTACCCTTTAGCGGGCATTTGCCTCGGACCTGCCGAGGTCTTATATGAGCTTTCCATGATGCTCGAAGTCTGCTTGGACACTTGACTCAGTACCTGACTCTGAATAGGTGCTCCAAAAAGTTGTATTGATATGCAGAATTGTTACAATTTACATCATTGATGAAGAAGTCTAAGATGAGAAGTGTGCCATGTTCGAGGAAGAGTTTGTCCCTCTAAAGTCTGTAACTTGTAGGCTCCCGCTGGGAATACTTCAACTATTCGGTAAGGACCTTCCCATTTAGGATTAAAGGTTCCCGCCGAGACCGCGTGGCTGACTTCATTGTTGCGCATCACCAGATCTCCCACTCGAAAAGATCTCGGACGCACCCGAGAGTTGTAATACTGGGAAATCAAGTATTTGTATTAAGCCATGCGGATGTGAGCTCGGTCTCTTTTCTGCTCAAGTTCATCCAAATTTAACCGTAATTCTTGGTTATTATCTGAGGCAGAGTAATAATCCACTCGAGTTGAGGTAGAGCCGATCTCCGCAGGAATAATGGCTTCTGTGCCATACACTAATGAGAAAGGAGTTTCTTTGGTTGAAGTAGATGGTGTAGTCCGGTAGGCCCATAAGAAGCTGGGTAATTCTTCCACCCAACTAGTGCCAGCTTTGTCTAAGTGCTTTTTAAGACCATCCTTAATGATCCTATTGGCAAGCTCTACTTGGCCATTTGACTGAGGATGAGCTATTGAGGTGAAGCGTTGCTTGATGTACAAATCAAGACACCAGCTCTTCACCGGATCCTCGACGAATTGCTTGCCATTATCTGAGATCAGGACTTGGGGTAGGCCAAATCGGCAGATGATATTCTTCCATAAGAACTTCTTAACTTGGGCCCCAGTTATAGTAGTTAGCGGCTCAGCCTCTATCCATTTAGTGAAGTAGTCAACCGCTACTAGCAGAAATCTGATCGAGCCAGGAGCTCGAGGCAGAGGTCCCACTAAGTCCATACCCCATTGCACAAACGGCCAAGGACTGGAAATAATTGTTAACTCGTGGCTCGGCAAGTGAGAGGTCGGAGCATGAGCTTGACAAGATGGGCACTTTTTAACGAGTTCTTCTGCGCCTTTGCGAATAGTGGGCCAATAATAACCAGCTAGATAGCATTTGCGAGCTAGAGAGCGAGGCCCAGAGTGGCTTCCACGTATCCCCAAGTGCATTTCACGAAGAATGTAGTCTCCTTCATCTTTAGGTACGCAACGCAACCACGGCTGTGAAAAAGACTTTCTGTACAGGTGATCATTAAAGAGTGCGTACCTGGACGCCTGCAATAGAAGACGCCGAGCTTGAGACTCGTCCTCAGGCGGAGTTTGATGTTGCAGGTAGGTGACTATCTCATCCATCCACGTATTGTGGTAGTCTTGTTGCAAAACTTCATTTCTATCAAAGGCACGATGTTTCACCAGCTCTACAACAATCTTTTTCCCTATAGTGGCCGAGGTGGACGAGGCCAGCCGAGATAGTGCGTCGGCCCGCTTGTTGGCCGACCTGGGGATGTGTTCTATCATAAAGTGTTCAAAAATTCCTTTCAAATGCTGAACCTTTGCCAAATATCGCTTTATGTTGTCCTCGTTGGCCTCATAGTCTCCATTAATCTGAGAAACTATGAGTTGTGAGTCACTTCGGGCGATTATTTGCTGTGCCCCCAGTTTTCAAGCTAAACTCAAACCTGCTATCAGAGCCTCGTACTCGGCCTCATTGTTATTGGCCTCAAAGTCAAAACGCAAGGCGTACTCCATCTCTTCCCCATTCGGATTAACTATCAGGAGTCCTGCTCCGCTTCCCTCCTTTGAAGAAGATCCATCTATGTATAAGACCCAATCTTGTGCGGGAGGAAGGTCTTCTTCAACAGATATCCCTTCGGCCAGGAAGTCGGCCAGAGCTTGAGCCTTAATAGAGGTGCGTGACTTATAGTTGATATCATACTCAGCAAGCTCCATAGCCCACTTAGCAGCTCGGCCAGAAGTGTCTGGCCGGGATAAAATTTGCTTCAAGGGCTGATCCGTCACCACGATTATGGGATGAGCCTGAAGATAGGGTCGGAATTTTTGTGCCGCCACTATTAATGCTAAGATGATTTTTTCAGCATTAGGATAACGCACTTCAGCTCCATGCAAAACTTTGCTAGCAAAATAAATAGGTTTCTGTACAGCATCCTGCCCCCTGAGCAAAACTGCACTTACTGCCTCATGGCAGGTTGACAAATATATGTACAAAGTCTCCCCGGGCAGAGGAGATGTCAGCATAGGCACCTCGGCCAAGTGTGCTTTTAAATTGTCGAAGGCCTTCTGGCACTGGTCATCCCAGAGAAAAGCAGTTCGTTTCTTCAAGATTTGGAAGAAAGGTAATGATCTCTCAGCTGACTTAGAAAGAAATCTGCTCAAGGCAGCAATTCGGCCTGTCAACCTCTGAACCTTTTTGATGTTCCGAGGTGGATGCATACTTTCTAAGGCTTCAATCTTGGCCGAGTTGGCCTGTACTCCTTCCTTGGAAACCATGTATCCGAGAAACTTTCCCGTACGTACTCCAAAAGTACATTTTTTCGAGTTCAGCCTCATACGGGAATCTCTTAGGATGACAAACACTTCTCGAAGATTTGAGATATACTGGTCAAGAGACCTGCTCTTGATCAACATATCGTCTATGTAAACTTCCATAACTCGGCCAATCTGATCTTGGAATAGCGAGTTGACCAAGCGTTGGTAAGTAGCCCCTGCGTTTTTGAGACCAAAGGGCATGCTGACATAACAATAGGTGTCCGACTCTGTTATAAAGGAAGTCTTCTCCTGATCCTCCTTTGCCATCATGATCTAATGATAACCTTTAAAAGCATCAAGGAAATCAAAGACCTCATACCCCAGGGTGGAATCCACTAGTCTGTCAATCTTTGGCAAGGGATAACAATCTTTCGGGCACGCCTTATTCAGGTCGGTGTAGTCCACACACATTCTCCAGGTCTTGTCAGGTTTGGGAACCACAACAGGGTTGGCTAACCATGTCGGATACAAGACCTCTGCAATGAACTTTGTCGCAAGGAGCTTTTTGACCTCTTCGGCTATAACTTTATTCCTTTCTGGGGCAAAGTTCCTTTTCTTCTGCTTAATGGGTCTGACCTGAGTATCCACATTAAGCCGATGTTCTGCTAAGGAAGTCGGAATCCCAGGCATATCCTCTGCCGTCCATGCAAAAATTTCCGCGAACTCCCTCAGCAAACTTTGAAGCTGAGCCAACGTCTCAGCTGGCATCCACGTCCCAATCTTGATTGTGTTATCGGGCCGACCTGGATCTAGGATGAATTCTCGGACCACGTCATCTGAGTGCAAACGCTCCTCAGTTGGGGGAATGAGATCGTCCAATACAACCTGTTGAACGGCCCCACCCCCTTGGGTAGCAACTGCGTAACAGTTTTGTGCTATAGGAATATCCCCTTGTAAAGTAACTACTCCACCTAGTGAAGGAAACTCCATGCTGACATGTAAGGGGGATATTACTGCTTCCAAAGCTACCAGTGATAGTCGGCCTAAAAGGATATTGTAAACCGACCTCTCCTTGACTACCACAAAATCCATCCACAAACAGCGGTAAGCGGGGGGTTTGCCGAAGCTGACACTGAGTGTAATCAAGCCAGCTGGCCGAACTGGCATACCAGTGAATCCAAACAAAGGGGAAGCCACTGGGGTCATTTGAGAATCTGCTAAGCCCAATTGCTTATATACATGATAATACATGATATTTACAGCACTTCCAGTATCTACATAGACCCTTCGTACTTCTACAATTTTATCTGGTGCCAAGTGTATACACAAACCTATTACCAGACCCGTATTATTAGAGTCTGATGGAACAATGTCTTCTAGTCCGTAGACCAGTTCTCTGGCTAACCTTCTCTTTTTAGAGGGAGGCTCAGATGACGTCTCTGACGTACTGGGACCCCCTCGATTTGCTGAGATGGCCCTCCGGAGATAGTATAGATCACCGAGTTGATTTGGGGCTGCACTACAGCCTCTTGGCGGCCTCTGTCATCATCATCGTCCGACCTGGGACGCGCAGGTGGAGTCTCGGGTCGGCACTTATCCTTCTAGGAACTTTTTCGGAAGTCCAAACGATTGTGAA
Source organism: Eustoma russellianum (assembly GCA_036186865.1). Classification (NCBI taxonomy): domain Eukaryota; kingdom Viridiplantae; phylum Streptophyta; class Magnoliopsida; order Gentianales; family Gentianaceae; genus Eustoma; species Eustoma russellianum. The sequence goes on from AP025045.1 coordinate 33,189,320, forward strand.
GTCGTGAGCGTAGGTCGTAGAACTGCTTCAAGTGTCCCAGCTCGATCAACTTCCGAATTGCCTGGGCCAATTGCCGGCAGTCTTCTGTATCATGGCCGACATCACGATGGTAACGGCAGTACAGCTTAGGATCCCTTTTATCTCTAGGACCTACCAGAGGTTTAGGGTCCGTTCTTAAACCATCACGCTCTATAACAGCCAATATTCTGTCCTTAGAGGCTAAAAGAGGCATTCCTTCTCTACCCCGTTTGCCTCGGCCCCCAAGGCGATCAAACGCACTGCGTCGATCGCGTTTGTCATCATGCCGGTTTGTCTTGGCACTGGGCCGAGCTTCATGCCGAGTACTCTGCTCAGCCTCCTTCTTCAACCGGTTTGCCTCTTCTCCCCGGCAAACTGGTGTGCCTTCTCCAGGCACTCCCTCAATGTGGTGGGTCCCTCTTCGGCAAGCTGAGAAAAGAGACGAACCGCCCTGAGACCATTAATGAAGAGAAGGCACTCCCTCAATGTGGTGGGTCCCTCTTCGGCAAGCTGAGAAAAGAGACGAACCGCCCTGAGACCATTAATGAATACAACTGCCTTTACTCCTTCGTTACGATCACTGACCTGCAGTGATTCGTCCGAGAAGCGCTGCATGTATTTCAGCACTGACTCTTCTGGACCCTGTTTTAAGGTCATCAGATGTGAAGAGTTTTTGATAAATGGCGCACTAGAAACAAATTGAGACTTGAACTTCTGCGCCAACTGTCTGAAGGAGTCCACTGACTGAGGTGAAAGCTCCTGAAACCATCTTCTTGCCTTCCCACACAGATACATAAGGAAGGTCTTGCACCGGAGTGGATCAGGAATATTTTTTAAGCTCATGGCTGTCTGAAATTGAAAAAGATGATCAGTAGGATCAGACGTTCCATCATAAGTATCCATTTTTGGCACCTTAAAGTTGTCCGGTGCCAAATACTCCGCAATATCCCAAGAAAATGGGCTTTCTTGGCACCCTCATGTATTCCGGCTTAGGCTCCTCAGGATGGCTCCTCGGCCTGCGAGGGTCAGCCTCCTGACGAACACTTTTGAAGGATCGAGACCTTATGCCGAGGCGCTGCCTGGGCAAAGGCATCGACTCCACCGTTGGAGCTGCAACACTGCCCCTTCTGGCATCCACCATGAAACCTTGAGGGCCATGGGAAGACTGTTGTTGAGTCTTCTCCTTAACATGGAGAGGGATGGAATCATCCTCCATGTACTCTATCTCGGGTCGCTTTCCCTTGAGCCGTTCCACAACAGCCTCAAACACATCTAGATTTTCGGCCACATATTTCATGGCCTTTTCTCGTTCATATGCAGTCACCACTGGTGCCTTTTTTGCATCCAGCTCTGGCCTCCTGGAATCCAGTCCAGGATGAACAGAGCGAGTATCTCTATGACGGTGAGGATTGGAAGACTCTCCTAGTCCCTCACGTGGCTCTTTTCCCATCTGAGCTGACTTGAAAGCTTAAATAGTGCAGTAAAGAAAACTTAGTTGACGGAGGTTCGGGCTCTTCCTGTAGCGCCAATATGATGATGTCGGATTTATCACCAAGTATAAAGTATGATGTGGTGGGTTATGCCGTTAGATCTCCGTCAGTTGTCTGTAATAGGCGGTTGGCCGACCTGCACAAAGGAACAAAGTCAGAGGACCCGGGATCTATGGCCCTGGGTAATACCCTCCGACGGTCAAGTCAGTTGAGGCCATTTTTGGGAGAGGTCTATATACTGTATGGAAGTTTTTAGTAAAGGTTTTCTAGTAAACCTGTGATTTCACCGTGAAGAAGATGATTCACTGTAGTAAGTTGTGAAAATGTCACTCTCCCTTCTCTCTCCTGCTTCTCTGCCTTTTATATGGCGGCTCGGGCCAATGCATGGGCAGAGCCCGGAGGTTGTGACAAGCAAGGAGGTCATAAGGATGACTCCTGCTCTTGCATACCCGCCACGTGGCTTGGAACTGAGCTGAGTCAGCTAGTTTGGGACACCTGGCTGGGAGTTTCACCTGGTAGAATTACCTAGGGTAAACTCCTAGAACCAAGGTCAGATCCTCTAGAAGTACTCAGAAGTGCCCGAGATGAGTTAGGGTGTGGGGTCAGCTTGCTGAGATGAAAGTGGCCGACTTCGAGGAGTGTTGATGGGCTCTTTATAAGGTTCGCAGCTGACGTCACAAAAGTGGTCCGAGATCGGCGAGTAGATCGGATCCAAGGCCGAATACAACTCTTTGGCCGAGAGGGAGCTGAAGGCCAAGATGAGGCCTTTAGGCCGAGATGGTCTTTTAGGCCGGGATGGCCTTTTAGGCCGAGATGGCATCACAGCCACTTGGCCGAGATGGATTGTTTGTCCACATATAAGCTGGTCAAACTGTGGGCTGACCCGCGGGACTTAGCATTTTTATACCCACATCCAACCGTTAACCGTTATTGACTAACGGGGGGTATTTTTGGCTCATCAATATATATATATATATATATATATATATATATATATATATATATATATATATATATATATTCTTTTTTTCTTTATCCGGTGCATTAGTGCTGCATATATATATATATGTATATATATATATATGTATATGTATATATATATATATATGTGTATATATATATATGTATATATATGTGTGTGTATTTTATACCGTGATATCTGTTATTATCCGAAGTATTATTGTGATCTCGATAATTGTAGTATTTGAGTCCTAATGGTTACTTGTTGAACTATCATAAATTAGTATAAATATAATCAGAATCTCGGTACTCAATTTCAAATATGAAAAAATAATCAATTGGGAAAAGAAAAAATATAAAAGTAATAGTGAAAATTAAAAAGGAAAGAAAGAGAGAAAGAGAATCTAACTTTGATCAATGAGCAAAAACACAAGAAAAACCTTGCAAAACAGCCTTAAGCCCAAAATATGAAATATATTATTCAACTCTTTCTGTCAAAAACGTTTGTTACAATGCTTATATAGAAGACAACAACAACAACAACAACAACAATCATACCCAGTATATCTCAACAACAGCAAAAACCATCGTTAGGGTCTGGGGAGGGTGAGAGACAGGCAAATAATACCTCCATCCCAAGGGATAGAGAGTTTGCCGTAGTGAGACCCTCAGCTCTATATGTACCTGCACAAATATCATAATAATAGGAATATGTACTAGTTAAGCTATTTTATTAAACATATACAACAATCTTCCGATATTAAAATAGTCATAATAGTGAACATGCACAAATAATTGAAAGAAAAAGACCGAAATAAAATATGCAAATTCGAATTAAAGTGTAAATACTATCTAATCCTCTAAGTATGCTCTAAGGTGTCCTATGCCATGTCTACCCCTCCTTAACCTTAATCATCTGCCTCCCTGAACTTCTATCCTGGACCATGTCCTCAGAGAGGTGCAACTCTAGTAAGTCATGTCTAATCTGCTCATCCTACTTAAACTATGACTCTGTAATCTACACCGACTTTGTGATGCATTTTTGACCCTTCTAGAAGCTTATTATGATGACGTGCTCCTCTTGAGATTTGTAGCCACGGAGTTAGTTTTCCAACTCAATTTGAATCATGTTAATCTGAGACATATAGCTCAAGATATGGTCGAATAACTGTTAACTGGTCAAACTGTATATAGGACTCCTGTTAAAACTAGAATTCTTCAAAACTATGTGATTTTGAACATTGATTTTGATGTTATTTTTTTGAAAGGGTGTTTTTGAAATAAACAAGCAAAGGATATAGTAGGAATTAAAAAAAAAACGCTAGGATCGTAGTAATTTCGAGCTTGTTATGGATATAATAGAATCTCAAGGATAAACATAATGTTGATATACATTGTAGAGATAGACATTATAGTAGATGTGGATATCCAAAGTATTTGAATCTCTTTTGTATATCAGATTAGATGTAGATATTCAAAAGGGTTTGTCCATGTTTATCTTCACTCCATTGAGTCCTATAAATAGGGCCTTATGTATTATATGAAATATACACCTCTGAGATACAAATTTCTCTTGTTTCTCTTTTCTCTTTACTCACTTGAGTTTATAACACGTTATCAGCACGATAACTCCACAAGGCCTGGCAACTACGTCTAAGCTTACACGGCGGTGAAATCTTTTCGTCTTCATATCAAATTTCAATTTCGGTAAAATCGCACAACCTCAATTTTTTTTTATATGTGCATCCATTTGTTTGATATGAACAAACTTTGAATCAATAACCTCAATTTGTTATCATCAACGTTTTAATATATGTGCATCCATTTGTTTTTACATCGATCCAACCCCATATACATATACATATATGAACAGATAGCACCAATATATTATTGACATATTATGTGAAATCATACTGTATTATATTCTATTATAATGAGAAGTACGTTTATTTAGTTTGTGTATATATATATATATATATATATATATATATATATACTTGGAGTATATCATTACCATTATTTACGTACAAATATTTGATATACTTGAAGTATATCATTGTCACTATTTATAATTTGCATACCAGAAGTATGAATAATTATCATGCCTGAAGCATGACACGAATAAATATGCTACATGCCCGAAGCATGAATAGTTGTTATGCCCGAAGCATAAATCATGGTTATAATCATGCCCGAAGCATGAATAGTCATCATGCCCGAAGTATGAATTGTTAACATGCCTGAAGCACTAATTGTTATCATGCACGAAGCATAAATCGTTTGATATACCCAAAGCATGAATAGTTATTATGCCTGAAACATAAATCGTTGTTATGAATAATTATCATGCCTTAACATGCCTGAAGCATTAATTTTTTTGGATTGATATAAATGTAAATGGTTTTCCTTAAAAGACCAAACGGCCTGCTGGCTTATTGGAGCTGGCGCCTTCCACTCTTCTGAGGTCTTTGAATCGAGACTCTCTTCAGACTGGAGAGGTTTTTTTTCCTGGCAATTATAAAAAACGAAATTGTCCCAGGCAGGTTTCGAACCCTTTCAATGGTAATACTGCCCCCTAACCACCAGGCCAGAAGCCTTTTTGGTTAGTGCTAAAGAATGCAGTTTATTTATTTTAAACCAGTTCTGTACCACAACAAAATCTTAGTGGAAATTTACTGTGCCTATTTACATAAGTATAATTTATTTATTTAGTTTCATGTAATATATACAGTTTCTATTTATTACATTTTATTAGTCTAATTTTATCTATTTATTATGCCTGAAGCATCTTATGCCTGAAGCATATAACATTTAACTCAAACATGTAGTTTTGAGTGAATATATCATTTTTCTGATATATTTGATTTATGTTTACTCAGACAAATGGCAAACATCACAACACTGGAATTTAATGCCCTTGACATTTCTGGAAGAAATTATATGGCTTGGGTCCTTGATGCCGAGATCCATTTGACATCCATGAATCTTGGGCATACTATAAAAGAAGGAAATAAGGCAAGCGAACAAGACAAGGCGAAAGCAATGATATTTATTCGCCATCACCTCCATGACGGGCTGAAAACCGAATATCTTAGAGTAAAAGATCCATATGAATTATGGATAAATCTGGAAGAAAGGTATGACCATCAGAAAAGTGTAATCCTCCCTAAGGCTAGATATGACTGGTTGCACCTGAGGCTGCAAGATTATAAGTCTGTGAATGAATATAACTCTGCAATGTTTTCTATAGTCTCACAATTAAGGTTATGTGGGGACAAAGTTACGGATGCCGATATGTTAGAAAAAACATTCACAACTTTCCACGCATCCAATATGCTCCTGCAGCAGCAATATAGAGAAAGAAAATTTGAAAAATATTCACAGCTTATTTCATGTATACTTGTCGCTGAACAAAATAATGAATTACTGATGAAAAACCACAACTCTCACCCAACCGGATCACAACCATTCCCTGAAGCGAATGCAAGTCACCATAACAATAATCGTGGTCGTGGTCGAGGAAGTGATCGTGGTCGTGGTCGCGGTCGTGGTCATGGTAGAGGTCGTGGTCGTGGGAGAAATTTTGCACCAAACCACCTGAAGTGGAAAAATAAGAAAAAGCCAGATGAAAATACACAAACTAAAAACCATGATGAGGTTTGTTATCGCTGTGGTGCAAAAGGACATTGGTCACGTACTTGTCGTACCCCAAGACATCTGGTTGACCTCTACCAAGCATCCAAGAAGGATAAAGGAAAGCAAGTTAATTTCACTGACTACGATACTGCAGACAAAAACGTAAATTCCGATAATTTCAATGATTTGGATATTGAGGATTACCTTATGGGGACCAGTATGGATGCTGATGGGATCCAGTTCGTGGATGATTTTGCAAAACAGAAGAATCAAGAATGATTGTCTAGATAAACTCCGTTTTTTTAGAATGATTATGAATAAGTTTCATTTTTTTAGAATGCAACTAGGTTTGAATTTACACTATTGTTATTCTGGATAAATTTGTTTGCATGATTACTATTATTTCCTTTAGACGATTCCAATATTTAGAGCGTTTCTCTTTCTTTTTACTATTTCTTTTTCTGATACTTGGAATCAAATAATAAGAGTCGTATATGTTATGCTAGACATTTATCCAAGATGAATGGTGAAGACATATGTCTAATTGATTGTGGGACGACACACACAATTCTCCGTGATCGAAAATATTTTTCAACCTTAAAATTAGCAAAAGCAAATGTTAGTACAATTTCGTGTACTACAACACTGATTGAAGGCTCCGGAAGAGCAACAATTATATTACCGGGTGGTACAAATATATTGGTTAATACGGCATTATTTTCTACCAAGTCAAAGAGAAACCTATTGAGTTTTAAAGACATACGTCTCAATGGTTTTCACATTGAAACCATGAATAAGGGGAATATGGAATTTTTATGTATAACATCGAGTGATACAGGCCAGAAGCTTGTTAAAGAACACTTCCCAATTTTCTCATCTGGATTGTATTATGCGACTATATATCCAGTAGAATCTAATATTGTGATGAACCAGAAGTTCAATGATCCAAAGCTATTTATGTTATGGCATGATCGACTTGGTCACCCGGGATCAGTTATGATGCGTAGAATTGTACACAACTCACATGGACACCCTTTGAAGAACCAGAAGATTATGTTGCCTCGTGAAGGTGTGTGTGTTGCTTGTTCACAAGGAAAATTGATCACGAGGCCATCCCCGATGAAGGTTCATGTCGAATCTCCCATATTTTTACAACGAATACAAGGGGATATTTGTGGACCTATTGATCCACCATGCGGACCATTTCGTTATTTCATGGTCCTATTAGATGCCTCCTCGAGATGGTCTCATGTGAGTTTGCTCTCGACAAGAACAATAGCTTTTGCCAAGCTTCTTGCTCAAATCATTCGCTTAAGGGCACAATTTCTGGATTATCCGATTAAATCTATCCGTCTTGATAATGCCGGTGAATTTACTTCACAAGCTTTTAACGATTATTGCATGTCAATTGGGATTGATGTTGAGCATTCAGTGGCACATGTGCACACTCAAAATGGCCTGGCAGAGTCATTCATCAAACGTTTACAACTGATTGCTCGACCTATGATCCTAAGGTCTAATTTACCTACATCGGCTTGGGGACATGCAATCATGCATGCATCTGCCTTGATCCGGCTAAGACCTAGTTCGTTTCAACAATATTCGCCATTACAAATGGTATCTGGCCAGTAGCCCGATATTTCACATTTAAAGATATTTGGTTGTGCGATTTATGTTCCGATTGCCCCACCACAACGGACAAAACTAGGCCCTCAAAGACGTCTAGGGATATATGTGGGTTTTGATTCTCCCTCTATTGTGAGATATATTGAGCCCCTAACGGGTGATTTATTTAAGGCAGATATGCTGATTGCCATTTTGATGAGAAAGTTTTCCGGCCGTTAGGGGGAGAGAAAGTACCGTTTCCTGAAGAACGGCGTGAAATTACATGGAACGTTCCTTCACTTTCTCATCTTGACCCACGAACAAATCAGTGCGAGCAAGAAGTAAAAAGGATAATCCATTTACAGAATATTGCAAATCAGTTGCCTGATGCATTTACTGATAGTAAAAAGGTAACAAAATCCCACGTCCCGGCGATGAATACGCCTGTTCGACTTGATGCCTCTGAAAGGCATGATAATGGTATACCAAAAACAAGCCTAAAACGTGGACGCCCAGCTGATGCAAAAGATAAGAACCCTCGAAAGAAAAGGGTACAAGTTAATACTCCAGAAGAGAAAAGATGTTCACAACTTGAAAGCGCTATAGAAATAAGAACTGATCAGTCTAAAGTTGTTAAACAAGTTGCTCCCGTAGTAGCAAGTGAACAAAATTTTGAAGAGATATCTTTGAATTATGTTAATACAAGAGAAAATTGGGATAGGCAAAAGGTTATTATTAATCATGTTTTTGCTTATGGAATTGCATGTGAAATATTGAATGATGATCCTGAACCAAAATCTATTGAAGAGTGTCGACACAGAAATGATTGGCCAAAATAGAAAAATGCAATCCAGGCAGAACTAGAATCGTTAAAAAGTCGCAAAGTATTTGGACCTGTAGTCCAAACCCCTGAAGGGACCAAACCTATTGGATATAAATGGGTTTTTGTACGAAAACGCAACGAGAAGAATGAGGTTGTGCGATACAAGGCACGTCTGGTTGCACAAGGTTTTTCACAAAGACCTGGGCTTGATTATGATGAGATATATTCCCCGGTAATTGATGTCATAACACTGCGATATCTAATCAGTTTAGCAGTCACTCAAAACCTTGATATGCGGTTGATGGATGTGGTTACCGCATACTTATATGGATTGTTAGACAATGATATTTATATGAAAATCCCAGAAGGACTTAAATTGCCTGAAGCATGTAATCAAAGGACGAATGGATTGTACTCAATCAAATTACAAAGATCATTGTACGGACTAAAACAATCTGGCAGGATGTGGTATAATCGCCTTAGTGAGTACCTAGTGAGAGAAGAATATTTAAATAATCCAATTTGTCCATGTGTATTTATCAAGAGATCTCAAAGTGGGTTCTCTATAATTGCTGTATACGTTGATGATTTAAATCTTGTTGGAACTCCAGAAGAGCTTACGAAAACTGCTAATTATCTCATGAAAGAATTTGAGATGAAAAATCTTGGGAAAACAAAGTTTTGTCTCGGCCTGCAGATCGAACTTTTACCCGACGGAATCTTTCTCCACCAATCATCATATACGGAGAAAATTTTAAAACGATTCTATATGGATAAGGCTCATCCATTGAGTAGTCCCATGGTTGTACGGTCGTTAGATGTGAATAAAGATCCATTTCGACCCCCAGAAGATAATGAAGAATTATTAGGTCCAGAAGTACCATATCTTAGTGCTATTGGTGCTTTAATGTATCTTGCCAATTGCTCAAGGCCAGATATCACATTTTCTGTAAACTTATTGGCAAGATATAGTTCAACTCCAACAAAAAGACATTGGAATGGAGTAAAGCACATTTTACGTTATCTTCGTGGAACACAAAAATATGGGTTTATACTACTCAAAGAATTCAGAATCGCAATTAAAAGGTTACACTGATGCTGGCTATCTTTCCGACCCTCATAAGGCAAGATCACAGACTGGATATGTATTTACTTGCGGAGGTGCAGCTATATCATGGAGATCGGTGAAGCAAACATTAACTGCTACATCTTCAAATCATTCCAAGATTTTGGCATTACATGAAGCAAGTCGTGAGTGCATATGGTTGAGATCAATGATTCAGTATATCCAGGAGTCATGTGGTTTACCTTCGCTAAGAAAATCTCCAACAACATTGTTCGAGGATAATGCAGCATGTATTACTCAAATTAAAAATGGTTATATCAAAGGAGATAGAACGAAGCATATATCACCAAAGTTTTTCTACACTCATGACCTCGAAAAGAATGGTGATATCAATATCCAGCAGATACAATCAAGCCATAATTTTGCCGATTTGTTCACGAAAGCACTACCGACGACTACATTTAAGGAGATGGTCTACAACATTGGAATACGTCGACTCAAAGATTTCTTGCCAGCATCAGGGGGAGTGTGATTACTTTATGCACACTGTACTCTTTTTCCTTCGTCCAAGTTTTTTATTCCACAGGGTTTTTCTTGGCAAGGTTTTAACGAGGCAGTGTATCACACTTACCGATTTTTACGAATGTGTACTCTTTTTCCTTCGACTAAGTTTTTATCCCACTGGGTTTTTCTTGGCAAGGTTTTAATGAGGCATATTCTATAAAGATTGGATATCCAAGGGGGAGTGTTATGGATATAATGGAATATCAAGGATAAACATAATGTTGATATACATTGTAGAGATAGACATTATAGTAGATGTGGATATCCAAAGTATTTGAATCTCTTTTGTATATCAGATTAGATGTAGATATTCAAAAGGGTTTGTCCATGTTTATCTTCACTCCATTGAGTCCTATAAATAAGGCCTTATGTCTTATATAAAATATACACCTCTGAGATACAAATTTCTCTTGTTTCTCTTTTTTCTTTACTCACTTGAGTTTATAACAGAGCTCACTTAATTGGACGCACTCTTCTCTTAGAATTATGTCGGTGACAATAGGTAAAAAGAGTGAAAATTAAATGACCCTATGAAAAGCCCATGAACTCAAATAGGCTTACCGTAAAAGCCCAAATTCAAGAAACACCTTTTCCTTTCCGGTCGTTGAATCTGCACGAAAGAACTGTGGATGTAAAGAAGAAACCCCCTGTGAACGAATGCGATTTTAATTTTTTATGGCAGAATGAGAATTTTAGAAGAGTCCCTTTTAGCAGAGCTCCCTCTTGCATCCTCAAACTTGACGCAAGTGAAACAATCAAGCGGAGGAGCAGTGGGATGGATGTGGGACTGCCATGGAATCTTTCACAACCTTTCCTTGATAATCCCAACTTCTTTGTTTTTGTTGTATTTGGCATTTCAGGCCAAAAAAAGTGTTTCTAAGCTATCCACTGGTCGATCCCATATCATTATTGCTTACTATGCCTTTCTCTGGGTAGTCAGCGTGCTCAATTTGGTCTGGTGTTCTCTTCAGGTTTGTGCTTTTTTTATTTACTTTTGGTGTTAAATTTGTATGTGTTTTTTACATGTTATATGAAGTTGATTGTTTGTTGAAATGTTTTCCTTATTATTATTATTTATTTTGCAATGTGGATTTCGTAGTAGAGGATTAATTATGATCGTTTGGCGTATAGAAAAGGAAATTGTGCTTTGAATGTTTTCAGGTCATGCTGGAAAAGCTTCTAAGTGAAGAGCTGCAATTGAAGAAGCCAAACATTGTTTTAATGGAGGAAGAAGTCAAACCTCGTTAAACCGATATATAATCCATAAGTTTAGTAATGCAAATTTAGTCCAAGTATTGATTATACTTGGCTGTTGCTGAAGGTTTTGAAGAATTGCCCTTTTCAGATTATCTTTGTTATGGACTGGATTTCTTGTTATATATATATATTTTTTATTTTGATACATATGTGCGTATTTTAATATCGAAATGTCTTTCTTTGTATTTCTTGAATCTACTCACTAACACACTAGCACAACATATCGCTATTACCATGTCATTTATGCAGGTAGAGCCGGGAGTCTCACTGGAAGCAGACTCTCTATCCCTTAGGATAGATGTATTGTCTGCCTACCACTTACCCTCCTCAGACCTTAATGATAGCTTTTGCTGTCGTTGAGATATACTGGGTTCGGATGATGATGATGATCTGCGTACGGGAGAAGGGGAGGCATGACATGTGTGAAAAGGCAGTTTTCTAGTGTAGAATTAAGATGGCTTAGTAGTTTTACGTGACTTGATATCACATGGTTGAGCTGTAGAATCTGCTTCTTTTAGAAAATGAGATATGGCTTTTTTTACATCATGCCTAAAGTGGCCCGATCACACATGCTTTGGTGCACTGGATTGCTTGTTTAAAGAAGAAGAGTTGATGAGAGTGGATGTAGTGAAATTGACTTGTTAGTCTTTAAAGTACTTTTAAGAATGTATCCAAGTAGGAGAAATGGTTGACCATTTGAAGTTTGCATGAAATGGTTAAGCTTCAGATAAGAAAGGGATAGGCGAATCTGGCAATAATTATGTGAAAATTCGGGAAGTCCACCTTGAGGGGTAATTACAGAAAAGCAACATCACGAGTCCAGCCTTCTTTTCTACTAGGCAGTCTACAGCACATGATACTAACTTTTGGCGCTCTAGCTTACAAAAGGATTAAGTTTTTTTCGCACTAGCAGTGGCTATATACTCATTTTGGAGAGAAGGAAACACAAGATTTCATGGAAGTATTCAGAAAGATGACAAGAGTGTTTTCAAAGAAGTACTACATAATATAAGATTCTTTGATGCTTCTTGGCAGGACATAAGGATGATAAAAGTTGATTGGGAGATTGCCATTAACATTGGGCTCTCTATGAAGATCTTCAAAATTTAGCGTTCATATGCCATTCTTCTCTCTTGGGTTGATTCTTATGCATGTCATTATAGACTATCGTACTTTGTTAATTCTGGGCACCAGTTATGGTTGAGGATTGGAGTCTTTTGGCATTGAGTAAGGAAGGCTTTGTAGAATTGGTATTGCTTTGGTGCCAAAATCTGTAATTTCTAGCTTTTTAGTACTTTGCTTTTCCTTTAGCTCTATTCATTGGATTCTTTGCATCTCTAATGCACATCATTGCTTCATACGAGTTGATTCTTATTTATGTGATTATGGACTACTGCTCTTTGTCATACTGTGCACTAGTTATGGTTAGGGATTTGAGCCTTTTGGCCTTAAGTATGGAAGGTTTTATGGAGTTTGTACTGCTTTGGTGTCAAAACCTGCAATCTCTAGCTTACCTTTTAGCCCTATTTACTGGGCGCTTTACATCTACTCTGCACATCATCGCACCATATGGACTTTTACCTCTCCGGTCACACTATTGTTGTCACTTGATTAAGATGTTTCTCGGTTACTCTCAAATTGTGGTATACATGCCAATGATTGGTATTTGGGAGCTGCAGCCCCCTCTGGGTTGTCAATGATTATATGGTTATTTGTGTTTGCATTTCGTGGAAGACTGTTGTATATGTTTAATAAAATAGCTTCACTAGTACATATTCCTATTATTATGATATATGTGCAGTTACATATAGAGCCAGAGGTCTCATTGAAAACAAACTCTCTATCTCTTGGGATGGGGGTATTGTTTGCCTGTCTCTCACCCTCCCCAGACCCTAACGATAGCTTGTACTATCGTTGAGATATACTGTGTATGATTTGATTTGATTCGATTTGATTGATGTGTTTGCATTTCGTAATTATCTTCAGCAGATGTTATTTTTTCTCTGCTGTTTTTATAGCCCGGTTTGTTCAACTAGAATGTTTCAAATTTTGTCTTATCTGTAATTGTAGGTTAGGGACTTTTAGAAATTAGTCTACAGTTAGGTTATAAAAGCCAACTATTGTATGAGTGTATTTTGAGCAAGTCATGTTGGCTGTTGCTAACCGGAAGCAATTACTTTTGTAATTCCGCTTAATTTGGTTTTTTTTAATGAAATTTTAACTTTAAAAAAATAAAAAATACTAGGCCTGCATATATTTTCGTCAATAAAAGCCTTTGCAGAGGCATAATGCAACATTATGTTAGGTAACTTAAAAGATATAAGTACTTACAAAAAAAATTAAAAAATTAAAAGATATAAGTGGGTACCCAAAATTAGTGAGGAGAGGAATGAAAAATATAGTTTTGTGCATAAAAGCCACAGGTTTGGCTCTGCTTTTATGCTAAGCAATGTCTCTAGTTTCTAAGGACGTGTTTCTGTTTAAGTCTATGAAGGGACAGGGGAAGAGGGGGGGCAGGGCGGGGCGGGGCGGGTTGTGGAGCATGTTAAAAGGAGGAAATCGCTAAACTGGTAGTTCAGTTGGTGATGATTTTTGCGGTTCTCCTTTCATCCCGAATTGAGCAAGTCAGACTGTCAATTTCGCCTACTCTTATCATCTAGACATAGGTCCCAGTCTTATACCGGATTATTAAAAATTTTATGGAACTTTGGTGCCTATGCCCATGTGTGTCCGAGAGATATATAACGAGGAATTTAATTTCCATGCTCGTGTTAAGACTGCATGATGGTTGATAATTCAGAAAGGTTTTATCATTGTGATTGCATAAATCCTTAGAAAGTCACGCTTAAGACAATATCTTTGACATGCTCAGAGGACTCAGGAAATTGCTCTTTTGTTTTTGAGGTTTTGTGTTCTTTCCTGCTATTGAAAGAGAGCCTTTGTGTATACGCAAAAACTGTTGCCATGCACCTAGAGGCCAAATGTCTAAGTCTTGAAAACGGCTTCATGTAGAATTATAAGGTAAGATTCCATAAATTAGAGTCGACGGCCCAATGTTTTCCGGGACTCTGCATTGATGGTTGCTTCCATGCACTGGCTGTTTTCTCTTGATTTCCCCTAAAAAGGAAAGTCCAGTGTAAGTTTAGAAAGGTTTAAATCACTGCCACATTCTTCCAGTTCTTTGCTCTTTCATTTTAGTAAGACATGCCATTTTGCATGTGTCGTGTTTGAAGAGTTGTGACAATACACAATACTCATACTTGTTTTACAGATATGTGACATGAACCAAGATTGCTTTGCGTCATTCCTGTTGCTGCCTTTAAAGAAAATTGAGATATTCCTATGGTTCATTTACTGTGAGAAGAATGTAACTAAATTTTGTTATATTGTAATCCAGGCATGGGAATGTACTCCTGGAAAAGAAATATCTTGGAGCCTTATATCCTTGTTTACGACATCAGGAATGCTGTTTCTTGAAGTAAGCTTAATGGCATTTTTGCTGCAAGGTAATTACACTGGTGGACAGGAAGCTCTAACTCGGACATTCGGTATCTCTGGTCTAATTGTGGGCATAGATATATTTCTCAAGGTACTAACTACCCAACTAATATGTTTAGTAGAGTTTTGCTCAATTGTTGTATTAGTACTTCCTATATTTAAATTAAGAACTTGAAGACCTTATTCGAGAATTTTCCAAAATTTCACCTGACTTGTATATTCTGTAATTTAGCTTACTTCCTTTATGATCTATCTGGGGTCAGAAAGGTTATATGCTAATGACATTTACCGATATTAGATGTAACCAAAGGGTTTGGGGATGACCAACTGGCCCTTGGTATATCTTTTTTTGCTAAACCCTCTTCCTTGGCAACAGGATTCGTTTCGTATCTCTTCTTTAAATTTATATAAAGCATTAGTTGAAAGAATCTGGTAAAGTTCATTCCATTAATAAGAGGGAGTTCACTGGAGTCTGTATGTCTTCATTGCTCGCATGGGTTTGCAATTTTTGTTGGTGGATTGTAGATGTGCTCTAACAATTGGCATGCATGTTTGAGTCGAGTATATTATCTTGCATGTAATTTTCTTATAAAATTCATGTGTCTCCCCACTGTGGGCTTTCAGAATCTTTTTCTGTGGAAATTTTAAATGGCAGATCAATTCGTCGGAAAGAAATTGCCCAAGGTTTTAAGTTTTTTTTTTTAAAAAAAAAAAACTTGAAATCAGCTATTTTATTGATTTTGCAAAGAGTACATCCGTCACTCCTGCTACAGCAGGTATTACACGATAGTTCTACTCTCTGTACACAACAAAACAATAATGTTAACTCATTGCCTTATAGGCTCCCGCCTATGATGGGGTAAGGGGGTCGGATGTACGCAACCTTTCCCATGTGTTGGAAATACACAAAGATAGTTTGTGGATGACCCATAATAAAAATTATGTCAAGTTGTGTCGATCATTTGCACAAAATATGCATGTAGGTATTGCACATGCTATACACATTTCCCAGTTTGTTCGGGGACTTCTTCATTCCTCTCCACCCACTTGCATATAGTCTAATTTGCTTCATGACTATCCCGTTGAGCTCTCCACACCCCTTTTCCTTCCCCTCAAACATCCGACCGTTTCTTTCTTCCCAGATAGTGTATACCACCACAGAGAACCCAAGCAGCACCAATTCCTTGTGGAAAGTGCTTCTCTATGGGCTTTCACCTAGCCATTTTAGCACTCTTCCCCATCTTTCATATAGTTCTTTGCACGGGAAATTTTACCACTGCTTTCCAGGCCCTTCTTGCATATACACATGAAAGGAAAAGATGTTCGTGTGTCTCCCTCATTTCTCTACACAAGCAGCATTTATTTGTTATTATGTCCCATGGTTGTAGTCTGTCGTGTGTTGGAAGACGTTTCCAGCATGCTAACCATGTTATAGCGGCATATCGTGGCACCCTCCTCTTCCACCATAATTTCTTTGCCCATTCAACTTCTTGCCTTTCTTTCTCCAATGAGTTTACCGTACTTTGTAGAGTGAACAATCTTTTTGGGCGCGGGGATCCACGCTAGCTCATCATTCCTGTGCGATTGGATAAGCATATTATCGTCCATGCTTCATACAAACTTCCTGCCCTTCTCATCCGATCTCCACTCCTCCACCTTCCATTTCCATTTTCCATTTACAACCACCTCAGCCACTTTTGTTTCTTTACTTATCACAAGCGTTCTCATCATTCTTGGGCTCTTTTTGCAGCTTAGTGGTCCCTCTTGGTGCCATTTGGCGTATCAGACGTTTGTATCACCATCATTCCTCAATACAACACGGATTCTGTCCAAGAATATGGTTCGGTGTTACATCACTTTGTCCACATCCATGAGTCATTCGACATCACCTCATAAGCCCATATTGAATTCCTTCCCATTTTATCCATAGAGAATCTTTTCGTGTACATATGTTCCAGAGAGTCTTCATCATAAAAGCACAATTGAGATCACACAGACTTGGTATTTCTAATCCACCCTTCTCATATGATGTTCCGATTGCCTCCCACCTCACCTGTTGCATATCTCGCACCTATCTTCCCTTTCCATAGAGAATGAGTCAGGATGCTCTCGATTTCCTTCAATACTTTCCGTGGAAGTACATGTATACTCGCCTAGTGTGCCTGGATGTTTGTGAGAACAGACTTGATCATCTGTATCCTTCCTCAATAGGATAATCTAGAATTTGCCCAGGAATTGATCCTCTTGGTTATCATTAGTTATCTTTTCTTGTACTAGTCGACAATCCGTCCTTTTCAATCTTGAGGTAATTAGTGGTACCCCCAAGTAACGCACTGGTAGCTGGCCTTCCTGAATTCCCAGTAAATCTACTATCTCCTTCCTTGTAGCTTCATCACACCCCGCCAGATTGTTTGTACTTCTGGCCATGTTCGGCTGTAACCCAGATGCTTTTCCCAAATTGCTGGAGACATTCCTTGACAAAAGTTATCATTTGCATCTCAGTCTTGACTATTATGAAGAGATCATCAGCAAAAGCCAAAGAGGATAGACTGAGTCCTTTACATCTTGGTTGATACTGAAATTTTTTTGTCTATACTCCCTTCATCAGCATCTTATTAAACACGTCCATAGCAAGGATGAATAGGTATGAGGACATGGGGTCCTTGTCTTAGCCCTCTCTCCTCCCGGAAGTTTCTCACTAGTTCCTTATTCACATTTTTCTGCTGAGGAAAGTTGTATTTCTGTCACCTTCTTTTAACCATTTTACATGTGATTTTTCCTTGTAGAATTCCTTTCTAGCTGGCAGCAACTCCCATACCTCCTTACCATATCCCTCCTTACTGTATCCGTTTCCTTCATCTGCAGTTCCGCTCCATGAGGTTTTAGCGTGAGCTCTCTTTGTATTTCTTCTAGTTCTTCTCTAGTTTTAGTTTCTCTTCTTGATATGTTGCTGAATTGTTGTTTGTTTCGTTTCTTTAATAGACCTTTTAATCTCTTCAGTTTGCACCACAGTTTTTTTTAGTGCATTCCCTTGTGTTTCCTGTTGCCACAATTCATTCAGTACTTGGTGAAACATTAAGGACCTTATCCAGCTTTTACAAAATTTGAAGGGCTTCGGTCCTCGCCTTTTGTCTGTCTCCACAGTTAGCGTCCCAGGGACATGATCTGATGTTAGTGGACAAAGGAAATCCAGATGACAATCCTAATTTGTCTTACCAAGCTTCTGACGTCAACACTCTATCCAGCTTATAGTAAATCCTTGCATCATCGTCTCACTTATTGCACCATGTATATGGCAATGCCCTAGTTGGTGACTCTAATTTCTGGAAGTGTGTCATAGCCACAGGGACTGCTAGGTTTCCTCCATCTCTTTTTGTAGAGCAGTGTTGTTAAATTTGCGCCCGGGGCGCGCCCCGGGGCGCGGGGCGCACGAGGCGCAGCCTAATTCGCCACAAGTCTTCCGAGGCGTGCGATTTACCTGAAGCGAGGCGGGGCGCGCTCGAGGCGGGTGGGGCGCAGGGGGCGTCTGGGGCGCAGGGGGCGAGGCGCATAGCAGTTTCAGTTTTTTTTTTAGTTATTTCTTTGTATTATGCATTTGAAGTTGGGAATTGTTTTAAAAGGATTGGTTAGTTTTGGGTAGTATTTGTGATATTATAATTGCTTGGTTAATTATTGTTACTTAATTATTTTGTATGTGTTGTAAAATTAAAATTATAATGACTTTGGGGCGCCCCGATTCATGGGGCGCGCGCCCCGGCGCCCCGCGCCACGCGCCCCAAATTTTCACAGCTATCGCCTCGTGCGCCCCGCGCCTCTAACAACACTGTTGTAGAGTTTAATATCACATTGAAGTCTCCTATAACTAGCCATAGAGTGTTTTGATATACTGTACTGAGATATATCAGCCTAGTCCACAATTCTAGTCTCCTTTCCCTCTCATTTTGTCGGTATAGCACTTTTGTAATTAACCTTATTTGGGAAGATTTTATATTCAGCTCTACACTTAAAAATTACTCGCAATTGTCTACGACAATAACAATGACTTCTCTGGGTTCCAACCACACCATATTCTTGGAACCTTTCTCTCCATCCTATTACGGGCATACTCCCATCCTGGCATTACATTACTTGCTATTTTTTTTTACAGTTTTCTTCCCTGACTTTTGTCTCCACTAAACCCAACGCCTCTATATTATTACGTTTTAGTAACTTTGCCGCTTCACACTACTTAACAGGGTCATTTAAGCCCCTCACATTTCAGCTAGAAAACTTATAAAATAGTAGTGTTTTTTTACCCCTACCCTTCTTTATGGGTCCCTTTTCCTTTCTCTTGTTTTCTGCTGTCCCGTTAGTCATCACTTTTATCTCCATCTTATCCCTCTCTGTTTCATCCCTATGTAATTCCTCAGATTCAGATTCAAAGTCTTCAGCTAACACATTAAGCGTGTTCTCCTTTGGTAGCGCTGCACCTACTTTTGCCTCAACACACACACTAGCATATTCCACTCTTTCTTGATTCATCGTCCTCTTGTCTGCAACGCTGAGGGATTCCCACTGCACTGGCAAGTTTTTCTAATGCCTTGTTTGAGTAATATTGCAGCCCCAGTCCCGGGAATCTGATCCACACTGGAATCACATGGAACTGTTTTTTCCAGCTTTTATTCTACACCCATGGCTGCAGTAGCATCATTGTGCTCCCAATTCCCACAGGTGATTGCTCTAGCGCTTCCTGTTTAGTTTTTTTATCATGGAATCGCAGAACAAAGAGTCCTTCATTGAAACTACGTACCTCAAGTAGCCCCTTCGTCCCTCATTTGTTTTCAGCATGCCTTTTTATGCACGCGTATGGAGGGTCACTGCCCAGCACCTGCCCAATTAACACATGCCTTCATTTCGCCCTTAGTTCCTGTACATCATCTCTTTGAATCTTTGGCATGAACACCCCCTCCATCTGTCGCGGTGGTTGAAAGGACATTGAGCTAGCTTCGAACTCAGCCTTCGCTTGATCTTGTACTTTTTGTGCCCAAATGATCTGGAATTGTTGCGACACTTCCCCAAAATCCGGCATCAAAAGCGGCATCACTGTGTAGAAACCTGTCGGAGTCAGAATGACGGTGGAAGTTGTGGCCGAATGTCACACACATCTGTTCAGTTCCCGTCCTTCCCCTCAGCGATTCCCGCTTTTTCACTCCGAGAACATCATCTCCAGCAATACTCCTTTGTTACCGTTTCCATGGCCGGTATTCCATCCTCTTTTTTCGTCGATTTGTGTTCTGGCATCAATTTGGTAATCGGAGAATGCTGAACTGATCTGGAATATTGGCCGGAGAAATGTCATTTGTTGGTGTTCAGGGTCCATTGACCAGTGTCCGGTGACCGGTCGGTGTTATGGGCGGCCATTGGTCGCGATAACTGTCACCTCTATTTCTTTGGTAACCGCTTGTAACCGTTTTTCTCAAGAGCATTTTCGCAAAGATACTTTAGGTACTTTATTAAGGTTTGAAGTTATCTTTAGCTTTCTCTAGTTTTAGGTCTGATTCAAGTGCAAGTTGTCAAGACATACCCCTTTTAGGGATTCTGCTATACTATCATACTGAATTGTCGTTCTCATATTGCTGTTTGGTCCATAATGAAGGAAACTTTTCATCTAACAACAAAGGGATGCTCTTCTTTTTACTGATAGTATCTTGGTACATTCTGTTATAAATTCTATGGTCTCTTGCTCATTTTAGACTTGGTTAGTGCCCCCCCCCCCCCCCCTTCTCTTTTTTGAGTGCCAATTTAAGAAGTATTTTCTTTTTTTTATATACCTCCAGTCACTTGTAATTTGCATGCTTTGGGGGCATAATAATGATGGTGTGTAGGTAGATTGAGGTTGTGGTAATTGGTATTTCTACACCAAATGTCATATCTTCCCCGGCTTGTCCAGGTTCATCAGACCCTTTTATACCTGAACTTCCAAAACGAACTGACCAGTCTAATGTCCTAGTCCAGTATAAATGAAGCTTCAACCAAACTGCCTGCCATACTGCGCAACCAAGTGAATGCGATTAATTTGTTTGTATTATGGCTCCATATATGATAATCACGATTCTTAATTATTGTAGACATGTTTCTTGATTACATTTGATAAAGTCTCTTTTGTCCATCCACTTTCTGTGAACTGAATGGTGACCTATAGTTGGTACAGTAATTACCAACTTGCCTATGTTGACATTTTTGGACATAGTCTTCTGCTTTTCCATCTTGACTATTCTTGTTCTGGTCAACTGAAGCCTGTAATCTTGTTCTCGGTTAAATTTTATGGTCCGCTCATAAGACCAATGAGAAAAGTTTGTAACTTGTTGGGCCTTTTCGTCTCTTGCCATGATTTAAACATTGAAGGAATTTTATTTGTCCTGAATGTAAGGAACTGTCTGATTGATTGATCTGTGGTGTAGACTTTTGTCTATTTTACTTATGCCAATAGACCTGATAAGCTTCTTCAGGTGAGGTGTGTTTTTTGTTTGTATCTACCATCAGTAACAGGAGAACTTCCTCGTATAGGGTCTTTATACATTTGGGTTTGGGATTTCATTGTTCATCAACACCAGTGAAGACCCAAACAAGGTGAAATGGGGTCTCTGGGTCGTTCACAAACTGCTTTTAACTGGAGTTTATGGCTTCATATTTTTCCTCTATCGATCTAGATGGAGGGAAAGATTACCTGGTGAGGACCTAGCGTTTGCCACTATATCAATTTATCCTATTCACTGATGTGTTTGTCCAACTTTACAGTCCATCTTTGATTTCTTTTGCAGCAAGACCTGCATTCTATAACTATGTGACCATCATGTTTTGCTTGAACTCCCTTGCCCTGCTCGCTTGTGCTCTTTCTGCAAATGGGGCATCATTTGGCCTCTGGTAAGTCTCCATCAGCAAAATCCCTGAACTCAGTTTCTCAAAGCCCCTTTGGTTTACAATGTCAAGTTCCTTTCTCTGATGACAGGTTGCATGAGTTGACTACAGTTTGCTATCACTCTTTCTATCTTCCAATACTCTATGCAACATTTCTTGCTGACTTTTTCCAGGTAATAGTCGTCTATTTTCATCAAGTGTAATGCACCTCTGTCTATGTTAATACGGGTTCCGAGTGTCTGATACATGTCGGTTAAGTATGGCAACTACAGATCTTATAAGCTTCAGGATACTAGGACATGGCAAAACAATGTTCAAGAATTCTGAATGTGAAACGATGAATACGAATATCAAAAATCATTCTTGATTTTGAATGCAACCTTGTAAGGATGGTGAAATCAGTATAGATCGGTTGCATTAGTATTAGCTTAGTATTTTTGTCATGTGGTTATCTTGAACCACCTTTCTAAAGGTTGGCACTAGTTTAGTGTACATATTGTAAGCCACTTTAACCAATTTGTTTGGGACTACCTCTTGGTATCTGGATAACAGTATATCTTGTAAATCTGCCATTTTGGCCTATATCTGAAAATTTAAATTACAAAAAGAAAAAAAAAATCAATCTTGGTGTCATCCTTCCGATACCGCGGTATATAATATTTTCTGAAACGTAGCCTTCTGTTGGTTGGTAATTTTTGTAGGAGGAGGGTTTGCACCTGGAGAATGTGTACTATTCTGAGATGAAAGACGCAGGGTTCTTTGACGCTGACTGGGAATGAGGGGCAATACATTCTGACAAGAGGTGATGTAGCTGCTGTAAAATCTGCAAATAACTATGTCTGTATTTCCTTACCTAGTACTCCTGCACATCTCTCTCCTGCATGTTGAATATGATCTAGAACTGTGCCATTGACTCTATTTCGTTACTAACACATGGCAATGTTAGTAGTTGTCTTCTCTTTTCTTCTTTTTCTATTTCTTTTAGGAAGTACTTCTTGGTTTTTAACACGTTAAATTTGCTACTATAGGGCTGTGGTTTCTCGATATGTATATTTTTCCTATTTTCGCGAATTCTTTTTTACCAATTCAGCCGTGGGTTTTAATTGATAAACTGAAATTGCTCATGAAGTAGACGTGTGCTTTAACCAATGAAACATAGAATGCATATACACACGCGCGCACACACAGACACACACTAATCGCTAACAGCTAATCGTCGTTGCCCTTGCTAGGCCTTTCTTCTAAGGTTTTTGTATCTTATTGGGTTTCGGTGAGCCACCTAAACTGCGTTTGATTTAAAGCAGTCCAATGGCAGTGAAATCTTGGGTTCATGAGAAAGGCTTTGACAAAGAGACAAAGAGATTAGAGAGCTATATATTGTTCTAAACAATTTATTGTTGACAATACTCATGCTGTATCATATTACTATGACGGGCAGCTGTATGGCCTTCATATGTCCGCCAATCAGTTTTATCAGCTTGTGACGTGTGATGCTGTCCCTTTTTTGCTTTATTCTAATTGCAAAAAGTCAAATTCTTAGATTCGGTTGTCTTTACTATCTCAGTCTCACTTGTGCCATGTGATACAATGTTTTTTTTTTGGCTTTCTTCTAGTTGCATAAGACCAAATTCCTAGATTCGGAAGCCTTTACTGTGTCTGTCCCACTTGTGACGTGTGATACAATGTCTTTTTTTTCTTTCTTCTAGTTGCAAAAGGTCAAATTCCTAGATTCGGAGGCTTTTACTGTCTCAGTCACATAGAGTTGCATAGAAGATGTAAATTAGGAACTTAGTTTCATACTACGTTGGTTAGACGTTGTCAGAAATTCACACAAGATGTTCACTGCAAACTGGATTAGTAACTCTTTAACACAATTGGGCCGGATACAATAGCTTTAAGTCATTACTGGTCTAGATAATAGTATTACACCCACCTATGCATATTCCGGTTCGAACATGTAACCTAGTTGCAATTTTTCCAGCTAGAGTATCAACCCTTTTCTTTCTTAGTCATAAGAAGAATGTTAGAGCAGGCACAATGTCCGGCACAATACTCCAACTTGATACAAACTTGCACAGCTCTTCGTGTGTGTATGTATTTGGTCTTACGAGTTTATGTAATTTTTGGGCGGAGTTCGAAAGTGATTTGCCAAACATAAAGTCATATTTAACATTTTTGTTTTTTTAATAATTAAAGAAATGATTTCTGTTATTAAGACAAAATGTTAAACCCGACTTGTGAAACTAAATAATTTGAAATTTTTAGGTTGGCTAAGTCAAATCAAACACTGACCTACGAACATGACATGATTCTTTTTAGGTAAAGGCGAATTTAGTAAATAAACAGGTCAGATTTAGAATGAAATTTTGAACCTGTCAATTTACGATATGACCAATTTGCTATCCTTTGTTGGAGTGATAGTCCTATTTGTTTTGATCTTTTTTCTTTCGGTTATTTGTGCATGTGCACTATTATGACTATTTTAATAGCGGAAGACTTTTGTATATGTTTGAGTTGACTTTGCACTTGTTTGTTTATATTCTGCCAATGTTTTATATTATATGTACATATACACGTTAGGAGTATTTTAATATCGGCAGCCTCCTCTTTGTATTTTCTGAATTACCTCACTAACACACTAGCACATCATATCTATATTATTGTGTCATTTATGCAGGTACATATAGAGCCGGGGGTCTCACTGGAAGCAAACTCTCTATCTCTTGCGATAGAGGTATTGTTTTCCTGCCATTTATCTTCCCCAGACCTTAACGATAGCTTTTGCTGTCATTGAAAAATACTGGATTCGATTGATTGATTCACTGACTTGGACAAATTTGGTCTGTACTCTCTTTTTAAAATATTAGTCCGGTCCTTTTTCGTGTGTAAAATGATGATATACTCAAGAAGTTCTAAAAATGTTTCTAAATCAAATATTGCTTGTTGCTTACTAAAATGTGCAAGATTATCATACCTCGTTAAATTGCATGTTCTTCTTAGCTTGACGCAATTTTCATTATGAGTCATTGAAAAACAACCTCTGCGTGTTTCTAATATATGGGTATGGTTACGTACATCCGACCCTCTCATACCCTGTCATAGATAGGAGTCTCTAAGTCAATGGGTTGATGTTGTTGTTGAATTCATTCATATTTTGTTACCTAGCAACTGGGAAATAAATAGTCTCATTCATCGTTTATCACATTTTCTAATATTCAATTATTTTTAAATTGATGTGTGTGACCTGATTCTAATAATATGGATTAGAAAATGGGATATCCAATGGTCAGAAGATCATTATGCATTGGTTAAAAGACGAGATGTAATAAAAGATAGAAAATCCTATTTTTATCGGACCATTAGTAATTTTAATTGCTGTAAGTAAACATAAACGTTCTCCTTTATGTAAATTTGAGCAATTAATCTGTTCTGCTTAATTATTAAAGAATTTTGAACATTTAAATATCATGTGTTCGGTATGTGTCTTCTGTAGGGTAAAAAATACCTACAGCTACCCAACTTAGGAGAATGTTTTGGTCATTATTTTTTTATGTAAAATTTTGGCCACTATTGTTTTTAATACATAACAGTAAGGTCACCCTGACAATTTTTTTTGGTAAGTAAACTGGAAGTAAATGATATTATCATCATTCAAAATATCTCGAGTGACATTTTGGTCACTGTTGCTATTGTCAATGAAATTCAGCTCTCAGAGGGCCTCTTTGCTTTGTTTTCAATCATCAAATGCATATTATTATAAACAAGATTCATTGGTTACTATAGTTTCCAAATCCATCGATCATCGTCCATGACTCAGGTTCAATGGTCTTGTTCTTGCTCTTATTATTTTAAAATTTCTTAATCTTTATAACTAGAGATGAACAACAACAACACATACACAGTATATTCCAACGACAGCAAAAGTTATCGCTAGGGCCTGGAGAGAACGGATCTTTAATTTATAACTAGGGATGAAAATGTAGTTAAAACATATGAAACATCTTGAAAGAATGGAGATACTCTTTAATTTCGGCTTATTTATCAAATCAAGTCGTCGGAATAACCTTTATGTTACGTATTTAAAGAAAGAGCAATAAGAGTGTTACGAAATAATAATATATGTGAAGATTCGACTTCGCTAATTTGATACAGTTCTATAGAATTGGATCAGTGGAGTTTTAGGACAAGAGATTTGACCTTTTGCAAGAGGTGGAGAATTATTTGATACTCTATTCTATTCGATTTAAAATTTGAAATTCTTTAGATAATCGAGACCATGGTATGCTCTCTGTTTCTTTTACTTAATTATAATATTTCCTTTTCCTCTATTCCTCTGATTTGGGTGCTTTTTGTTTACTGCGCAAATTTGCAATGAGTGAATTATTCTGAGGAATTATTGTGACATTTTTAAGTGTATGCGACACTATGATAGCAATCCTGTAATCAGGAAATGGTAATTTTCCATCTATTTTGCTCTGTCTTGCTAATGTTTTGCATTAAATTAATTTGGTTTCTTCTTAATTATGTTATTATTTTGTGTAGCTATGGAGATATATAACAAGAGGAAGTCAATAGAAAAGGAGTCATTGAATAATAGAGAAGGTACAGAAAATATTGGAAGTGTAGAAATGATAATAACAAAAACATTTGGACATTAAGTCAGATGAATTACCTGCATATCCAGCGAAAATGACGTTCTCGGTGCATTAGACATTTGCGTTTGTGCATGATCTAAAGAGAGACCGGATCGTTTTACGATCTGATATACGCAGCCTTACCATGACTTTTTTTTGTGCAAAAAGATGTTTCCACGGTTCGAACCTATGAGCTCAAAGTTATAACGACATGGAACTCATTGCAATGTGAGATATATATACACATACATACACACTATACACAGAAACACACACTCGGACCGGTTTTCTAAAAGGGTGTTGACAGTCTAAAGAAGAAATGGGATCGTTTAAGGTTATAAAGGAACTAGGAAGGGACCTGTTTGAAGAGAAGCGGTTAAGATCAGGAGAGGTAAAAAGTGGGACAAAATATGAGGTCTCCAATCACACGCTGTCACGTGTACAAAAAGAGAAGAGGTTTAATTTTTTTTTTTTACTTTTAAAAAAGATTTGTTTGTACACGTGACAGCGCATGATTGGAGGCCTCATATTTTGTCTCGCTTCTTGTCTTTCCTGATCTCAACCCGAAGAGAAGATCCAATACCCTCGTGCATGCATATGCAAAAAGGTGCCGAAACGGAATTTCTTCCTTCTATGGCACTAAAGGGGAGCTAACTTGATGCACCCCTGAGTTTTTTTTTTTTTTTTTTAGATTTTTTTTCCTGTACATATTTGGCTCTTCTTATGTGCGTTTAGAGCATTATTTTGTATTTTTTCAATACTTTTAAAACAACGGTAAAAATATATAATAGTGAGCAAAACTTTTTTTTAAAAAAAAAATCTGAAACATATGAAAAACATACAAAATATATCGGATGAGATCTGAGGAGGAAGAATATGAGGTAGAATATGAGGCCTCCAATCACGCGACGCCACGTGTACAAAAGGGCCCGCTGTTTACTTTTTTTTCTTTTTTAAAAAAGTCCTTTTGTACACGTGGCGTCGCGTGATTGGAGGCCTCATATTCTACCTCATATTCTTCCTCCTCAGATCTCATCCCAAAATATAGAATCATGGAGGTGCACTGGATAATAACTCCCATTCAGTCAACTCGAAGAAGGATAAAAACCATGTCAAACTGCTGGTTAAGAGTCTTGAGAATAAACATACATAAAGAAGAATAAAGTATATACAAAAAATTAAGGGTTAATTGCACCTGGTATCCATTGTTTTCCACGAAGTTTTAAGTAGCATCCAATGTTTCATGAAACACAATTGGCATCCAGACTTATAGGGTTAATAGACACCTGGCATCCAGATGACCAGCTGGACGACCGTTGACCGCTGAAATCGACCTTTGACCGGACCTAACCCTACTTTTAACCTGACTTTAACCACAGTTTACAATTAATAAAATAATAAAGTCAAAATAAATTAAAAGCTTAATAAAAAATAATTCAAAAATCAATAAAAAACCTAAACCCCACCTCATCCCCACCCCTTTCATCTTCTTCCCTTCTTCCCATTTCATCTTCTTCCCCTTTCTGTTCTTCCCTTTTCATCTTCTTCCCCTTTCCCTTCTTCCCCTTTAATCTTCTTCCTCTCTTTACCAAACTTCTTTCTTCCTTCTCCTCTGTCCTTTTCTATTTATGTCCTCTTGAAACGGAAAATTTTAAGGGGAATATTAAGGCCAACTGAAGATGTTGACTGAAGATTTCGACTGAAAATATTCCTGAATGAAATCTTGTCCAATATGCCACAAAGCCAATCTCTACATACGATATTGGCAGGAACATTACTATTAGAGAACCGCCATATGATTATTGCCATCCCATTTCACAAGTCTTTCTAAAAAATGCAAAGGGCGCAAACAGTTGATATATGAAACATAGAAGATGTTTTTCAAGAACAACACTCGCAAATTGGAAAAGGAAGATCAAGAATCTAATAAAAAACATAAAAATGGAGGAAAGAAAGAATGATAAACCTGAGTCATTTGACCAATATCAAAACAACAGTTCCAATCAATCCCAGACCAGCGTTGTGTTTACAATCCATCATCAATATCTCCACCAAGAAAGACAGAACAAGACAGGAGGAACTCAAAAACAGAAAACCCACCAAAACTCCGTTAAGAAATTGTGAAGTTAATTCAGTGAATTTCATTTTTGAATTATTAGTAGTATTCTTCCACAAATGGGTTCTTATAAACGAGGGGGCAACACTATCTGAAAGGGGATTGATCAAAATATGGTGTGATTTGCATATTCTAGAATGGATGTATGTGATTTGCAGCAGGCATTGCAAAAACACTTAGCAGTGGAGGCCTCTGCACAACCACCATTGATGCAAGTTGAAAGGAAAAATGAAACAGCCACCGGGATTCAGCATTCTCGGACCAGAGAAGTGACTACTAGACATAGGTCACCAACACCAGTTGCTTCCTCTGTTCCTAGGAGATACCCTTCTCCCACTGGCACAAGGGCAGCCACATCAAATTTCTTCCCTCGATTTGATTCAATGTAGCAGTTGAAATGATCGGCTGTATTGTTGCCGATGAGTGCGGCTTGAAGGAGAAGAAAGGAGGAAGAGAAAGATGGTTGAAAGAAAGTGGAATTAACCATGGTTTGAAAATTTTGGGCCCCAAGTAGGAGAAAAGTGAAAAATAAAAGGAAAATTGCTAAAAACCGCCTATAGCAGGTGCTTTCCCGGTTGCAGGATGCCAGATGTCTATTAACCCTATAAGTCTGGATGCTAAGTGTGTTTCATGAAACATTGGATGCTACTTAAAACTTCGTGGAAAACAATGGATACCAGGTGCAATTAACCCAAAAAATTAATAAACACAAAAACATATATGTATATATGTGTGTGTGTATATATATATATGTAAAAAAGAGTAAAAGAAAATTTTAAATTGCTAATCATATGGGAACCAACTTAAAGTTTATGCAAATCATAACCGGGTAAGAGTTGAAATTCAAAGGTCTGTAATTCTAAATTCAATTTGCATTTTGACGATCCTGATTAACCCTGAGAAGACAAAAAGTAAAAGAGAGAAAAAAAAAAACCAAAAAATAAAAAAGGAGAAAAGGAAGCAACTTTGTTTTCACTCTAAGTCTACCCCTATACCAGACTACATATATTTGAGTAACAGATATCGACAGTGCACACCAGAACCCACACCCAACAAAACAATAATATATATATATATATATATATATATATATATATATATATATATATAGATAGATATATATATATATGGAGATTCTAAAAAATAATGTAGTTTTAATTAAAAAAAACTACATTCGTAGTATCAATGAATTTTTTTTTCCAAATAGGTGTCTTAAGACGCCATTTTGAAATTTGCAGTAAGAATGGAAAGAATTTCCCAAATAAGTTCTCTAAGGCACCATTTTGAATGTTGCATTAGTGACGCCTTAGGTGTGGAAGGTTTCTGAAAAGTGGTTTTGCATTGTGTATAAAACGATGTAAAATTGACCAATTGCTGAAGTTAAATTTTGTAGATAGGGCACCTAGCGGGTGTTGCATGCAGTTTAGGCAGCAAAATATGCCACCACTCCGCGTATCGGTACTGATAGTCTTTGGTTTGAGGGCTTTCGAAATCTCTTAAACTGTCCATTGGTTGATGCAGCGACGTAGCTGATCGAAGACATATATGTGTAACAAAATGAGCTCATCCAGACTCAGCCCTCGGCACACACATACACAGGGACTTTAGATGAGGACTATTTCTGCTTGCCAGCTGTACAAGGAGACATGCATTCTGCGAGGATGAATCCGACGTGGATGAAAGGTTCGCTACATTATTGTCTGAATACTTTCTCATGCACATGATGTCTCAGTAATATTTCTCAAAAATTACAGGTTCTATTGCGATGTAGATGATCTTATACATGATGTTGGTAAGGGGCCTAGTCACATGGATGATGCGGAGATGTACATATCATTTGAGTCGATGAGTGCAACTCTACATCATCCTCAAGCTGACGTGGCCGAGCCATCTCATTATCAGTCATTATCCATACCGACACCCCTACCATTAAGACTTAACAGAAGTGGAGGACGCCTAGGCGCTAGAAGGCCGTGCAATACGGATAGACAAATTGGCGGTAATTTCTCTGTTCATTTTTATTGTAATAATTTTTGTTTTTTTATACGCTACTTATTTGATTGACAATCATATGTTGGTTCATACTCATTGTAACGATTTTGTATTTTCGTATATTATATGTATCAGATTGACGATCTTTAATTGTTTTATATTTATGTGTATTATTTATAAAATTTGTACAATGTATCTCTTTGTTTCGATTTTGATAAAATCGTCCTAAATTCAAAATGGATTTCACAATACCTTTCGAAAGCTATATTTTTCACAACACGCGCCGAACTTAATATTGTTTTATGAACAACATTCTAGAACAAAGAAAACTGGATGAAATAGAACCTGACTGATACAAAGCCATTTTTGAAAAATTGCCACACCTAAAAATGATGCGTGATTAAAGCGCCTTTCTAAATGTTGCCTTAGGTCCGAAAGTGGTTTCACCTAATGTGCCATTCTAAATGATGCTTTAAAAAACCTAAGATGCCATTTAGAATGACTCATTAGCTATTTGGAATTGTTTTTCATTGGTATTGTATTTGTGTTTTTTCTTATTAAACTATATCATTCTTTAGAATTTTCTTATATATATACATATAGATATAAATGCGTGTATGTTTTTTTTTGTGTGGAAGGACGGGTGGTACCATCCGTTGATTTGATTAATAATAAGTCCTCACTTATGACGGAGAAATACCGTGGTTATATATCGTTCCTAGCAATTATGAGAGACTCTCCCAAAATAAATGACAATGTAGCCATCATAAATTCAACAATCTGATGTGACATCTTGTGTTGTAACCATTGATGTCGGAGGCCGACGTTGCTTATGTGGCTCGGATAAACAGAAGGCAGCAACGCGAATATGAGAAATGTATGATTAGTATATACCAATAAATAAATAAATAAATAGTGGATGTATATAAAGTGAAATAAATCATACCGAGTGCGTCTGTATTCTTGCCGAACACAGGCAGCTTAAGTTGAAAAGCTGTCTATCACTATCTATTATAATCGTATTTGATTAGATTTAAAAAGTGTATCACATTTTTAAATTTCAAAAGCAAAGATCGAGAACAGATTATATAAAAGATAAATTTAATAAGGACATATGCCTTAATATACATCCCTACTTAGCTATGTGTAGACGCATGATAAATTCAGTACAATCGCATAACCAGTAAGAAATAACATAATAAAAACAAATTCCTGTTTTGGTACATTCATAACGACTAACATTTCAATCACATTGGTTGTATATATCTTTATTAGTTAATGATTAACTATTACAACTTTATTAACTGCTAAAAACTTACACGCATACATATATATACGTACAGACAATTTTGTTTGAAGACAAAATTTTGAAGACCATGCCGATATTAGTAGTACCTATCAAAAAGCCTCTTTCCCTTTTCTTTCTTATTTCACCAATAGCCTCCTGGGAAAGAAAGAAACCCATCATGGTAGCGGTTTGGTATTGATACATTAAAGTCGAAATTTTGAATCTTATATGAAATGAATTTTTTTGTTTATTGGGGATTAATTCCATGTTAAAAGGGTTCAGAGACAAAATTTACGCCTAATAATACTCATACTCTGTCTGTTTGATTAATAAAGTTTGACGCAATTTTCATTATAGGTCATCAGAAAATAAATCTGTATACTGTTAACACATAAATATATTTTTGTATATTTACGTACATCCAACTCTTACGTCATAGACGGATTAAGATAATGTTAACAAGTCCAGATTAGTCCCTCAAAAATATTGACTCACATATGAATAAAAAAACAGGAGAAACAAAAAAAAGGAGGGAAAAAAAGGAAAAGGACAGAAATGAAAAGAACGAGCGTCTTTCCCGTTTCCATCGAGAGTATCTCACTTTCCCAACACCAAACCCCACATCCCATACTATCTACCTTCCCTCTGCTTTCTCTGTTTCCAATCTTTGCAACACCGACCAAGCCACGCAGTACCATCAAATTGCCTCACCTACAAGCAGCATCAGTATCAGCAGTCTACTACCTACCATTCGTCAAGGACGCGTTTGATCGATTCCATCAACTACTTCCCTGTGACGGCAAATTCACGCTTCCTTTGGTCGTTTACATCTCGATTTCGTCTGTGTAATGTGTACTTTCGTCTCCTTAGTTTATTGCAATTTTTGGATGGAAACAAATTAACATCCGGTGAAAATATTGATACGATCGGTCTCCACGTCTTCTCTTCTTGACTAAAGTACGACTTGATTTTCGCATGGTTGACAAATCATAAGTGCTGCCGTCTTTACGTTTCTTTTCGGGTTTCACGCTAGTGTAAATTTGATTAACGTTTTGTTATTGGATTTTTATTTTCAGTACGAGTTCTTTACGGTTCTTCTTGACCTATGGTTTTTCGGTTTGTTGTGCAATAATTTCTGTTATTTTTTTCTTGTCTATTTGATTTTGTAATCGTACTTTTGATTTCCTATTCACTGAAATTTTGGTTAGTTCAGTGCTTGATATTGCTGGCTGCGTACTCGGAAGTAATTGACTGATTCTGAGGAAGGATATTCTACAATAGTTAATCTGTTACTAGGATTTATGGGGGGTTACCTTTTAAATATTCAACCAGAAGAACTCAAGTTCATCTGTAAGTGATTCTGTTTACGTGCATTGCTCTTCCGTTTACTTGAAGTAATTGTTTAATACAGTTGCTTGCTGACTCATTGTGTTTAAATGAGTTATTAAGCTTGCCTATGTACTTGATTGGCAAGACACTTATCTATTTGCTGTGTTTGGATAGTTGAGTTGAAGAAGCAGAGTTCGTGCTCAGTGCAGCTGCACAACCATTCTAATCATTATGTGGCTTTTAAGGTACAAAAGTGAACAACTATTTCTTTCTGACTTTTCAGTTAGGAACTTACTCTTTGTTTAATATTGATTTTGCATATTCATTTGCCAGGTTAAAACTACAAGTCCTAAAAAATATTCTGTAAGGCCGAACATTGGAATAATTGAGCCGAAGTCAGCATGTGGTTTTATAGGTACTGTTGGTGATAATTTTGTGGAGAAGCTTTATGTATGTACCTGGCAAGTAACTTTATGCAGGATCCTTTTCTTCGTATTTTCTGTCTTGTATATATATATATATATATATATATATATATATATATATATATATATATTTTGTGATAAGCTTGTCTGCAATTTAGCCGTTGCTGATAAGTTTCCTTGATTTTCTTGTTGTTGTTGTTGTTGTTGTTGTAGTATAACAGTTAGATAATATGCTTCTGATGAAATGCGGCTCATGTGTCCTGCGATTATTTCTATACTTCTGATCTTCTCTATGTTGAGATTTTCAGCATTGAGCTACACAAATTCTTTGTAAAAGGTTGCTAGACTAAAACTCATTTTTCTCCAAAGTGAGATGATATTAACTTATAGTGTTATTGTTGGTTTTCTTCTTTTTTGGGTTGTACTTGTTGCTTGCTGTTTTATGGCACGCATGGTGTGATCTATTCAATGTGTGGAATGCTGCAGTAACCATGCAGGCCCAGCGTATTGCTCCTCCTGATATGATGTGCAAGGATAAGTTCTTGATTCAGAGTATAGTAATTCCAGCAGGGACAACTGAGGAAGAAATTACTTCTTCTATGGTACGTACTCTTTTTTTTTTGGTAATTTGAGTCTCGTTATAAGGTGGTGGAAGTTAGTAACCACTAAATTTCATGTGTTTCTCCAGTTCTCCAAAGATGATGGTAGGCCTGTGGAAGAGAGGAAGCTGAGAGTGATTCTTGCTAGTCCACCTGATTCTCCGGTGCTCTCTCCAGTCAATGGAGTTAATAATGCTCATTCGTCTGATGATGGCTCAATAACGAAAGACCAAGTTCCGCAGATGGTTGAGAATGATAACTCTCAGCAAAAGGTGTGAGATTCTTCTGCTGCAATTTTCTGCTGGAAGTTTTCATACACACAAATATAATAATGTGCTATTGCCAGTAGTTTAAGAACTCAATCTTATAGCCTTGTTAGAAACCACCAGCTACGTTCCTTCTATTTTATTTACATACAGATGCTATATTAAGAGTATTTCTGTACAAGTTACCACTATGTTGCCCAGTAGTTTATTATCTTGAATATGCATCAGGTTTCTTGGGACATTTACTCTGGAAATCCGTTTGGCCTGGAAACGGTGGAAAATTTTAAGGCACAAAAGGTCAGAGATTCTTATTAGAAGTTCAATGCTAACTGAGTTCCACTTCTAATATGCTGCTCCCATTTAACAAATTATGAACTGGATTCGATTAGAATTTTCTCTGAGGACTCTAGGTTCTGAAAGTATGCCTTTGGTGTCCTAGGATGTGAAGTTAGTAAAACATGATCCTTTACCAACAACAAAGGCTGTTCATCTGGAGGCTATGCAAATTATAGAGGAGCAAAAGTTGAGAGACTTTTCCAATGGTTGCAGTGTAAGTGATATTCCTGATTCAAGTGGCTAATCCATGTCAATTGGCAATATATTCTATTTGCATTTGTCCTTCAAAAGTTTTCTATATTCAGTTTTTCTTAAATGGCATTGAGAAAATTTCTATGTTATCTTGTGAAGTTGGAGGATACAAAGTCCAAAGTACAAGTCCAAGATCAGTTAGTGGCCGCAAAACCATTTGAAAGGGAGGCAGTGGAGGATAGCATGGAGAGGGCAGTGGAAGATGGCACGGAGAGGGAAGCGGAGGATGCCATGGAGAGGGAATTAGTCAAGGATATCGATGCCATGAAGTTGAAAATATCTCAACTAGAATCAATGTTAAACCAGGTCTGACTTCTTTTTGTGTTTTGATGTTTGATCAATCTGGAGTTATTGGGATTTCACCTTGGTATTGATTATCCTATGAGCAATGGACCTGTCTTGGTAGATTGTTGCAGCCAAACTTTACCTTTGATGATCTAATCTGTTCAAACTGTGAACTTAACCCTGACCACTGTTATTGCATTGCAACTATTGTTAGATATTAAGCTTAGGTGCCTAATATTCGTTTTTGAAAATTCATTTTGTTGTGGATGCGGCTCAAATGTGTCTTTGTTTAATTAGGAAATGTCAATTATCTATATCTTCTTATACTAGTATATCTAGTCTTTTGAAAATCCCATGTTCTAATGTGGTTAACACTTTTGACCAAACGTCAACATCAATAAATGGAATAAACAACAGGAACCTAGATATCTGTAGTATGGAGATCGTTTCCGTGATTCAGGTTCTAAGAATACAATAATCATATTCTAGCATCTTTTTATGTGGTTTCTCAGACTCCTTTGCGTATCTTTTGCTTACTTTTTGAAATTATTAACCAGCATATGTATGTATAGTGTGTGGGGGACAAAATGCCATACCCTCAAGTTTCTTAATCTTTAGTCTCCTCTTCCAATTGTAAAGTGTTTTTTTTTTTTTTTTTTTTACTTATATGATGTTCAAGCAGTGACTCCCCTGAACTTTACTCTTGCGTTGTTGATTTCTCTAATCTTCATTTCATTGATTCACAGTGTTGGACTTTAATTTTCTGCATTTAAAGTATGGCAGTATTAATAAATATTGTTCACGTCCATTATCACCGGTGCATGGGAAAAGATGAAACTATGTATTTTTATGTGTGATTATGTAATCCTCTTTTCTACTTGCTGGTAGAGTTATTGCTTCCTTCAAATATGTGTAGCAGCCCTTGACTACGGGGTGCTAGCTTCAACCATGGTTGTCTTGTTGGTCAGAGTCACTTCCCTGGCTCTCTACTTCAATGCAGCGGACTGCTCAGACTGCTTTTTATCTAAATATGAGATGTGCTTGAGTGATCTTCTGTTTGCTGCTTTTTTTTGTGTGTGTGTGTTGGGGGGGGGGGGGTGGTGGTGGTGGTGGTGGTGTGACGAAGGGGGATATTGGTTGTGCTTGCATACTTGTTAGCATTCCAGCATGTGTGGCTGCCTAGTTCAATCTTTTCAAAGGGGGCTTCGGAAGTACTTTTACACTATATAAAGAGTATAACGAAGACGTGATGTGTTTCTTGACTTGTTCACTGCTAATATTGATAAAGCAACTGAGATTGATGACCATGAGGGCTTATTGCAGGCAGAGGTGACCATTTCAAAGTTAAGAGGGGAACGGCTCTTAAACATTCAAGAGAGAGAAAGTTTCCAGAAAGAAATGGTAATTCTACATACTTGTGTCTTCATTGCCAGCATTACATCACACTGGAAGGGTGTGGATAAGAACTTGACCTCGATGCACCTTGCTATAGTTTGGTTCGAGTCTGTTTATGCTATTGTTGAACCACTTGACGTTGTGGTTGTTACTGACCACTCCTGTTCTTCGCACTATTCTATCACGTCTTAAGATTTTGCCAATACAATATTTTCTCTCCTTTTTCAGCCAGTTGAAATTGCCTTGGAGCAACTGGTAAGGTTGTTGCTTTGTAATATTAAGGTCACGGGTTCAAGCCGCGGAAACAGCCTCTTGGACAAAAAAGTGTAGGGTAAGTCTGCGTACATAAGATCGCTTCGCGATCCGGCCCTTTCCCCAACCCTGTGCAAACGCGGGAGCCTAGTACACCGGAACGTCTTTTTTTTTTTCCCATCTAGTTGAAATGCACGTTTCATTGGTCGGAATAATAAAAAATTCTTATAGTGTTAGAGTAACTTAATTTATGCAAGTAACGTGTAGATATGCTTTCAAGATATCTCTTATAATTTTTGGTTCAATTTTTTTCGATTTTCGTTTGATGAATGGACCACGTATGTCCATCTTGGGCTGTGAGCTACTTAATATGTAAATGCCGACTGTTGAGTGGTTTTGTGGTCCATTTGGCTGCTCCTGGT
Source organism: Eustoma russellianum (assembly GCA_036186865.1). Lineage (NCBI taxonomy): Eukaryota > Viridiplantae > Streptophyta > Magnoliopsida > Gentianales > Gentianaceae > Eustoma > Eustoma russellianum. The sequence continues at coordinate 33,226,725 of AP025045.1, forward strand.
TGTGAAAAATCAATTCGTTCGTGCAACCTTTGGTCCCTCTTCTGATCAACCCCGAACTCTTGTGACTACTGCCTTTATTCTTGTTTCTTTAGGATACACTGCTATAACAATACAGTTCATTTGCTTTTCTTTCCTCCAACTGTCGAAGTGACTTTAATTTTTTTTTTTTTTTTTTTTTGTCCAGGCTCTTTTGAGAACAAACAAAGCGGCAAGGAAAGTTGTGGTGGGATTTCCTCCTCTCTTTGTGTGCATGGTGGCACTTGTAAGTGTCGTCCTGGGATATTTCCTTCATTGTTGACAAATCCAGCAGAACAGAACCTATAGTGTATATATCCCAGGCCCTGTTGTCTTTGATCGTGCTTTGCTGCGTGGAGAATCCTTATTATACCGCTGAACTGTAGTTAGATCTATTACCTTTTATAAACAACATATAGAGTAAACCCTTTTTTTTTTCTTCCCCTTTCACGAGGAATATATGGTGTAGACTAATTCGGTAATAATGAGTTGAGGAAGCTTTCTCTGCTTTCTCGGATATTATTTGGGATATTGGTGATGTATTAGAAGTTCGTCGATGCATATAATGGACAACGACTGGAATAACTCTGTCTCTTGGTTTTGTGATCTTTGTGCTTCTGAAAGAGAAAAAGGCACCATAAGCAAAGAAAAGAGAAAACTAACAGAAGTCCAGATATTCCTTTGGGTTTCCACCGACCCTCCAAAAGAGCTTTATTTACTTCTCTAGCACTGCAAGCAAGATAAAGAAGCAATTGTGTCTCGAGGCTGTGGACTGACCCCAGTTTGCACTACTGATAATGAAATATACGGTGATTAGATTACCGATGAAACCAGAATCACTACAGCTATGACTCTTTAAAGTAGTCTTTGGAAACAAACTCATGTTTTTCATAAGTTTTATGTTGCTCCAGGGGTAACTATGTTACAGTGAGACGATGTCACATATTTTATTTATTTATTTATTTTTTGTGGGATATGTGACTCTTCTTCAGATTTCAGCCATAGGATCAGTTGATAACCTAGACTGACCACTAATGTGAGTACTGACATGTGTGACATACTTTGTGGCAAATTGTTTCAAGATCATGACATAATTCTTCTAGTCAAACACAGACTTGTTAGCTCCACTGTTCATTCTGATTCCAAACCAATGTTGTTCTTAGATGCTACTAAATATCTTCTGAATGCGGCTTCATGAAAACCCAAGTACCACTCTTACGTTCATTCACAAGCGACCACTTGGTTGCATTAGGACTTTGGACTGCTATAATTTCACGATAAATCGTATTTCTCCTCTTTTTGCTCTTCAAGCTCTCCTGCAGAAGACATAGATAGGCGTAAACACTATCTACGCTCTAGGTTGACTTCCCACTTGGTTGCGTATGTTATACCGTTGTTTTACATTACATGTACATATACACGTGATGTGTATTTTAATATCGAAAGTCCTTTGTTTGTATTTCTTGAATTTCATCACTAACACACTAGCACAACATATTTCTATTATCATGTCATTTATGCAGGTACATATAGAGTCGGGGGTCTCACTGTAAGCAGACTCTCTATCCCTTGGGATAGAGGTATTGTCTGCCTACCACTTACCTTTCCCAGACTTTAACGATAGCTTTTGCTGTCGTTGGGATATACTGGGTTCAATCGAAGACTTCAAGATGGCTTTTGATGAATGTAGGAAGAGTCTATTTGACAAGTTCATTGCTAAAAAAAAAAAAGGAAATCATTGTTCCGGATAAGCCGTCGGATTTAGGACCTATGTTCGTGTTCAAAATTACTAAATTCAATTTGAGAATGATGTAATAAAGCAAAATGACTTACAAAATTGGCTGCGTTTGTTATATTGTGAGGTAGCAGTTGATCGACACAGTTTAACGCAATTTTCATTATAGGTCAGCAGAAAATAATCTCTGTGTGTTTCTAACACATGAGTGTAGTTGTGTACATCCGACCCTCTCATATCCATCATAGGCAGGAGGACAATGGAGTAATGATGTTGTTCGTATTCAAACTTAAAATTGCTCATTAAATTCTTAGAGTGATTTTCTCTATTTGGTGCGGTGTATTGTTAAAAATAATGCGTTAGTAATTAAGGCTTAGAAGTTGGCACTAAGGCTTAAGTATAAGTCTCATGCTCCATATTTCATTTTCCTCAAGTTTTATGATGATCAATAAGTCATTAACCATCATTAGACATGTGATAATGATAAACGTACAAAGCAGAGTGTCCGTCTATATTATATGTTTTCCGTTAGTCGATAACTACTTTGCCATATTAAAATTTGATTTGACTTTCTTCTGATGAGCGACTAACCATTTGGCACCAAACTATAATGGCAATCATAATCAGATCATAATTATAATCAAAATATAGTCTCAAATTAAATCTTAACTCATATTTGTTTCTAATCATTTTCATCATGACTTCACACAAAATATATTCTTCTTAATTATAATTAATCCTCTCTTAATTAATTTACCATAAAAAAGGGGTTAAAATACGCGAAATCCTAGTATACCGTGCTCCGGAAAAACCGCCGAAACTGCCATCCTTTGTGCGCGCTATCGACACACGTAACGGCCACCGGCAGTCTGTCAGAGAACTGCTTCTGCTTGTTGATCCTGGACACCACATCCATGGATGAGGATTCGACTGAACGCAGTACGGAAGAGAAAGATCAAATCAATAGAAGTGTGAAGAAATACAAACGCCTCGCCACCTTTGATCCCCCATCGCCAGATGATCACCCTCGCCGAACGGCAACGCTTGGACAAATCTGTTCAAATAATCTGACAATATCTTTGCTACCATTGGTGGGGAGATATACATGGGAGATAACTCAGATGACGAATCTGAAGATCATATCAGCCTTTCACCCCTGAACCACGCCATTGCTTGTGGCACGGACAAGGAAAGCAAAGTCTCTGTAACTATTCCTGCAGATGAATGGAAACAACTGTGGAATCCGTGGAAGATGGCATTGGTGGTGAAACTGCTGGGGCACAACATATCCTATTGGTTACTATTACAAAGGCTATCTGATATGTGGACATCCAGCCGGCGATTAGACATTGTGGACCTCGAGGATGGATTTTATGCAGTTCGTTTCTTCTCTAAAAGGATTATATCCATGCCCTCGAAGATGATCCTTGGACCATCCAAGGAAGCTATTTGTTGGTCACTAAACTGAAACCCGGATTTCATCCATCGCCTTCCGCAATCAAATGTACCCTTGTATGGGTACGTACACCGCGTATACCTCTTGAGTTCTTTAGTGCGACAATTCTGATGCGAATAGGTGACAAATTGGGGAAATCTGTGAAAATTGATAGCAACACTATGCAAGTCTCGTGGGAAATATGCTCGAGTATGTGTTTAAATCGATCTAACCAAACCCCTTAAATTGGTGGTGGTACTGAATGGGGAAGAGCTGCACGTTGAATATGAAGGTTTACACCTAGTATGCTTTGACTGCGGCCGCTATGGATATAGCTGCGAGGAATGCACAAGTAAGACCATGGATGCTGCTGCTACGTCATCAAAATCAGATATGCAGTCGATTACAACACCGCCCGCTGATCCTTATGGTCGTTGGATGATGGCCCATAATAGCAGCATGCGCCCTTCCAACCCCCAACAATCTAATAGGAGGGATGGATCCTCAACCAACACTAGAGCAACAAGCAAGGCAGACAATCAGTTTCCAAAGGGCAAGCAACCATCAAATGGTTCAAGATTTACTATACTGGTCGATGATGAGGAACTTAACGATTCAAACCACGACCAACCCTTGATTTCAGAAACCCAAAACATACAAGACAAAGGACCATCTACACTTTTCACCACAACATCCAAATCGCAGCTTACAAAGGTGGGTGAAAGACGGAGCAAAGGGGTTTCCCTGAAAGGCAATACCAAAGTTAAAATGGGGCCACATCAGGGACAACCACGCAAGAGTACCAAAGAACCCTCATCCATTCTACGCCCTCCAGAGAAATCGCATCTTACCCAGGAGATGGACTTGCGGCCCCAAACTTGGCCAACCCTTCCTAACCCATCAACCTCAGGACACTCTCCGCCACATCCACTTCGTGAAATTACGAATTGTCCACCTGAGATAGGCGACAATGTACGGGAGATCCCAGTTATGCCTTCCCTTGGAGACCAAACGAAGCAACATCTGCCAGACCACTCTACTTCTCTCCAAGATATGGACAATGAGTACACTACGCATGCCACTACTCACAGCAGTATGGAGTTTGAAGCTGAAACTGGCAATGACCCAGATCATGGTCATCCGCCTACTATATGATGTGTAATGAAGATTCTCGTATGGAATGTCCGGGGGACTGGTTCCTCGGATACAATAAGACGTATTTTGAGGTTGGCTACTGAACACAGGCCGAACATAATGTTTCTCATGGAAATTCGTGTGTCCAGCTCTAGGAGCACCTACATACTACGGAGATCTCACTTCTCTAACATAGTAGCAGTAGAAGCACGCGGCTTTGCAGGGGGATTGTGGTGTTTTTGGGATGCCAGCTCTATCTCTATATGTATTATCAGCTATACAGCCCAGATGATTAATATTGGTATTTTGGATGGCAATTCAATTTCAAGTGTCATTTCTCTTGTCTACGCATCCCCCACTGCATCATCAAGAGAACACTTGTATGCATATATTGAAAGCATGGCACCTCAAGTTAATGTCCCATGGTTATTAATAGGTGACTTTAATCAAGTTATTCGCCAAGAAGACAAAAGTGGGGGACGACCAGTACGCAGATGTGGCGTTGAACGTATGCTTCGGATGATCGACTCATGCAACCTCATGGAGATCGCATATGCTGACCCCCGCTTCACGTGGTCTAATGGGCAGCCAGGGAGATGCCGAATTGAGCAGCGTTTGGATCAAGCTTGGTCGAACGAGGAATGGAACACTACATTTGACTCTACTATTGTCCATCACCTTACTCGTGTATCTTCTGATCATCATCCTATACTATTATCTACAGATAATCCGGTAATGCATACCTCTTCACAGCGGCCCTTCAAGTTTCTTGAGTGTTGGATGCACCATAAAGATTTTAATACCTTTATCAAAGAAGCTTGGCAACCCCAGCAAGGAAATTGGGTGTCAACTGTCAATGGGTTCACCAGCCGAATGATAACTTGGCTCAAAGAGGTTTTCGACAGTCTCACTGGCCGACGCCGTAGGTGTGAAGCACGCCTACTCGGCATCCAGAAAGCATTATCATATCGCCCCTCTACTTTCTTGTTACATCTGGAAACAGAATTACTGGAGGAATACAATACATTTTCAAAGCAGGAAGAAGTGCTGTGGCAACAAAAAGATAATCTACAATGGATATGCGATGGCGAGAGAAATACAAGATTCTTCCACAATACTATGTCTATCCTCCGACGAAGAGCCAGAGTCACACGATTGAAGGACGCAAACGGTGAGTGGACTGATGATCCTACAACTATTCAAACATTGATTCAGAATTACTTCATGAAGCTTTTCCAAGAACAACAGTAGACTCATCTAAACTCAGATGAATTCTCATTGCCATCACTCACAGACACCGACAAAGCATGGGTGAATAGGCCAGTAACATATGATGAAATTGAGAATGCAGTGTTTCAAATGGGACCGTATAAAGCGCCAGGACCAGATGGTCATCCGCTCGTGTTTTTTCAGAAAAACTAGAATATCGTAGCTCCATCAGTTGTTGAATTTGTAATGGAAGCGTTTTGTACTAGCACATTCCCAGCCGAGTTGAACAGCAGCCTTATTACTTTAATACCTAAAAAAGCAACCACCGGAGGACGCTACACAATTTCGACCCATTGCTTTATCCAATGTCATCATCAAGATAGTCTCGAAGGTGATCGCCAACCGGTTAAAAGCGGTAATTGGCAAACTTATCTCACCCCTTCAATGCGCCTTTATTCTAGGTAGGCAGTCATCGGATAACATCATCATTGCTCAGGAAGTTGTCCATTCTATGCGTACGAAAAAAGGGAGAAAAGGTTTTATGGCGTTGAAAGTGGATTTGGAAAAAGCATACGACAAGGTACACTGGCCTTTTCTCCGCCATATACTTGAGGCGGTCGGCTTTGATTTTAAGATGGTGGACCTCATTATGTTCTCTATAATGTCAGCCTCACTTGCTATTATTTGGAACGTCCAGACTTTGGCACCATTCACTCCACAGTGCGGTGTACGTCAAGGTGATCCTTTAGCCCCTTATTTGTTCCTTTTGTGTATGGAGGTTCTGAGTATCAAAATCAATTCTGCAGTGTTGGCGCGCAAATGGAACCCAATCAGTCTCTCAAAATCAGGGCCTACTATCTCACATCTCTTCTTTGCCGATGATTTGCTATTATTTGAAGTAGCCACTGAAAATCAAAGTGTGGCTATGGAAGAGGTTTTGCCGCATATCGGGACAGTCAATTAGTGTAAGATAATCACAAATACTCTTATCCAGAAACATTCATGGGAGATTCGTACCACAATCATTGACACGTCTGGGACTATCTATCACTACCGCATTCGGAAACTACTTAGGGATGCCGCTACTCACGTGCAGAGGTACTCGACAAACCTAGAGTTACATTATTGACAAGGTACGTGATCATCTCTGTGCATGGTAGGCTAAAACACTATCATTGGCTTCTAGATATATTTTGGTTCAGAGTGTACTATCATTAATGCCTATATATGCCATGCAAACTATTCGTCTCCCTGCATCACTTTTGGATGAAGTTGAAAAGCTCTCCCGTCGATTTTTTTGGGGAGAGACTGATACCACCCACAAACTACATTGGTGCGCATGGGATGTGTTATGCCTACCTAAAAATCGTGGTGGCCTGAATATCAAATGGTTACGCGTCCTGAATGTTGCTATGATTCTCAAACTTGGTTGGAAGATTCTGACTAATCCAGATGCCTTTTGGGTGCGAGTTCTTACGAACAAGTATGGCTCTCTCTTACACGGTAGGGCTGGGGGAAACACTTCTTTACCATGGAAACATATCGTATACACCACCAAGGTCTTACTGGAATGTTTAGACACATCTGCTGCATTGTTAGATATTCAAAATAGTGGGTACAAATGGAAGCATACGAGCTCCGGACAGTTTATCGTGGCAAGTGCCTATGAGTATTTGATACCGAAGGTTGCACACCCCCTAACCGCACATGTCTGCTATTTGGGCATTGAAGGGGCCATGGAGATTTAATGAATTTTTATTGCAAGTATGCCGAGGCTCACTATCAACGGTATCATTCCTCTACCGACGATACATGCAAGATAGCGAGGACAATCTACATGCTCTACGCGACTGTTATTGGGCACATGGCATCTGGTGGTTACTTCTCCCTCTACCCAAATGGTCCACTTTTCATCGCAGAACTACTGTCGAAGGTTGGATTATGGATAACTTGTGTAACACTCAGCATTCAGATAATGGTCAAGGAGAATGACGATACATCTTTTGCACGGCAGTCTATACCATCTGGTTCTGGCGAAACAAGTTTGTGCATGGCACCGTCCCACAACTTCCACCTCCTACTGCTGTTTCGAACGATATCACACGTCGGGCACGTAGCATAGAATTTATAGCTGCTAGCTTTCATATGAATGCTCTCCCCAGTGACTTTGGATGATTTCATTTACATTTTGACATGATGTGTTTTTGTAACATTTCAGTATTAATACAAACATCATTTCTTCGGGAAAAAAGGGTTAAAACGTTCATATCTTAATTAAACCCAGATTAATTTCTTTTCCTAATTAGAAAATCAAAATTTAAAATTCATAAATTTTCCGAGGTGGTACATTCGATGATTTTTAATTATTTTGTTCTGGGGAGACTGAAGTAGACACATACAATATGACTATTACGAATCTTAATGCTGAAGTTTTATAACAGAATTTCTGATAAGTTATCCTTCTCTTGCCTAATACTTTATGATATAATAATTTGGCATTTTAATCTTCCCTGTGAATTTAGTTCGTTATTTAGTCCACCTTTGTACTTTGACTGTCCCTTTGTAGAGGACACTATTCTTGAAGTCATCTCCAGCAAATCAACGCGGACCAGAAAAAGCTAGTCTAGCTTTAAGATTTTTATATTGCGTGTAATGGAAATTTCATTTTATTATTTTTTTGTTTCATTTTTGACATTAGAAATCAGCCACTTTTTGTGTAATGAGAGCTTCGGCTTTCAGAATTTAGAAAGAGAGCACTTTATTCAAAGTTTATATGAATAAAAAAGAGATATATTATCTCAGCCCGTCTCCCAAAAACCTAGGTCGGATCAATCATTATATGAAAACTCATTAAGTTAAAGAATTACGAAGCCTCGATTCATGCAACTAAGTTTATTGCATAAATAAAAGATATTTGCATACAAGTTCTCTTTATAACAAAGTCTATTCACCAATGAAAACAAATTGCAACTAAGTTTGGATAAATAAAATATATTCCCATACAAATTCTCTTTATGACAAAGTCTACGTACCTATGAAAACAAATTGCAACATTAGTCATAAACTCAACGTTAATCTATCATCAAGAAAAGTATCATAATATCCATAATTTCGGCCTCAAGTCGAAAATGTGACATCTATTCAGATCAATAAATAAGCATAACTAAAATCACTAAATGTGCTTCGCTCATACCCTATGATGTTCGCATACTTTTATGTAGACAATGAAATAACGGATGTCCTTGTTCGATCAGGAGAAAATATTAGAGCATCGTAGGGTTCGAAAAGTCGGTTCCAATGGTATATAATAAGTCTAAAAACTCCAAACGAAAGGTAAAGTTATGACGTTTCGAATCCGACATGGCCGGTGACCCTAATCCGGATGTCCTTGCTCGACCACAAAAGTATATAACCGTGTCATAGTGCTCGACAAGATGATTCCGAAAGGTGAACAAACACTATATCCGATAAGAAGTTGTATCATTCACATATCATCACCTTGCACCATAAAAAGAATTTCATTTACCGACGCAAACATCACCGACGAACCGTGGTTCGTCGGTGTTGCGTCGGTACTTTGCGACGCATTTGCGATACACTCATTTTCGTCGTTAATTGCGACGAAAATACGATGAAAAGCATTGTCGCTAGCAGAAAAGTAGTCAGATTAATATGTTCGTCGGTGTTTTGTCGGTGGTGCGTCGCTATTCTGTGTGTTTTATTCGTCGCTATGTAGTTTATAGCCTTACGTCGCTATATCGTAGCTATTTTGTCGCTAAAATTCCAGAACAATGATAAAATAAATTCGTCGGTGAGTAGGTTCTTGGCGTTGTATATCGTCGGTTTTTTTTGTCGATGAAACCCGCGTGTCGCAAACGTTTTGTTTTACTTTTCGTTCATATTCCGATTTGTCATTGTGTCGTCGCAGATTCGTCGAGGATTAAACACGTGTATTAATTAAGGAAAAAGAAAGCAGTGATTGGGAAAAAAATTTATTAATTTAATAATAAAAATTTAAATTATGAAACAAAAAATTAAAAAAAGAAATCTAAAAGAGAGGCGCAGAGGGGACGTTCACTCTTCGTCATCGGAAGAAAGAGTGGCTGCCACATTATCTGCGAACTCTCTGAGGAGGCGCTTCAGTTTGGAATATCTGAATTTCAACTTCCGCAACCTTCTAGTCATGCTGTGCAGTTGTCTCGACTACTGTTGCATGTTTGCTATCAGCATACGGTAGTCGATATCCTGTTCAGGCATTTGTTCTTGAGCATCCTCTCGCGGTAGTGGGCCATACACAGATAATGAACCCTCCCGCTCAACCGATGGTGGTTGGGGAGGAGGCCCTTGTGGCGGGGCACTGTTTGCCCCTCCACCACGCCTTGGGGTTCTTCTAAAACGACGCGGCATATTTTGATGTTTTATAACTTTGTATGTGTGTATATATATGTGCGGATGTTTGGGGTATAAATAGGTAATTTTAGCGATAATATAGCGACGAACTTGCGACGCATTCTTCGACCGTTAACCAAGATGGGAATATGTGCGGGTGTGACGCTTCGTGCGAATTTAGCGACGAAATGTGTGCGGGCATGACGGTTCGTTCGAATTAGCGATGCACTTAGCGACGAATTAGCGACGTAAACACGTTCTAATTAATTGTAACCGTTGGGAACTGAACGGACAGCAGAATAGCGACGCATTAGCGACGAATTAGCGACGCAACATGAAATAGGTGTGAAGATAATATCGTAATATCGTATGTTGTAACCGTTGGGAACTGAACGGAATAGCGACGCACTAGCGACGCCGTAGCGACGAAACGCGTCGAATGGGGTGAAATGATGTCGTGTGTCGCTAGGGCGTCGGTAAAGCGTCGCTAAATTCCCACAAATTCGTGCATAATAAGTTCTCGTCGTTGTATTAAGTTTCGCAGATAATAGGTTCTCGTCTCGTCATTGTATTAAGTTTCGTCGATATGTTTAGCAGGTTCTCGTCTTTGTATTAAGTTTCGTCGGTATATAGTTAATGTTTAGTCGGTCAATTAGTCGTCTCAAATTTTTCTGAGCCACATTTCGTTTGTATTTTAGCGTCGTCAAAATTCATAAGAGATTAAACACGTGTTTAAATTAAGAAAACGAAAGCGATGATTAGAAAAATAAAATTTCATTAATATAAAATTATAAATTACAAAATATACTAGGACAATAATGGAAAAACTAATCTAAATGAATAAAGGAGAGGAGCCATTCACTGTTTGTCATCCGAACAGAGAGTAGCAACACTCTCTGCGCACGCCTTCAGGAGGCGTCTCAGCTGTGCAGCTTTGGATTTAATCCGCATCTGTCTTGTGTCCAGGTATTGGAGACGCTCATCCTGGTACATAATATGCTCCCCCAGGTCATCCACTGTTTTCCACAGTTCTTGTATTTCTTTATGGAGATCGCCAATTTGGCGATCCCGACGTGGCCCAAAAAGACTGGGTTCAGAGGACTCAGCCTGTGGGGGTGATTCTTATGGTGGAGGAACCGCTGAAGAAGAGGGTTGTTGAATAGGCCGTCTTTCCGCTGAATGACAACTACCACATCGCGCTTGCGCTTTAGTACGAACCATATTTGGGTCTTTTTTATGATTATAAAGGAGGTTGTTTTCTATGTAGTTGGGGGTCACGGTCCATCCTGTTTATATAGGGAATTCAGCGACGACATAGCGACGAAATAGCGACGTACATGCATCGAAAGTGTAACAGTCGGGCTGTGCGGACACCGCCGAATAACGACGACGTAGCGACGAACTCAGCGACGAAACACATCGTATGGTGTGAAGATACGTCGTGCGTCGCTAAGTCGTCGGTGTTTGTGTTTGTTTCCGGGATTTGTGTTTCTTGGTCGTCGCTAAGTCGTCGGTATTTGTGTTTGTTTGTTTCCGGGATTTGTGTTTCATGGTCGTCGCTTATCGTCGCTTATCGTCGCTATATCGTCGCTAATACGTCGGTAATATTGCACGCTGAGAACCATAAAACGTAGCTTTCTTCTTCCACTCTTCTCCCATTCTTCTCCCATTTCAAACACAAAAATCATATCTTTTCTACGAAAATATAGAAGGAAGAAATCTTATTGTGTGAAATTTTGATGTTTTCCACCACCGAGAAAAGATTGCTATTGTTATTTTGAAGGTATAGCGAGAAAATGGATCCGAGGAGGAGCGATAAAAAGTGGATGTACGAGAGAGTAAACAGCGGGGAGTGGAGTTTTAGATTTGTTGAAGGTCTCGAAGAATTTATGGATTTTGCGATGAGTAATGAAAGTGGAACGCAGATTAGATGTCCGTGTAAGAAATGCAAGAACCGTAAATATATGCATCCGGGTGACGTGAGGGTTCACTTATTGAAACAAGGTTTCATGCACAATTACCATACATGGTACTGCCACGGAGAATATGAGGGGGCATCTACATCTGCAATTGTACACGTCTTGGGGTGACCCGGTCAGGTTGATGCCGAAGAAATAGGCGAGGGATCTCACAACCCATACGTGCAGATGGTGCAAGACGCAGCCGCCGGCGCATTTACAGGAGAGCAGTACTTACAAATGCAGGATCAGGATGAATAGCCGCGTGTATTCGTGGAGATAGATCCTAACCCTCAAGCAAGACAATTTTTTGAGATGCTGAATGCCGCCAACACGCCGCTGTATCCCGGTTTTGGTAGTCACACCCAGATGTCCATGATCGGTCGGATGACGAGCATGAAGACGGAGCACCGCATGACGGAGAGATTGTACGATGGGATGTGTCAGCTGATGAGGGAATCTCTTCCCGAAGGGAACATAATGGTCGACAGTTTTTATTCGACGAAGAAACAGCTGCAGGCGTTGGGACTGCCGGTTCAGAAGATCGATTGTTGTTCAGAGGGGTGCATCATATACTGGGGCATCGACGAGGATAAAGACAAGTGCAGGGTCTGTGGGACACGCAGGTGGAGAACGAACAAAAGAAACCGGAACGTGCCAAGAAAGCAATTCTACTATTTATCTCTCGCCTCTAGACTACAGAGGCTCTACGCATTCGGTGCCACAGCTAGCCAGATGAGGTGGCACGTGGAGCACTACACGAAAGACGGTGAGATGTGCCATCCATCTGACGGCGAAGCTTGGAGGATGTTCGATGCGACACATCCGGGTTTTTCGTCAGAGACAAGGAACGTTAGGTTGGGTTTATGCACCGACGGGTTCAACCCGTTCGGACAGTCGGGAGAGCAGTATTCGTCGTGGCCTGTAATCGTGACGCTGTACAATCTACCACCTTGGATGTGCATGAAGAAGCCGTACATGTTCTTGACTGTGATCGCACCGGGGCCTAGGAATCCAAAACAAAAGATCGACCTGTACCTGCAGCCATTGATACATGAGCTGAAGTGGTTGTGGGAGTTTGGCGTGGAGACGTTCGATGTATCGACCAAACAAAACTTCCAGCAACGCGCTGCGCTGATGTGGACCAAGAAAATCGTCGGAGAACAGCGGAGTGTGTGTCAAGCGGTATGACAATAGCCCAGACGAGGATGACTTCTACGGCTACCTTACTGACATCATTGAGCTTGAATATCCTGCATTGCCTATAAAGCGGGTGGTGCTATTCAAATGCGAATGGTACGATCCAACTCGGGAAGGTTATCGCGCTGGCACAAAGGTTCACGACCGATATAAGTTGGTAGACATACACCAAGGGCGACGGTACAGAAAGTACGATCCATTCGTTTTGGCTAGTGAAGCGTCCCAGGTGTACTATCTATCGTATCCAACAACGAGGATGAATGCGAGCTCAAAAGACTGGCGAGCCGTGTGCAAAGTGAAATCGAGCAAGTTTGATGTCAGTATACAGACAGGTTCAGATGGCATGGATGCCGCATTTCAAGAAGAAAACCCGGCCGTTCTGGATACGACACATGTTGAACTGCACAACCTCTCTCTAAATGACCCCACCGGCGGTTTCATCGAAATTCATCTCAACATACAACCGCCTGACAATATTGAATATGTAGGCAAAGACGAATACGAGGATGAAGAGGACGACGAGCATGTAGATGAATATGAAAATGAATATGAAAATGAGGATGAAAATAAAGATGCGTATGAGGATGCGGATGACAATGAAGATTGAGGTTAGTCACAATTTTTTATGTACCTCATTAGGCAAAAGTGTGTATATGTTCATGTAATTATACACATGTATATACATAATGTGTGTCTGTAAGTACTTTATATTTTGTATTATTTTTTTTCCAATACTGATGTCACCGACAAATTACCGACGAAATCTTTCGTCGCAAATTTGAAATAACGACGACACATGAAATAGCGATGCCATAGTAATAGCGACGGACTTTCGTCGCTAGTGCGTCGCAAAATTTTCGACTAAAAACTGAAAACCTTTCTCTTCTTCCCCATTTCTTCCCCCCCGCCTCTTCTTCCCACCCCCACTGCGAAATCACCTCTCAGACCCCCGGCGAAATCCCCTCTCCTCCCCCGGCGAAATCTCCATTTCTTCTCCGGTGACCTCCCTTCTCCGGTTAGTTTTTCTTCCTATTTCGTTTTTAATGATTTTAATTAGTTATAATTCGTTTTTAACGTTTTTAATGATTTCTTCCCCATTTCCCCCCGTTAGTTATATCGGATGTGGGCAGGGGTGGGCTGTGGCGGGGGTGTTTGTTGGCGGGGGTGATGGCTGTGGGCGGGGTTGCGGGCTTGTGGTTGAGCCCGGGGTATGGCGGGGGTGCGGGGTGGGGCTGTGGGGTGGGTCTGGGTGTGGTGGCGGTGCGGGCTGGGTGGTGGGTTGTGGGGTGGGGCTGGGTGCGGCGGGGATGCGGGAGTGGGGCTGTGGGGTAGGCCAAGGTGTGGCGGGGGTTCGGGCTGGGTGGCTTGTGGTGTGGGGCTGGGTGTGGAGAGGATGGTTGTTGGCTGTTGGCGCGGGTGGGTTGGCGCCGCGGGGGGTGGCTGTTGGCGTGGGTGGGGCGGGGGTGGCTGTTGGCGGTGGGTGGGATGGGGGGTGGCTGTTGGCGGGAGTGGTTGGGGCAGGGGTGGCTTGTTGGCGGGAGTGGGCTATGTGCGGGGTGGGCTGTTGGCGGGAGTGGGTGGGGGCGGGAGGTGGCTGTTGGCGGCATAGGGCTGTGGGCGGGGTGGGCTGTTACAAGTTATCTATAATAAGTATGTATAGGTGATGTACCGAAAAAGGGCTGTGGTGACTAGGGTGCGTATGCACCAAAATTGTTCTTAAGGTTGAATTAGTAGAAATGTGGTGTGCTTGGCCAATGAATGATGCATGTACAAACTGTTTTGTAAGAGGTTTGCATATGATTTTCGGTATGATACTAGTTCGGAGTGTTTACTAAGCTCGAGAGCTGGACATACATTTGTCTTTGGAGAGGCCATTAAGGTCGGGAACCTCCGATAAACGAATAGGTCATGCCGAAATTTTCAAAATTATTAATATCTTGCATTAAATGTATGCAAACATATGTCATTTTTTGGACATCTTATTTGTCTGGCCAACCGGTGTCCTAAACTCGTTGAATGTGCCTTTTAAATTTTTGACCCTTGCAGATCTGATGGCTAGTGAGGGTTTACCGACTCGACCTACACATGACATCTCAGGAGAGTTTAATATGTTCCTCTCTCAGCATGAGCAGCTTGGGTCGGTTTCGACCGCAGCTCTTGCTGCGGACGCAGACCTTTTAGGGTCTGCCGAGAGGTCCGCACCCCCCGATCTACGCCGCCACCCACACCCATCGGTTCAGCACCTCATCCGGCGTCTGATGCGGCATCGGACGAGGGTGTCATACAAGGGCGTCGTGCCCTCCCTTGGTCATATGATACCCATACGTAAGTAATAATTTATTTTTTAATACATTTTCAAATATATTTCACGCGTTATTTTTTCCTAACAACTTCACCTCTTTCAGGTTTGCACCGGACTCGGGCCAGATTTCCGGTTGCATCACTCGGTCCTTCCACCTGAGGCAGGACCCAGCTGGATATGCCTGGTCCCGTGTCACCATGCAGACACGTAGATTCTACTGGGATGAGTTTCAGGTATTCAAATTTGGTGAATTTCACTTTTTGATACGTAATCGATCATTACTTTTCTAACCACGTTTTTACTTTTCCTCCGTATAATAATTGCAGAAGGCGTACAGCTGGCCAGCTGACATCGCCCACGACGTGGAGTAGGCCTGGCGGCATAGGGCCGCCACACGCTACAGGGACTTCATCAACTCGCACAAGACCAAGTGGGAGCGTGACCCCAATTATGTCAGGCCTGCCTACATATCCGAGGCCACCTTGGCGGGGTGGATAGCAGGTTGGATGGACCCTGCTACCCAAGCCCGCAGTGCCCGGAACGCGGCGAACCGGTGCAGCGGCAATGTATAGGGCCCAGCACCTGTCACACACTCAGGTGGGTCGGTTTCCCACGCCACCACGATGCGTTCTATGGTAAGTATTTTAATATTGGATTATTTAGATTCATTGACTTAAGTGGATTATTTATATTCATTGATTTCTTATGTTGCGCTGTTGTTTTTTTGGTATTCGTATATGGTTAATTTAAGTAGTATATGTGTTCATTTGCCTTTTTCTTTTTATTTTTACTTTGACTTGGGAGAGGCCTTTAAGTCCGGGATACCTCCAATAAACGAATAGGTCATGCCGAAATTTTTAAAATTATGGATTTCACTAACATATTTTATTTCATTCTTTCAGCAGGAGGAGACGGGAGAGTGGCCAGTCTCCTACGATCTCCTCTACAAGACGCATCGGAAGAAAGCCTCTGACGGAACGGAGGACTGGATCACGGCGAAGGGCCGCGACATAAGTGTAAGTAGACTACGATATCATTTTTTTTTCCTTAGTTTGTTTTATTGCTAAACCCTAAACCCTAACAATTCTTATTCTCATTTCAGGACGAGTACAACAGACTACTCGCACTTAGGGGAGAAGAGGCCGACAAGAACCGCGCTTATTGGGATGCGGTTCGGACCGTCGGCCCTCAGAATAAAAAGAAGAGGGAGGTGTACGGGGTCGGATCAGCAGCGCCGCGATTCTTTCCCGAAGTTCTGCATACAGGTGCTTCCTCTGAGGCCAGCACCTCCGCGCCTTCTACGGCCCCAGAAAGTCTTTCGCGTCTGGAATCAGAGCATGCGGCGCTGCAAGCATGAGGTGGAGACCATCAGGACGCAGCATGAGGAGAGCGTACGAGCACTGCGGTCGCAGCTGACTCAGATCCAGTAGAAGCTGCAGCAGTCGCTTCAGCAGGCGCTTCAGCAGGTGGTTGAGCATGCGCAGCAGCAGATGATGCAGGTGCAGCAGCAGACGAACCAGCAAATCTCGCAGCTATCGCATCTCATCATCTCTATGATTTTCAGCTCCTCGCAGCCTCAGCCTCCCCCTGATGGTCACTCTTCTCCGCATGATCCCCCTCCATCTTCCTCTGCATAGTATTTCATTTTTTGATTTTTCGTACAGTCTATTTCGTTTATTGTATTGACATATTCTTTGTACTTTTATATTTTATATGACATTTATACGGATTCTATTTCGTTTGTGTTGTTTACGAACTTCAATACGCAAGTACTGTATTTCAGTATAACATTCGTACAAATGATTTAATATACAAAATAAAATATATTATAAAAATTAAATAATAATAAAAACTATTTAATTAATAATATATTGTATTATTTATAAATTAAAAATATTTAATATTTAATATTAAATTAATATTAAATATTAAATTAAAAAATAGCGACGAACCTGCGACGAAAACGAAATGTCGCAGACCGGAAATAAAAAAAAATCAAAAATTTTAAAATTGCGACGGAAAAATATACCGACGAAACTTTGCGACGAAATAATATGTCGCAGAAAGGAAATAAAAAAATAAAAAATTATAAAATAGCGACGAAAAAATACACCGACGAAACAACGACGGCAATAACTGGTCGCTGAACTGACAGATTTTCGTCGTAACTGTGCGACGAAACACCGACAAAATGTTTTTGTCCCAATATAGCGACGCTTCACCGACGAAATTCACTTTGCGACAAGCCGTATGGCGACCTACTTTTTTCGTCGCTATTTCGTTGCTGTATGTCTGTAGCGACGAAATAGCGACGATTTTTGTCTGTCGCTATATGTCTTTTTTGTGGTGTTGTTTACTTACCCATAAAAGGTAACTACATGGTTTTATCAAATTACAAGTATGTCCTGTACATCTGAAGAGACAAACATTACATGGTATTGGAAAAAACAAGTCGACCATAACGTTTAAAAGACTAACGATAGTTGACATTTGAAATGGCTAGTATTCCATCATTTGCACAAGACCAACCACCAATAGCATTTTAAAAGAATTAGTAAAACCACTCTCAAAGTAAAACCGTGTTTTCATGTCATGCGATAATCTGGCAAAATCGTATACCGTAGGGTGGCAATTTTAGACACGATACGAAAATAGGACCTGAACTTGACACGCTCCTCGCATGTATGGGTATAGCCCTGACGGGTTTCGTGTACAAATCGAGTAAGACCTAAAACTTATTGGGTACAGGTACACCCGCAGGTTACTCATTTACACCCGTCATACCCAATTTTTTAAAATATATTTTAAATATAATTATAAATTATTAAAGTAAAAATTATAAAATAAGAAAGAAACTCCTAAAATCTAAAAACCTAATATTTGATTCTCAATTTCTCATTTCTTCCTTTCATACCCTATGCAATTGCCCCCCGCCTCCCTACCTATCATTCTTCATTTCTCCTCTCTTTACTCGCTCTTCACTCTTTTCAGTTCTCATTTCTCACTTTTCACTTAAGCGGTAGCCAGCAAGCAAGCGGTCATGGTTTCGTTACAATAAAGTTGGTGAAGCCAAAGGAAAGGCCGAAATTCACTCCAAACATAAAAAGACATTGTAGAGATGGAGATGATTCGAAGTTATGATTTATCTTTTATTCTCTAAAATTTGAAATACTCTCTGTCCGGAGGTCTTCCATTAGGGACAGGTCGTCACTGTCATCGTCCTCATCCTCCTCGCTGGAGATACTCCTCTCTCCTCCCTTCTTTTGTCGCATGATTTTCCACCTTCTTAAGATTCAGGTTAGTGCACCTTACTTTATCATGTGTTCCTTTTGTGTATTTGTTTTGTTAAATGATGGATTACTAATTTTTATTTTGTATATTTTTCTTATGGATCAGATTGCTGATTATATGTTAATATTATTTACCTTATAGTTTTATGTCATAATTTCATTTGGTAAAATATTGTGGTTCTTCTGGTTATAACAATGTTCTTTATAAAATATTACGTCATGTCATTGGTAAAAATTGTATGCCTGAAAAATATACGAAATGACCCGTACTCTTCGTTATATATTTGTATTTGTCAAGTTTGTGGGTATACCTGATACACAACATGAAACCTGATATGTACAGGTCTGGGTATCTAATTTCATACACGCAAAGCAAACAGGTAAGGTATGAGTCTAGTACTTTAATACCCAAAACCCGAAAAACACGAAACACGACATGTTTGCCACCTTTAATATACAACGAGTGAAAACCATGCTCTCATGACGTTTGAAATACCGGCTAAACATGACATTCAACATGCAACCAATTCTTACCACCTCGTAATCAACTAGTATAGTGACAACTTGGAACACTCCAAATAACTACAGACATTCCTTTCCCTAGGGACGGGTTACGTAACACGCTACCATCCTCTCTGTTTTATATAGATGGGTCATAGGTTAATGCATTTCTCCATTCTATTCATACAAACGGGTCATACTAGTGACATTATCTTATCCATTTTATTTATACGGATACGTCACACCAATCACACGTTTTCATATGTTTCATTGATTTAGACATATTAGACAAGTGATACACTCTCGCCCTTCCAATTCACGTAGACATAACACCATAAAAAAGACATATAGCGACAGACAAAAGTCGTCGCTATGTCGTCGTTACAGACATTTAGCGACGAAATAGCGACGAAAAAAGTTGGTCGCGATACGGCTTGTCGTAAAGTGAATTTCGTCGGTGAAGCGTCGCTATATTGGGACGGAAAAATTTCGTCGGTGTTGCGTCGTACAATTGCGACGAAAAACTGTCAGTTCTGCGACCAGATACTGTCGTCGTTGTTTCGTCGGTGTATGTCTTCGTCGCTATTTTATAATTTTTTATTTTTTTATTTCCTTTCTGCGACATATTTTTTCGTCGCAAAGTTTCGTCGGTATATTTTTTCGTCGCTATTTTTAAATTTTTGCTTTTTTATTTCCGGTCTGCGACATTTCGTTTTCGTCGTAGGTTCGTCGCTATTTTATAATTTAATATTTAATATTAAATATTAAATATTTTTAATTTATAAATAATATATTATTAATTAAATAGTTTTTATTATTATTTAATTTTTATAATAATAAAAATATTTTGTATATTAAATCATTTGTACGAATGTTATACCGAAATACAGTACTTGCGTATTGAAGTTCGTAAACAACACAAACGAAATAGAATCCGTATAAATGTCATATAAAATATAAAAGTACAAAGAATATCTCAATACAATAAACGAAATAGACTGTACGAAAAATCAAAAAAATGAAATACTATGCAGAGGAAGATGGAGGGGGATCATGCGGAGAAGAGTGACCATCAGGGGGAG
>AP025045.1:33246984-33315357 GCA_036186865.1 Eustoma russellianum
TTTGCTGGTTCGTCTGCTCCTGCACTTGCATCGTCTGCTGCTGCACCTGCATCGTCTGTGCGCATGCTCAAGCACCTGATGAATCGCCTGCTGAAGCGACTGCTGCAACTCCTGCTGGGTCTGAGTCAGCTGCGACCGCAGTGCTCGTACGCTCTCCTCATGCTGTGCCCTGATGGTCTCCACCTCATGCTGCAGCGCCGCATGCTCTGATTCCAGGCGCGAAAGACTCTCTGGGGCTGTAGAAGGCGCGGAGGTGCTGGCCTCAGAGGAAGCACCTGTATGCAGAACTTCGGGAAAGAATCGCGGCGCTGCTGATCCGACCCCGTACACCTCCCTCTTTTCTTATTCTGAGGGCCGACGGTCTGAACCGCATCCCAATAAGCGCGGTTCTTGTCGGCCTCTTCTCCCTTAAGTGCGAGTAGTCTGTTGTACTCGTCCTGAAATGAGAATAAGAATTGTTAGGGTTTGGGGTTTAGCAATAAAATAAAACAAACTAAGAAAAAAACAAATGATATCGTAGTCTACTTACACTGATGTCGCGCGCCTTCGCCGTGATCCAGTCCTCCGTTCCGTCGGAGGCTTTCTTCCGATCCGTCTTGTAGAAGAGATCGTAGGAGGCTGGCCACTCCCCCGTCTCCTCCTGCTGAAAGAATGAAATAAAATATGTTAGTGAAATCCATAATTTTAAAATTTTGGCATGACCTATTCATTTATTGGAGGTATCCCGGCCTTAAAGGCCTCTCCCAAGTCAAAGCAAAAATAAAAAGAAAAAGGCAAATGAAATGGTATACTACTTAAATTAACCATATACGAATACGAAAAAAAACAACAGCGCAACATAAGAAATCAATGAATATAAATAATCCACTTAAGTCAATGAATGTACATAATACACTTAAGTTAATGAATCTAAATAATTCAATGAAATCAATGAATCTAAATAATCCAATATTAAAATACTTACAATAGAACGCATCGTGGTGGCGTGGAAAACCGACCCACCTGAGTGTGTGACAGGTGCTGGGCCCTGTACATTGCCGCTGTGCCAGTTCGCCGCGTTCCGGGCGCTGCGGGCTTGGGTAGCAGGGTCCATCCAACCTGCTATCCACCCCGCCCAGGTGGCCTCGGATATGTAGGCAGGCCTGACATAATTGAGGTCACGCTCCCACTTGGTCTTGTGCGAGTTGATGAAGTCCCTGTAGCGTGTGGCGGCCCTATTCCGCCAGGCCTGCTCCACGTCGTGGGCGATGTCAGCTGGCCAGCTGTACGCCTTCTGCAATTATTATACGGAGGAAAAGTAAAAACGTGGTTAGAAAAGTAATGATCGATTACGTATCAAAAAGTGAAATTCACCAAATTTGAATACTTGAAACTCATCCCAGTAGAATCTACGTGTCTGCATGATGACAAGGGACTAGCGGTATCCAGCTGGGTCCTGCCTCAGGTGGAAGGACCGAGTGATGCAACCGGAAATCTGGCCCGAGTCCGCTGCAAACCTGAAAGAGGTGAAGTTGTTAAGAAAAAATAACGCGTGAAATATATTTGAAAACGTGTTAAAAAAAGAAATTATTACTTACGTATGGGTATCATATGACCAATGGAGGGCACGACGCCCTTGTATGACACCCTCGTCCGATGCTGCATCAGACGCCGGATGAGGTGCTGAACCGGTGGGTGTGGGTGGCGGCGTAGATCGGGGGGGTGCGGACCTCTCGGCAGACCCTAAAAGGTGTGCGTCCGCAGCAAGAGCTGCGGTCGAAACCGACCCAAGCTGCTCATGCTGAGAGAGGAACCTATCAAACTCTCCTGACATGTCATGTGTAGATCGAGTCGGAAAACCCTCACTAGCCATCAGATCTGCAAGGGTGAAAAATTTAAAAGACACATTCAACGAGTTTAGGACACCGGTTGGCCAGACAAATAATATGTCCAAAAATGACAAGTGTTTGCATACATTTAATGCAAGATATTAATAATTTTGAAAATTTTGGCATGACCTATTCGTTTATCGGAGGTTTCCCGGCCTTAATGGCCTCTCCAAAGACAAATGTATGTCCAGCTCTCGAGCGTAGTAAACACCTTGAACTAGTATCATACCGAAAATCATATGCAAACCTCTTACAAAACAGTTTGTACATGCATCATTCATTGGCCAAGCACACCACATTTCTACTAATTGATAAAATTAAAGTCAATTAAGCCAAAAATTACTTAATGGCCGAATATATATATATATATATATATATATATATATATATATATATATATATGTATGTATGTATGTATGTATCTATATATGTATGTATGTATGTATGTATATACATACATACATACATACATACATACATACATACATACATACATACATATATATATATATATACATACATACATACATACATATATAGATACATACATACATATATATATATATATATATATATATATATATATATATATATATAATACATATATAAACCGCCCCACCTCCGCCCCACCCCCGTCCCATCCAGCCGAACCCGCCCCACTCGGACCACCCCGCACAACAACCACCCCGCACACAGACCACTTCCGCCAACAGCCACCCCCGCCCCACCCACTCCCGCCAACTGCCCCACTGCCACATAATTTATCGTTTCATGCCAAAACCACCCCTATTTCCTTAGCCCTCTCCACCGTATGCCCTTTTCATGCCGAAACCACCCCTATTTCCTTAACCCCACCCGCGCCAACAGCCACCCCCCGCGCCGCCAACCCACCCGCGCCAACAGCCAACAGCCATCCCCTCCACACCCAGCCTCACCCCACAAGCCACCCAGCCCGTACCCCTGCCGCACCCAGGCCCACCCCACAGCCCCACTCCCGCACCCCCGCCGCACCCAGCGCCACCCTGCAAGCCACCCAGCCCGCACCCCTGCCACACCCAGGCCCACCCCACAGCCCCACTCCCGCATCCCCGCCGCACCTAGCCCCACCCCACAAGCCACCCAGCCCGCACCGCCACCACACCCAGACCCACCCCACAGCCCCACCCTGCACCCCCGCCACACCCCAGCCGCACCCCGGGCTCAACCACAGCCCGCAACCCCGCCCACAGCCACCACCTCCGCCAACAAACACCCCCGCCACAGCCCACCCCTGCCCACATCCGATATAACTAACCAGGGAAATGGGGAAGAAATCATTAAAAACGTTAAAACGAAATATAATTAATTAAAATCATTAAAAACGAAATAGGAAGAAAAACTAACCGGAGAAGGAAGGTCACCGGAGAAGAAATGGAGATTTCGCCGGGGGAGGAGAGGGGATTTCGCCGGGGGTCTGAGAGGGGATTTCGCCGTGGGGGTGGGAAGAAGAGGTGGGGGGAAGAAATGGGGAAGAAGAGAAGGGTTTTCAGTTTTTAGTCGAAAATTTTGCGACGAACTAGCGACGAAAGTCCGTCGCTATTACTGCGTCGTCGCTAATTTCATATGTCGTCGTTATTTCAAATTTGCGACGAAAGATTTTGTCGGTAATTTGTCGGTGACATCAGTATTGGAAAAAAAATAATACAAAATATAAAGTACTTACAGACATACATTATGTATATACATGTGTATAAGTACAGCAACACATACACACTTTCGCCTAATGAGGTACATAAAAAATTGTGACTAACCTCAATCTTCATTGTCATCCGCATCCTCATACGCATCTTCATTTTCATCCTCATTTTCATCTTCATTTTCATCTTCATCTACATGCTCGTCGTCCTCTTCATCCTCGTATTCGTCTTCGCCTACATATTCAATATTGTCAGACGATTGTATGTTGAGATGAATTTCGATGAAACCGCCGTTGGGGTCATTTAGAGGGAGGTTGTGCAGTTCAACATGTGTCGTATCCAGAACGGGCGGGTTTTCTTCTTGAAATGCGGCATCCGTGCCATCTGAACCTGTCTGTATACTGACATCAAACTTGCTCGATTTCACTTTGCACACGGCTCGCCAGTCTTTTGAGCTCGCATTCATCCTCGTTGTTGGATACGATAGATAGTACACCTGGGACGCTTGACTAGCCAAAACGAATGGATCGTACTTTCTGTACCGTCGCCCTTGGTGTATGTCTACCAACTTATATCGGTCGTGAAACTTTATGCCAGCGCGATAACCTTCCCGAGTTGGATCGTACCGTTCGCATTTGAATAACACCACCCGCTTTATAGGCAATGCGGGATATTCGAGCTCGATGATGTCAGTAAGGTAGCCGTAGAAGTCATCCTCGTCCGGGCTATTGTCATGCCGTTTGACACACACTCCGCTGTTCTCCGATGATTTTTGGCTGGCATGGGAGACTGTGTGGAATCTATAACCGTTCACAAAACGCATATCGTGGCGCGTGACTCTGTTCAATGGACCCTCGGCTACTGGTGTCAGAATGTAACCGTACTCATCGTCAGCCAGATGACCTTTGCTCGCCTGTAAAACGACAAGTAAGTATACATCAGCGGGGCAAGAAATGCGTATCACATGACGTACACGTAACCAGCAAATATGTAAACTTACATGCCACCTGAACCAATCAGCAAACTTGGCATCTAACTCATTGTTTATTGCATCGCTCGATATATCCGGTGAACGGTGTTGCAATAAATCAACGAACAAGCTGAAGCAAATTACGAATGAGTACCCTGTATATCTTCGTAGTATAATGGATATAGTAGCGCAAGGTATCTACAAATTAAAATTGGATATCGTTTATACCTATGGAAACGGTCGACTTGACGGCAGTTGCGCAGAACATAAGAATGAGCAATCTTCAGGTCGCTGTCCCCCAATATCATTTCCTTTCCCTGTCCATGAAATCTGATCGGATGTGTGAATATCGGGAGGACACCGGATCTGGAAATGCCGTCTTCGTTCCGGGGAACATCTCTGCACCTCGACGGGACATCTGGATCGAAGTAATGAGACACGAAGGTCGAGGCTTCCTCCGTCAGGTAGGCATTGCACATCGAGGCCTCGACTTTCGCCTTGTTCTTGATGTTCAGCTTCAAATGCCTGAGATATCTGTTCATATAGGGAATATCTGTTCAAATGCTTGCGCTTAAACACATAAGAACGACACGTAATAAATAAGAGTACCTCTCGAACGGATACATCAACCTGTACTAAACAGGACCACCAACACGTGCCTCGTATGGTAGATGAACTGGCAGGTGTTCCATTGAATCAAAGAAGGCCGGAGGGAATACAGTTTCCAGCTTGCAAATGATCAATGGGATTTCGCCCTCCAGCCTTGACATATCATCCGCCCTGAGTCTCATGGATGTAAGACATCTGAAGAAGAGACTCATCTCGTTAAGTGCTTCCCATACATTGGTTGGAAGTAGCTCGCGGAATGTAATGGGCATCAACCGTTGCATGAACACATGACAGTCGTGGCTCTTCGTCCCGTGCAAACCGCATTTATTCACGTCGATGTTCTTAGACAAGTTTGAAACATGGCCGTCAGGAAATCTAGCCGTCCCCAGCCATGCTAACAACGCACTGACCTGCTCCGCATTCAGCGTGTAAGAGGACTTCGGCATGTAGGATGTGCCAACGGGATACAACTCCGGTCGCATATTCAGGTCGCGCATATCAAGTCGTGCCTTCAAATTATCTTTCATTTTTCCAGGCACATTCAGCACCGTATTGAAAATGTTGTCAAACACGTTCTTCTCAATGTGCATGACATCCAGGTTGTGTCGGATCATATTGCTCTTCCAATACGGAAGCTCCCAGAATATGCTTCTCTTCTTCCACCCGATACAGTAACGGGCCAGGTCTGCGTTGTGGCTGCCGTCCGGATCATCAGCGACCCCCACGAATCCACAACTGTCTATCTCATCCAACACCTCCGCACCCGTGAGAAGCTCGGGCTTCATGTCCTTCTCGACGATGCCAGGCATGAACGACGTCATGTTCTTTCTGTACAAATGACGTCTGGGCAGGAACTTCCTATGGCTGTCGAACCAGCAAATCTTACGTCCATGTTTCAAGGACATCGTCTTCGCTTGCTTCATGCAGCAAGGGCAAGCGTATTTCCCCGATGTGCTCCAACCCGACAACATAGAATAAGCCGGGAAGTCGCTGATGGTCCACATCAGCGCAGCGCGTAGCTGAAAGTTTTGTTTGGTCGATAAATCGAACGTCTCCACGCCAAACTCCCACAACCACTTCAGCTCATGTATCAATGGCTGCAGGTACAGGTCGATCTTTTGTTTCGGATTCCTAGGCCCCGGTGCGATCACAGTCAAGAACATGTACGGCTTCTTCATGCACATCCAAGGTGGTAGATTGTACGGCGTCACGATTACAGGCCACGACGAATACTGCTCTCCGGACTATCCGAACGGGTTGAACCCGTCGGTGCATAAACACAACCTAACGTTCTTTGTCTCCGACGAAAAACCCGGATGTGTCACATCGAACGTCCTCCAAGCCTCGCCGTCAGATGGATGGCACATCTCACCATCTTTCGTGTAGTGCTCCGCGTGCCACCTCATCTGCTAGCTGTGGCACCGGATGTGTAGAGCCTCTGCAGTCTAGGGGCGAGAGATAAATAGTAGAATTGCTCTCCACCTGCGTTCCGGTTTCTTTTGTTCGTTCTCCACCTGCGTGTCCCACAGACCCTGCACTTGTCTTTATCCTCGTCGATGCCCCAGTATATGATGCACCCCTCTGAACAACAATCGATCTTCTGAACCGGCAGTCCCAACGCCTACAGCTGTTTCTTCGTCGAATAAAAACTGTCGACTATTGTGTTCCCTTCGGGAAGAGATTCCCTCATCAGCTGACACATCCCATCGTACAATCTCTCTGTCATGCGGTGCTCCGTCTTCATGCTCGTCATCCGACCGATCATGGAAATCTGTGTGTGACTACCGCAACCGGGATACAGCGGCGTGTTGGCGGCGTTCAGCATCTCAAAAAACTGTCTCGCTTGAGGGTTCGGATCTTCCTCCACGAATACACGCGGCTGTTCATCCTGATCCTGCATTTGTAAGTACTGCTCTCCCGTAAATGCGCCGGCAGCTGCGTCTTGCACCATCTGCACGTATGGGTTGTGAGATCCCTCGCCTATTTCTTCGGCATCAACCTGACCGGGTCCCCCTTCGACGTGTACAGTTGCAGATGTAGACGCCCCCTCATATTCGCCGTGGCAGTACCATGTATGGTAATTGTGCACGAAACCTTGTTTCAATAAGTGAACCCTCACGTCACCCGGATGCATATATTTACGGTTCTTGCATTTCTTACACAGACATCTAATCTGCGTTCCACTTTCATTACTCGTCGCAAAATCCATAAATTCTTCGAGACCTTCAACAAATCTAAAACTCCACTCTCCGTTGTTTACTCTCTCGTACATCCACTTTCTATCGCTCCTCCTCGGATCCATTTTCTCGCTATACCTTCAAAAATAACAACAGCTATCTTTTCTCGGTGGTGGAAAACATCAAAATTTCACACAACAAGATTTCTTCCTTTTATATTTTCGTAGAAAAGTTATGATTTTTGTGTTTGAAATGGGAGAAGAATGGGAGAAGAATGGAAGGAGAAAGCTGCGTTTTATGGTTCCCAGCCTGCAATATTACCGACGTATTCGCGACGATATAGCGACGCTAAGCGACGACCATAAGACACGAATCCCGACAACAAACAAACACAAATACCGACGACCACGCGACGACTTAGCGACGACCAAGAAACACAAATCCCGGAAACAAACACAAATACCGACAACTTAGCGACGCACAGCGACGAATACGATATGTTTCGTCGCTGAGTTCGTCGCTAGGTCGTCGCTATTCGGCACAGCCCGACTGTTACACTTTCGATGCATGTACGTCGCGTTTTCATCGCTATGTTGTCGCTGAATTCCCTATATAAACAGGATGGACCGTGCCCCCAACTACATAGAAAACAACCTCCTTTATAATCATAAAAAAAGACCCAAATATGGTTCGTACTAAAGCGCAAGCGTGACGTGGTAGTTGCCATTCAACGGCAAGACGGCCTATTCAACAACCCTCTTCTTCAGCGGTTCCTCCACCACAAGAATCACCCCAAATTAGCGATCTCCATAAAGAAATACAAGAACTTCGGAAAACAGTGGATGACCTGAGGGAGCATATTATGTACCAGGATGAGCGTCTCCAATACCTGGACACAAGGCAGATGCGGATTAAATCCAAAGCTGCACAGCTGAGACGCCTCCTGAAGGCGTGCGCAGAGAGTGTTGCTACTCTCTGTTCGGATGACGAACAGTGAATGGCTCCTCTCTGTTATTCATTTAGATTAGTTTTTCCATTATTGTCCTAGTATATTTTGTAATTTATAATTTTATATTAATGAAGTTTTATTTTTCTAATCATCGCTTTCGTTTTCTTAATTTAAACACGTGTTTAATCTCTCACGAATTTTGACGACGCTAAAATACAAACGAAATGTGGCTCAGAAAAATTTGAGACGACTAATTGACCGACTAAACATCAACTATATACCGACGAAACTTAATACTAAGACGAGAACCTACTAAACATATCGACGAAACTTAATACAACCACAAGACGAGAACATATTATCCGCGAAACTTAATACAACGTCGAGAATTAATGATGCGTGAATTTATTTGAAATTAGCGACGCTTTACCGACGCTAAGTGTGTCGCTAACTCAAACGAACAGTCACACCTATTTCATGAAGCGTCGCTAATGCGTCGCTACGGCGTCGCTATGCCGCCTTGTCCGTTCATTAGAACTTGTTTACGTCGCTAATTCGTCGCTAAGTGTGTAGCTAACTCAAACGAACCGTCACACCTATTTCATGTTGCGTCGCTAATGCGTCGCTACGGCGTCGCTATGCCCCCGTGTCCGTTCATTAGAACGTGTTTACGTTGCTAATTCGTCGCTAAGTGTGTCGCTAACTCGAACCAATCGTCCCGCCCGCACAAAGTTCGTCGCGAATTCGTCGCTAAGTGTGTCGCTAATTCGCACGAAGCGTCACACCCGCACATATTCCCAACGGTCGAAGAATGCGTCGCAAGTTCGTCGCTATACCTTACCTATTTATACCCCAAACATCCGCACATATATATACACACATATAAAGTTATAAAACATCAAAATATGCCGCGTCGTTTTAGAAGAACCCCAAGACGTGGTGGAGGGGCAAACAGTGCCCCGCCACAAGGGCCTCCTCCCCAACCACCATCGGTTGAGCAGGAGGATTTCGTATCTGTGTATGGTCCACTACCGCGAGAGGATGCTCGAGAACAAACGCCGGAAAGGGATATCGACTACCGTATGCTGATAGCAAACATGCAACAGCAGTCGAGACAACTGCACAGCATGACTAGAAGGCTGCGGAAGTTGAAATTCAGATATTCCAAACTGAAGCGCCTCCTCAGAGAGTTCGCAGATAATGTGGCAGCCACTCTTTCTTCCGATGACGAAGAGTGAACGGCCCCTCTGCGCCTCTCTTTTAGATTTCTTTTTTTAATTTTTTGTTTCATAATGTAAAATTTTCATTATTAAATTAATAATTTTTTTTCCAATCACTGCTTTCTTTTTCCTTAATTAATACACGTGTTTAATCCTCGACGAATCTGCGACGACACAATGACAAATCTGAATATGAACGAAAAGTAAAACAAAACGTTTGCGACATGCGGGTTTCATCGACAAAAAAACCGACGATACACAACGCCAAGAACCTACTCACCGACGAATTTATTTTATCATTGTTCTGGAATTTTAGCGACAAAATAGCTACGATATAGCGACGTAAGGCTATAAACTACATAGCGACGAATAAAACATACAGAATAGCGACGCACCACCGACAAAACACCGACGAACGTATTAATCTGACTACTTTTCTGCTAGCGACAATGCCTTTCATCGTATTTTCGTCGCATTTAACGACGAAAACTAGTGTATCGCAAATGCGTCGCAAAGTATCGACGCAACACCGACGAACCACGTTTCGTCGGTGATGTTTTCGTCGGTAAACGAAATTCTTTTTGTGGTGTAATATATGTAATATATTCTCATCTCTTCCATTCATCGAGATGATCACACAAGAGACACACTGTCATCCTTTTAGTTCACACGAACGGGTCATACAAAAGATACACTCACCCTTTTTTGCACATTCACATTTACTTGTAATGCTTTAACCTCTAATGACATTACTTGACCGTACATTGACAACACATACACATGTATACATATTCCACCTGATTTCAGTCACATGTACATAATCTCAAAGAGCAATCTTGGATGCAAAAGGTCATATCATGATTCTAAGACTTCCACCGTCTCAATATTAAAGAGCTTTGTGAAAGATGTAAATCAGATCAATAAACGTTCTCCTAGCTGAGAGGCTCATGATTTGGTGTCCACAAGATGTCTGAGTCCAAACCCGTGTTAGTATAAGAAGCTAACATCATGACTTAAAGACCTACAATATAGCTACCAAGATTTAAATCGACAATCTTGAGTTCAATCTATTAGCCGAGTATCATCCCTAATGGCCTAAAAACAATCGGTTAGGCGTCAACCGGTGGCTGTAGTACCTTGACCAGTTGGCCAACACCATTTACTTGACAAATCCAACTTCTATGCACATTTTACTGCAGGGAGAGTCAAATCGACCCTGGTACATAATTCACCCATTTTGAATCCATACTAATTCATTAACCACTTTTCAATTGCAGACTAACCAATTTATAGAACAATTTTTATTCTGAAATCAACAAATTCTACTGCAATCCCCTTGAAATTCTAATCACCTAATCAGATCATCACATATTCACATAAATTCTGTCATCCATTATCAAATTCTTACGGGATCAAACCCAATATTAAAATTTCTATAATTACAACCCTAATTTCCTCATCCCTAAAAGAGAGTGGAAATAAATACTCTTATCTCTATACTGATCACCTTAACACGCTGATTCTAGCGATGTTCTAGGATTTTAGTCATTCTTTTTGTTTGCCTTACCCAATTTTAGGTGAGGTTTGAGTGACCTCTCTCTTGAATGCAGCAAAATAGGATAGTCTAGAGAGGGGAAGGAAAATATTTATATGGCAAGGGTAAATCTCACTTTGTGCCTAAATATTTGATGCAAATTCAATTTTGCATATGTTTTTTTTTGTTCCATCGTACGCCCTGGACTTGTAATTTTTTCTCTTAAGTCACGTGATTCGCACATGCATTTTCTCTACCTTGGTTCACTACATCACCACCATGTCACCTTAATTAGTAATTATCGAATGGGTGTAACAACACTATATTTAATGTCAACTTTTTAGGTATTGTCTGCGTTACTGTAGGTCTGACAACATTTAATGTCAACTTTTTAGGTTTTGTCTGCGCTGGAACGAACCAAACTTGACGACCCGTTCTTATATATCATAAATTACTGTTTTCTTACTTTGCAAAATGTAAGAATATGAGATGCTACAAAAATAGTCTTGGATAAAATTCCTATAAAATGCAAATATTTTTCGTTTTCATAGTAACATAAATACTGTCCACCTGAATATTGGCATCCACCTTGACAGAGGTATATTAAAAATGAAAAGAAAAATACATATATTTTTATTTGTTTTGTGTTACGAGAAAGAGAAAGCAAGGGTTTAGAACCCACACATGAAGGATTGGGCAGCAGCTATAATTTCATTTCTTGTAGGAATTGCAATTTTTGCAGTTGTCCGAACACTCGTAATCCTTGCAGTTAGGGGCGCATGTATCGCAGCAGAATTCAGGGATGCTCCAAAGACAAGATTTACATTCACCGTTGCAGTCCTTCTTATCTTCGTGCCACTCTTCCACTATTTCACGACTCGGATTCTCCACTTGGCCGGAGGTGCCGGAAACCGTGGTGCTTTCCGCCGCATCTCCGTCTGCTTGCTTGGAGGCGGTGTTGGACATGGAGGAGGCTAAGTTTCGGTTGTCGGTAATTCCAAGTGTTTCTGCTGCAGAAGCATTGCTTGCTTGCCAGGAAAGGGCTATCATAAAAAAGAGGAAAATTGGCAACGTGTATTTCTCCATGTATTTCAAATTTTGTAGATCAATGGTAGCGCATGTGTTTGTAAGGAAAATGTGTATATATAGATGAAAAAATTTTCCCTCTCCTAAAGTGAAACAGAGATCTTGATTGATTATGATCCTACAAGTTTTCAGCTTAACTTTTGACTTGGTAGTTTTTATCTCTTATGCTTGTATCATATAAATTTTGTATAAGATAACGTCGACGACAACACATACCGAGTGTATCTCAACTACAGCAAAGCTATCTCTAACGTCTGGAGAGAGTGAATGTCAGACAAACAATACTTCCATCTCAAAGGATCAGTAACACCTCCGGCTCTTATAAGATAATGACACTATATAGTAAAAACGAAGATCTCATTTCTTTCCTCATATTAATTGACGCAAAACCAGGATTAGAAAAAGTATCTTATTGAATGTTTTGTTAATATTTTACTGAATATTTTATATAATTGAATTTTTATATTATCGAGGCTTAAAACTTTTTATATCAAAAATTTATTCAATCAGATTATTTAAATCAAATCAAACTATAGATAATTTAGATAAAAAAAATAAAAAAAAACCTCATTTTTAATCATAACATCATTAAATATAACTATCAAACCATGTACACGGTGACAAATGATTATAAGCAACACCTACTGACCAATGCATAAATTCGATCGGAGATTTGATATTAACATTGTAGTTAAGTGCACATGAAAACCACCCACTCAATATCGTGAAGAATTAGGAAAATCAACAGTAGCAACAACGACAACATTACCTTATTGCCGACGCTCCTGTTTATAGCGAGATATAAAAAGGTCGGATATATACAATCATATCCATGTGTTAGAAACACACAGAAGTTGTATCCCGATGATCCAAGAATTATGAAAATCGTTTTCCTTTATTCCTTATTTCCTCAACAGGGCACACCGTGTGAACCATTTTACATCAATTGTTAATTAAAGACCGCACACTTTTACATTAAATATATGGTTAATGATGAATGATGAGATTAAATTACCGACGCAAAATATCAAAGGTTTGAATTTATCAAAACAAATATGTATTTGTCATTAGCCTAAATTTTAACTCAAACGGCATACTAGATTCTTGTGACATTTATATAAAATATTCTCATCAAATTACCTTCTCGTAATATTGAATATATTTGGACAGTATATGCCATATGGAGTTCGCAACCAGCAGATTTTGATATCTCATTTGTCTTGGACGCATTTTTAATTTGTTGTAAATGGACTGCAGTTGACCCATTCAACGTGACTATTTCAAATTTTAGCGTTGAAGTAATTTTATAACATAGTTGCTGACAAAGTTTCATATAGAGTTTTATACTTCTATCTTTCCCATAAAATTTGTTCATTATTTATTCCATCTTTGTACTTAGTGTCATTTGTTTGTAGAAGACACCATTCTTGAAGTTATCTTCATCAAAATCATGGGGACAAGAAATAGCAAGGCTGGCATGTGGTGGAAATATATGGTCGCCTTTTTATGCTTTTTCATTTATCACACTACAATTCCGACACACTTTTTGTATTATTTGAGACTTGAGATTTGCAATTTAAAACGAAAAAAATTTTATATAAGTTTTTTAATATTAAAATTCTCTTCACTCTCTATGAGGGTGATGTTTAACAATGTGCTACAGTAGTAACAGTGACACTTGAGCAGTTCACATATGAGCATTCTAAGTGCACACACTGTCAAGTTTGCCAGGACATCAAGGACCATACGTCAACGATACAAAATCTCCCTCCGCTAGACTATCTAGCTGATCATTCGTAACATCTGTCGTGTGTTGGAAAACCTCCGGAAAGTTACACTTGCTAAACCACAAGCATGCACAGGACGCATCAGGCATCGTCTGCAGCTGCCTTTTTCATACTACCTTTTCAATTAACATTTATATGATTTCTATGGTTTACATCAAATAACCATGTAAGGATAGAGTAGAAATAGTCGCCAAAATAGTTTCGTTTTCTTAAATTATAATCAAGTCAAACTATAACAATATTTTTAAAATATAGAGAGTAATGTTTAAAAACAAAGTGCATATGTTTTGTAAGAAAATTCTAGGATAAGATGAAATCCTGATAGGTTGACTTGATTGCTTATAAATTATTCAAAGGTAATTAAGGTCGATAATTTTGGGGTTTGGGGGTGGTTAGTATGTTATTAATACTTCTGATTGGCTAGTTCTGGGGCATGTGGATCCTTTGTTGAATCTACTCATCGGATGGATTCTTTGGTAAGTTGCCACTTCATGAACTTCTTCTGTTGTACATGGTTTCTTGATATATTTAGAAGGTTCGGAGTCCATCCAAGTAGGAATGTACACAATTGGCGCCACTGTGCTGTAGTATACAAAATCTCCTGTCCAAAAAGCGGCTCAACGTCCATCCGAAGACCAAACAGAAAGGCTACATCCTGTAGCGTAACTCTGGTCTCGACCAAAGATAAGTGAAAGGAGTGAGTCTCGTGTCGCCACCTCTCCACAAATTCGGCGATCAAACCACCTTAACCTTACTATACCGTAATGCTCTCCATAGCCCAACATGCTCTATATATGTCCTGCAACTAGCGTATACCATTGGATCGCTGTAAAATGCTACTGCCTTCAGCACATCCGCTTTGCTGGACCTAGTGCCACTCTTAAGATGGATGATCTTATACTCGTCCTAAAGCGTCAATAAATGTCCTATCTCCGATTTCAACTCGCCAACAATCCATTTTCACTAGCAAAGGACGCCATAACTAAACCTAAATATGTAATAGCATATTAAACGCAAATGCAATGTAATTAACATGAATTAAAAATAAGAAAATAAATACATTACATACAAAATAAATAATTAACATAAATAAAATGAATTACATGTTTATGCAATCGACATAAGTTAATAAGAATAATTAAATGCTTATACACGTTCATGCAATCCAAATACGTAAATAACAATAATTAAATACAAGTTTGCACTCATGAAAACCAAGTAAATAACAATAACTAAATACCACTGACATGCGTATATTACAATAACTAAATAGCAAATAAATCAAAATAAATAGCTCACAAGAGAGAGAAAGCTCGTGTGCATCTTCAGGTGTATTTGAAATTACGTGTAGATTGCAATAAGACTTCTTTTCGTTTTACGAATATAAAAAAAATCAACTAAGAATTAGGGGTTTTTATAGGACACCGTGGTATGACACTCCATGATTTTATCAAAACTGTGATATTCCAGAAGTAAAATAGGTTGTGATTATCTTTGCATGGACGACCAAAGACATGCCTTACATTCACATAACTCTCGTGAAGCATAAGCTTAATTGGACCCAAATGCCAAACCGTTTAAGCAGAAGAAAAGTAACTTCGTCCCTAAATAAATAATTGTAGAAGAGGTTGGCATGTTTCTTGCCGTCAAATTTATTATGGAAGCCTTTTATCCGATCTGACTGGCCAATCCCGTGGTGGTGTCAAAACTCGACAAGAGTTGGAGAATATGTGTAGATCACATTGACTTGAATAAAGCAATTGCCAAAAGATTGTTATCGACTGCTTAAAATCAATAGATTGGTAGATTCAACAATCGGACATAAGGTCTTTAAATTTCTTGATGCTTCTAAAGGCTATCATCAAATAGTCATGACTAAAGAAGACCGTGAGAATACCTCCTTCATCATAGAGGTCGATACCGTATTGCTAAATCAGTATGCCTTTTGACTTAAAAAAATACAGGATCCACCGACAAGAAGTTGGTAAACTTTCTTTTCAAAGATCAGATTGGCAGAATCCTAGAGGCTTACATTAATGATATGATCATCAAGAGCATGAATCTCAATGTGTATATCCGAAATTTGCGGGAAGTGTTCATCATCCTCAGTGAATCCAAGATGAGATTAAACCCTAGAAAATGCACTTGTTGGGTTCATTGTGGAAAATTCTTGTGATACATTATTTACAAAGAAGGGGTTCAGGATCACCCGAGCAAAGTTAAAGCCATAAGGGCTATCCATCCACCTCGGACTGTCCAGGAGGTGCAAAGTCTAACAAAAAGAATCATGACCCGTAAATGTTTTTGTTCAAGTCGACAAAAAGATCACTTCCTTTTTTCCAAGTCTTAAGGAAGAAATCTATGCATCAATGGGATGACAAGTGTCAACAAGCTTTTGAAGACTTGAAAATCTACTTGGCCGAGTTATCGGTGCTAACCTCATTAGCTCCACACTAGGCACTTTGCATATACTTAGCTGTCTGCCACGAGGCAGTTAGTGCCATCTTTCTTTGAGAGGAGGAAAGTGTTCAAAGGTCAATTTATTTTGTCAGCGAGGCGCTTCATGGACCAGAGATCAGGTATACAAATGCTGAGAAGATAGTCATAACATTACTTATAGTCATAAGAAAACACATGTTCTATTTTCAACCTAATCTTACAGTGGTTGTGACTAATCAACTCTTAAAGCAGACTTTGTCAAAGCCAGTCCTAAGAGGGCCAATGAACCATCTGATGTATCACCCCACCCAGAACTAGGGTTTCAGCAAGGTGTACCCGACGTAATCTATTCGAGAAGTACAAGGCGTCAAAACTATCCATGTGCATGCCGACATGAATCATAAATAGAGATTATAGAAGCAAAACAAAAATAAACATACGACATGCAAAATAATACAAATCGTCAAAAGTGTGTACAAATCATAATGTTCAATGTCTCAAAATAATCTAAGTAAATCATGATCAAAATCCAAAATCTAGTACGTAACTCTGGCCTACATCTCAGCTCACGGATACTCTAGTGGGGGTAGTCCTCTAGGAGTAGCGGGTCAATATCCATGTTCTCTGCAATGTGATAAGACAAGTATGAGCGATAACACTAATCGCTCATCAAGTAATCCATCTAGATATTACATGTGGATCATGCTTGGGAGACGGGATAATAAAATCACAATACATGAATAAAGAAAATAACATTTCACGTCTCCAACTTTAATGCATAAAGTGCATCATATAAATGTAAATAAATACAAGTAACAACTATATCATTATCAAAGTAATCATTCTATGCTACAAGTCTCAATTTATGTCTAAGGTAATCACTATACTTAGTCTCATTGTCTAGATGCATCAAGTACCTCTACGAGTCATGTAAACGCGATATTCTTATGATGCGATGTCATAAAACTATGCCATAACAATTTTGTAATAATGAACGATAACACATGGTATTCATATCCATTTTCTATAAACACGTCCAAGATATAACATTTTCATAAACATTGTTGAGAAATATGTTTGGATAATTTTCAAAGTCATGATTTTAAGTGATGAATACTTAAAAATGTCACACATGGTGTTATATGTAATTAAAATTTGAAAAAGTTGGAAAAGTTGACATAGATCTCTCACATCGATCGATCCATGCAAGGCAGTGAAAGTTCAAGACCTTACTGTGAGACATCGATCTCTAAACCTGAGACATATCGATTGATCATTGTACATCAAACCTTCACTTCGATCGATCGATGTAGGTCAGAGACAAAACTTGAACCTTTCTGTGAGACATCGATCTCTGAAGCTGAGGCACTTCGATCGATCGATGTCTAGAGTTTTTAGAAATAATTTTCTAAAATGTGCTAAAATGGTTGTTTTCATTTGTATATGATTTATACATGTTTATTATGAGATTAATATGTGTTTTTGGTGATTTTAAATGTATTGTGACTAACGTGCCTTGGAAGTTTCTACAACTTACCAATAAGGGCAAAATTGGTATTTTGAGTTTTGTAGGGACATCACATGGTGAAAATATTTCAAGGGTGTATTCTTATCTTATTTATCATGATAAAGGTGATATCATGATTATTTCTGGCCATCCGGGTCATTTCTAGAGTTTTCTCATACCATGGGTATTTTGGTCATTTCACCCCCGATGGTATTTTTGGTATTTTCACTCAATGAATCTCTTGAGCATATTATTATCTTCATTCTGGAGCTGAGTTATTATTAATTTGAATATAATATGGTGATTCTCTATTTTATTCTCTCACATGATGATATTATTGACTATAGCTGGACATGTGACGATTTGAGATGTCACATTCTATTTTTTCTTGAAGATCCTCTTATATATGTTATAAGAGCATATTATTCATCATTATTCAGAGTTTTTCAGGGTTTTAAAGGTGCGGAAATGATCTCAACGTATAAGAAGAAATATTGGGAATTTCGGTGTTACACGTTGACATAATCTTGTCAACTATTATCTATTTATTTCTTCTTCAAAAATTTGAGTTGCTACACATATTTGTATACTCAAAAACGTGTGTGAGCGGGTGGAGGTGATATATTATTCATTTTATGAGTTGGAGACAAGTGGACCAATCAAAAAGGAGCTAGTTGGCAAAATTGCCAACTTGTAAAAATTCAAATGTAGCCAACGGCTATAAGGTATTTTTCAGCAGATTTTTAGAGTCAAAATAGAGCTCTCACATGTTCTATTATTGT
Source organism: Eustoma russellianum (assembly GCA_036186865.1). NCBI lineage: Eukaryota > Viridiplantae > Streptophyta > Magnoliopsida > Gentianales > Gentianaceae > Eustoma > Eustoma russellianum. The sequence goes on from AP025045.1 coordinate 33,265,589, forward strand.
GCTTGAAGTTGGGGATATTTTGGTGGTATTATCCTTTCTAATTTTCTTCATTTTACAAAGGATAATCAAAAGTTAATTTTTGGAAAACCCAAGATGATAACCAACGGCTACTATGATGTCTTGGAGCAGATTTTTTAATTTGAAAATATCAATGCCCACATGCCTATTCTCAAGCCAAAGAGTTGAGGGAATAGTGGAGTATTATCCTTCTAATTATCTTCATTTTTGGCAAAGGATAATCAAGACAATTTTAGTTGAAATTTTCGGCCATGCTGAATTGTCAAGCTGGACCAATTATGTTGTCTTATTTCGCCAAGTGTACAAGGTTAACCAATGATGAGAAGAAATTTGGACTTGATGATGAAAATGGTGACACATTGGAAGTCTTATCTCCAAGGCTCAAATCACACTATAAATAGAGGCAATGGTGAAGAAGATGAAACACACTTGAAGCTTACAAGCATTTGTTGAATTGTCTAGCTATCATCTTCTTGTTGTTGTTGTTCTTATTCCATTCTTTGTAGCTAAGGTGTTCTTGTTGTTTTTGTTGTGCTACAAGCCTCTTGAGCTTCATTTGTAAGATTGATTAGGCATTCTTATAGGGTTATATCAATAGGTTGTTGAGGTGTTGCAACTAATGTTGCTTAGAAGGTGATCATCCAAGTCTTGAGTAGGGTTGGTGTATAACCCAAGGATCAAGCTTGGTTCTTGTTGTAAGGTGATTCATTTCATAGTGAAATCCAAAAAAAGATGTTCTTTGTGACCAAACCAGGATAAATCCTCGGTGTTCTTGTCTTGTTTCTTCATTTCTGTTTTCTGTCCGTTTTTACCGCAGTTTTCACACAACTTCTCACGTTTTAAAAAAATGGCTAAACATTTTCAAAATTTGTGATTTTTGGTGAAGTTATACTTCAGACAAATCAAGGAAAAGTTAGTCTTTCAGTCTTTGCAAGATAACTGCTCCAATCTGGCTGCAATCTGACCAGTTTTGAGAAAATTTAAATTATGTATTTATCAAGAGTTGTTTGAGGTCAGGGCCTATTGGAAACTTCATCTACACATCCTAAGGAGTGTTTTGATATAAAGATCAACCTTTTTGGTTGAGTATTCAAAGAGAAACATGTTTTGCAAAATCAGCAACATTCTGTCCAATTCTGTCTAGATTGACCATCTGAATCTTTTTATTTGTTTGAAGGGTCAAACGATCTTATTTTTGTTTGATTTTTGGACAGAGTCTTGTTAACACATTGAAGTTAAATTCTGGAAAGTTTTCATAATTTTTGGAGTTGTGTACAATTAGTTTTGAATTTTTCAAAAACAGGCTCTGAATCTGAGGTGGTCTCAGATTCTGTTTTCAAAGGGAATTTTTACAAAAGGTTGTAATGTAATTTCAGTTAACCACTATTCACCCCCCTCTAGAAGTATTTATTGCAGGTGCATGGTCCAACAATTGATATCAGAGCGAGGTCTGCACCACTCAAAGAAGCAAGATTCAACACCGTACAATCAATACAAAGCCAAGAAACAATTACTCTTTGTAGCCTGCTTATCTCAGGTTAAAGGTACATACTATGACGATAGTTTCTCACAAAGGTGAGTTGGAAGGTATGTCCACTCAACGCCCTCCACTTTTTGATGGCAATAATTTTGTTCATTTGAAACTAAGAATGAGGCTATTCTTAATGGTTATAGACATCGATTTATGGTCTATAGTTGAAGATGGGATGTACATTCCAATGAAAGTTGTACAAGTTAGTGGAGTCACTCAAGAATTTGAAAAATATAAAAGTGAATGGACATCGGAAGATAAAAAGAAAATGTCAATGAATGCTAAAGATATGCAATTACTCTTGAATGGACTTACAAAATCTGAAGCAGGATATATTTCAAATTGCACAAGCGCACACGACATGTGGAAATCACTTGTATTAAAGCATGAAGGTACTAGTGGCGTTAAAGAATCAAAAATAAACATGCTTATGACTGAATTAGAGTCTTTCAAAATGTTGCCAAACGAATCCATAACATCTATGGATTTGAGGATTACTAACATTTCTAATGCCCTTGAAGCTTTAGGCAAATCATTCACGAACAAAGAAAAAGTTCAAAAGGTGCTACGAAGCCTTCCTACTGAATGGGATCCAAAAGTGACTGCAATCGAGGAGACAAAGTCAATCACTAAGATGGATGAACTGATCGGGTCTCTTAAAGTATATGAGGTAAAACTAAACCAACGGAAGTCCGAGTCATCCAAATCATCAAGTAAGTCAATAGCTTTCAAAACAACTCAAACACATACAAATAATGATGATAGTCATAGTGATACTGAATTAGATGATGACTTGATATTAATAGCAAGAAAACTTAGAAAGTTTTTCAAACGTCCTAATAGAAATAGACAACGTTCTTCTTCTTATTCTTTTCAACCTAAGAAAAATAACACAAACAAATGGTATAATAAAGAATTAAAGTGTTATGAATGCGGTCAAAAAGGACATATTTCATATGATTGTCCTACGAAGAAAAACAATAATAATAACAACAATAACAAACAAGTCAAGGACAAAGAAGCACAAGCGACTAAGGCAAAGGAGTATAAGACAAGGAAAGGAAAACGAGCAATGAAGGTGAGCACATGGAGTGACTCATCCGACTCAGAATCCGAAACTGAGGAAGCTCAAGTCTGTTTCGTATCCAACGAGGTAAGTTCTTCATCTAATAGTGATTCTAAAAATGAAATGACATTTGATGAAATGTATGAAGAGTTCTTAAGAATGCATGCTCACTGTAAGAGGCTCTCTAAAGAAAAGAAGAAACTATTTGAAGAAAATGACAAATTGAAGACGTCCAACTTGGAATTTTCCGATCAATTAGAATCTCTTAAACAAGAGTCTACTAATACTCTTGATTCTTTAGAGAATAAAATTGAATCATATAGGAAAGATGAACAAAAGATAAAAATAGAAAATAATATGTTAAAGTCTAAGTTAGAAAGTTGTGAACATGAAATAATACAACTTAAGTCGTCTAAACTTAACTTAGAAAAAATGTTAGAACAATTTAAATCGGGTGGTAATATGTTAGATACACTAATCTCATCACAAAAGTATGGTAATGTTAAAACCGGCTTATGCTATAAAGAAAAAAAATGAAAAAGTAAATAAAAAGACTAAGTTTGTTTCATCTAGTACAAAGTCACCATATAATACAACAAAATCAACTTTGCCTGCCACATCTTCTTCTACACCTTCTTTTACTTATATCAAGGCAAAAATACAACACACACCCACCAATATACACACGCATAAACATACATCTAGGCCAAAGTTTTCATCTAAGCAACGTAGAAATTATGCCTATATATATACGAATACAACTAGAAAGAATAAAATGCATTCAACTTATTATGAACCTAAGTATAGGCAATACTCATATAAGTCTTATAGAAATGCCTATGAACACACTTATATAGCGCCATTCAAGAAACAAAATCGCATGCCTTATACACATTATAAAAATCGGCCATCATATAATGATTATCAACCATGGCGCAATATGTATAACAATGCATCTTCACTTATGTGGAATAATCATCTATATGCTAATCCTTCTTATTTTCCAAATTATAACCATACTAAAAATGTGCCTAGAAGGTATGTTCAAGTTTGGATACCTAAGGGACATCTAAACAAGAATAGTGCCCCTAACATTCAAGGATCCAAATAAAGGGTACCTAAAACTTTGTCTCCATTGTAGGAAAAACGCAAGGAATGCAAGAAGTAGGCAAAGTCAAAGAATCTGAAAACCAAATGGTTTTTAGATAGTGGATGTTCGAGGCATATTGAATGCATATTTCTTGTGTATTCAACTAACTCAAGAGCATATTGAATGCATATTTTTTCGAGGCATATTGAATGCATATTTGTTCGAGGCATATTGAATGCATATTTGAACAAAAGTCTATTGAATGCATATTTGTTGGGTATTCAACTAACCCAAGAGCATATAGGTGTTATAATCATGCATCTAGAAAGATAATTGAATCCACACATGTAAAATTCAATGAAAATGCATGCTTTGAAGTTAGTGATAAAAATCAACATAAACAAGAAACTAATGTTGAAAATATGTTTGATGATGATGTATTACTTGAGCATGTACTTGATCATCTAGAACCAACTCCCCCTGAACAAGATATGTATGAACCCTTAGATGAAATAAATGAAGAGACTTTGCAAATGGAAGATACTAATGATCCAATTACATATGATAATATTCATACAAATGAAATATTTGAACAAGATGAGGGTGAACCTAATCAATCTAGGTTTTAGTGGCATCCTAGAGAGTTAATCATTAGGGATCCAAGTGTTGGGGTTAGAACACGTAGAAATATAAGTCAACTTGAAGGACATAGCTTAATCTCACAGTTAGAACCTAATAATGTAAAGGAAGCCTTAGGTGACATATCATGGATAGATGTTATGCATGAGGAATTGAACCAATTCACAAGGAACAACGTGTGGGACTTAGTACCTAAACCTGAAGACAAATCTATAATAAGAACTAAATGGGTCTTCAGGAATAAAATGGATGAACAAGGAAATATTACACGAAATAAAGCTAGACTAGTCGCACAAGGTTATAATCAACAAGAAGGAATAGATTATGAAGAAACTTTTGCACCCGTTGCACGACTAGAAGCAATTAGATTGTTACTTGCGATTGCAAGTCTAAGCAATATTAAGCTCTTCCAAATGGATGTCAAGAGTGCATTCTTGAATGGATACATCCAAGAAGAGGTGTTTGTCAAACAACCCCCCGGATTCGAAGATCTAAAGAATCCTAACCATGTTTACAAGCTTAAGAAAGCTCTATATGGTTTGAAACAAGCTCCAAGAGCTTGGTATGATAGATTTGCAAACTTTCTTATTGCAAATAATTATCAAAAGGGGACCATTGATAACACATTATTTCTAAGAAGAAAAGATAATGACTTGTTAATAGTTCAAATATATGTAGACGATATTATCTTTGGTTCAACCAACCCTACCTTAGTAAAAGACTTCGAAGAGTGTATGAAGTCAGAATTCGAAATGTCAATGGTAGGAGAATTGAAGTACTTCTAAGGACTTCAAATCAAACAAACCCCTCAAGGAATTCACATTAGCCAACTTAAGTATATCAATGATATGATTAAGAAGTTTGGCTTTGAAGAATTGAAACCAACACCTACATCCATGAGTGTTAGCACCAAACTAGATAAGGATCAAAATGGTAAACCTTTTGATGACACACTTTATAGGTCTATGATTGGCTCATTGTTATACTTAACTGCATCAAGACCTGATATCATGTTTAGTGTATGTATGTGTACTAGGTTTCAATCTTGTCCCAAGGTATCACATTACAATATAGTGAAAAAGATCTTTAGATATCTTAAACACACACCTCACTTAGGACTGTGGTATGATAGAAACGCTAAGTTGGAATTACATGCATATAGTGATGCTTATTATGGTGGTTGCAAATTAGATAGAAAATCCATTAGCGATACTTGTCAATTCATGGGAACCAACTTGATCTCTTGGTTTTCTCAAAAGCAAGCTAGTGTAGCTCTTTCTACCACTGAAGCCGAGTATATTGCCTTAAGTTTATGTACCACCCAAATACTTTGGCTTAAACAGCAACTTAGTGATTTTGGCATTAAAATGAATAAGATTCCAATTTTCTACGATAGCATAAGTGCAATCAATCTTTCTCGGAATCTGGTGCTCCATTCTAAGACCAAACACATAGAGGTGCGATACCACTTCCTTCGAGATCATGTTCAAAATGAGGATATAGTTATAAACCATATAAGAACTGATCATCAGATAGCTGACATCTTTACTAAACCCCTTAATCAAGCTACTTTTAAAAACTTACAAGCCCAGTTAGGTATGATGACTTACGATACCATTGTGTAGTTCTATCTTTTGCATGATTTGCAAAATAAAGGGGGAAATAGAATAAGAAAATGATTTAAGTTGGTAGGTCATGCGTAAGTCATGCTAAGTTTCAAATGCTAAGTTTCAAATGGTATGAGTTGAGCATAGATTAAGGGGGAGAGTATAATTTGAGGGGTGAGAGTATAAGTCGAGGGGGAGCGTACTATTTAAAAGTTTGTTAAAAACAGAGTTTGATAAACAATTGGTTATATAAGTTGCGACATTAAAATCATGTTTGGTTATTTTGAAAATCATCCAAAAGGGGGATAATGTTGAGAAATATGTTTGGATAATTTTCAAAGTCATGATTTTAAGTGGTGAATACTTAAAAATGTCACACATGGTGCTATATGTAGTTAAAAGTTGAAAAAGTTGGAAAAGTTGACATAGATCTCTCACATCGATCGATCCATATAAGGCAGTGAAAGTTCAAGACCTTATTGTGAGACATCGAACTATAAACCTGAGACACATCGATCAATCGTTGTACATCGAACCCTCACTTCGATCGATCGATGTAGGTCAAAGACAAAACTTGAACCTTTCTGTGAGACATCGATCTCTGAAGCTGAGGCACTTCGATCGATCGATGTCTAGAGTTTTTAGAAATAATTTTCTAAAATGTGCTAAAATGGTTGTTTTCATTTGTATATGATTTATACATGTTTATTATGAGATTAATATGTGTTTTTGGTGATTTTAAATGTATTGTGACTAACGTGCCTTGGAAGTTTCTACAACTTACCAATAAGGGCAAAATTGGTATTTTGAGTTTTGTAGGGACATCACATGGTGAAAATATTTCAAGGGTGTATTCTTATCTTATTTATCATGATAAAGGTGATATCATGATTATTTCTGGCCATCCGGGTCATTTCTAGAGTTTTCTCATACCATGGGTATTTTGGTCATTTCACCCCCGATGGTATTTTTGGTATTTTCACTCAATGAATCTCTTGAGCATATTATTATCTTCATTCTGGAGCTGAGTTATTATTAATTTGAATATAATATGGTGATTCTCTATTTTATTCTCTCACATGATGATATTATTGACTATAGCTGGACATGTGACGATTTGAGATGTCACATTCTATTTTTTCTTGAAGATCCTCTTATATATGTTATAAGAGCATATTATTCATCATTATTCAGAGTTTTTCAGGGTTTTAAAGGTGCGGAAATGATCTCAACGTATAAGAAGAAATATTGGGAATTTCGGTGTTACACGTTGACATAATCTTGTCAACTATTATCTATTTATTTCTTCTTCAAAAATTTGAGTTGCTACACATATTTGTATACTCAAAAACGTGTGTGAGCGGGTGGAGGTGATATATTATTCATTTTATGAGTTGGAGACAAGTGGACCAATCAAAAAGGAGCTAGTTGGCAAAATTGCCAACTTGTAAAAATTCAAATGTAGCCAACGACTATAAGGTATTTTTCAGCAGATTTTTAGAGTCAAAATAGAGCTCTCACATGTTCTATTATTGTGCTTGAAGTTGGGGATATTTTGGTGGTATTATCCTTTCTAATTTTCTTCATTTTACAAAGGATAATCAAAAGTTAATTTTTGGAAAACCCAAGATGATAACCAACGGCTACTATGATGTCTTGGAGCAGATTTTTTAATTTGAAAATATCAATGCCCACATGCCTATTCTCAAGCCAAAGAGTTGAGGGAATAGTGGAGTATTATCCTTCTAATTATCTTCATTTTTGGCAAAGGATAATCAAGACAATTTTAGTTGAAATTTTCAGCCATGCTGAATTGTCAAGGTGGACCACTTATGTTGTCTTATTTTGCCAAGTGTACAAGGCCAACCAATGATGAGAAGACATTTGATCTTGATGATGAAGATGATGACATATTGGAAGTCTTATCTTCAAGGCTCAAATCACACTATAAATAGAGGCAATGGTGAAGAAGATGAAACACACTTGAATCTTACAAGCATTTGTTGAATTGTCTAGCTATCATCTTCTTGTTGTTGTTGTTCTTATTCCATTCTTTGCAGCTAAGGTGTTCTTTTTGTTTTTGTTGAGCTACAAGACTCTTGAGCTTCATTTGTAAGATTGATTAGCCATTCTTATAGGGTTATATCAATAGGTTGTTGAGGTGTTGCAACTAATTGTTGCTTAGAAGGTGATCATCCAAGTCTTGAGTAGGGTTGGTGTATAACCCAAGGATCAAGCTTTGTTCTTGTTGTAAGGTGATTCATTTCGTAGTGAAATCCAAGGAAAGGTGTTCCTTGGGACTGAAGTAGGTCACATTGACTGAACTAGGATAAATCCTCAGTGTTCTTGTCTTGTTTCTTCATTTCTATTTTCTGCCCGTTTTTACTGCAGTTTTCACACAACTTCTCACGTTTTGAAAAAATATCTTAACATTTTCAAAATTTAAGTTTTTTGGTGGAGTTATACTTCAGACTGTTAGCTTTAATTTGCAACAAGAATCACTTGATTTGAGTATGAGAAAGTTAGTCTTTCAGTCTTTGCAAGATAACTGCTCCAATCTGTCTGCAATCTAACCAGTTTTGAGATAACTTAAATTATGTATTTATCAAGAGTTGTTTAAGGTCAGGGCCTTTTGAAAACTTCATCTACACATCTTAAGGAGTGTTTTCATATAAAGATCAACATTTTTGGTTGAGTCCAATTATGTCCAGATTGACCATCTAAATCTTTTTAATTGTTTGAAGGGTCAAACGATCTTACTATTGTCTGATTTTTGGACAGAATCTTGTTAATACAGTGAAGTTATATTCTGGAAAGTTTCATAATTTTTGAAGTTGTGTACAATTAGTTTTGAATTTTTCAAAAACAGGCTATGAATCTAAGGTGGTCTCAGCTGCTGTTTTCAAACGGGATTTTTACAAAAGGTTATAGTGTAATTTCAGCTAAACACTATTCACCCCTCATCTAGTGGTGTTTATTGCAGGTGCACGGTCCAACAAACATGTCATTTTATATGATGGCTATAGCACTTTACCTTGCATGCGGATGATTCGTCAAAATAACGGAATATCCCCCATATAGTCTCACGTAGAAAATATGAATCCCAATGAGTCCACAAGGTGTTACATCATAATGTACATACACTAACGAATTCGATATGCCGGAGATACCTTGTCCTCGACAAGGTGTTACACTCGGGCCTATAAAGAACCATACTATTTACCCATGATATCGACCCCTTTGGGTTCCAATATCATGCCAGCCTCCAATCATCGATAACATACTATATGCCCATAATACCAACCACATCAGACATCGTATTATGACGGCCTCCGAATAATCATATACATACGATAAACATGTCATGAGATATCCAGCTATACGATATGATTCGATATGCAAGGGTGAACTTTTAACACGTTTCATTATGCAAACATGGATGTATTTGACTGCATAGCTATTCTATAATAATTATACTCTAATGTTTTCTCATTTCTTCAAGTCATAAAACCCAACATACATATACATAATCCATGCCCTAAATATGAAAATACACCCTAATCTCCCATTCCAACACCTCAAAACAACCCACTTTTCTATTATTTTATCCAACTACATTTCCTTAAAATATATATCTTATACTTGGTGAAAATGGCCAAAAACCTTAATTTCACATTCATTTCAATATACTTTCATATTTCATAAGAATATACATAAAATAATCATATTTTTATATCATACTTTCTTTTACGCATATTTGTATATATATATATCGTGTTTATATATATATATATATATATATATATATATATATATATATATATATTCAAAAATGGCCTTTTGGCAGAATTATGTGTATATGCTTATCTATTATTTTCTTTTCATGTAGCATACCTTTTTATTCCATACTTTCATATTCTAACCATTTCTTTTCATGAAAACCATATTTATATTTATAACATGTCATAAGATTTATTCTTTTTCTCCGTTTTATCACTTTGGCCAAATACACACATGTCTGTATATATTACCTAAATCCTTTTTTTCACATCTTTTACTTATATTCTTAGTTTAAACCTTTTTACCAAATATATATATATATATATATATATATATATATATATATATATATATATATATATTGGATTCCATCAACATAAAGTCTTACAAAAGTATCATAAAACACATAACATACAAGATGACGGAACCATGAAAAATAAAACAAGTAGGCTAAAACCCTACTTGGTCGTGGGTCTTATGCACACACACACACACACACACACACACACATATATATATATATATATAGATCATCAAGAAACATCTTTTGTGACCTAGAATCTTAGACATGAATATAATTGCCTCATAACATGCTAAACCAAGAACACAAGAGCTCATGAAAACCGAAATCATAAATAAACACATAAGTGATGATATTCATGAAATATATACGATACATGCATAAAAATATCTTCTTAGCACACTTTTCCTAACATATCATGTATCTTCATTTTCTTTTTTAACTTTTATATACATCATATAAGAGTGTTCATTTCATTTTTTTTTATGAAAACATGTCTTTTATTAAGTAAGTCCCTCACTTATGGCGGAGGAAAACCATATTACAGCAAAGTATAACGAAATCAAAACAGCAGTAAGTGATTATCAGCATCCAGGATATATATGATATGCCGCATTAAAACCTTGCCGAGTAAAACCACCCTTGTGGATAAAGCCCCGGCGAAGGAAAAAGCGTACATATTTATATATCTGGTATGGTGATAGACGCAATTGTATAAAAAGTTACAAGAAATGAACCCTGTACTAGGCAAATAGAAATAGAAATCGGGCTGGCGGACGAACAAAACATGAAGGGAATCTCGTAGTCTGCTCAATCGCCTTTCGATGTCGGGAAGTATGACGTTGGTATTTTGGCAATCCGGACAAGGGGCAACAGCGACACCAACCAATATATGAAAAAATTTTATATGAACAAAATTACTTAGATCTTTGAAAATCCATGAAGGATTTACGAAGAATATTTGTCTTTATCACTTAACCTTTTAAAAAGAGTGAATATTTCTTTATTTGTCTTGAAGAAAACCTCTTCTTTACACCTTATATAACCCACCGTTTTGGACCAAAAATAAGGGAGTTAGTGAGCCATCATGGAAATAGATAAATGGAAAGAATACAGCTTAACTTATATGATGTTCTTACCTTTTTGCTCCTTGGTTCTTGGCTCAACTATACTTGGTCTCCTTAGTTATTGGATGAAAGAGGATTTTATGGCTAGTGCTTTGAATGAAAGGATGAGATGAAGAGAAGAAAATTTCTTCTTGTTCTAGACTTGGGTAGCCTCGGCCAAATGAAGAAGAAAGGAGGCTTGGAGCACTTTATTCTTGCTTGAGAAGGAAAAGAAATTTGTGTAAGAGGTTTGAGTTCTTGGTAATCTAATGGTGGCTTGAAACAAGACAAACTTGTCTTCTCCTTTGCTTAAGGGGCTGGCCAAAAGGGTGAGCGGGAGTGGGTAGAATATGACAAAATTTTATTACTTGGTTTCTACACAATTTTCTACACTTAATATTTTGTTAGGGTACTATTCTAACCACAATTTCTTCTTTTTCTTACCCTTGACCGCCCACTTAGTACACACACATGCAGATATATATATATATACACACACACACACATTATATAAGTTTTCTCTAATGTCCAAAATATCTAGCCATGTCTTGCTTTCTTTTTCTTCTTGTGTCATATGTTTTGTTTTGATTTATTTTATCCTAAAATTTAAGTTGTTACAAATTCGTATTGTTTTAATTCATATAACGAAATCGTAACGTTCGTTAATGAAATTCGTCATATATCGATATTTCGTAGGTTTTAATACAAGCGTAAAATTCATACGTGTATAACTACGATAACAAACATGTATTGAAGTAACGAAATTCTTCAGGGCTTAACATCTACATTGATGGATCATCTTCCCTAGATGGCAGTGCAATGGATCTCCTAATCATAAGCCAAAAAGAGAAAGAATTTGAGCATGCACTGAGATTCTATTTCTAGACTACCAACAAAGAAGCTGAATATGAAGCTCTACTTTCTAGCCTAAGCTTCAAAAAGAAAGTGGGGGTCAGAAAGTTAAATCGTACAGGATTCTCAACGCATCACGACCTAGGTTAACGGCGACTATGAGGTAAAAGAGGATCAGATGAAGTGATATTTTTCAAAAGTCGACTAGGTCAAGGCTATGTTCGAGAAGTTTGAAATTGAACACATTTATAGGTTTGCCAATAAGCAAGCCGACACATTGCCTAATTTGGCATCTTCAACTCCAACGGTATTGGGAAAAAAATTATATTGGAGCTTATCGAGCACCAAGCAAACGAGCCTGCGGAGATACTCTAGGTTGTTACCACGACACTTGGATGAATGAGATTTTCAATTTCATAAAGCATGACATTCAAGTGCAAGGTGAGAAAACGGCTAAGAAGTTGTGTATCAAAGGGCCATCTACGTTCTTTTTAATTGTGTCCTTTAGTGGAAGTCATTTTCCCAATTGTGTCTGAAGGGTGTCTCACAAGAAAAAAGAGACTACATCCTGAGAGAGATTTATATGGGAATCTATAGAAATTATTTTGGATCAAGGTCACCGGATCAGAAGTGTTTCCTGGCTGGATATTAATTGCTAACCTTACACTGGGATGCCCTTGAATTGGAGGAAAAATATCAAGCATACCACCTACATGATCGTTTAATTCATGTTCCCAATCAATAGATGGTTCCCATCATCAGCCCATGGCCATTTATCTAATGAAAATTGATCTAGTTGGACCTTTCCCACGTGCTATAAGATAGTTCCATATCTCATTTTTGCCATTGACTATTTCACTAAATAGATTGAGGCAGAGCCTCTAGCAGCGATAGCTGGCAAAAATGTGCAATATTTTCTCTGAAAACACATTATACGACATTTGGGTTATGAAGACTCCTGGTCCCGATAAGGGGAAACAATTTGCTGAGTATCCAGGCAAAAGCTGGTATGTCAGGCTGCACATCATGCAACATTTCACCCCACTGTCTTATCTCATGATATGGTCAAGCGGGAGTTAGCAACTGTAGCCTGAAAGAATGTTTCAAGAAGCGATTAGAGTGAGCAATAGTAGGATGGGTAAATAAACTTCTCAGCGTCCTGTAAACTTATCTCACAACTCCTTCCACCTTCATAAAAACTCTGTTTGCCTTAGTCTACAGATCTAAGATTGTGATATTAGATGAAATCGTTTCCACTTCTGCAAGAGTCAAAAATTATTTCGACCAGGGGAATAGTCAAAATCTCCTTCTTAATCTAGATAGATTGCAAGAAAGAAGGGAACAAGCCCACATTTGAATGTCATAGTACAAGATTTTGATCTCTTATATTACAACATAGAGTACGACATAAATTCCTCAAGATTTGACACCTCATCCTTCGCAAGAATACTACTAGTTAGGTTGGTTCATTTGGGAATCTTGATCCAAAATGGGAGGGTCCATACCATGTCATCAATTCTTTTCCCCATGAACCTTATAAGCAAGAAATAGTGGTTGGCATAACTTTGTCAAATATTGGGCATGTATCAAATTTGAATCCTTCTCATAGATAATAGTTGTACATTTTCTTTAAGAAAAAATCAATTTTAAATTTCGTATTTAATGTTGGTCAATTATTTAAAAATAGAAATAGCTTGGCCATTGCAACCATGCGAGGCAGGTCCTCAACCTAATGATCTCGGTAAATCCAGATCATCACTACATCCAATTAAGACACGAAACAGGTTTTATATAATTGAATATTTTAGGAACTTTGAATATTTTATATAATTGAATGTTGTATATTATCAAGACTTAAAACTTTTTATATCAAAAATTTATTCAATCAGATTATTTACATCAAAACAAACTGTAGATAATTTAAATAAAAAAGTAAAAAAAATCTCAATTGTAATCATTAAGTATGTCATCAAACCATGCATACGGTGACAAATGATTATAAGCAATGTAGTTAAGTGTACATGTAAATGATTATAACCATGCAGTTAAGTGTACATGTACACCATATGTTGGGATTAATTCGAGATACGTGTGATGTGCAGCACGTTGATAAAGTTCGTACGAATTAATCATAAGTTGGACGTTATGTATGATAATATTATATGTCACATATGTCACATAATAATATTAATTATTACGTAAAACATCCATACGTTAAGTGATCATCGGGTATGTTCGTGGATGTATAATATGGTCTAAAATGGAAACCCCAAATATGTAGACAGTCATATGGTCAGAGACCGCGATAGATGGGCTCAAATTGCTACGACCATAAAGTGTCTGACATCTGGTCCCCGAGGGGCGACAACCCACGTGTGGCTAGTAGATAATTGTTGGCACAATACTTAAATATTAAATAATATTTAATAATAATATTTATTATCAAATATTAGATAATATTTGATAATGGATAAAAATAAACTAGATGTTAGTATCAAGTATATTCCCTAATATCTGGGATAAAGGAATCTTTATCCATAAAGAAATATACCCATCAGGATTCTCTCATTCTCTCCCTATATAAAGGAGGATGCCTTCACCTCCTTAACACATCAAGAAAATTCGGCCATAGAGAGAAAATGGTGAGGGTGTGCCAACTTTGTTCTATAAAGCCCACACTGCCTAGCCTCTCCAACAGTAAAGCAGTGAATTGTTGAAACCGGTTAAATGGTGCATCAAAAATTGGTGGGAGGTCGTGAATCTTTGGATCATGCCAGATTCATCATCAGCTGGAGCAGTACATCGTGATCAGATGAACAACAACAATGGAGCTAGGTATATTTTCCGCAATTTGTTACTTTGTCCATTGATTCAATTAAACGGTCCTATTCAGGGATTTATTAAATTAAATCCAATAAGTAGTATTTGAGCAGGCCTAATCGAATCATTATGATAATCTATTCATGATGAAAAACGTTTTTTCGAGTCAAAACATTTTTTTGGAACAATGTTTGGTTAAGAAAAAGCTTCTGTTTTCGGATAATATATAAATTTTGGCCTCTGTTTTTAACAAATCTATCACTGTCCTGGTGGCCAGCACCTCTGTCAGAAGTCTAAAGGACGCGTGTTCAAACCCTCCTTGCAAAAATTTCGCCTGCAGTTTTTTGTTATTCTGGAATTTCTGTTTCTATCAGATTTAGTATATAACTAAAAGGCCCCTTAAACAGCAACAACAAATCAACTGGCCGGGTGGCCAGCCCTCCAGACTTGTAATGGGGAGTTTGAGTTTGACTCCCACTGGCGAAATTAGAGGAGCATTTTCGCTCCAGGATTTCAGTTTCAGTTCTAGGCCGGATCCGGTTTCAATCTGGTCCTGTTTCAGGAAAGGGCTTCGGCCCAAAAAGGCTATTTAAATAAAAATAAAATAAAGTTTCAGATGGGCTTTCAGATTCGACCCTAATTCGGTTCAGAAGGGCTTCGTCCCAATTCAGTTGTAGAATAAAAAAACAAAAGACTGGTTATTTCAATTGGGGCGGGCGGGTTCTGCCCAACCCGACCCACGCCCCTACCCCTTTATTTATTTCATTTTCAATTTTTGGTTTTTTATTATTATTTTGGATAAAAGAAATAATAATAAATTTTATTATTATTTAAAGTTTCTTTTAAGAAAAATAGTAATAATAATAAATTGTTATTATCATTATTGTTTTAAAGTTTTATTTTAAAGAAAATAATAATAATAATAATAATAATAATAATAATAATAATAATAATGATAATAATTTAATTATTATTGTTATTGTTATTAAGGAAAATAGTAGTAATAATAATAAGTAATTATTATTTTAAAGTTCTTTTTAAAGGAAAATAAAGTAAATAATTACAATAATAATTTGATTATTATTGTCGTTATTTAAAGTTTTTTAAGTAAAATAGTAATAATAATAATAAATTCTTGTTATTATTATTATTATTATTATTATTATTTTAGAGAAATCCAAAATAATAATAATCAAGTGTTAAGTTTCATTTTTGGTTCTTGCATTATTTGTTTATATGCATGCAAATATTTATTTATTTATGCCTTATGCTTATGCATGTTAATAAATAAATAAAATAAAGTTAAATAACATAACTCAATAAGGATCTGAATCTTGTTTGACCCGGTTGGCCGAGTTCAACCAAGTTAATTCGATGGGCTAAGTTGAATGTGTTGACCAATAATATCCAGACTTATCAATCAATGTGGTTTAAACTCGTGATAGATGACTTATTGAATTGTGATAATACACCGTACACATACTTCTGTCAAGAAAGCCGGTACTTAAGCGAGATCATTGTGACTCCACCAGTGGCCTGAGAATTATTAGGAATGGTAATACACGCTTATGGCAAGTGGGTATTACCGAATCGGTTCATTCACACTCAATATGATTCATCATAAGGTTATATCACTTGTTAAATTGATTGATAAATATTGTTTTCTTAAACCGTAAGGAGAACGAAGCTTGGTTCAAGATGGTTCTTATTTGAGCCGCAAAGGGAATCAAGCTAGTTCAAATTGGTTTAAACAAAACAAAAAGGTATATTAAGGTCAAAGCATGCACGGTATGTGTAAAAAGGTCAGTTAGGAAACTGCGGATCAATTTAGAACAATAAAGTTACGCGACTTAGCAAACGCAGGCTTTAATATGATCCCCTTAAAGTGCGGCAATCATATCATCGCCACTATATTTGTTATGATCGTGAAGGGAACGTATGTGTTGGAAGTAATCATTGATCGGCCCAAAGGAATGTGTGATTGTCGAAAACACATATGAGCATGGTAGTAGACCCAAATGGGCCCGGCGGTGAAGCTTTAAATACATAGGTTAACTCGTCAGCCCAAAGGAAGGTGGTTAACTCGTGCTTGGAGAGCCGTCACATTGACAACTACACCCAATTATTGGAAGGTATTAGGATGACTCCAAAGAACCCTAATGCTGAAAGACTATTGGTAGATGGAATTAAGGTTCTATTTTGATATTCAGATTTTATGCAGTTTAAAGATTATATGTGTTATGTATTTACGTTCGTTTCTTGTTTGGTTTTCAGCAATAATGTCTAACATTAAAGATATTCCTACATTGAACGGTTCAAACTATAAGCAATGGAAAGATCAACTCGAGATCTTTTTGGGGATTGCTGATCTAGACACACCGTTGCAGACAGATCGTCTAGCTGTGCTAACAGGCGAAAGTTCCAGTGACAAAAAATCTCACATGGCACGCTCTCTACGATCAAATCGCATGTGTCTTATGATCATGCAAAAGACTATCCCCAAATGCTTCAGGGGACACGTTTCTGAGTCCACGATGGCCAAAGAATTTTTAGCCGATCTGAAGCAAAGGTTTGTAAATAATGAGAAAGCCGAGGCAAGCAATCTCTTAAGGAAACTTTGCTCGAAACATATGCGTGAAAACGACAGCATAAGGGAGTACATCCTAGAGATGACTCATATCGCTTCTCAATTGAGAAACATGAAACTGGATGTCTTTGATGACATGTTGGTTGTCATAATAATCAACTCCTTACCTCCAAAGTTCAAACACTTCCTGGTCAGTTACAACTGTCAAAAGGAAAAATGGATAGTGAATGAACTTATCGCGCATTGCATGCAAGAGGAGGAAATGTTAAAAAACGAGGGGCATGAGGTTATGAATGCTGTCGCCACCAAGTCTGGTGGAAAGAAACGTAAAGCTGCGGTTAAAGATGTGCAAAAGGCAAGTAAAAGGGAAAAAGAGGGCCTACTATTGACGCACCCAACAGCATAACTTGTTTCTTTTGTAATAAGAAAGGACATTTAAAGAAGAACTGTACCAGTATATTTCTTGGCTCAAGAAAAAGGGTGTGTTCTTAGTTTGTTCTGAAGATAATTTTGTTTCGGATATAGCCACTTGGTGGATCGATACGGGAGCCACGACTCACCTAGCCATAGAAAACCAAGAGATGATGAAAGATATGTCTATTGGAGAAATGGCAGTGGCATAAAGGTTGAAGCCATCAAGCATTTCAGATTGCTGTTGACATCCGGTTTCTATCTAGATTTGTATGACACTTTTGTGGTACCATCGTTTAACGGAATCTTATTTTGTTTTATCGTTTGGATAAAAATGGATATTACGGTTATTCTGAAAATTGAAATTTTCAACTTTATCATGCTTCTAGATTGATTGGTCACGGCATAATGTTTGAAATTGATAAACTTTATTCAATAAATGTCGCTTCAAATCAAGAAACCTTGCATGTTGTAACGCAAAACGTTAAAGCAAAATTAACTCATGATAATTCAGGATCTTTTAGGCATCGACGTTTAGGATACGTGTTCAAAAACAGAATAGAACGTCTTGTCAAAATAGAAATTCTCAATCCTTTAGACTTAACAGACTTAGATTCGTGTATATTTTGTGCTAAAGGAAAACAAACTAAAGTCTGAAAATACGAAGCAAATCGTGCAAATAGTCCATTATAGTTGATTCATACCAATATTAGTGGCCCATTTCATCCGATTACTCGAAATGGACACTCTTATTTTATCACCTTTATTGATGACTATTCGCGATATGGCTACATATTCTTGATTAAAGAAAAAGCACAAGCAATAGACATGTTCAAATCCTTTAAAGTTGAAGTTGAGTTATAACTCAACAAAAGGAATTAAGCCATCAGATCGAACCGTTGGGATGAATACTACGGTTGATATGATGGATCATGAGAACAATGCCGTGGACCATTTGCTAAATACCTAGAGAAAAATAGAATCGTCCCTCAGTACACCATGTCTGGGTCACCAAGCGTGAATGGTGTAGCTGAAAGACGAAACCGCACGCTTATGGATATAGTATGTAGTATGATGAGTCAAACTACACTACCATTATTTATATGGGGCGAAGCGCTTAAAACCGCAGTTTACATCATCAACCGAGTACCAACTAAAGCAACGATAAGGACCCTTTATGAGTTATGGACTAAGCGTAAGCCTAGACTTAACCACATAAGGGTTTGGGGTTGTCCAGCACAGACAAAGCTTACAAACCAATTGAAAGAAAGCTGGACGCCAAAACAGTTAGTTGCTATTTTGTTGGTTACCCGGAAAGGTCACGAGGGTATAAATTCTACAATCCCACAAGTAAAGTGTTTTTCGAGACAAATTCGGTAAAGTTCCGTGATGATACTTTGGTTCGGGGGAGGAGAATGATTTGCATCAGTAGATCACCGAGTTAGATGAGGGCCACTCAGATGCGACAGGAATACGAATCGAACCAACTTTTGGGGAGATAGCATCAGCGATATCTGCACCTGAGGTACCTCATCCTAGTAGTGACGCTCCACAAGAACATGTTCCTGAGGAAGTTACTGAAGAACTTGTAAAATTGCCTACTGATGTAGTTCAGGAACCTATAGTATCCCAAGAACCAGTGCCCTTAAGAAGATCCACTTGTGAACGGAGAAACCCATTACCTAGCGATTATGTGGTGTATCTCCAATAACACGAATTCGATGTTGGCATGTTGGATGATGATCCTGAAAACGTCCAACAAGCATTACAATGTCGAAATTCAGAAAAGTGGATAAAAGCCATGGAAGAAGAAATTAAGTCTATGCACGACAACAAGGTTCGGGGGGTCATCTCGTTCCTAAAGGTTCGAAACCTGTTGGTTGTAAATGGATATTTAAAACCAAACGGGATTCAAAAGGCAACGTAGAATGATATAAGGCCAGAGTTGTTGCTAAAGAGTTTATCTAAAAGCAGGGCATAGACTATACGGAAACTTTCTCTCCAATATCCACGAAGGATTCCTTTCGGATAATCGTGGCTTTAGTGGCACACTTAGATCTTGAGCTACATTAGATGAATGTCAAGACTGCGTTTTCAAACAGAAAACTCGACGAGACTATTTACATGGTTCAACCGCCTAGATTCGAGGTGGGAGATCCAAAAGGCATGGTTTGTCGACTAAAGAAATCCATCTATGGACTCAATCAAGCATCTCGACAGTGGTACTTCAAATTCGCCAAAGTGGTTGTCTCCTTCGGTTTTGAGAGAAACCAAATTGACGAATGCGTGATCACAAGTTCAGTGGGAGCAAGTTCATATTTATGATATTGTGCGTAGATGATATACTGCTTGCAACAAACGATATAAACATGTTGAGCGACACCAAAGCCTTTCTGAGAAAACATTGATGAAAGACCTTAGTAAAGCCTCATATATGTTGGGACTTTGAGATACGGAGAAATCGTACCCAAGGTATCTTAGGTCTCTCACAACAGGCATACATCGAAAAGGTGTTGAAGCGGTATAGCATGGATAAGTGTAAACCACTTAAAACCCCTGTAGAAAGAGGAGACAAATTCAGCCTGAAGCAATGTCCCCAAATCGAGTTTGAACGTTCGAAAATGAGAAATACTCCCTATGCTTCGGTAGTGGGGAGTATAATGTATGCCCAAGTATGTACACGACCAGACTTGGCATTTATTACGAGAATGTTAGGCAGACGCCTCTCTGATCCGGGCAAGGATCACTGGACTGCAGCAAAGAGGGTGCTGAGATATTTAAAGGGAACGAAGCAACATGTACTGACCTATCGGAGATCTGATGAGTTAGAGATCACTAGATACACAGATTTCGATTTTGCTGGATGCCAGGGTAGCATGAAATCGACCTCGGGCTATGTGTTTACTCTAGACGGAGGTTTGATCTCATAGAAAAGCGTAAAACAGATCTTATTGGTGTCTTCTAATATGGAAGCAGAATTCATTGCATCATTCCACGCATCTAATCAGGTGATATCACTTCGCAATTTTGTTACAGGGCTGTGGGTATTGGAGACTATCCCATCTCCAATGAGGATTTACTGTGACAGTAAAGCTGCGGTGCTATATTCAAACAACAACCGAAGTTAATCGAAAGTAATATATATAGAGATGAAGTATGTAGCTGTTAAAGAAAAAATTTAGAGTGGTCTGATCAGTATTGAGCATATCAATACAGACTCCATGGTGGCCGACCCTTTGACTAAGGCCGTGGAACCGGTTGTGTTTCACAAGCATGTTAGTCGTATGGGTCTTAGTCTAGTTGGTGATGTTTTATCCTAATGGGAGTCTGTAAGGTTTTTCTTGTGTTCAATAAAATTGTTTATTTCAGAAAAACAGTATGATGTACATTCCGGTTATATTAAAGTTTCCTACAGAAGTAATGTACATTAAGCAGTTACGGCATACATTCTGAATTCTATTGATCTCTTTAAAGTAGGGTCAAGTTGGAATTAAATATGTATGATCACCTATCATATTAATTCCACACTACATATCCATTTCAGTATCCATGTCATTCAGTAGAATGTTAGCATCATGATTTAAGAAGGACAAGTCACCAATTCAATGTTTAACATTTGCTGATGGACCAGAAAAGGAAAGACACACTAAGGGATATACGGTATATGAGCTCAAAAGGGTGACATGTAATCTTTAAGATACATACATGGTCTAAGTGGGAGATTGTTGGGATTAATTCGAGTTACGTGTGATGCGTAGCACATTGATAAAGTTCATACGAATTAATCATAAGGTGGACATTATGTATGATAATATTGTATGTCACATATGTCACGTAAATATTAATTATTACGTAAAACATCCGCACGTTAAGTGATCATCGGGTATGTTCGTGGATGTGTAGTGTGGTCTAAAATAGAAACTCCGAATATGTAGACAGTCATATGGTCAGAGACTGCGACGGATGGGCTCAAAATGTTACGACCATAAAGTGTACGACATCTGGTCCCTGAGAGGCGACAACCCACATGTGGCTAGTAGATAATTGTTGGTACAATAATTGAATATTTAATAATAATATTTATTATTAAATATTATATAATATTTGATAATGGATAAAGATAAACTTGATGTTAGTATCAAGTATATTCCCAAGTATCTGTGATAAAGGAATCTCTATCTATAAAGGAATATACCCATCATGATTCTCCCTTTCTCTCCCTATATAAAGGAGGAGGCCTTCATCTCCTTAACACATCAAGAAAATTCTGCCATAGAGAGAAGGGTGAGGGTGTGCCAACCTTGTTCTATAAAGCCACACTGTCTAGCCTCTCCATCTGGTAAAGCAGTGAATTGTTGAAACCGATCAAGGGGTGCATCAACAATTGTTGGGAAGCCGTGAATCCTTGGATCACGTCAGGTTCATTATCAGACAGAGTAGTACATCGTGATCAGATTAACAACAGCAACAGAGCAAGATATATTTTCTGCATTTTGCTATTTTGTCCATTGATTCGATTAAACGGTCCTATTCATGAATTTATTAAATTAAATCCAACACCACCCACTCAATATAGTGAAGAATCAGGAAATCGCTTTCCTTTATTCCTTATTTCCTCAACACGATCAACACTGTCTCAATCATTTTATATCAATGGTTAATTAAAGACCAATGATAAATACACACTTTTACAATAAATATATATTCTTTTTGATCTATGTTAAATAATAAATGATGAGATGAAACTAATAATGTAAAATGTCAAAGTTGTGTATTTATAAAAATATATGTATGTATTTATCATTAGTCTTGATTTTAACTCAAACGGCATACTAACATCTGGTGACATTTATATTAAATATTCTCATCAAATTACCTTCTCGTAATGTTGAACATATTTGGACAGTATATGCCATATGGAGTTCACATCCAGCAGATTTTGATATCTCATTTGTCTTGGACGCGTTTTTAATTTGTTGTCGATGGACTTCAGTTGACCCATACAACGTGACTATTTCAAATTTTAGCATTGTAAGTAATTTTATAACAGAGTTTTCTGATAAGGTTTCTTATAGAGTTTTATACTTCTACCTTTCCCATAAAATTTGTTTATTATTTATTCCATCTTTGTACTTTGTGTCATTCGTTTGTAGAAGACACCATTCTTGAAGTTATCTTCAGCAAAATTATGGGGACAAGAAATAGCACGGCTGGCATGTGGTGGAGATATATGGTCGCCTTTTTATGCTTTTTCATTTGTCACAATAAAAGTCAGACACACTTTTTGTATTATTTGGGACTTGAGATTTACAATTTAAAAGGAAAAGATTTTATATAAGGTTTATGAGAATAAAATTGTCTCATCATTATGAGGATGATGTTCAACAATGTGCCACAGTAACGGTGATACTTGAGCAATTTATAGACGAGTACACATAGCAAGTTCCCCAGGACATCCATAAGAACCATAAAAAATCTCCCTCCGCTGACCTGCCTCGGTGGAGGAAAAAAAATGATAAAATAAATATGTAATAGGTGGGCAGCCGGCTGGAAAGAAAAGAAATAAAATAAGAATAAACATTGGTGAATAAAACAAAATAAATGAAATGTAAATAAAAAAGAATACTTATCCTAGTTAGTAGGAGGAAGATGGGAAAATAAAGATAGGAATTTAAGTTGTGGATTAACCTTAAAGGTTACCTATATCCCTAAGAAAACTATCGAATGTTATCTAGCTATGTGCGTACGCGCACGCACACACACATATATATGTGTGTGTAAAACCCTAACTAGTAGTGAAAACCCTACACCCCTTGTGCAAAATTTGGCCACCCCTCTACTGTGCACACCAGCAGGCAGCCCCCCCCACACCATCTAGCACATTCTGCCACCACCCATCTAGGAGGAGAAAAAGGATTTTACACCAACCCAACCTTAATTACGATATTTGGTATAGTATAAACAGACAAGCTAAGTAATCTAACTGTACTTACTATACTTTTACAAATTAAAGGACGATATTTTCGGTTATTACCTTAAATTATGCATGTTTATATGTCCCTTGATAGATGTTTGAATATATATTTATATATAAAATTTACATGTATGTGCCAATGGTGCAAATTTTGCCTATGTATAGTTGTTTGTAAATTGTTGTTGTCCGAAGTGGCCTTAGAAATGCTCACTGGCCGAGGCGTGTGTTGGATTTGGATTTTGGACTTTGGACTTTGAACCGGCTAAATCGGATTTGGAAACTTTGGATTTTAGACTTTGGTTTTTTTTGAACATTTGGAATTTTGGGCCTCTGACTTTGGACATTGCATATTTGGATAATTACATCATCGATTTTGGTTTGGACTAACCCCTAATTAGACTTTGTTACGTACTTTGTTGAGTCTGTTTGTTCTATTTGATTTTGGATGTTAGGGGGCGGAATTGTAAATTTACTTACGAAGAGAATCATGTTATTATTTTATATTGTCACTTATTTTGTTAAACTTGCTTCTCCATGTATGATCCCATGGTAAGTAAAATGAGACTACTTACTGGGCGACTTGTCGCTCATACAACACTTCTCTATTTTTTTCAGATGATCAAGGCTACGAGTTAGTATACTCGAGGATGATCAAGAGTGGAGATATTGATATCGATGATATTCCGATGATACTTTCGATGACTTAGTTGAGACAATTATTTTCGTTACTCGAGGTTTATGTAATTCTTGATATTTAGTGTTTATCTACATTTGACCATTGTATCGGGTTTAGATTTGCCTAGACATTGACGTTATTGATAATAATTTTTTCGAGGATTTTTATTTATGACTTCCGCTGACGTGTGCACGTTTTGTCTTTAATACCTTGTATCTTTCTTAGTGAAATACGGCATGTGATTCGTTTCGAGTACAGAGACTCGGGACGGGTCGCTACAGATGGTGTCACAACATGGCTCTAGATCCACATCGGAAACATAGATTTAGGCCATGACATTAGATATTAAGTTACAATTTTACCAATAAGTCACGATCTTAGACATAAGTGACGATTTTGATTAAGAGTTGATCTAAACATTAGACAATAATTTGAACATAAGTACTGATCTTAGTCGTAAGCGATGATTGTATTCTAAGCATGACCTTATAATTAAGAAATAATTTAGACTTAAGTGATGATCGGTTGAGGGATACACATACCTAGAACGTTATTATATCCCTACAGTTTCGGTTAATTATATTATCTAAGTTGTGATCATAACCCCTACGCACATCCCCTTAGCCGTAATTTTGGTAACCCTAAGTGAATAGCACATAATTAAATTAAATAAATTGCAATGTTAACAAGGCCTTACTGTAGGCGCTGGTTGATGCATAAAAATTTAGACAGGCCCGGCAGTTACAAGGGCTGCTTCCCCGTCGCAGCAGCGTGAGAGCTGGTACCATTAAGATAACTGAAGCGAGTTTGTTGCCTCTACTTTGACAGTAGTGTCGGAACGCGACTAAGTCTAAGTTGAAAATATAGCTACTAAGGAATGACTTATAGTAGAATGATAGAGGCTAAGTAACGATTTATAAGCTTATGATCGGTAGAGTTTAGTGAAATATATGGCACGAAGGAATTTATAGTCTAGGGTTAAGATGTTGAATGTAGTGTTATCAAAATAAGACGACGATATTAGTCTCATTATAAATATTGGTTTATAGCAACATGCAAGTATCGGCTTATAACAAGTATTGGAATGATAAATTGTCACCAAATCCTTAGTTAAGTGCTGATTTCTAGAAATATCGGAGTACTTGGCCTGAATCTAGTAGGCTTGAATTGAAATAGAGTAAGCATGAACAGGTAGTGATTGCTTTTAGATGAGATCTAACTAAATAAAATTAGTGATTTTATTCATGTGGGATTTAACCAAGTTAAAATTAGTGGTTAAAATAACCAAGTAAAGAATTATCGGTGGATCAGTGTGGCGCGTGGAAGCATGTTGAATTAGAATACCTTAAGTCGTCTATATTTAGTATGACATGCTAGTATTTCGGCCAATCTAAGCTAAAGATTTTATACATGGGTAGATGAACACTAGACTTATAAGAAACGGTACATTGGTGGATTTTTCATTTGATCGTAAGGGTGGTGACTTAGAAAAATTCTTACGCAAGTATGGACAAAATTTTTTTTCAAGTAGTAAAAGGTTTTTATATAAGAACGTATACGAAGGTATATTCGATATTTTAAAGGTTTTTTGAATTTATTTATATAGTCTACTGACTTACAAGGCTATATTTTTTTCCGCATTTGTATATCAACTTATTGGAATTTCGAGTACCCCTGACAACTCTGAAAAATAGATATATTTTAAAATATTGATGCTTCACAGAACGATATGTTTATATATTTATTATATTTTTTCTGAAACATATCGTTTTGCTAGTCTTTATTTTGCTAAAATAATTTGATTTGTCGACTATCGATATTGTAAGCAGTTCATCTGTTAAAAGTTTGAAGTTATTTATATGCTTGCGATGAACTCGCTCTTAAATTTTTGTGAAGCAAAAAGTAGCTTTTAAAATATATACTTCTTTTAGAAACAAAAGATATCATATTCAAATTGTTTACGACACTTTACATTTGCCTATTTTCTAAATTGTTTTAATGTGGTTTTAAACTTTCGCAAAGCAAGTTGCACCATTATTTTTATACGTGGTCATTTGAGATATCGCTTTGCGAAAACAAAATACAATACGTGTTGATTTTGTGTACAAAAAATTAGAATGAATATTATTTTAAATAGATAAAGCTATATTCCCAAATTATGGTTACGAAGCCACTTTTTTAAAAAACAAAATTGAAAGAAAAATATGTCTATACACATACTTTGTATACTAGGTTGTGATGATATCTCTGGAAAAATTAAAAGCATGATCATAGAACTAGTTCGTACCCTAGTATAAATTGATTTCGGGGGACTTGTACCTTAATAAGGGAGAGTGATGGTTAGCATATTGAAGGACTCGATAGATTTTCGGAGGGTCATATAACTAGGAGATGACTCATATCTGATGAGTTTAAGAATTTGACATTGTAGATTACAAATTATATAAGCTTGACATGATACACGTTGGTATAAAAGGAATTGAAGGCTTAACATCATAAAGGTGAGGGTGGATATAATGATATGTGTGACATGTCCAGCCAGTGGATCAATAGATTACATTAAATTTTTGAATTTGTAAAATCCGTATCGTTATTTTCATATCAAATATGGACCATATATAAGTATATGTGATTGCATAAATTGATGTATAGTATGGATATAGCCGTGTATATTTTTGGTTATACGGAGGTTGGATCTTGGAAATATGAGGACGGCCGAATTAATTGTACATTGTGAAAATCTTTGCATTCGGCCAGCTCTATTGTTTTCCAAAAAATAAAAAAATAAAATAATTTTCTAGACCAGGTTACTGTGCATGCAAATTTACTGTTACATGCACGTATGGATTGTTTTTCTCCTTCAATTTTATGATTAGTAAATTGTTTTGTTTTTTTTTACAAAAATTATAGACATGGTTACTGTTACATGCACGATTTTTCTAGACCTAGTTACTTTGGGACCTACTGGACATCTTAATGTCATATGAAATTATGTATATCATATTAATGCTGACCGTAATATATGTGTGTACAATTGCAATTTCATATGGTACAAAAATTGTGGGCTGAGGGAGGCGTGTGTACGTATATACGTGTATATATGCATGTATTGGCGTGGACACATATACGTGTACATACTTACACGGCTGAGATGGTGATGTTTGGTATTTTGGATATTTTTGGCCCTATTTGGTAGTATTGGTATTTGGGGGGCAATTTGATAATTTTGACAAATTTGACATTTTGGCTCATTTTGCTAAATTGGACTAACTTTGATACTTGTAAAATGATTTTGAAAGTTACATTCGCATATTTGAAAATTTTTGGATATTTAATGTTTATCTACGTTTGACCATTGTAGGGTTTAGATTTGCCTAGACATTAATGTTAATGATAATGATTGTTTTGAGGATTTTTATTTATGACTTCCGATGACGTGTGTGTTTGGTCTTTGAGCCTTGTTTCTTCCTTAGAAAAATATGACCGGTGAGTCATTTCGAATATTAGGACTCGGGACGCGTCGCTGCACCAGGAGTGGAGATTCTGAAGATCGAGGCTTATGCGAGGAGACTTTGGAGATTTTAGTCGAGATGTTTTATGGATTTGATATAATAACGGGTGAGACTTAGTATTTCTGATTTCCGTTATGATTTTGTATTCCATTGATTTTTCCCTAAACTTAATATTTTATGGATGAATGTTGTTTCGAGGTTTTAATTTATATGACTTCTGTCGACATTGATTTACGTTATTTTGCTGACGTGTAATTGATCGTATTAACGTCTTTTATTTCCTTAACGAAATACAACAGGTGAGTCATTTCAAGTACAAGGGTTCGGGACAAGTCGCTACAAGTTGGACGTGCACATCCGTAAGATTTCACCTCACATTCCATCACGCCATCGCTGTAATCACGTCACACCTCCGTTGTCTCTAGAGTTCTGTTTTTTTCAACTGGCGGCTACTCCAAAACCCTAGAGTCTGTTGAAGCTCAAGCAGCAACAGGAAGAGTGCATTGGCCAGAAGCAGAACATAAGCTAGGCAACTGAAGTCAGCTGGACACTGGAAGGAAAAGTTTGATGTGAATGATTTGCCATGTCAGCAGCAGAAAACGCGTGATCATGTCAAACTACGACAATAAGCAACTAGAGGAAGACAAATGAAGCACGTGGTCTTGTTTTCTTGGAGATTAGAAGCTTAGTCAAGATATTTATTGAATTGTAGCCATATAATACACACACTATATATGTATGTATATGTATATATGTATGTATGAATGATTCCTTTTTCAGTTTTGTAGTCTTCCATTTTTCAGTTTATACAGTTTGATCAATTCATAAAAGGAAGTTTTCTTTCTCCATTCCTTCTCTACAAATCTTCTTCTCCTGGTTGTTCTTCTCTTCATTCGTTTTTATGTGGCAATTGTGTATTTATGGTGATTAAGCTGTAATTAGCTTTCTTTACATGGTATCAGAGACATCCTGAAGAAACTTCTTTCGATTTCTCTTACTGCTTTGCATATCACGCTGTATACTCTATGGTTTTATCGATTAATTCTATTCAATCATGGCATCAACTTCTACTACTTTAATGAATGAGGCTATTCCCAAAAATCCAGCTGCTAATCCTCTGTACTTGCATCCAAATGAAAGTCCAGCAGCTGCGCTGGTGCAGCCACCTCTGATAACCGTAATTTTCACTCCTAGAGCAGGACGATTAAAACGGCATTGACAGGTAAGAACAAGCTATGATCCATTAATGGATATTATGAGACAAAACATTGTTGATCCTAACTTTAAGGTATGGAATCAAGCTAATGTCATGGTGCAATAATGGATTCAAAATTGTGTTTTTCCTTTGATAGCTCAGAGTGTCATGTGGATTGACATACCTCATGAGGTTCGGAAAGACCTCACCCTCTGGTTTGCTAGTGGTGATCCTTTTCGTTTTTTTGATTTGGTTGAAGATTTATATGCTGCTAAACAAGAAAACTTGTCAATTATTGAATACTTTACAAAATTAACAATGTTGTGGGAAGAAATGATTGCATTAAGGCCAATTCCAAAATGTAGTTGCATTGCATGTTCTTGTGATGTTACTGCTAAGATAAATTAGTTTGTAGAAGGGGACTATGTGATTAAGTTCATAAAGTCTTAAATAGTGAATATGATACAGCGCGATCTTAGATTTTTGTTATGTCGCCTCTACCTAGATTGATATGGCTTTCTCTAAAGCAGTTCAATACGAAAGAAAGGCTATAAATGATGAAAATCAAATGCAGTTTGTTAATAATCTTTCTGCCTTATTTGCTAACAATGTGAATTAAAGTACTTGTGTCTGTTACATACAATAATAGACCTCAAGGAGGAGGTCCTAGAAGTGGTGCTGGTAGAGATTTCGAAGTTCTTCTCAGAGACCGGTCTGCATTATCATTGTATGACTGGTTAAACTATGGATAGCTGCCACAAAAAGTTTGGTTATCTTCTTGGATACAAGCCTAGTGCTCAAACAAATATGATAAATGCTCTTGCAGGTAATGTGAATTCGTCAGCAGGTGATGAGAATGAGCAAGAACATGCTTTTCAGTTGTCAACACCCAAACAAGGGGGACTCAAGTGTTTACCTGTAAACAATACCAGAAGTTGTTGGACATCTTGAATGAAAAAGAGTCTCTGGGAACGAATGTAGTATCCACTGGGAATGATGAGGTGCAACCTGTTGTCAGTCTTCTCAAAGGCTTAGTCAATCCTGGTAAAAGGATAGGGAGGTGATGGTTAAATGAAAGTCTCAACATATGGATTTTGGATTCAGGAGCCATAAACCATATGTCTTCCTCCTCATCCTTTTTTGGTTCTTACTCTCCTATTAGTGATATTTCAATTGAAATGCCTAATGATGTCTTTGCTTCAGCCACACACATAGGCACAGTTTCTCTCAATCCCTCTGACTATATGCCATGTTTTGTTCGTTCCCTTTTCTTTAAATCTTTTGTCTCTTAGCAAAACTCACAGCTTCCTCTAATATCTCCGCTCATTGTTATTCTGACCAATTATCCTCTGTGACCAATTCTCCAAGAGAAAGGTTAGTTCAGTTAAACTCTCCAGAAAGTGTACTACATATCTCGGAATGTTAAGCATCCACAGATTATCCATACTTACTCTTTTACTCAACCTCCATCTTGATGTTCATCATTTTCCAATCATCTTTCCCATTTTCTATGGCATCTCAGGCATAGACATCCTTCTGCTCTAAGACAAAGAAAAAAATGAAACAGACTCTTCTGTTTCTAATATTCATGATTTATATAAAATCTGTTATATGGCAAAGCAGAAATGACATGCCTTTCCCGTATCCCATTCTATTTCAGTTTGTGTCTTTAATCATGTTCATTTAGATATTGGGGGCATATAAAAACCCATGATGTATGGGAAACTTTTCTTGTTTACCTTGGTAGATGATCATAGTAGATTTAATTGGATTACTTGCTTAAATCTAAAGCTAAGGCAAGGCGAATTGTACAAGCTTTTATCTCTATGATCATAACTGTTTAACAAACGCATAACAATGCCCTTGAATGTGCCTTGAACTCTTTCTATGTTGAAAACGCATAATTCTCCAAACAAGCTACACATACACTCTCCAACAGAATGTCCTTGTTGAAAGAAAGCAACAACACATTCTATGTGTAGCTAGAGCATTGAAATTCCAGGCCCAGTTGCCTATGATTTGGAGGTTCGGCTTACATCATGCTACTTAACTTATCAACTTGATATCAATCCCTCTCTTAAATCAGAAAATACTCTTGCATAAAACTGTTCCATCCTACAAACATCTCAGAGTGTTTGGCTATCATGCCTTTGCCTGTAATACAATGCCTTACAAATCTAAATTTCACTCAATGACCCAAAAATGTTTAGTTCTAGGCATACCACATAATACAAAAGGTTACATCCTTACGGATCTAGATTCCAAAGATGTTTTAATAGCTATAAATGTTCCTTTCAGGAATTTTTCTTCTCTCGAGTTCATGTCTCCCATCTATACCTTCTGTTTCCTCCTTATCTCCTCCTCAATTATGTTCACCCTTTGATTCTTTACTCCATGTGCCTTATGGGCCTTCTGCTTCTCAATTAATATTCATGATAAAAGCACTTTTTGTTGCATCAAATAGCCATCCTGATGCATCTGCACATTCACCTATCACTACCTTTGTAAAGCCCCGTCCCGAACCCTAGGGTCAGAACCGGTACGCCCGCCGTATTCCACTAAGGGATATACAAGGCGTCTGTACGAAACCCCTGCACTTATCAAAACGACAGAGTATTTGATTGCGGAAGCGAATTAAATCAACTCAAAACCCTAAATCAAAAGTAGAATCCCCAAAATCATATAAAGTCAACATCAAGTCAGAATCCCCCAAACGACATCGTAAAGTTCGTAAAATAAAATCCCTAAGCTAAGTCCTCAAATGAAATAATAAATAAAATAGAACTTCTCTAATCCTCGGTCATCAGTCCCCAATCAATCTCTATGAGTCCCAGTGAGCCCACTCAGAGTCTCTCCAACCCAAATATAATCGTACCCTGATTCGTCTGCAAGAAAACAAAACGAACGGTGTGAGCGACAAAAACGTCACTCAGTAGGTACCCTGCCTGCATCGGCCCAGTGAGATCATACATGCTAGGACAGTAGTGAAATACATATACGTACTGTAATACGAAAATAGACTGTCCACGTTTTCACAAATACGTATAACGGTCGGAACTTCTTAAAAAACGTATAACGGTCATATCTTTTTAAAACAACATATATCGGTCATAACTTCTTAAGACAATCAAGCATATAACCATGCAGAATGAGCGTGAAATGCAATGTCACATACGTGATGCATGATAAACCTACCTTCTCAGAACATTCATCTAATCAAGCAATGCATGACCCCGGGTCTAACAGAACGGAACGGAACGGAACGGAACAGATCAGATATGCGACTTACGTCTCGCATATCTTTACAGAACAGAACGGAACAGAACAGAACAGAACATATCATATATGCAATGTCGTGATGCATGAATGCACAGAAATTATACACGGAATCCTTCATTTACTTCCTTCCTTCTTTTTCCTTTTCTTTCTTTTTCCTTTTTCTTTTCTTTGCTTTTTCCTTTAGGTTCCGCCCCCTACCCTTTTCCCTTTTCTATTCTTTTTCTTTTTCCGTATTTGTTTTTCTTTTTCATTCGTTCTCAGTCCTTCAACTTTCACTGCGATTCTCCACCCTTCAAATTCTAAACTTGCTTTCAACCTGCGCCCTCCCCCAGCCGACCCTTCTCCCTCAGCCCCCCACCCCTCTCCCTCACCAGCTTACCCCTTCACTCCCGCCCCCATCCAGTTTGCCCCCCCAACCTGACGCCCCCACCCCACTGACCAGCCAACGCACCACCCCCAGCCCCCTCTCAGCCCCCCTCCAGTTCGCCCCCCCAACCAGACGCCCCCACCCCAGCACCCCCACTGACCAGCCCCCACACCACGCCCCCAGCCCCCTCTTAGCCCCCCTTCACCCTTATTCCTCCGTTCGGCAGCACGTGGTCATAGCTCACCACCACCGGCCACGCGCCGCCGGCACAAACACTTCTTCCTGCGACCTCCGTCCGGCAGCACGTGGTAATAGCCCACCACCACCGGCCATGCGTCGCCGGCACAAACGCTTCTTCCTACGATTCCGGTATTCACACGCACATCAAAAATAAATCTTTTTCGAGTTTTCATACGAAAATAGCATCATACATATATATACATATACGATCATATATACGGACATACAATTCATCACATATATGTATAATCAATAATCAAGCATCTATACAATCACAAAATACTAATGCACGATCTCGTTTTCATAGAGAAATTAAAGATTATCGTTTTTTTACATTCAACAGATGTTAAGGGGGCACCTACCTGATAATTGATACGCGTTGAATAGCGTGATCGAGCGGTGGTATTTCTCCCAAAAAGCGGCGGCCTTGACTTGAAGAAGGAGAAAGTCGCGTCTCCTTTTTTTTCCTGGTGGATGCGGCTGGCGTGAATATGGAGAGGGAGAGAAAGATCTACGTGTTTAAATAGAATTTTGATTAGGGTTTAGGGAAAATTTCCTAATCAAATTAGGTTTTCTAATTAATTAAACATTAATGACCTTTTTGCCCCTTTAAAAAAAATGGGATGTAACATTCTCCCCTCCTTACAAAAAGTTTCGTCCTCGAAACTTGTGTGTTGCGTAATCCATAACTTAGTATACTCCTATCTAATTCGTTCACCTAGATAATAACCGAACTTAGTATCCCTTGCGTATTCCAACATGTTACCCATTTCACTTCCTCGATACAGGACTAAGTCCCCAAATCATTCAGTGTGTATATATAAGGTAATTTTTAAATCCATTGTCCTCCGCCTGATAAATCATAGCTTATTCTTTCTATAGTTCTCGAATCAACCTTAAGGGTAACGTCATTATACTGGCTTCATAACTTAATCGTCGGTCTATATTGTACCTATATTTGCTGTCATGAGCAACCTCTAAAATCAGTTCTTAGGTGTAGTATGTTAAGTAATTAAAACGTTTTGATGATGAAAAGATGTTTTGAATAAGTAAAATTATGTTTAATATTTGATGCAAGATAGGCAAAACACATTATGTCCAAAGATGGTTGAGATTGGAAGTCACTGGTTGACATCGATCTCTCAAACAGGGGACATCGATCGATCGAAGCCCTGACATCGATCGATCGATGTCTGACTGAAGACATCGAACCCTCAACCAAGGACATCGATCGATCGATGTCACTTCATACCCTGACTTCGATCGATCGATGTTGAACTGAGGACTTCGTCTCAACCAGGTGACATCGATCGATCGATGTCACTTCAGCCCCTGACATCGATCGATCGATGTCTGACTGAGTACTTCAGTCTCTAAACCTGGTGACATAGATCGATCGATGCTCCAGAATTCAAATTTTTTGAACGTTAGAATAAAATCCAAGGTTGATTTTCAAGGTTTTCTCTTTCCAATCTTCTTCAAACTTCTTGTGGACTTTAACCCAACTGTTACATGCTTCCTTGACTATTGTAAGCTTGTCTAAGATTCTCTAGGGTGGCTATCCAAGATCAAATCACTCCATAGGGTGGCTAAAGACTATTTTGGCATTGTCTTGACATTTTTGAAGATGAAGACTTGGTGGAAGGCCTCAAAAACGTGGTGAACTTCATCTATAAATAGAGGAGGCTTGGATGAAGCAAACACACTTTCAACATCATCTAGCTTCATTTTACATTGTTGTACTTTCTCTCATACTTGTAAATTTGTTCAAAGCTTGTCTAGCTTTCTTTGATCTTCATTGTTGTATATTGAGAGAAAGAGAGTCAAGCACAAGAGGAACCATAATATTTGATCTCTAGCTTGTGCTTAGACTTGTGAGAAAGTGTGAACCTTACTATATCTCTTCAACCCACTGTGAGAAGTTCTTGAGAGAACTTTTGTTGAAGTTGTGAGGAAGCAAGAAGTGTTCTTGCTAGAGCTGTGTTGTTGTAGTTGCACAAGTGTGTTGTGCAAGAAGTTGCTGTTGTTGTTGCTTACACTAAAGTGTTAGTGTAAGTGTTGCTGTGGTTGTTCTTATTGTTCATAATAAGAAGAGTAGTTGTTGAAAATCCACTTTGGAAACAAAGTGGTAGTGGAGTAGAATCATTTACGATTCGAACCACTCTATATCCGGTGTACTCTTTCATTGTCTCTCATCTCCAATTCTTGCTCTGATTTTGAATATTTTTGAGTTGAGAAAAACAAGAAAATTCCGCAAAAGAGCCAAACACTCTATTCACCCCCCCTCTAGAGTGTATTTCGGACCTTACAATTGGTATCAGAGCCTAACCTTGATTGCTTGGCCAATCTTTGCAAGTAGCAAGGTTAAAGATCATGGCAATGACAACCTCAACCTCAACCTCTTCATCTCCTAAGCCTACTGCACTATTTTCGGATCAAACACTAAAGCTCCTATGTTTGATGCCCAAAACTATTCTTTGTGGAAATTTCGAATGATCAATCATTTGAAAGGCTGTGGATTTGATATATGGAGAGCTGTTGTCAAAGGAATTGAAGTTCCAATGATTACCAACTCAAAAGGAGAATCAATGTTTAAAGATGAGGATGACTACACCGACGAAGAGAAGATAAAGTTCGCCATCAATGGCAAAGCTTTTGACATTCTCTCAAGTGCTCTAACCACCACGAGCTCATTAGACTCCAAGGTCTTGAAACAGCCCACGAGGCATGGAAAAGGCTTGAAATGATACATGAAGGAACTGAGCAAGTAAGAATGGCCAAAAGACTCATGCTCATGAAGGAGTATGAGATGTTCGGAATGAAGAGTGGTGAGAAGATTGAGGAGACAATCGATCGATTCACACGAATAGTGAATCAACTCTCCATGGTTGACAAGAAAATCTCAAACGAAGACCTTGTCTCAAAACTCCTCAACTCCTTGCCAAGAGAATGGACACCCAAAGTCACCGCCATCACCGAATCAAAGAATCTCAAGACTCTTACTCTTGATGAGCTATCCGGTAATCTTCTTACTCATGAAATTCTTATTGATGAACAAAATAGGATGAATCCCATCAAGCCTACACAAACATCACAAAGGATTGGTGGTAGAGTCCGATGATTCGGATGAGGAAGTTGCCCTTCTTGTAAGAAAATTTAGAAGAATGGCAACTAGAAACAAAGCTCAAGCAAGAAAGTTTTTCAAGAAACCATCTAAAGAAAAGAAGCAAGTGAAAATTGCTATAGATGTGGTCGACCCGGTCACTTCATTGCCGATTGCCACGTAAAAGAGCCGCAAAAGCAAGAGAAGAAGGTCTTTCTCAAAAGAAGAAAGCCCTCAATGCGGAGGTAACCACGTGGGATGATCTCCTTTCGGAATCGGAAGGAGAAGATAGTGAAGATCAAGTGTTGGACTTGTGCAATGGTTGAAAATTCAAAGTTCAACATACTTGTCTTATGGCGATTGAAGACGACCTTGAGGTAAACTCTAACCCTTCAAATTTGCATGATGAAATAGGAGATTTGCAAGATGACTTTGAAAAATTAAATTTGAAATATAAGCATTTAAAGAAAGATTCAAGAAATGCATTTTAGAAAATAAGAGCTTGCATGAAAAAATTTTGATGGTTCAAGAGCATGATATCATACTTACTATGCATAAAACCGTAGCTCTTGAAAAGAAGAAATTAGAAAAGAATGTGAAAAACTAAAATTAGACTTACAAAGACTAACAAATGGGAAAAACAACTTAGACATACTACTTGGGAATCAACGAATTGGAAATGATAAATCCGGTTTAGGATTTAACTCATCATCTTCTATTAAACCTAAGTCTTTAAAGAAAAAGACAAACAATGGAAAATCACAACAAAATTTATCATCTTCTAAACCAAAGCTGTACCCACGTGCTTTATTGCAACAAGCTAGGACATGTAAAGAAAGCATGTAGAGCTCGATTTGAGAGCACATATGTTTGGAAGCCTAAGGGTCGAAAAACTAACCCTAAAGGACCCAACCATCAAAGGGTACCAATGCATACATCTTTTGGTTTTGTAGGCTCTCAAGATAAATGGAGTAGCCAAAGAAGAAGGAACCAAATGGCTTATGGACAGCGGATGTTCAACTCACATGACCGGAGACAAGACGTTGTTCACCAAGCTCAAGCTCCAAGATGGTGGAACGGTGCATTTTGGCAATGGGAGAGCCAAAATCCTTGGACATGGAGAAATTGGTAATTCTTCTTTACTATTAATAATGTACTATATGTAGAAGGGCTTAAGTATAATTTGATAAGTGTTAGCCAACTATGTGATGCTAATTTTCAAATTGAGTTTGTGAAAAGAAAATGTGTTGTGAAAAAGAACGATAAGATTGTTTTCGAAGCTATTCGTAAAAATGATGTTTACAAATTTAGCACACATGATTTGATATCACAAAATGTTTCTTGCCTAGTTGCCAAAAATGATTTGACTCAACTATGGCATAGACGACTTGGACACATTAGTTTCAAGAATTTCAAAGAGATTTGCAAAAATGAAAAGTCCAAGGTCTTCCAAAATTGAATTTCGAAAACCATGGCTTATGCGACACTTGTCAAAAGGCAAAACTTGTTAAAACAAGTTTCAAGCCCAAAAGTGAAATCTCCACCACCAAACCTCTACAATTGCTTCATATGGATTTGTATGGGGACATTGGTACAGCAAGTCTAAGTGGAAAACATTACACCTTTGTGGTGGTAGATGACTACTCTAGGTACACTTGGGTAATGTTCTTAGCTAAAAAGAATGATGCATGTCAAGAATTTATAAAGCTTTGTAAGAGATTAGAAAATCAAAGAGAAGACACAATTAAGGAAATTAGAAGTGATAGAGGTGGTGAGTTTGATGGAGAGTTTCAAGAATTTTGTGTATCCAAAGGGTATGGACACAATTTTTCAGCTCCAAGAACTCCTCAACAAAATGGTGTTGCGGAAAGGAAAAATAGAACACTTCAAGAAATGAGTAGAGCCATGCTAAATGAATTTGAGCTACCCAAATATTTTTGGGCCGAAGCGGTAAATACCGCTTGTCATGTGATCAATAGAGTTTATTTGAGACCATTTCTCAAAAAGACTCCTTATGAGCTTTGGAAAGGTAGAGTACCAAATATTGGTTATTTCAAGGTTTTTGGTTGTAAGTGTTTTATACTTAACACCAAAGACAACTTGGATAAACTCGACTTCAAAGCGGATGAAGGAATTTTATGGGTTATGCTCAAAATAGCAAAGCATTTAGAGTATATAATAAGAGAAGTATGAAAGTTGAAGAATCAATTCATGTCAAGTTTAGTGAATTCTGATGATAAGTCAAACAACAATAATGATGATGATGAAGATGAAATAATCGAAGTAAGTCATATAGAAAAATTTGAGAATCCAAAAGGTAATATTGTCATCGACCTTAGGATTGATCCACTTGAACCTAAGGTTGAAGATGAAGAAGTAGGAGGGGATACCTCAAATTTGCCGGATTCATACAAATATAGGAAAGATCACCCTAAAGAGTTGATACTAGGTGAAACTAGCCAAGGTGTAATGACAAGGAGAAAATTCAATGAAAATGCCTTCATTTCACAAGTTGAGCCTAAAAATATAAAAGAAGCAATAAATGATGAAGATTGGGTATTAGCTATGCAAGAAGAATTAAATCAATTTGAAAGAAGTGATGTTTGGGAATTAGTTGCTAAACCTAGTGATCATCCGTAATTGGCACAAATGGGTATTTAGAACAAAATGGATGATAAAGGAAACATCACTAGAAACAAAGCTAGGTTAGTAGCCCAAGGCTATAGGCAAGAGGAAGGCATAGACTACGATGAGACTTTTGCCCCCGTGGCTAGGTTAGAAGCTATTAGGATGTTATTAGCATATGCATGCTATAAGGATTTCAAACTATATCAAATGGATGTGAAATCCGCATTCTTGAATGGAATAATTCAAGAAGAGGTCTATGTAGCTCAACCTCCGGGGTTTGAAAATCATGATTATCCAAATCATGTTTTTAGACTCAAAAAGGCCCTTTATGGACTTAAACAAGCTCCTAGGGCTTGGTATGATAGATTAAGTAACTTCCTACTTGAAAACGAGTTTTCAAGAGGAAAAGTCGACACTACTCTTTTTATTAAAGAACAAGGAAACCATCAATTGCTTGTTCAAATTTATGTGGATGATATCATATTTGGTGCTACTAATGATTCTCTTTGTAAGCATTTTGCTAAATTGATGGAAGGAGAATTTGAAATGAGCATGATGGGTGAACTCAACTACTTTCTTGGTCTACAAATCAAGCAAACTCAAGATGGAGTGTACATATCTCAAACAAAGTATACGAAGGATTTGCTCAAGAAGTACAAATTCGAGGATGGAAGAAGTGTGAGCACTCCGATGAGCACAAGTACAAAGCTTGACAAAGACGAAAAGGAAAGCCAGTTGAGGTAACGAAATATAGGGGTATGATTGGAAGTTTACTTTATTTGACCGCTAGTAGGCCGGATATTTTGCATGCTGTGTGCTTATGTGCTAGATTTCAAAGTATGCCTAAGGAATCGCATTTAGTTGCCATTAAACGTATCTTTAGGTATTTAAAAGGAACTTTGAACTTCGGATTGTTTTATCCCAAAAATGGTTGTTTTGATCTAAGAGGTATAGTGACTCCGACTATGCCGGAAACTTGTTGATAGGAAAAGCCTCCGGGACATGTCAATTTCTTGGAGATTGCTTAGTTTCTTGGTTTTCCAAGAAACAAAATAGTGTGTCACTTTCCACGGCGGAATCCGAATATGTATCGGCCGCTTGTTGTGCACAACTACTTTGGATGATCAACACTTGAACGATTACAATGTTAAGTTTGAAAAGTTCCCATCCTATGTGATAATACCTCAGCCATAAGTATAGCACAAAACCCGGTTCATCATAGTAGAACAAAACACATTGAGGTGAGACATCACTTCATAAGAGATTGCATCCAAAAAGGATTGGTATGCGTTGAGTTCGTTCCAACAAATGACCAACTGGCGGATATCTTTACCAAATCCCTTCCCACCGAGACGTTCGAATCAATTAGGACAAGATTGGGAATGCTAAACATTGGTTAAAGGGTTAAAAACTGTTAAAATTACAGAATTCTGCATACATAGATCGATCTATGTGAAAATTTTAGAGAATGATGTCTATAAAGACATCGATCGATCGATGTACAGGACATCGATCGATCGAAGTCCCTGACATCGATCGATCGATGTCAGCGGGACAGAAGCTATAAAACCTGCAAAACGTCTCATTTTTCATTTCACCCTACGAACCCTAGTTTCCCTCTGCGAATACATCTCTCATTCAACAAAATTTTCAATCCTTCTCTCAAGGCTATTTTTTTAATCCTACTCAAATCACATCAATCTTCAATCTCTAACCAAAATCTAGCATTTTCTTGCCCTAATTCTCTCAAATGGCTCCAAGAACCAAAAATCATCCCAAGAGAGAGAAAACTTCACAACAACAAACTCCAACGGGTCCAAGAACAACAGGATTACGGAAGCAACCAGAGCCATCTCAAGAACATCTCATTCGTGAGGTAAGAGAAAGTCTTCACATTAGAAATTTTCCCTGGCTTAAAACTGGTGAATATGAGAATGCATTGGCTACACCTCTAGGATTAGGATACATACTCATATATCTCAGAGAGCACAATTACTATTCACTGAATGGGAAAATAGCAATAGGTCTACCATTCCATCAAAGGTGCTCAAAATTGAGGACATTTTGAGCAATGCAGAATTGAGACCTATAATTGACTTGTTGTATGCTCAAAACTGGAAGTTTTTATGGGATTCATCTGAGATGGGAGCTATGTCTACCCGTTATACCCGACTGTTTTATGCCAATTTTTGGATTGACTATCTGAATGGAAATCCATTTTCTCTGAATTCAGTTATTGATGGTCAAATAGTCTCTTTTCACACTGCACAAATCAATGCTATTCTTGGTACACCTAATGAGGGATTCAAGGATTTCGATCCTTGGAAGTGGGATTTTCACAAGTACCAAGTCACTGAAAATGAAGTCAAAACCTTTCTTGGATTTCACCCGACAAAGAACACAAACGATATGCCTTTGATGTATAGAGTCTTACTTGCGATAGTTACCTTTTGTGTAAATGGAAAATCAGCCAAACTTCCCAGCAACCTAGACTTTTACATCACATACCGCATAGCCAGGAGAGAGCAGGTTAATTTTGGAGAAGTTTTCTTTGAAAATGTGTTGGAGGCGGTTACGAAGAAATCGAAGGCACTTCCTTACAGTAATCTGATATACAGATTACTGAAAAGTTCAAATCTCGTACTGGATGTTGAATACGAAGAAGGGATTACGAATAAGGACTATTACACA
This sequence comes from Eustoma russellianum, assembly GCA_036186865.1. NCBI lineage: Eukaryota > Viridiplantae > Streptophyta > Magnoliopsida > Gentianales > Gentianaceae > Eustoma > Eustoma russellianum. The sequence continues at coordinate 33,307,062 of AP025045.1, forward strand.
AAATTCAACATCCAGCAAATTCTCAAGTCTAGAAAGGAAGCGAACGAAACGAAGGGGTGGTGCTCAGGAGCTGGAGGAAGAGGAAGCTGAAAATGAGCCGGAAATACCACCACACCCCACTGAGCCTACTGTAGAACCCCAACCCAACCCTCCAAGTCCTACATCTCGCATAGACAAAGGCAAAGCCCCAATGGAGAAAGAGAGTGAATCCGGGGATGATATGGATATTGAATACGAGATAAATGACATCCAACGCACTCTTGGTCAATGGGGTGAAGACTTGACCAAGGAAGCTGTTCGTATAGACGATTTGGAAAAAGGCTATACGACTTTCCAGACTCGTTTACAAACGCTAGAAACAAGAGTGGATACTGAAGTCAAGTCACTCCAAAATGAGCTAACCATGCAAAAGACCAAGTACCAGAAATTGAAGACAAAGCTCAAAGCCGCTCTTTCCGGACTTTGTTTCTCCTCTGATGAGGAGTAATTATTGATGATTTCCCATTCCCTCGTTTTTATGTTAGTTTTTGCAAGTTTGAAGTTGTATCTCAAAACTTGATTTTCCTCATAACATTTATATTTTCGCCTTGGTAAATTTTTTTTGATGTTTTCAAAAAGGGGGAGAAGTTCCATGCATGCTTTGGCTTTGGCATCATTATCATGTTTTTACATTGTTAGCATGTTTTGTTGGTTTCATTTCATGAATTGTTTTTTATCTTAACTTGATGGAGCTTTGGATGCTTGCTAATGATATGTTTTGGCATGATGGATTGTGGGAAGCATAATTAGATTAACACGAAGTGTGTTGGACATGTTGGCATGATAGGCATTCAAATGGCTAAACTAAGAATGGTTACTTCCTGTCATTTGTATGATAGGCATTCAAATGGCTAAACTAAGAATGGTTACTGTCTATCATTTTGGCTTAAAAAGTTGAATTGTGCATAACATGACAAAAAGTCTATTGATATGCTTTACATATTGAAATGGTGAAAATACAAAACTTGATGCATAATTTGAGGGGGAGCATGTTGGGTAGATGATGAGAAAGCATGAACTAAGGGGGAGTTGTAGAAAAACATCTTTTGGATTGTTGTTTTGAAATCATCAAAAAGGGGGAGAATGTTAAGTTATAAAACGTTTTGATGATGAAAAGATGTTTTGAATAAGCTAAAATTATGCTTAATATTTGATGCAAGATAGGCAAAACACATTATGTCCAAAGACGGATGAGATTGCAAGTCACTGGTTGACATCGATCTCTCAAACAGGGGACATCGATCGATCGAAGTCCTTGACATAGATCGATCGATGTCTGACTGAAGACATCGAACCCTCAACCAAGTGACATCGATCGATCGATGTCACTTCATACCCTGACTTCGATCGATCGATGTTGGACTGAGGACTTCAGTCTCTCAACCAGGTGACATCGATCGATCGATGTCACTTCAGCCCCTGACATCGATCGATCGATGTCTGACTGAATACATCAGTCTCTAAACCTGGTGACATAGATCGATCGATGTACTCCAGAATTCAAATTTTTTGAACGTTGGAATAAAATCTAAGGTTGATTTTCAAGGTTTTCTCTTTCCAATCTTATTCAAACTTCTTGTGGACTTTAACCCAACTGATTACATGCTTCCTTGACTATTGTAAGCTTGTCTAAGATTCTCTAGGGTGGCTATCCAAGATCAAATCACTCCATAGGGTGGCTAGAGACTATTTTGGCATTGTCTTGACATTTTTGAAGATGAAGACTTGGTGGAAGGCCTCAAAAACGTGGTGAACTTCATCTATAAATAGAGGAGGCTTGGATGAAGCAAAACACACTTTCAACATCATCTAGCTTCATTTTACATTGTTGTACTTTTCTCTCATACTTGTAACTTTGTTCAAAGCTTGTCTAGCTTTCTTTGATCTTCATTGTTGTATATTGAGAGAAAGAGAGTCAAGCACAAGAGGAACCATAATTATTTGATCTCTAGCTTGTGCTTAGACTTGTGAGAAAGTGTGAACCTTACTATATCTCTTCAACCCACTGTGAGAAGTTCTTGAGAGAACTTTTGTTGAAGTTGTGAGGAAGCAAGAAATTGTTCTTGCTACGAGTGTAGTGTTGTTGTAGTTGCACAAGTGTGTTGTGCAAGAAGTTGCTGTTGTTGTTGCTTACACTAAAGTGTTAGTGTAAGTTTGCTGTGGTTGTTCTTATTGTTCATAATAAGAAGAGTAGTTGTTGAAAATCCACTTTGGAAACAAAGTGGTAGTGGAGTAGAATCATTTACGATTCGAACCACTCTATATCCGGTGTACTCTTTCATTGTCTCTCATCTCCAATTCTTGCTCTGATTTTGAATATCTTTTTGAGTTGAGAAAAACAAGAAAATTCCGCAAAAGAGCCAAACACTCTATTCACCCCCCCTCTAGAGTGTATTTCGGGACCTTACATAGTACACTCTTTAACTTAACACCTTGTTACCAAACTCATCCCTGAAGCTTTAGGTATTCTTCGGAATACGTGTATTTCTAGTACGATTTAACTTAGTCATCATTAGCATCTCACAAGATAATCTAGTCCTTATAGGGTTCAATCCTTACTTAAATCTCTATATAAGTGCTTACAAACTTCTACTTATACCACTTCATGTGTATCATTTAACCTATTGCAATCTACAATAACCGGATTCTTAAACTTATCACGTAGGATCCATCCGCTAGATAATTAACCATACTAACATCCTTTGTGTATGCCAATATGGTAACCGTTACCCTTCCTTAACACAACAAGTCTTCAAAATCAGTTCTTATACACTTACGAACTAGCTCTATGATCATGCTCTTAATTTCTCAGATATATCGTCAACAGCCTAGTTTACGAAATATATGTATGGACATATTTTTCTTCAGATAAAAGAAAAGTAGCTTACGAACTATAATTTTGAACACAACTTTAACTATTGACAATACTAAACCTTTATTTTTTTTGCATGCACAAAACTCAAAGTATCATAGATTTGTTTTTTGCAACCCGATATCTCAAATGACCATTTTAAAAACGATGATTATAACTTGTTCGCAAGACATTTTGGTAAAATTACGTCAAAACAGTTGAAAACTATAATGTAAGGTTTTATGAAACGATTTGAATAAGGTACATTCCGTTTCAAAAACAGGTAATATTTTGAAGATACCTTTTTTTTTCTTGTTTTTGTCTTCACCGAAGTTAAGTAAGTTCATCGCAAGCGGTTAAATAACTTCGAAAACATTTAAACGGTTAAAACTGCTTGCGATTGATAATCGTCAATTAAAATTAATTTTGACTAAACAGAATGTAACAAAAACAGAAATTTGAAATATGCGGTAAGAAATATATAAACACATTGTTTTTGCAAGAACTTCATATTTAAGTTTTTCCCATTTTTCAAGGTCATCAAAGAATCGATTTTTTTTTATATTGTTTACAAGTACAAAAAAATTAGCGTCGTAAAGTTTAGTAGACTATATAAAGAATGAGACTCAATAAGGTATTTTCGAAAATAACTGTCTTTTGAAGCCCTTGTAAAATATAGGTATAACTCGACGTACGTACTTAAATAAAATATTTATCTTTTAGAGAAATAATAGTCCAATATTTCGTATAATTTCTATAATCCATCCTTATTTTCGAAAAAATATCGATCCGTCTATGTATCGTTTCTTATAAGTCTAACCTTCGCTTATTATGATAAAATCTATCTTAAATTGTCCAATCCTAGCATGGCACACTAAATATTTATCGACTTAAGGTGTTCTAATTCACCATGCTTCCGCGCGCCATACTGATCCAGTAATTTTTTTACTTGGTTATTTGAACCCCTAATTATCCTACTTAAATCTCATGTGAAGAAGCAACCACTGCTGGTTCATGCTTACTCTATTTCAATTCAAGCCTAGATTCAAACCAAACGTTCTGATGTCAACACTTAGCCCACATTTTGTAATGATATAGTATTCCAAGGCACATACTGTAGTCGATTCTCACAAGTCGCTATTGTTCAATTCCTCTAATAAGATATAATATCGTCGACCTATTTTGATTACCTACATTCGACATCTTAACCCTAGACTATACATTCCTTTTACAATATCCTTAACTAAACTCTACTGATTACAACGCTAATCGCTATTTAGTTTCTATCATCTATAAATCATCTATTCGTATTTATTATACTACTATATTTCATTTCTTTTAGCTATGATCCCAACTTCGACCTAAGCCTGCTCTGATGTTACCGTCCAAGTAGGGATAGGACCCGCTTTACTTTACCCTAATGGTACCGAGTACCATGTTGCAGTTATGGTAAGGCAGCCGAGTTACTGTCTGTCCTATTAATATGCCAAATACGTTTGTAGTGGGGTATTCTGGTTAACATTGTAATTCATTCAAATCAATTATATATTATTCAACTAGGGTTACTAGATCATAGCTTAGAGAGTTATAGTCAACCTTAGATAAAGGAGAATGTATGAGATATCCTAGGTATACGTGTTTCAAAACCGATCGACTTCTTAAGTTTAGGATCATAACTTATTTCTAGGATCGTTTTAGCATCATTTCTTAAGTCTGAGATCACGTCTTATTTCCAATTAGTACATAATCAACGCTATTACTAAATCAGTACTTATGTCTAAAGTCAACTCTTAATCGAGATCGTTATTTTATCTAAGATCGCGCCTTATGTTCAGGATCATCGCTTATAACTAAGATCAGTACCTATGTTCATGATCGTCGCTTATGTTCAAATCATCACGTATGTATAAGATTGTGACTTAGAGGCAAAATCGTAACTTATTTTCTAATATCATGGCCTAATTCTAATTTCCGCCGTGCATCTAGAGCCATGCTCTGAAGATTGTACTGTCGACACGTAATACCTCTTGAACTCATTCTAAAATTAGATCCAAGTGATCAGTGGTGTCAGTTGTGTTGCACCACCACTCCTCTGCATCCGTTTTAGAAGAGTCTCAAGTCCCAAGTGCGGTGGTGATGGAGCTTGTGGCTACCGAGGTTGTTGCGCCACAGCTTGGGCTATGACCAGTAGTGCGTCGGTCAGGGTCTGGGGAAGCACGACCTGCGGTGGAGCCCTATTCTCAGAATGGTTCCTATTGCCGTTCCTACCGTTCTCTTCTCGGCGGCATATTTGCTACGACAAGGAAAATTTCCATTTTTTTTTCAAGGCATTTGAAGAAATATATAAACTTAAGAAAGAGAAAACAGTCACATACAATGAATAAAAAACAGACATAGAAACCAACCGTGCCCCCAGTTTGATCATCACTTAGTCTAAATCAAACCTATTCTATAGTCAAACTTAGTCTCAAATCATAACTTATGTCTAGAATCAAACTTAGTCTCAGATCACAGCTTATGTCTAGGATCAAACTTAGTCTAAGTTCAAACTTACATCTACGATCGACACTTAAGTCTATAGTCATCTCTTACGTCTAAAATCATTTCTTAATTTCTACGCTTTCTGCAGTAGATCTAGAGCCTTGGCTCTGATACCACCTGTAAAGCCCCGTCCCGAACCCTAGGGTCAGAACCGGTACGCCCGCCGTATTCCACTAAGGGATATACAAGGCGTCTGTACGAAACCCTGCACTTATCAAAACGACAGAGTATTTGATTGCGGAAGCGAATTAAATCAACTCAAAACCCTAAATCAAAAGTAGAATCCCCAAAATCATATAAAGTCAACATCAAGTCAGAATCCCCCAAACGACATCGTAAAGTAGTTCGTAAAATAAAATCCCTAAGCTAAGTCCTCAAATGAAATAATAAATAAAATAGAACTTCTCTAATCCTCGGTCATCAGTCCCCAATCAATCTCTATGAGTCCCAGTGAGCCCACTCAGAGTCTTCTCCAACCCAAATATAATCGTACCCTGATTCGTCTGCAAGAAAACAAAATGAACGGTGTGAGCGACAAAAACGTCACTCAGTAGGTACCCTGCCTGCATCGGCCCAGTGAGATCATACATGCTAGGACAGTAGTGAAATACATATATGTACTGTAATACGAAAATAGACTGTCCACGTTTTCACAAATACGTATAACGGTCGGAACTTCTTAAAAAACGTATAACGGTCATATCTTTTTAAAACAACATATATCGGTCATAACTTCTTAAGACAATCAAGCATATAACCATGCAGAATGAGCGTGAAATGCAATGTCACATACGTGATGCATGATAAACCTACCTTCTCAGAACATTCATCTAATCGTGCAATGCATGACCCCGGGTCCTAACAGAACGGAACGGAACGGAACGGAACAGATCAGATATGCGACTTACGTCTCGCATATCTTTACAGAACAGAACGGAACAGAACAGAACATATCATATATGCAATGTCGTGATGCATGAATGCACAGAAATTATACACGGAATCCTTCATTTACTTCCTTCCTTCTTTTTCCTTTTCTTTTCTTTTTCCTTTTTCTTTTCTTTGCTTTTTCCTTTAGGTTCCGCCCCCTACCCTTTTCCCTTTTCTATTCTTTTTCTTTTTCCGTATTTGTTTTCTTTTTCATTCGTTCTCAGTCCTTCAACTTTCACTGCGATTCTCCACCCTTCAAATTCTAAACTTGCTTTCACCTGCGCCCTCCCCCAGCCGACCCTTCTCCCTCAGCCCCCCACCCCTCTCCCTCACCAGCTTACCCCTTCACTCCCGCCCCATCCAGTTTGCCCCCCCAACCTGACGCCCCCACCCCACTGACCAGCCAACGCACCACCCCCAGCCCCCTCTCAGCCCCCCTCCAGTTCGCCCCCCCAACCAGACGCCCCCACCCCAGCACCCCCACTGACCAGCCCCCACACCACGCCCCCAGCCCCCTCTTAGCCCCCCTTCACCCTTATTCCTCCGTTCGGCAGCACGTGGTCATAGCCCACCACCACCGGCCACGCGCCGCCGGCACAAACACTTCTTCCTGCGACCTCCGTCCGGCAGCACGTGGTAATAGCCCACCACCACCGGCCATGCGCCGCCGGCACAAACGCTTCTTCCTACGATTCCGGTATTCACACGCACATCAAAAATAAATCTTTTTCGAGTTTTCATACGAAAATAGCATCATACATATATAACATATACGATCATATATACGGACATACAATTCATCACATATATGTATAATCAATAATCAAGCATCTATACAATCACAAATACTAATGCACGATCTCGTTTTCATAGAGAAATTAAAGATTATCGTTTTTTTACATTCAACAGATGTTAAGGGGGCACCTACCTGATAATTGATACGCGTTGAATAGCGTGATCGAGCGGTGGTATTTCTCCCAAAAAGCGGCGGCCTTGACTTGAAGAAGGAGAAAGTTGCGTCTCCTTTTTTTTTTCCTGGTGGATGCGGCTGGCGTGAATATGGAGAGGGAGAGGAAGATCTACGTGTTTAAATAGAATTTTGATTAGGGTTTAGGGAAAATTTCCTAATCAAATTAGGTTTTCTAATTAATTAAACATTAATGACCTTTTTGCCCCTTTAAAAAAAATGGGATGTAACAACCTTACTTTTACCTTCACCACCTTCTTCTCATACCTCCATTGACTCTGATCCAATTACAATTACTGATTCAAATAACAATCACTCTAGCAACAGCAGAACTATTAGAACCAAACTGAGGCCTTCATGCTTGCAAGATTACTACTGCAGTCAAGTTGTTGCTCAGTCCATGCTGTTTCAAGTTCCACTTACTATCTTCTACATCATTCTATGTCCTTTGATTCCTTGTCTCATGGATAAAGATTATATACTCTAAGTATCAGTTTAAACCAAGAACCTTCCACCCACCAACAGGCCTCTAAGTCAGAGCATTGGTAGTAGGATACGCAGCTTGAGGTAGCATCCTTAAATGCTAATACGCTTGGTCCTTAGTTCAACTACTAGCAGGAAAAAGTTCATTGGGTGTAAATGGATGTACAAGATAAAGTACAAGACTGATGGTTTGATAGAAATGTATAAGGTTAGGTTGGTAGCTAAGAGTTACACATAGCATTAGAGCTTTAGACAAATTTTTCAATTCAATGTGTGGTGATGTTGGGATTGTTTAAAGCCTTTGACAATTAGAGCTTGAGTCAACTATTTATTCCACTGTCTACTTTCCTGCTTGAAACAATATAATGACTTATGTAGCTTAAATGCTGTGTTGGGAGTGGAGAAAAAACACCTTGTGGTAACTCCATCTAGATTTTTTCATAAAGATCTCCATGTAAAAAAGACATTATTGTCATCTCACTGAT
>AP025045.1:33315367-33325680 GCA_036186865.1 Eustoma russellianum
AAAGTGCCAGGATCAATCTAACAGTAGTATAAGATCGAATCTTTTGCGCCATCAAACATGCATCAATTTTGGTATAGGAGATTCAATCTTTGCTTGTTCTAATAAATCTTCCACAAGAAGTTGTATTCGGTGCTTCTTGATTTGGATCGAGCCATATCCTCCAACCTTGCAACTTGTTTGTGATCCAAGAATGATTTCTCACCCTTGGGAAGTTTGAAAGATTCGATTCCCCCACAATATTTGCTCAAGACGCTGAGATAGAATCTAACTTTGATCAAAGATAAAAAACACAAGAAAGCTCCTTACAAGGCAGTCTTAGGCTAAAATTATATCGAATTTTATTCAACTCAAGTTCAAAAGTCGACATACATCCTTCTTTATACGCTAAGTTAAGCTAAACCTAATTTACATAAGAAAAGGTAGGACGTTCACTTGAAATCAAACTCTTCAACAGATATCTGATAGTCCACGTACATTTACGATCATCTAGAAGCCAGATTTGTTAATAAGGTCTTTTTGAGAGTTGTAGATTTGGATATCTAGTTTCCATAGGATTTTGAATCACCTCAAAAAGACATCGGATGAGAGAGTTATGGCCAAAAAATTGAGATAGGGCCATCCTATAAAAACCTTAAAGTGTAGGCGTGTTCCATATTGGAAAGTTTACTTTCGCACCTTTTAATAAACATTTTTAACATGTAAAAACATTCTAACAACATGTAAAAGTACTTTACAACATAATGAACACTTTTACAAGACAATTTGGTCAAAAATAAGGTCTTGCCAAACACCACAGATGCGCTTCTCCCATTCCATCCCCGCTACACATCCTCTCTTTTTTGTTGCAATTATGCTCCTTTGACATTATCACTTTTACAGTCCTTCTGCTAGAACAAAGGACTTAACACGTACTGACTTTTGGAATATAATAAACGCAATAGGGGAACCTCAGCTTGGCAGCTTGGTACTGCACCTCAACGAGCCAAACTCTCAACTTAGAACTAATGGGATAAGCAGCCCTACAAACTCTGACGGTAGACAGGGAACAACAGGATGGACTAGACCACTTGTTACACCTGAATACACTAATAGAAACAGAGCCCACATCAGAGGAAGTAGATTTATTAGAGAAAACTCAGGCTGAATATGAAATTGAATCTCAAAACGATGATAGACCAATAACATTAAGAAAAAGAATAAGAGAATGTACTAAAAACTCTATACTAAGTATCACGTAGAATACTTAGTGTTATATAGTATGTTGAATCCTAACTTCAAAATATTTATACGTTCACTTGATTATAAAGTGATACTAAAAATATACAAGAATCCTTAAGCCAACCTGAATTAAAGAATACAGTGTATGAAGAAATGAATGTCTCAGAGAAATATCAAACTTGGGAGGTAACACCTAAGTCTACAACTATAAAACCTATTGGATGTATATGGGTAATTAAATATAACAATGATGGAGCAGTTAATAAGTACAAATATTAATAGCAAAATGATTTACCAAAACTTATGGTATTGATTATTTAGAAACCTTTCTATAGTTCCCAAACTTAATGCCATTATGATTATTTTTTCTACAACAGTTAACCTTAATTGGGAACTATATCAGTTGGACGTTAAAAATGCATTCCTAAATGGAGATTTACTAGAAGAAGTTTATATGTATGTACCAGCATGATTCAATTATATAACAAATCTGAATAAGGTCTGTAGGTTGAAGAAATCATTGTATGGACTGAAGCAACCACCAAGAACTTGGTTTAAAACATTCACTAAGATCATTAAAGACCATAAGTTTATTCAAAGTCACAGTGATCATACACTATTCACTAAGATATCACCTAAGGGGAATATTACTATTCTAATAGTATAAGTAGACTATATAATAATAATTGGAAATAACAATCTAGAGATAGAGAATATTAAGATGCAACTATTAAAGCAATTTGAAATGAAAGATCTTGGAAAATTAAGATATTTCTTAGGAATGGAAATAGCTAGAAACAAAGAAGGGATGTATATATCTCAAAGGAAATAAATATTGGATTTTTTAAGAGAAACGGAGATGCTCAGATGCAAACCAACAAGCACCCTGTAGAACCTAGACATAAGCCCAGAGAAGAATGGGATACTACACCCACATATAAACTTAGTTATCAAAGGCTAGTTGGTCAATTGATCTATTTATCACACACTAGGCCCGAAATTTGTTATGTTGTGAGTTTTGTTTCTCAATTTATGCATGATCCTACTAATGAACATCTCCAAGTCGCCTTGAGAATTCTCAGGTACCTTAAAAATGCACCAGGACAAGGTTTATGTTTTAAAAGGCATACAGATCAAAGTATTAAAATATTCACAGATACTGACTGGGCTTGATCCAAGGTTGACATAAGATCAACAACTTGATATGGAACTTATTTATGGGGTAATCTGGTTACTTGGCACAGCAAGAAGCAACCAGTTGCATCGAGGAGCAGTGCAGAAGCAGAATTAAGGGCTCTTGCATTATGCATATGCGTAGGAATCTGGATTAGAAGAGTACTTGAGGATCTTGGTCTAAAAACACTATTACACATCAATGTATTTTGTGATAATGTATCTGCTATAAACATGTCCAAGAACCCAGTTCAACACAACAAGTCAAAACAAGTTGAAGTCGATAAACATTTCATCTGAAAAAATTAGAGGGAGAGAGATCAGCCTAGAACATATGTCAACTAAAAAACAAGCCGTTGATATCTTAACAAAACCGGTTCCAGCAAGTATATTTCAGTTCTTAGTGTCCAAGGTTGGTTGTATAAATATATACAACTAAGCTTGAGGGAGAGTGTAGAAATATAAGCTTCACTGAGCTCAGCCGAGCCGTGCTAAGCTGAACATAGTAGCGATCGTGGTAGGAAATTACGTACTACAAGTTGCCGACATAGAGCTGTGCTGAGCAGATGAAGTTATGCTGCCGAGCTGATCCTGGTAGCAGCTCGGCACAAAACAACAAGTGATCGAGGTAAAGAAGTGAAGAGCCAAGGTGAAGAGTAACACAGAACTATAAATGACCGAGGTGAAGAAGGGACGAGGTGAAGAGCTGAGATGGAAAGATACAGGCATGCAGAGCCGATGTGACGATGTGAAGGCACCCTGAAACACTTAGGCAGCAAAGCTGAGCACAGAGCCGAGTTGTCACACTTAGTCTTTTGCATGTATATACAATTATAGTAGCTCAGTTTTTAACTATACATATGTCTGAGCTGAGCATGTAACTAGCCGTTACTTACCTAGCCGTTGTAAACATCACATCAAGTAGCTGTTATAAAAATAAAACTATTGGAGACATGTGAGAACTCTATAAAAGAAGAAATATCCATGTATGTATTTTTTCCATTTGAATGAATTTTATATTCTTCAATCTGGACAGTTAGATAATAAACACCTTTTAGATTGGAAATTCAACCTTTTTTACTGAACGAATCCGGTCTCCCTTAGAATGTAACTGGGTTCTAATTCCGTAAACCATGTAATGACAATGCTTTAGTAGACACTACGACATAAATAAAGGGTATATATATATATATATATTTATGTATATGTATATATACGTAGAGAGACAAATATGTAAATGCTGAATAGTTGTAAGATTTTTTAATTTAGATTTTAATGTTTAAGTCGTTTCGACCCAAGTTATATCCCCAAAATATTTGAAACATGACCTCACGCAAAACTGCTCCCATCGCAAATTCTGCTGTTGCTGTTGCTGTTGCTGTTGCTGTTGCAGTTTTCTTGAGTACGCACGAAAAGTGTGACTTCCAGCTGCGAAATTTCAGGGACACCTACCCTCTTCAAATGTTTTAGGTTTCTTAAGATGTTCGTTTAGAATGGATAGAAATACTAACTTAAAGTTCAATTATTCCATTCTTCCCCTGAAAAAGTTCCAACCTCAATGCTGTTTAGTCAAAAAGACATGGGATCTAAAGCAACTTACTTAACAGCATCACAATTTCGATCACAAACTTCAGAACTAAAAGGAAATTTCCCGAAAGGGGTTGAAATTTTAGGTACTAAAAATGAGAATGAGTGGTGGGGACATTTTGAGAGAGTCTGTGGAAAGTTTGGAGTTGAGAAGAGGAAAACAGGGTATTTGAGTAATACAAGGAAGGGGTTGTTTGGAGTAGGCCTAGGAAGGAAAAATGGACGAAATTATGGTATTGAGGAATTAGAGCCATTATGGGATGATGGGTACGGAAATCAGACTGTAAATGATTATCTGTTAAGAACTAAACAGATGAGTAAACCAGATTACGGCCCGGCGCGGTGGTTTTGCCCTGTCGAATGTGGATGCCCTCTAGAAGATTCACCTCTTCTTCTTTATTTACCAGGTAACCTCTGGAATCATGTCAATTTGCCAGAATCCTTTTCTGTGTGCTTTCAAAATTTAGCAGCAATTCATAATGGCTTATACTATTGGTTCCTCTTACTAAGATCATTATCTAAAATGTTCAAGACTACCCAAGACAAGTAATTAGAGTGAGCAATTAGGCATTTGATGTGTCACCTTTTGTTTGAATACATGTAGGGATCGATGGAATCGGCACGGGGCTTATTTTGCACCATAAAGCTCTTGGGAAGTAAGTCCTTTTGCCTTCGGAGTCTTGCAAGTCCAGTTCTGCTGCAACATCTGCAGTTCAACTGTTCCATATTGTCCTGCTGATTTTCTCACGAGTTCATTTTTCATTTCTTACCAGCTCCGTATGTCTGTTGTATTGTCAATGTTCTATGTGTTAATATATGGATGCATACAACAACAATATTACCCTATTACCCTAGAGTCTCGCGTCTATAACGAGATAATAGGGTCAGATGTACGCAACACAGATTTTTTACCGGTGAGTCGATGATTCATAATGAAAATTACGTCAAGCTGTGTCGATCAGCTACTTCACAATATAAAAACCGCAGTTAATTTAGTGAATCACTTTATTCTATCATATTACAAAGTTAGAGAAGAATGTGTGATTGACTCATTGGATATGGATGCATAAGTAACACTCATCTCTCTCGCAAATTGACCTTTTAGGTAAGATGGTAATTTAACGTGATGTTAGGGTAGGAAGTCCTGAGCTTAAATCTTGCTAACATATTCATCTCTCAAAAGCAGGGTTTTCGAAGTACGATGTATGCATATTCCTGTTTCAGACCGAACATCATATGGAGGTAATAAGCTTCACAGTCTGACATGATCTCAAGGCTAAAGCATTAAATTGCCTACATTATCATAATTTTTACCTCTGTTGACCTGTCTCTCACCTGCTACAGTCTAAAATTAGCGACAGAACTAGCCTACTTTTGGATTCACACGGTTTAAGATTTTCAGTCGAAGTACTTATCAAACACATTTGCTTAAAAGGACTTGTGAAGTTTGTCGAGGAAACCGTGAGACAAGAGCATGCTTTATCACCAGAGAGGCCAATATATTTGGTAGCTGAGTCTTTTGGGGGCTGCCTTGCACTTTCTGTCGCGGCGCGTAATCCAACAATTGATCTTGTTTTGATATTAGTCAATCCAGGTTATACTCATCCATAACCTCTTTTGCCGGTTGAACCTAATTTTATTTTATTTTTCTTTTGTTTTTTTTTTTTGGTTTTTGCTTTGACTCACTCATGCATTTATCTTGCTTTGTTTTGTTTAGTTTTGTTCTTCAATCCCAGTTTAATGTTGCAGTAGTTAACACATTGAATTTCTGATGCAGCCACATCATTTAGCAGGTCACTGGTTCAATCCTTCATACCCTTCTTGGAGGCTTTACCAAAAGAACTGGACATCAGTCTGGAATATGCTTTACGTTTTCTCCTAGGTACATGGGTTAAGTTTTGTAGTTAATTTTAATTTATTTCTGTAGAAAGTATGTAAATAATTCTGCATAACATTAGCATTGATACTGGAATCATTTAGGTGATAGACACAATCATTTAGGAGTTATTTCTCTGATCTAATATTACTTAGAGAGATCCAACTTACCTCTAAATTCTAATACATTCGTTGTATAGGAGATTTTTGATTTCATAACCATTAGAGACCTTTTCCCAAAGGCTATATGTAGGCTACTCTAATGTGAACATTGACATACGAAATGTACTCTATTCTTCTCACTTTCTACATTGGAGACTTAGAGCCACAATACTTTTTCTTTTATTCTTTATCATAGCCACTCGGCCATCAGATATGCTTAAATATATAAAGGGAGCCTTTCTACTTGAGGCCGGCCAAGAAGAGTGATCAGTCGTACAAAGCACGGTAGTAATGTTCAAAACCTGGAGTTGTAGGACCAAATGATTGTAATAAGGGCTAAGTACTTGGCCAGATACTGACACCCAAGTTTTTAGTATTTAAATAAGATTTTCTCATCTTTATTTGCTAGCATTGATAGTAAACTGATTGCATGTAACACATGTCAACTTGCTAAACACACTAAGCACACTTATCTGGCTAAGATTAATAAGGAGAACCACCCATTCAGCCTTTTTCACACTAATATTTTGGGGGCTCTCAAGTGTAACCAATATATCACTGGAACAAAGTGGTTCATTATATTTGTTGATTACCATACCAAGATAACCTGGATTTACTTAATGGAAAATGCAGCAGAGACTGGACAAATTTTTGAAGTATTTTATAAAATTATACATACTCAATTTGGGACTAACATTAAGACCTTGATATCAGATAATGCTACAAATCAACCAATCAATCAATCATACCCAATATATTCTAACGACAGCAAAAGCTACAGAGTATCTACTAGAAACCTTCAAACAGTTTATGAATGAGGAAGGCATTTACAATCAAACCTCATGCGTAACGACATCCCAACAGGATGTGGATAAAAGGAAAAAATAGACATTTACCATAAGTAACAAGAGCCTTAATATAATTTATGCAAGTATCCAAAAAAGTATTAGAGAGAAACCGTACTTACAATCGCATCTCTTATCAACATAATGCCCTCTAGAGTGTTAAGCTTCGATACACTAAGCAGAAACTTCTCTTACACTTCCCTTAACACATGTCTGAATTACAATTTGAGTTACTTGATTGCACAACATATGCCCATATACAGCCTATCTACAGAAGCAAAATTGACCATAAGTTGATTAAGTACATATTCGTTGGTTACTCAGAGAGACTCAAAGTGACTATAACTGCTGCTGCTCCAAAATAAAAAAGTTTTTCACCGCATTAGATGGGGCCTTTAATGAAATTCAACCTTTCTGTGAAAACCATATACAGTTCCAGCCAAGTACCTGAAATCTAATAGACTTAGGCAGCAACATCACTCCCACTAAACATCAGCAACAACCACCAGACCAAGAAACTCCTCACAACTCCTCTCCAAATATCACACCCTATAAACCGATCATAGCATGCATTACACCTTGTAGACTACCTATCACTAAGGTTTGTACCCATAGAAAAATAACACTTTTCAGATTCTTCATCTGAGGCACTAAACCACCAAACAAGACCTGATCAAGCTATAAATGGTAATATGGTATACCTATAACCCTTAGGAAAGGGGTAAGTAAGTTTAATAAATACCCTCGTTATAACTTTATAACCTACTCAAAGTTGAAACCTTAGTTCTGAGCCTTTACAACCAACCTTAATACTACTTTTGTAGCTAAATGCATTAGTTAGGCCTTAGTCATACCTCATTGGTATCAGGCTGTCAATGAGGAGATGAATGCATTGTTTAAAAACAAGACCTTGAAGCTTAATCCACTACCTAACGGAATTAAATGGGTTTGTTATAGGTGGATATTTTTCATTAAATACAATTCTAATAGAACTCTAAGTAAGTATAAAGATAGACTGATAGCTAGAGGATTTATTCAAACTTATGTTATATGCTATTTAGAAACCTTTCACCTGTTGTAAAGCTAAATACTATAAGAGTCATATTTTCTTTAGTTGTCAATCTTTATTTGGAATTGTACCAACTAGACTTTATCAATGCTTTCTTAATTGGAGAACTACAAGTGGAAGTATTCATGGAAATTCCTCCTGGATTTAGAAATAATTCTAACAGATATATGGTTGATACACTTAATAGATCAGTTGACGGTCTAACTGAGTCACCTAGACAATGGCTCCAAAGGTTTACAACGGCAGTAAGAGATGAAGATCTTAATCATGTCATAGTGATCACATATTACTCACACACGTTACTAGAAAAGGAAAAATTACTAGTTTAATAGTTTATGTTGATGACATTAGTATTATGGGTGATAAATTGCAGGGAATACAGCAAACTAAACTGAAGCTCTCACAACAGTTTAAGGTTAAAGACCTTAGTTAGTTATTGGTATGGAAGTAACCAGAAATAAAGAAGGAATGCGTATTTCTCAAAGAAAATATATTCTTGACCTGCTTTCATAAACATGTATGTTGTGTTGTAGACCAACTCCCACTCTCGTGGAACCTGGTTACGAGTCTAAAGAGTTACGGAATAAAACACCTATTGATAAATACATACTACAGAAATTTATAGGCAAATTAATTTACTTATCACATACTGGACTCGACATGTGTTATGCAGTAACTTTGTTAGTCAATTTATGTATGAACCTACTAATGTACATCTTAAAGCTGCTATAAGAATTCTCAGATGTTTAAAGAGATCACCAAGTCAGGGCTTGTACTTCAAAACGACAGAGGACATGACCATCGCTGTGTATAGTGATGTTGATGGGCCAGATCTAAAACAAATACAAGGTCAACCATTGAATGTTGTACCTATGTGTAGGGCAAGCTGGTGATATGGGCAAGTAAGAAACAAGTTCTATCAAGAAGCAGTTCAAAAGCTGAGTTAAGGACTTTGGCACTAGGTTTATGTGAAGGATTGTGGCTCAAGAGGGTACTAAATGATCTTGGACAAAAACTTTATTAGTCAAAATTCAGGTGTTTTGACAATATGTCAGATATTAATATGGCAAAAAACCATGTCTAATATGACAAGTCAAAACATGATAGACACTTTATAAGAGAGAAGTGGAGGATAAATCCATCAGACTGGGGCAAATTCCCACAAAGGACTAGTTAGTTGATATACTCACTAAGCTTATCTCAGTCAAGGTGTTCCAAAGTCTTACTCAAGATTGGTTGTATAAAAATCTATAAACAAGCTTGGGGATGTAAAAAGTATGTAAATAATGTTGTATAATATTAGCATTAATACGTAAACATTTTAGGTGATAGACACAATCATTTAGAAGTTATTTATGTGATTTATTATTCCTTAGAGAGATCCAACTGATCTCTAAATTCAAAGCCTTTCCTTTTTATAGGATGTTCACTATTAGAAGCCTTTTCCCAAAGGCTATAAGTAGGCTACTCTAGTGAAACATTGACATAGGAAATATACTCTATTCATCTCACTTTCTATACTTGTATTTGTTGAGAAAAATAAATGGTGGTTGTCAAAGGATATAGCTTGTTTGTTAAGCTTCATATAACCTTCCTTAAATCTACGCACACTGCTTCCTCGCAAAAATATGATATTGAATTGGAAAATTTTGCATGCTCATAGTGATAGCTCGGAAGTACCTGAGGCTTCATTTGTTACCTGTCATTTAATCAAACCTTGACCACAGTGTGCTCTTGAATAACTAGTAGGAACTATTAGTGCATCAAATATTTTTTCTTTTACTCCCGTGGCAAACCATAGAAAATGCTTACTACTATTAGGTGAACATTATGACTAAGGCTTTTAGGAGGTAAATGTAGCGCCCCGCTTCCGAGCCCTAACATCGGGAACAGTGCACCCGCCGTATCTCGTTAAGGAGCATACAAGGCGTCGAATCAATCTCTTACATGTCAAAAATGACGTAGAAATTTTTCTCGCGGAAACGTAAATCGTAACTTAAATTAATCTCCAATAATCGTCATTACATTCCTGAATAAAAATTCTGATAATAAAAGTAATAAAGAAGTCTGTGAAAATCCTCAAAAGATAACTACGAAAAATCAGCTGCAGAGTTTCCCTCGTATCCTAGCTGCAGCTATCAACCAGCCCACTCAGCTATATCCGTCCCGTCCTCAACAAAGATGTGATCGTAATTCTCATCCGGCTCACCTGGGAAGTAAGGGTGAGTGACAGAAAATCACCCAGTAGATGCCCGCCTCAAACCAATACAAAACATGCATACCGAATGATATAACCACATAGCACATAAATATGATATAACACGCATAAGATAAAGTAAATGCGGTAAGTAATGCACTCCACATAAAAATGCGCAACGTCGTGA
>AP025045.1:33338464-33469044 GCA_036186865.1 Eustoma russellianum
TCATCTTTAGCATCCTCCGATCTTAACCAATGAGGCTTTTCACTTGCTTTTCCTCGTCGGAAAGAGATAAAATGATGATTATTTTTAAACGAGTAGATTTTTTCCGCACAGTTATTAATAAAGTCGTAAAATTATTAAAATTTTCAATACATTTTTAATCATCTCAATCAGAGTTCTTAAAACTCTATATATGAGGCGGCGTTTCAGTGTACATATGTGACCCTATGTGTCAGTTCAGATGGCTCGGGCGGGCACCAAGTCCCATTATTATTTTTCTCCCCTCCACAGAACCAGCAACTTCTCTACACTAAATACAATTTATTCAACTCTCTATACATGCGTTAACAACTCGACGGCCCTGTATTTCAAGCAACACATCAAGAGCAACGCCAAACATGTCACCTTTCATTTAAAAGCAATTACATCGATACGCATCTTTAGAAATATCCATACATGCATTCCCCAAACTATAGGTAAAGAGCGTTCCCAGTGTACTAGACTCCTACGTTTGCGCATAGTCTGGGGAGGGACAAATCGCTTTGCGATTTGATGTACGCAGTCTTACCAAACACTTTGTGCAAGAGGCTGTTTTTGCAGCTCGAACCCGTGATCGTAAGGTTATAAAACAGCAAACTTACCAGTTGGTCCAAAATCTTATTCCCCCAACTATAGGTAATACATCAATATAGTTCCACTTTCAAAATAGAACAAGTTTCCTTAATCATACCAAATGTTTCAAATCTTCTAGTCGGCTAACAATACTTCAAGAGATAGAATGTTGGATCCTACGGTGGTCTAATTCACTCTTATTAGTGGCTATTAATTCTCAATTTACACTTAAAGAAGGAATGTTGGATACTGCAGTGGTTTATAGTTTTTGGGATACAATGTGATATGGCCACTATTATAAGTAGCGGTTAAAGGCTACCAAAGGGGAACAAGACTGGAAGACTATTTTAATGGGTTAGTCATTGGTGGATGATTATGCAGTGTTCATTACACTGTCTGAAACGTCCTATACCGGGTGTGTTCCTATGATGTCACAGCACATGTTCAATAATATTATGTTTTTAAAGCACATCTGACCAAAAAAGAAAGAAAAGAAAGAAACTAAAGAACCTTGGCATATGATAAAGATTGAATGATGAGATGATATGGAAGACAATTTTCATTTCAAGTTTTATTGCCAAAAGCCATCTACCTATCAGCACATGGACAGGTTGAAGTTGAACTCATACTAGTACAACAAGAATACATTCAGTATATCCCAACAACATCAAAAGTTATTGTTAGGGTCTGAGGAGGGTTAGAGGCAAGTATTTTCTAATTAATATATATATATAGACACACACACATACTAATGTTTGCGTCTCTTTTGCCAAGTTCTTTCGACATTGTCCCCAAAATGAGGCAAACATGTGCTCATGCAAACTGCCCTGCCGTTGATTCTTCAAACTATTGCTTGGCTGTTGATTTGCAGTTTTTAGCGTAGGCAAGGAAAGTGTGACCATTTCAGCTACCAAATTTAATGGATACTTACCCTCTCCTAACGTTATATATTTTTTAAGATATTCATTTAATCATTATGCTACTACTACCAACTTAAAGCTCTATGACGTCATTTTCCTCCTGATAAAGTTCCAAACTTTTTGCTGTTTCGTGAACAAGACATGGAATCTAAAGTAGCATGCTTAACAGCATCACAATTTCGATCACGAACTTCAGAACTTAAAGGGATTTTCCCAAGTGTGGTTGAAATTTTGAGTACTAACAAAGATACTGAATTGTGGGGAAAGTTTGAGCGACTCAGTGGAAAATTCAAAACTGAGAAGAGCAAAAGTGGGTATTTGAGCAATATAAAGAGAGGATTGGCTGGGGTAGGGTTAGGAAGGAGTGATGCGGGCAATTATGCTATGGAGGAATTAGAGCCATTATGGGATGATGGATATGGAACTCAAACTATAAATGACTATCTGTTAAGAACTAAAGAGATGAGCAAACCAGATTGTGGGCCGCCGCGGTGGTTTTGCCCTGTTGAATGTGGATGCCCTTTAGAAGATTCACCTGTTCTTCTTTATTTACCTGGTAATCACTGAAATCATGTCAAGTCTTGTCGTGTACATTGTCTCAATTCGCCACTAGCCTTATGTTTTTCCATTGAATTTTCTTGCAGCATTTCATGAAGTCTTAGATTTTTTGGTCCCTCTTACTAAGATCATTATCTAAAACGTTTAGAGTGGAGTTACTAAGTTGCATTTTATGACCTTTGATTTGAGTCCATGTAGGGATGGATGGAATTGGCATGGGGCTTCTTTTGCATCATAAAGCTCTTGGGAAGTAAGTCTTTTTTCCTTTGTTGTCCCTAAGATTTAGACTTTTAGTCACTGTCGGTCTGTTTTGTTTCCATTTCCAATGGAGTGAAGGACACCTTCTTTATTGATTTTGGAATATGATGGAATATAGCAAAAAGACTCACTTAATTGGCCGCGCTTCTTTTATAGTGTGAAGTAGCAGTTGTCGACACAGCTTGACGCAATTTTCATCAGAGGTCATCGGGAAACAACCTCTTTGTGTTTCTAACACATGAGTATGGCTACGTACATCCGACTCCCCCAATAACCGCCATAAGCTGGAGCCTTTAAGGCAATGGAGTAATGTTGTTGTTGTAGTAGTCACTGTCGGTCTGTTTTTGCTGCAACATCTGCAGTTCACATGAGGTTTGCTGCAGATATTCACCTGATTTCTTTTCTTATATATGATCTTGCTTAACATGGCAGTTGTGTTGTAAAGGTTATATTCCTTTATGAAGGAACTTTTATATGTGATCTTTCATATGACAAGGAACTTAATCATTTTCCATTTCAAATTTAAATGCCCATGTGGCAAGATTTTAGGTGATCTGAAACAATGAAATCTTCAAGATGCATGCGCTTGTATTTTACATGATGCGTCTTCTGGCTCACCGATAATCTGGTTTTCTAATGATGATGCGTCAACGTCGTTTATGTATGAATGGTTAAGTCTGGCATCTTGTGCACAGAAGCAGAATCATGTTAGTTTCTTTGTTTCATTTATACTCTTTCTAGAAACTTTTAACTATTGTCTTAGAGCAGAAATGAACTTGTAGCACATCTGAAAAAAACATAATTAAGTGAGCTTGTATTAAGATTAGTGCAACATATTAATTATTGCTGCAAAAGCAGGGTGTTCAAAGTACAATGCATGCACATTCCTGTTTCCGACCAAACTCCATATGAAGGTATTTGTTCTTAGCAGTCTGACATGCTCTCAAGCTTTACATTGATTGCAGTATCATAATTTTCATCTCCTTTCATGAACTCCTTATTTCTTACTTGCTACAGTCCAATGAAACAAAGTTGGCCTACTTTTGGTCTCACACTCTTTAAGATTTGTATTCAAGGTACTGATAAAATGCATTCGTTTAAAAGGACTTGTGAAGTTTGTAGAGGGTACTGTGAGACAAGAACATGCTTTATCACCAAAGAGGCCAATATATCTGGTAGCTGAGTCTTTTGGGGGCTGCATTGCACTTTCTGTCGCAGCGCGTAATCCTACAGTTGATCTTGTTCTGATCTTAGTCAATCCAGGTTAGATTCAGTAGCACCCTCTTTTGTCTCTTTCGTTTATTTTTACTTTCACTCTCTCCTGCTTATATCATGCTTATGTCTTGTTACGTTACATATATTCTTGAGTTCCAATTCAATTTATGCAGTAAATGACACTCATTTGAATTTCTAATGCAGCCATATCATTCAGTAAGTCACTGCTTCTTTTCCTGGAGGGTTTACCAAAAGAACTGGACATCAGTCTGCCATATGCTTTTCGATTTCTCTTACGCACATGGGTTTCTTTTTATATTTAAGTTCTCTTTTCTTTTATTGGTTGGAAACATATTTATTGCTCCTCAAGATATATATAGCCTGTTTGCTAAGTGAGAGAAGAATTTGTAGGGACAATATCTATTATTTTCTTCCCAGTATTTGGCACCTTTACAAGTTGAAATTACAGAATGGATCAAATATTTGTGTCCAAGAATGTTGTTCCATGTAAGGTATATGAGTAAAAAAACTAGAAGAGTACAATATCCTCAGCTAATGCATATAAACTTTTGAAGGATCTTAGAAGCTATTAAGCAACTTTGTATTTTGTATGGCGAAGGTTTTCGAGATAATGTTGTGTAAGGCACTTCAGTTAGTTGTTCCATAAAGAAGCTTATTTCAAGAGGGACATGTCAAACTTCTACAAAATTCTTGCAGATATAAGGTTAATTCAATCAAATTAAAATAAATTTATGATTCAAAAACTATATTTAAATAGTAACAAAGTTTAAACGTTGAGAAAGGATGTGTTTTAGGAAGTTATAAGTCTTTGCTCTGGAAAAGCACATTTAATCTGGTTTCAGCGTTATCCGACTTCACCTTCTACAAAGTCTTCTGTCGATCGCATATCACAGTTATCCGCATATGGATCGAGAAAATCATTGAAAAAGTCATCAAAAATAAAATTCATAGAAAATCTTCTGTAGTTGTTGTTTTATCTGTGTTTGTTTCCATTTTTGCTCCCTTTTGCATGGTACATGATCCTGTTTGAGTCGGACACTCTCTAGGCGAACAAGCCAAGGCAGATATGGTCAGTTTGCAGAGCTGTAACCCCTTTGGTCACAATGTGGAGAGGCTGTGCTGCAATCTAACTGCCTTACTACCTCAGGTTTCTGCAAGGCTTAAATGTCTAATGATGCCTTTGTCGTGTGCATGAAAATATTATACTGTACTGATATTTAGTGATTACAGTCAGTTACATTTTCTGCCTCTGAATCATTCTGGTGGCTGATAATGGCAGCAACTGTTAGTTATCATTGACCATTTCCCTATGGCAGAGCTTAGCTAATGTAGTGCCCAAGGACACTTTAATGTGGAGGTTCAAGTCACTTCAGTCTGCTGCTGCTGATGCAAATTCTCGGCTCCACGCTGTGAAAGCTCAAGTACTTGTAATTACAAGGTTTTGGCCTGCAAATCTTCATTTTGAATTTTCTAGTATTCTGATTCTCCTGCATGCTCCCTTGTGCATTTCTTTCTTGCGCTGTAAATGGATCCTTAAACAAGCTAAAATATGAATGATTTGCATAAAATATTGTTGAATAAACCATGGAAGAATGTGTTTTTCGGATTCACTGGCTGAGGTTGTGAGATAATCAACAACAACAACATTACCTTATTTCCTTAGAGGCTCCTGCCAATGATGGGGTATGGGGTAGTTGGATAATCCTTGAATCTAATTGCTTCAACCTATATAAACAAAAGAGTGAAGTTGAAGGTTAAGGTTAAGGGTTCCTAAAGAAGTGGGTATGCAGCTCTTGTTCTACCTGAAGCAAAGAAGAAGACAGATATACAAAACTGGAAAGTCTTGTTCTGCAAGGTGGAAGATTGGTCTGATCTACAGATTGTACCCATGTAATGAAATCCTTAATGATGTACTTTGCCTGCTGTAAGAGAATACATTTATGTTACCGATAATGACGTACAGAAGCGTCGAAGTTGAGTATAAAACATGTCTATTTACTTGGTTTATTCCTTTTGATACTTAAGGAGCATCTGCAGGGTGCCAAGATACTTGAACTTCAACAATTAGGACTCAGTGGTGTGTTTCTCTTGGTTTGTCTTTAGTCAAGGGAGCTTCACTGTGCCTTTTATACTTTAAACACTAAATCCACCGTAAGATGGGGTTTGGCAGATCCCTTTCAGTTTATCTTATCAAGAATAAAAAGGTCACAAAGCAAAAGAGAGGGACATAAAACCTTCCCCTCCCAATTAAGTGAAAAAACAATAGGAAACACAGGGTCATAGAGAGCCTAAGCAAAATTACTGATCGCTACAAAGCTTTTCTTCTGCCATTTTTCTTTACAATTAGGTATGCGTAGCTTTGAGATTAACCTCCTTTATTCTCCTACGAGTCTAATTTAAGGCTGTGAACATCAACGTTATAGGTAAAGAAGACATGTTGCTTTGACTTATCTTTTGAGTCTGGAAAACACATCATCCAAATGGAAGGTTATTATTTCCACTTTGTTAAAATGCAATCCCTAAAGCTTACTTGACTAAATGACTATCATCAGCCACTTTCTGCGAAATTGATTTACTGCTTGATGGGAGTTATTACATGTCTAATTCTTGCCATCTTTCCTCCAACTTGGATACTTGCTGTTCATGCACGCTCTTTTTTTGTTCGCAGTGGCAAAGATAGACTGTTTCCTAATAAAGACATTGCTCTTAGACTTTCAAACTCAATAGCAAATTGCAAGATGCGATTCTTCAAAGACTCTGGACATGCATTTCTACTGGTATGTTCCCTATGCTTTCATACGTACCTACATCATTTATTCATTCGGTTGTATTTAAAAAGAAATGGTTTTGCATTTTATAACCTCATTATGAGGGCTATTGGGACCAATTCTGTGTTGCAATCATGTCCCTGGCCTTTATGATTCATAAGTAGTCAGACAACTCTCCTATGCTGCCTTTGGAGACAAGGTTTCACTCTAGTTTAGAAACAGACATTTTTGGAGGAGCATTGTTGAAGTAACCAATGAATATTATGCAACGGTTTACAATTATTCCCTTTTCTTGCAGAGCAAACCACTGGTTTTACATACTTTTATCTTCCATGCTTTAATTATCTTACGATAATGTTGAAATTGCAGGAATGGAAACTTATAAGACTCTGACTGATAAGTATGAAGTTAAGATCAGTCAAAGCTTAAAATTCGAAAGTTGAACATACTTGCTTATGGCTTTCTAGTTTATACGTACAAGTGATGGCACAAGGCCAAATGGCTTAAATGAATCTGGTATTGCAAAGTCAAGCCAGTAGAAAACCATCAAATTTAAATAATGAACACCATTAGACAAAGTTGGAACACAGCCGAAGTTTCGCACATACGTAAGATGGTGTTTAGGAAGATATAAGGCCTATAGGACACAATCTTCCCAAGGAAAACTGTGACAATATATGTTTATTTATTTTACCTGTTTCCCCTTATGAAGTGAAACAGATATAAGTTGCAATTATTGGAAGATATGTTTCAAATGTACTCTTCCATATTTGTATATTGGAAAATATCTGTATCTGATTTTAGTCACTGGTTTAGTATAGGAAGCTGGTGTTAATTTGCTGAGCGTGATCAAAGGTACTTACAGTTATCGACGCTCTAAAATCCGGGATTTTGTTTCAGACTTCTTGCCTCCAAGCATGTCAGAGTTGTGGCTACTTGATAATATTCTCAGGTACCACCGAACAACTGTTTACCTATTTTAGTCTGGTATCCAAAATGAGAAGGTTTGGGAATAGCCTTGTGAATATTGTTCTATGGACAATACAGGGGTGATTATCAGTTTGTAGTGCAAATAAGGAATACTTTCTTTTTTCTTTTTTTTTTTTTTGGGGGGGGGGGGGGGGGGGGTTGCACATGTTAGGGGCTGCACATGTGTTTTGACTAAAGGTATAAGTTACCCCTCTCTTTAGCAAGTTAGATTCTAGATGAGATGCTAATTTTATAGAATCCATGTTTTAAACTAAATTGGAAGTTTTAACATGATATGAAATGCAGACCTTGGCATCTTGCTACTAGTCCAGTCATGTACTCAACTTTGTCAGATGGGAAAATAGTTAGGGGTCTCGAAGGTGTTCCGAAGCAGGGACCAGTTGTGTTAGTTGGCAACCACATGTTGTTTGGTTTAGAAATTTATTCATTGGTTGATGAATTCTTGAGGAAGAGGAAACTCATGGTGCATGGGTTGGCTGATCCTGCAATCTTCTCCAGAACTGTAGAATCTCATTCCAATGAGTTCTTCGTTTTCGACGTCTTAAAAGGTTTTGGTGCATTGCCTGCATCAGGACGCAATTTGTATAAGCTGCTATCCAATAAGTCACATGTTCTTCTCTACCCTGGTGGTCTGCGCGAGGCGTTACATCTCAAGGTACATGAGGTTGCATGATAAAATTATGTCTCTCCTAAATAACCGTTCAATTTGATTTCTCCTTCAAATTCTAAGCTCAGGATACATTTGTTTGCTCTAAATGAAAACCAGTGACCAAAGCAGGAGAAGACTTACATTTTGAAGTTCTAATATTTCTCAGCACATGGGGGTGTAGAGTTTATAAGTAGGTGTTACATGCATGAAAACATTTTGCAGTGCAAAAACAGGACGAACATAGTAGGCTTGTGCATCAGTGGATACACTCTTTAAGTTTTTCTCATTTAGAAATTGTGCGAATATGAACATATACGAACGTGCCAGAGCTGATACATGTGTTTGCATGTATTCACCTAGTTTCATATTGCTGGTTTCCTATAAGTAAATAAGGATGGTGGTGGATTATTTTCTTACTAAACATAGTGTGTCTGATGCTTTGTATGTTTGACAGGGTGAGAAGTATAAGGTTTGTTGGCCTTATAAACCCGAATTTGTTAGAATGGCAGCCAGGTTTGGGGCAACAATTGTACCATTTGGTGTGGTTGGTGAAGATGATATTATAGAGGTAAGCCTATAGTGAAGAAATAGTTTTTGCATTTTGTCTTGAGAGTTAAACTGTTTCATTTTGAGATTTGGCAGCTGCTGCTCGACTGCGATGACATGGCAAGAATCCCAATCTTTAAGGATGTACAACAGCAAAAGTTCAGACATATTGGATTAAGGCAAGAAATATCTTCAACTACCTTGTGCACATGACTCAAGTCCCAATGGTTCTATAGATGCTATGTTATATTTTCTGGATTTCAACCCATTATTAATGCCCTTTACTTCTTGAAGCTCCATTTTTATTTCTAATGGAGTCAAGGACACACTCTTCCTTGATCTTAGAATATGATGCAATAAAACAAAATGAGTCACTAAATTAGTCGCGCTTCTTGTATTGTGAATTACCAGTTGATCGACACAGATTCATTATGGGTCATCGGGAAACAACTTTTGTGTGTTTTTAACGCATGAATATGGTTGTGTACATCCGACTTCCCATAACCCGCCATAGACGTGAGGCTCTAAGACAATGGCGTAATGTTGTTGTTGTTTACTTTCGGAAGCTCCCCATACCATTTGTAATTTTAAATTCATATAGCTCGACTTATTCTGTTATATTTTATAGCTATACATTGTAGTTGATTCTGTTATTGTGGAGCAGAAAGGATGATGACATTGTGAAGAGACTAACATTTCTACCGGCAGTTCTTCCTAAGATCCCGGGTCGGTTTTACTTCTTGTTTGGGGAACCAATTGAAACAAAGGATGTAGAGGAATGCTTATGGAATGAGCAAATTACAGAGCAACTCTACTCCCACATACAATCAGAGATTAGGCATTGCATCGCTTATTTGCTTGAGAAACGAGACATGGATCCTTACAGGAATTTCTTCGCCAGGATCGCGTATCGCGCCACTGGAATTTCTGCTGATCTTGTTCCATCCTTTGAACTACATGATTGAGATACCATAGTATGAATTGGGTTCCTATAATCCATGACTGAGGGACCTGAGTAAGAATGGTTTTCTGCAAGTGAGTTTCATGTATTGGAGGTTGCTTAATGCTTTTTTTTTTTTTCCATTTATGGAAGTTGTGACTATCTATTTATTGTACTTATAATCGTACAATCACATACTTGAAAGGGAACAATAATAATAATAATAATAATAATAATAATAATAATAATAATAGCAAGTTTGTTGGATTATAATTGTGTTTTGATGGTTTACATGAACTAAATGTGCAAAATATTTCAAACAATTTGCATGACAAAAAAGGTCAAGTTTTCAAGGTAGTAAAGACCGAACTCAAACTGGTCTTGACCGAACATACGGTGAGCTTCAGTATACACTGCACCGAACTCAAAATAATTTGACAGACCATCAAACTCTAAATTTGCGTTCGATAACTCATATAATCGAACACAGAATTTGCATTCGATAAGTCAATCATCGTACTTAGGAATGACCTCTTCGAACTTTTGGTTAGGGAAATTCAAAATTCTAATTTGGTTAAAAAGTCAAAGTCAAAGTTAGACCATACTCAGGAGCAAACTCAAGAGTATGATTTCACCATTTTGAATCACTGAACATTCGGTGATGTGTTCACTGACAGAATAGAGAATTCCAGGAGAGGAGACTGAAATCGAGACCAAACTCAGATGTGAGTTCGCTGAAAGTCACTAAACGTTTACTCATGAGTTTGATATCCTAAAATATAGTCGTTATGACACAATTTTCAAAATGCAAAAGGTTGTGTTTCTCTCTTAACTACTCCAAATTGATTGCTTATTTATTGCCAATGTCTCTAATGCTATTTTAAGTGCTTTAACATGTCTTATAAGCATCTAGGTTGCAAGTCTTCAACTACCATGGAGAAAAAATTTGTTGGATAAGATTTGAATTATGGAAGAGAAATTAATGAAGCAACAGAGAGCGGCTAGGCTAGAAAAACGAAATTGAAGACCTCTTGTTGCATGTTTTAATTGATGTATTATGAGAGTATTGAAATCTAACATAAGATGAATTAAACATATTTGATTTTTTGCTTCTTATTTAGACTTGTTTTGGAAGTGTCACTTCATTTCTTCTCCCGAATTTTATTTGGTGAAAGTTCTTAGGCAAAATCTTGTTGAGTTACGAAGAAGCAAGCAAAAAAGCTCTAACGCTCTTGCTTGTAGTTGTTGTTATTGCACAAGTTGTTGTAGTACTTGTTATTGCACAAGTTGTTATAGTACTTGTTGATGTAGTTCTTTTTTCCTTATTGAAGGTAAATAGAAAGTAGTTGTTGAAAATCTTCTTTGGAAATAAAGTGGTAGTAGGATAGATTCAATGAGATTTGAACCACTATAAATTGTGAGTCTTCATTCACCATCTCTCATCTTCCTTCTTGTTTTGGTGAATATTTTTAGTTGGAGCGAGCTAAATCGAGATAATCTCAAGTTGTTACTTCTGCATTGAAAGCCCTCTTCTTTTGAAAGAAGACTTTCTTGTCTTGCTTTTGCGGCTCCTTAACGTGACAATCCGCAATGAAGTGATCTGCTTGATCACACCTATAACACTTTTCATCTTTTTCTTTGTCTTTGGGTGAGCTCTTGAAGAACTTTCTTGCTTGAGATTTATTTCTGGTTGCTTTCTAACTAAAAGTATAAATTCTTCATTCGAATCTTTGGATTCCACAACCAACCCTTCGGGTTACACTTGCGGAGGCTTATCAGAATCCAACCTATTTTGCTTATCATCAAGATTTCATGTGTCAACAATTTTCTGGATAATTCATCAAGGGAAAGTGTAGAGATTTCTGGACTCGATGATGACAATCACTTTGGGTGTCCATTCGCGAAAGAGGTAAGTAATTTTGAGAAAAGATCTTCATTTGATATTTTTTTTGGCAAGCATGAAAATATGATTTATGATTCAGGTGGATTGGTCAATTGTTTTCTCAATCTTTTCATCGCTCTTCATGCCAAACATTTCATATTCCTGCATGAGTATTAGCTTTTGGCAATTCTCATTTATTCAGTTCCTTCATGATAATCTCTAGCATTTTTCATGCTTCATGCGCTATTTCGAACCTTGAAGTCTAACAAGCTCAGTAGTGGTTAGAGCACTTGGAAGATTGAGCTTTTCTTTTTCCGCGTATTCGACTTCATCCTTGGAAATGCTTAATTTTTGAGTTTATAATCATAGGAACTTCAATTCCTTTAGCAAATGCTCTCTTTATATCAAAACCACAACTTTTCAAATAATTCATCATTCTAAACTACCGAAAAAAGTACTTTTGAACATCAAACATGGGAATTTCGGTGGTTGGTGTTGTAAATATAGTGGATGGTTTAGGAGTTCGGCTAGTAGGAGTGGAGGCTATCATTACCATATTTTTCAATAGTCTTTGGCCTTGCTACTTACAAAAATTGGGCAAGCAATAAGGGCTAAGCTATGATAAAAAATTGTTAGGTCCATGAAGAACACTCTAGAGAAAAGTGACTAGAGTGTTGAAAAATTTTCATGTTTTTCTCAATTTAGCTCGCTAAGAAGTGAAATATACAAAAAAGAAAAAAAGAAAGCAGAAGATGATAGATAGTGAATGAAGACACACAGTTTAAAATGGTTTGAATCTCCTTGATTCTACTCTACTACCAATTTGTTTCTAAAGTGATTTTCAACAACTTTCTTGTTGCTGTTAGTAAGGAACAGAAACTATAACAACAACTACTACAACAACTATTGCAATAACAACTTCCGCAACAACAACACTACAACAACTATTGTAACGACAACTTGTACAACAACAACTACAAGCAAGAGCTTTAGGTCTTTTCTACTTGCTTATTCCCAACTTCAGCAAAGTTATAATTAAGAACTGTCAGCAAATGCATTTTGGAAAAAGAAGTTAAATGACTCCTTCAAAACAAGTTTAAATCACAAGCAACAAATCAAATATGTTTAGTTCTTCTTGTGTTAGACTTCAATACTCTCACAATACAACAACTAAAACAAGCAACAAATGCCTGACGAGCTTTAATCACTTTTTTACTTGAGAGCTTTATAGATGAATGGATGATGGAACTTGATGATGAGTCCAGAAATGCTCACCGGGTGGATCAGAGGTGATCCTTGTGGTTTTTTGTTAGCTCTCCGTCTAAATCCGTCAATGAAACCTGAGAAGGAAGAGAAATGTTAGAGGCCTAGGACGCTGCCCTGGGAAAACCCTCCGACGCTTAAGTCAGTTATGGGTGTTTTAGTAGGCAGTTTATGCTGGAATAAAGGTTTAGAATGGACCTGTCAGATGTTCTCAGTAAGAATGGATCTATTTTGGGTCTCGGCTGGGATGCCGTTTTGAAGATTGAGTTCTTTCCTTAGAGAAGAAGGCTCCGAAAGTTATAGTTGAAGTTGGGTTCAAGTTGGCTCCCCCTTTCGTCTAGAAAGGGGTATATTTATACACAAGGTTGAGGAGCTCTGTCCCTCTGTCCGATGATGGGATTGTGGCGTGTCTGAGATGGCTATCTTGTCTGCTGCAGGTGCGCAGTCTGATAGGACAAGTGCCTGTGATTGCAGTCAGTGGCTGACTCTATGTCATGTAGGTCGGCCAGCAATGATGTCTTTGTACTTAGCCATGCAATACTTGACACCTGGAAAGTACTCTGCAGAATTGTCTTGGTGGGTCCCAGATGGCAGTTGATAATATCTTTTCTGATCTTATTTGAGATGTTCTGAGCAACAACCATTGTGAGAGCAAGGCCGAGGCTAGAGCTCGGTGCTAATAAGAAACTGATGCTGAGGCTGGTTCCGAGGCCGAGCTGAATATGCTTCCTTTGCGCATTATCGATCAAATATTTGCATATTTACTTGTTGAGGTTGACCAGAAGCGGTTGCCTTGACTATTGCAGTAATGAGCTGAGGTGCAATATGTCGAGCTGAGGTGCCTCATGGGCAATTAGATATAAGATGTAGTTGGGCAGAATAGCCAGAACTATTTTTGCCTTTGAATATAAGGACGGCCGAGCCGACCTAATTCAGGTATATGGCTGAGCTGATTAAGAGTTACGCTTGTTTAATGAGTTCGCCTTAACCATTGATGATAGTAGCCGAGGCTGAGGCCTTCTGGCCGAGGATGACTAGTCAAGTAGCTGAACATGAACTATGTTGACTGTTTGACTAACTGATAATTTTTGTCTTTTATGAGCAGATCAGATTTTGGCTCATCACTTTGCCCCCAGATTAGTCTGGCCGAGCTGAACAGGAAGGGCAGGCCAATCGTTTTCAGAACTTTTAATGCACTGTCCTTTCAAGTATGACGCGTCTGCCTCTGACTGGGCCATACTACGCATTTACTGTTTGCACAGGTATGAGGCGTCAGTTACGCACCTTTTCATATCCGACGGTTGTAGGAATCGAGGACGAAACATTCGAGGTGTCGCTTAGGATGGCCGATCTACGGCTATAAATAGGAATTGCAGGGGAAGAATTCATTTCTTCTTCCTGCTTTCGTCTTCATCCTATTTCATTTCATTCTTTTCTTCTCCGGCAGCCCTTACTCCGTCTTCTCCGGTGCTTTTCAACCAAGATGTTCAAGCGATCTCAGCCTTCCTCCGGTCATCTTCCTTCTTTTTTCTCAGTCTCATTTCACTGTAAGTCTTCTTCTTGCCTCTGCTATGTCTTCTTCTCAGGGTTCTCAAAACATCTCCGAGGACGCTTCTTACATCGGCGGCGGTGGAGGAAGCTCTAATTCTCCATCTCCGTCTAGTAGGACGGTCTCTGATAATCGTCCAATAGTGAGGTTGCGCAGGACCCCTGGTGGCGCTGCTTAGTCCAGCAGAGCCATCACGGTGGTTGACTTCTTGCCGCAGCGAGCAAAAATTGCTCCTGCTCCGGCATCTGTATACCCCCAGCTCTGCAAAGGGCCCTATCCCTGTTCACGGGAATACTTGATAGAGGCTTGCCCTCTTCTTTTGTCCAAGAGTCATTTTGTTCTTTGTCTGAGGCCGAGCTGAACCGGATCTGTAAGACGTATAAAATCGACCGGGATCGGTTCGACCCAGTTCTGCCTCTGCCAGGTCAGATTGCTTATGATCCTCCAAAGGATTATGAAGCAGTCTACGAAGATTACTTCAAGTCGGGGTTCAACCTTCCCATTCCTGAACCCCTTGTCCGAATTCTGCGTGCTTATAATCTCAGAATTCCCCAAATCAAGCCAAATGGTCTGAAACTCATCCTTTGTTATCTTCTCTTTCTTAGAATAGCTGAGTCTCCTTTCAATACGAACGTATTTAGAGCTCTTTTTTCTTGTCGGGTCTCGCATAGCTGGTATTATTTCAGAAAACGAGCTCTCAATAACGATTTCAATCTTGCTATCAACATCCCTACCTTTACCAAGATCTAGAAAGGTAGGTTTTTCTATGTTAAGAAGGCCGAGCTGCCGAAATGGAACATATGAAAGTCTGGCAAGACGGACAACCTGAGGCCGAGCTCACAATACTGCGACGAAGCAGCCATAATTCGGAGTCTGCCCATTGTAATTAACTGACAGAAGGTGGACTCCACCATTTTGGAGGCGGCTGACCTGAGCCATTTGGCTGTGGGTCAGAACTATCTGCCCATTTCTCTTGACAACTTGATCATTGTCAGAGGTTGGTCTTGGTATGCCTTAAATTTTGTACTTTTCTTACTTTCAGTTAATATCTGTTTCGTGCTGGATGCATGCTCAATGGCTTCTGGCAATGATGACTACGCCAACAAAATGGCCGAGGCGGCTGCAAGGAAAAGAGCCCGCCAAGCCAAATGAGTTGCATCACTTTCTTCTGCTGAGGGAACATCTACACCAGCTCTGCCCCCACCCTCAAACATTCCTATGGCCGAGCCCAGGTCTGAACCAATTAGGGATGAGCCAATTGAAGTGGCTGAGCCTGAATCAGGTACTTAAACTTATTTGAATTTCATCTTCTGTAGTGTTTAAAATTTCAACACTTGTTCTTTGATACACTTTTTTACAGCTCTGCCGATTGTGGAAATTCTAGATGAAGAGGCAGAGACCCCTGTTCAAACTCAGGCCTCGGCTGAATCTGATCCACTGGCCGAAGTGGTGAGGGCTCCAACCTTCACCGACGAAAGAGGCAGAGGGGAGAAGGCTCATCCCGGATCCCAGATGTTGGCCCTTCCAGGCCTTCTGAGGTAATCTTGCCTCAGACATCTGAGGTGCCTCCGCCTCAGCCCTCTGAGGCACCAAGGTCAATCCTTGGTGAATTTTCTGTTTAAGACTCTACTGTGGAACCTCCCACAGCCAGACGTCTGAATCAAATGATGGTCCTGCCTTCAGATCGTGAAAGGTTCAGGGCTCCATCATGGGAAGAGCTACTCAACGCCTTCCACGTAAACCTGGCCTTGGTGAGTACCTTTTCTCTGAGTATTTGTACTGTGTGATAACACTTAGAAAATTTTCTAACTTTGTTGCTTTGGCAGATCTGATATCAAGAGATGGAAATCTGCAAGCGGGGCCAGCAATCCAATGAAGAGCTTCAGACCAAAATAAAGGAGCTTGAAGAATCTAATCAACTAAAAGCTGAGCAGGCCAAAAGAATATCTGCTCTGGTGGCCGAGGTCACTACCCTCCGCCGAGGAAAAGAAGAGGTTGACCTGATGTTGGCCACTTCCAACTCTAAGGCGGATGAGTTGAAAAACAAAGTGGCCAACTTAGAGTTTTCCTTTAACCAAGCCTCCACTGAGAACGAGTCATCAAAGAAGGACAAGGCCGAGCTGCTGCAACAAAAGGAAACCTTTGAAGAAAAGTTGGGTCATCTGCCTCAGCAATTGACTGAAGCTGAGGCCAAAGCAGTTGCGGATTTCAAAAGCTCCCAACTATTTGAAGAAAATATCATATTGTTGCAGAGCTCGGCTATGGAGGTCGGCCAAACAAAGGCCATAGATGTCTGCTTAGAGATTTACCCTGAACTGAACAAGGAAGATCCTCGGCTGGCTAATCTTTACAGCTCAACTGTTGCCCAAGAATTCAACACTCAATTCAAGCAATTCTTGGAGGGAGCCGACTTGAGAGAAGACGAGGACTAGTCTTAGGATCTTTCTTTGTAATATTGCTGAGCAGGCATCAGTGTACTCTGTACTTGAATATTTTTATCAATGGAAAATTCTCTAAGTGTTTTGTAACTTGTAGTTCTTCCTTCCATTCTGCTCTGCTTTTTCATTTCAGAATTTTCTACTAAATCAATTTTTCAAACTCATTGTGGCCGAGATCCAATGTCGGCCTTGCCCTTGGCAAACTCATAACTTTGCAACGAGTTTAACTGAAAATAAACTAAGTTACCAAGCTTTAAAATATAGAGAATAAACTTGTTATTCTGCCGCGCTGAGCGAAAAGTTGACTAAGAATGAAACTTGCTTGAGCTAATAGACTTGATCTGCCTTAGCTGAGATTCAAGCTAAATGATACTTAGAAATAGTCTATCTTTAATCAGGCCTATCCGAGGCACTTAGGCTGAGATAAGATTATACGGCCCAGGATTCCCTTGTAACGGCCGAGATTGTTCAGCAACTTTCTGAACTGAACTTTTATAAGACCGATCTGGATTCCAGGATCTGTCTTGTATTGGCCTAAGTTTTCCTTTTAGCGACCAAGATGAAGCTAACAGTTGTATTCAGATGTGCTCGTTTATTCAGCAACTTTTTGAACTGAACAACTTTTATAGGACCAATCTGGACTCCAGGATCTGTCCCGTAAGGGCCCAAGTTCCCTTTGTAGCGGCCGAGATAATTCTGTTCAGCAATTCTTTGAACTGAACAATTTTGATAAGACCGATCTGGACTCTAAGATCTGTCTTGTAACGGCCCAGGTTCCCTTGTAGCGGCCGAGATAACTCTGTTCAACAATTCTTTGAACTGAACAACTTTCATAGGACCGATCTGGACTCCAGGATCTGCCCCACCGAATATTTCTTAGAATCTTCCAAGCATTGACTGATGAGTCATTTTCTTTTATAAAACCCATCTGGACTCCAGGATCTGCTCTGCCGAAGTGTGAAACTTGTCACACTCAAGGTTCCTTTAAGATCATTATGCAGATAGCAAATAGTTGAGCCCCCAACATGAGAGGACATCTTGTCCGAGCTGAAGCCTTGTCAAGCCATAAGGCTGAGGCCTGGAGAGAATCAAGGTAAACCCCTGACAAGCCTTAAGACCGAGGCCCACCGTAGGGTGGTCATGCACGCCAGAGTGGACCCCTGATAATTCTGAAAGCTGAGGTGAACCTTTGCCATGGTTGGAAGGATAGTATATCATTTCCTTGATCTGATGAGCCATAAGAGAGAAGTCACCGAGGTGGAAAATCTTGTGTCCCGAGTCCCTTTTTGAGCCATAAAGCAGAGATCAGCTAAGCACGAATCCTGTCGGGCTCCAATTCTGTTACAAATCATAAAGTGAACGTCAGGTAGGCACATAACTTTTCTTACACCTGGATGAATCCCTCAGTATGAACCATAAGATGAAAGGATAATAATTATGCCCCCAAGCTAGGCTGAATGTCTGAGAGTCAGGCCGAGCTGACCCTAGTATGATCATTGATGTACCAATATCATGAGGCCGAACTAATCTGGACTAGATATCTGTGTAGAACAACTTGGTATAGTTCTTCATATTCTATGACTTGGACAAACATATCGCCGAACAGAAGAATGTGCTGGGCTGAGCCGGTTGAAGAACTTGATTAAGATGATGGGAATTTAAGTCCCATTTGTCGATAAAAAGCACTGCTTAATATATGGACAACTCTTTTGCAAATAGCAAATTTGTAATAAACATTGAAAATCAATGTATTTAAAGTGCATTCATGTACATGAGGATTTTGGGTACACGCTAGAAAGGTGAAGCATAATTCTTTTGTGGGCTTACGCTTTTAGGTCAGCCGTATACTTTCGGAGACCCGTAATCTCTGTCCATCCGAATCTGAATCCTCATCTTTTGGTGACCTGTGCTGGTGTCCAGGTCGGCAACTTTCATCTTGAGGAGACTTGCCAAAATCTAGCCTATTATGCAACCTTGACCTCGGATTGTAGAGCCGTTGTAGGTGGCCGAGCTTGATCAGACGCCCAATCTCCTAGGCAAGCTGCCTACAGTCCTCTGTATCATACCCGATATCATGATGATAGAGGCAGTACAGTTGATGATTCCTCTTGTGGATAGGCCCTGTCAGAGGCTGAGGATCTCTTTCTAGATTCTTCTTCCTCATGTAGGAGAGAACGTGAGTCTTTGATGCCAGCAGAGAGTTTCTTTGTTTTCCTCGGCCTCCCAACCGAATCTGGACAGAGCGCCTTTCTTGTGTTGGGGCTATGCCTTTATTGTCAACTTTTCTGCCGCGCCTAAGTGGCAGTAGTGCTTTTTGTGCGCATTTCGAATGATAACCCAGAGTTGTTTCTGGCTCGGATGCAAAGTGCTGATGGCTAGACTTTTGTCCTGATCGTATATCCTCGGCCATGAATCCACTCTGGATATCAGGATAATACTCTGGCCAAGTTGGAGAGTATCCCTGAAATTCCTTTTGTGAGGGAGAATCGCTGGGATGGAACCCACTAGGTCCCACCACGGGGGCATTTCCCTTCATCTCTTTCACCACAGCCTGGAATACATTAGGATTTTGGGCCACATAACGGATGGCCCACATATGCTCCTCATAGGTGAAGGCAGCAGTAAGAGTTGAAGAATCTGTTGGTTCCGGGAAACACTGTTCCGGTCGTTGTTGAAGAGGTCGTTGACGTCTTCTAGGGATCATAGGTCGCTTGGACCCTTTCCCATCTCTTTTATCCATTCTCCCAACGATGGATGGGTAGGATAATTGTCAAGAAAGCCCTTGAAAGGCTATTTTGAGGAATACGGAGGTAAAGGCCCTTCCTGTAGCGCCAAATGATGAGTCTAGAAATGCTCACCGGGTGGATCAGAGGTGATCCTTGTAGTTTGTTGTTAGCTCTCCGTCTAACTCCATCAATGGAACCTGAGAAGGAAGAGAAATGTTAGAGGCCTAGGACGCTGCCCTGGGAAAACCCTCCAACGCTTAAGTCAGTTATGGGTGTTTTAGTAGGCAGTTTATGCTGGAATAAAGGTTTAGAATGGACCTGTCGGATGTTCTCAGTAAGAATGGATCTGTTTTGGGTCTCGGCTGGGATGCCGTTTTGAAGATTGAGTTCTTTCCTTAGAGAAGAAGGCTCCGAAAGTTATAGTTGAAGTTGGGTTCAAGTTGGCTCCCCCCTTTCGTCTGGAAAGGGGTGTATTTATACACAAGGTTGAGGAGGTCTGTCCCTCTGCCCGATGATGGGATTGTGGCGTGTCTGAGAAGGCTATCTTGTCTGCTGCAGGTGCGCAGTCTGATGCGACAAGTGCTTGTGACTGCAGCTGTGTCAGTGGCTGACTCTATGTCATGTAGTCGGCCAACAATGATTTCTTTGTACTTAGCCATGCAATACTTGACACCTGGAAAGTACTCTGCAGAATTGTCTTGGTGGGTCCCAGATGGCAGTTGATAATATCTTTTCTGATCTTATTCGAGATGTTCTGAGCAATAGCCATTGTGAGAGAAAGGCCGAGGCTAGAGCTCGGTGCTAATAAGAAACTGATGCTGAGGCTGGTTCAGAGGCCGAGCTGAATATGCTTCCTTTGCGCATTATCGATCAGATATTTGCATATTTACTTGTTGAGGTTGACCAGAAGCGGTTGCCTTGACTATTGCAGTAATGAGCCGAGGTGCAATATGTCGAGCTGAGGTGCCTCATGGGCAACTAGATATAAGATGTAGTTGGGCAGAATAGCCAGAACTATTTTTGCCTTTGAATATAAGGACGGCCGAGCCGACCTAATTCAGGTATGTGGCTGAGCTGATTAAGAGTTACGCTTGTTTAATGAGTTCGCCTTAACCATTGATGATAGTAGCCGAGGCTGACTAGTCAAGTAGCTGAACATGAACTACGTTGACTGTTTGACTAACTGATAATTTTTGTCTTTTATGAGCAGATCAGATTTTGGCCCATCACTTGAAGAAGATGAAAGTGTGTTATTGCCTCTTCAAAACTTCATTCATACATATAGGTCTTCAATTTTTTTCCAGTCTTGTCACTTTTCTTGCTTCATTAATTGCTCTTCCATAATTCAAAATTTCTCCTACAAATCTTTTCTCTATTGCAGTTAAAGATTTGCAGCCCAGATGCTTGTAGGACACATAAAACCACTTACAATAGCATTACAGATGGTGGTGATTAATGAGCAATCAATTTATGATAAATGCGAGAGAGATACAACTATTTGTAGTATAAAAATTGTGCCATAACGGCTGTCTTTCAGGACAGCAAAACTCAGAACCAAACGTTTGGTGACTTTCACTTTACTCAGATATGAGTTTGGTCATGAGTTTAGTCTTTTCTCCTGGAACACTCTATTTTGTCACCAAACTCATCTGCGAACATTCAAAGATTCAAAACGGCAAACTCATACTTTCGAGTTTGGCCCTGAGCTCGGCCAAACTTTGACATTGAATTTGGTCTACTTCATGAAGGACAAATCATATATGTTTGCCAAGTTTAAGCTATGGAAAAATGAGTTAGAAAATCAAACAGACGGAAAGATCAAGTGTTTGAGAAGTGATACTGGTACTGTACGTAGGACACCACA
Organism: Eustoma russellianum; assembly: GCA_036186865.1. NCBI lineage: Eukaryota > Viridiplantae > Streptophyta > Magnoliopsida > Gentianales > Gentianaceae > Eustoma > Eustoma russellianum. Next base: position 33,359,661 of record AP025045.1, read on the forward strand.
ATAGAATGGTATGCTGAGAGGATGCACAGATCTATTGCAGATAGGGTGAGGTGTCTTAGCTTCATTGGCAGATGTATGTAGGTACGAGGATATGCGAGTGCATACCATGAAAATGTAAAAAAGGAAAATTAGTTCAGAGTAAATATTGTTATAAACTCAAGCAAGAATATAGTAGAGAAGAGAAAAGAGAAACTAGAGAACTTTGTATCTTATAGGTATGTATTTCATATATTATATGTGTTCCTATTTATAGGACTCATGGAGTGAATATAAACTTGGACAAACCCTTTTGAATATCTACATCTAATATGATATTCATGGTATATAAAAGAGATATATTACTTTGGATATCCACATCTAACATAATGTCTATCTCTACAATGTATATCAACATCATGTTTATCCTTGAGATTCCAATATAATATAATGTTCATCGACTCAAAATGCAAGAATGCTTCATCAACTGCATCAGCACTAGCACAGGCATAAAAAACGAGAATGGGTGGAAGAAAGAACGAGAATCGGTGGGAGAAGAAGATGACGAAGATTTTTGATTCCACGTGGCATTTTTGACTCCACGTGGCAATTGTTTGCAACGCGTGGCATGGGCAATTGCCATGTCACGCTTTTCCGGCGAAATTTTGTCTGAAATGACATTGTCCAAATCAGTTCAATTGTTCAGAGGGGTTAAGGGTGTGATACCAAACCTCAGGATGGCAAAGGGTTAATTACGTATACTACAGGGGACAAAAGGTGATAACCCTAATATGAAGTAATTCATGCGAAAAGCCAGGCCATACGGGATGACAATGGAAACAAATTAGACATGTTATTAAGTCATGATTCGGGCATGTCAAACGATTCATGCTTCGGGCATGATAATAATTAATGCTTTAGACATGTTAATAATTTATGCTTTGGGTATGATAAAACGATTTATGCTTCGGGCATGATAACAATTAATGCTTCAGGCATGTTAACAATTCATGCTTTGGGCATGATAAAAATTTATCTATATGGCCCATATACCATTCTTCTTCTTCCAAAATAAATCTAGACTTCAGGCTAGATTAGTTCTTTTATAAATATTTCGAATATAAGATAGAAATAGGTAACAAGAGAAACGCAACAAATGAACACCATAATTCTGAAACAATTTCGGCAGAAAAATCAGTCTCGGAAATTACCATTTCGGCCAGATCTAGGAGTGTCCAAAATACATCTCCACCGTTCAAAACATACCTTTATGTGTTAGGAGTAATCTGTCAAAATTTGGTGATGATCCAACGGTGGATGACTTGAAAAATTCATTTTTTCCGGACCTGCACATGGCTGGCAGCACCTGCGAAATTTTAAGGTGTTCTCCCTTTTTCACTTCTTTCTCTTATACTTTTCTTGACTATTTGCTTTTGTTTCTCCTGTGAAATTTTAAGGATGTTCTCCCTCTTTCCCTTCTTTCTCTAATATTTTTCTTGACTATTTGTTTTTGTTTCTTTGGAGCAATTCGTGTTGATAACATGTTATAAATACAAGCAAGAATATAGTAGAGAAGGGAAAAGAGAAACTAGAAAACTTTGTATCTCAAATGTGTGTATTTCATATATGATATGTGGTTCTATTTATAGGACTCATGGAGTGAAGATAAACTTGGACAAACCCTTTTAAATATCTACATCTAATCTGATATTCATGGTATACAAAAGAGATATATAATACTTTGGATATCCACATCTAATATAATGTCTATCTCTATAATGTATATCAACATCATGTTTATCCTTGATATTCCAATATATCCATAACAAATATGACATTTTTGTAAATATAATAACACTTTTTCAAGTAATGTTATCTTTTATTTTGGGTATGTGAATTCAATAATTGAGTGAAATTCACCAATTTTAAGAACTTTTCTTAGGACTTCCAAAATAACGTTAAGTTGTGTTTGTATTGATTAACTTAATAGTTAAAAAGAATGTAAGTAGGTTGGTTCCGGGTTCTTTGATTCATTGATATTTTAAATAGAATGGCCTATTTAATGGCATGTGCTTGTCTCTTGGTTAAGTTTTCAAATGTGGTTGCTTTGCTTTTTTTTTTTGTTATTGCTAAGTATACGCGCTTTTTTTAATTTGGGGTTTTGAGTTTTTATGTTGTGATAATTTAGGCAAGAGAGATATTAACATAACTTAATAGTTGGGTAAAATGTAAATTAAGTTTCTTTAAATAATAGTTTTTGTTGTAACACTTTTATGGCATTAAGTGTGGTGTGCACATTGTGTAACTAACTTTTATTTATTGTGCATTGAAATTCGGATTATGTTTAAGGTCAATTTTTCAATAAGATGAAAAATAAAAGGACTAATAGATTTTCATAGGACAAACACTGGAGTTCAGTCATCCTGAACAGGAGCATTTAGTGTGTAAATTGAATAAGACACTTGATGGGTTGAAGTAGTCTCTAAGGTAGTGATACACCATGTTCGATTGCTATATGGTCAAAATTCGTCGCGAGCATTGCCAGTATAAGCACTGTGAGTATGATTGTTGTGTTTATGTAGGGAGACTTGATGATGGTCGTTATATATATTTTTTGTTATGCTTATTTCTATTAAAAGTATGAACAAGGTTAAGAAATGAAAAATCTTGTTGAGCAAAGAATTTGAGATGAAAGATTTGGATGCAGTCAAGAAAATTCTTGATATGAAGTTTTGCTGAGACAAGATATCTAGAAGATCATGTGTGTCTTAGCCCGGCTATATTAAAAAGGTATTGGATAGGTTTAGCCTATTTAATAAGAAATCGGTAAGAAATGATTAGCCTATTGAATAGGCTAAATAGGCTAATCATTTTAAAGGTATTGGATAGGTTTAGCCTATTTAATGTATCCACCTCAGATTGCTCAAAGACGAATGAATAAGTTAAAAGACATGATAAAGGTTCCATATGCAAGTGCAGTTGAGTTTCTTATGTATGTTATTGTTTATACCAGACTTGATCTGGCACAAGAAACCAATGTGGTGTGTATGTATACGGCTAATCCAGGTTGGATGTTGAGAAAAAGAGTTTGAGTGATTCACAAAATGCATGATTTAAATAACGCGTGTTTAAGAAATGCATGACACAATTTATTACCTGACACGTTTTCACAACAAACTTGCCTTATATACTTTATATATAATGTTGCCGTACTAACAAGCCATGAAGCTCTAAAGCTTACATCAAATTGCAAACATTTGTTGTGTTTGAACTATTTTCAGGTACCACCATTAATGAACTAAACTAGTTCATTAAGTGAAGTACTTAGTTAAATGAAGTAAATAGTTCATTAAATGGAGATATATTTGGAGAAGGCATGATGACAACAAATTGAAGAATGGAAAATCTCCTTCTACACTCATTCACACGTTTTTGATATATATTATATATATTCAGATTTTTTAAAAGGCACAATGCACATATATTCCGACGTACTACCAACACGTTACATATATTACGAACTTACGCCAACGTCACACCACTATAATTACCTCATATTTATGAGTATATTCAGGTCTTATATCATATGATATAAGTCATGGTGATGCCAAAATTATTACGACACGTTACAAGGTTGCAAACCAAAACTTGTCGTATCGGGTGACTACCGAAACTTGACGTACTTTCCATATATAGATGGCCAGCTCCTATAATTCAAAAATGTCCACAAAGTTCGTGGCTCACATGGTATACTCAGTCATGAAATCATTCCATGTTGGCACACACAAATCACCCCCAATTAAGGCCAAATTATGGAGATTCCAAATTCATCTTTTTAAGCACATGTGGGCGCCTATGTTAAACAAATTATGAGCTGAATATTTAACTTATTTTATGCATATTATGTGTGACATAATATATATAACATGTGCAAAAAGTTTGAATTTAATCGGATAAAAATCGCGTAATCGACAAAAGTCAAAAATTCGGCTTTCTACGAACATAACACATGGAACGCTTTTGGCATGACATGTAGCATGTATCTAGACACTTTTTACATATTCAATACATATTAAAGTGTTCTAGAATATTCAGATTAGGACCGATTGGAATATACCATATGTGTATAATTATTGTGCAATATTTGACAAAGTTTACAAAAGTAAAATTCAACACATGTTCAAGACCTAGTGCACACCTACCTCAGCCTTTGTGGATCTTATGTGGAGCTTAGTTGGCATCTCAATTGGTGGAGAATAAGCCACATAAGGTTAGTGACATGATGAAGGGAGCTACAGAAGGTAACAATCCAAACTTTGTAGAAAATGTAACATATGCTGGAAAATTCAGCACGTGACGCAAAGGGGTGGACGATTTTGTAGTCTTGATGTGAACAAATTTGCTTCCAAATTTGTGGAGATTAATTGTTGAATATTTGACAATGTTTTGACTTCATTTGCCACATGTTTTTCATTTTATTCTCAGATTTTTTTCAGCCAGTAAATGATGACAAGACTCATCCAATCATGGAGTGTCAAGTAAGCAAAGCCAAGACAACTATCCAATCAAGTTGTGCCAAGTAAACAAGGTAGTGTCATATCTAAACAAGGCAATCTTCCAATGACATAAAAGAGATTTCTCAAGAAGGGAAGAGCCCTAAGGGGGGCGGCCATAATGTGCTTAAAAGAAGAAGAGATGTAGCAAACAAAAGCAAGACAATTCTCATGATCTCTCAAGTGCAAAAGGAGTCTTCTACTTTCTTCTTCCACATTTCTTTCTTCTTCTTCTTCTTCTTCTCTCAAGCCTATCGTTCTTATATTCATTATATTGAATAGGCTTTGATTAGACTACCATACACATTTAAATTGTAAAAGGTTGATCAAGATGTGATCAAACCTTCATCCGTTCGGTGGTGGTGTTCGTGATCGGTGTGATTGATTGTATTGTGTTTAAAAGGTTGGAGTTGGTGTGTAACTCCAGCAACCCTTGTGGTAAGATGTTATTTTGTGATTAGTGATAACCGAAGAAGGTGTCCTCGAAGACTAGAGTAGGTTGTGTTAACCGAACCAGTATAAAATTATCGGTGTTATTACTTTTAGCACTTTACTTTCTGTTTCCAGCACTTTGCATCGTTTTCATTACAATAGTAAAAATATCAAACGATTTTCAAAAATTACCAAACATTGCAGAAACATAGCTACACCTTTTAAGTTTTATTTGGCGCAAGATTCAACCCATTTGGATAAGTATAAGTCAATCAAACGTCAATGGTTCTGAGACTAGTGTAATGTAATTTTCAGACTTGCAAAGGTTGTGAACCTGAACGTATTTGACATACTTCCCAAATGTATTTTTCAAAACTGTTTCAGCCTATTAAAATACATATTTTAAAGGGTTTGTCATTAAATTTTCAGACCATTTGGAGTTACGGATTAATCGAAATAAAATTTTCAAATTAGACTACTGTTTCTGGCAGATTTGCGCAATCTGATCACAAACGATTTTCAAAGGGTTAGAGGTTGAATTTTAATCTGAAATTTGTAGAGAATACTCACAACATCTGAGAGTAGATTCTCTTCAAATTTCAGAATTTTTGAAGGTCTGTAACCTAGTCTTTCAAACGTTTCAAATCAGAATCTGAAAACAGAAACTATTTTCAGAAGTTGGGGTTTTGGGTCAAAATATTTTAAAAACCGAATTTTCCGCACCCGTTATTCAACCCCTCCTTCTAGTGGTGTCTTACAGGCCCTACATCGACAATATTGGAAGCAGTGAAATGGATTTTCAAAATTTTGAGAGGCACAGTGGATTATGCCATCATGTTTGGCCATGAACATATGGATTTATCAATTGTGAGATATATTGATTATAGTTATGCGGATGACTTGGATACTAGAAGGTCAACTAATTACTACGTATTTGTTCTTTCAAGCAACAGTTGGAGATCTATGTTTCAGTCTACGATTGGATTTTCTATGACTGAGGCAGAAAACATGGCAGTGTTTGAAGTTGCAAAGGAAGTCATAGCTTCAAAGCTTAGTCAAAGAGTTGGATGTTCACAAGGTTGATTTTGGTCAATTGTGATAGTCATAGTGCAATTTTCTTAAGATAGAATCATGTTTATCTTCTTACGACCAAACACATTGATGTACGATTTCTCAATGAGTTGATTAATAATTCTCCCAACTATTTGAGTAGTGTAGTTTAACTAGTTAGTGTATAACAAAAAGATTCATCATTTTTCGTGAGATCACTCAGACTTGTTCTAGCTACTTTAGTTAGAGGAGAATGAAAATTATATTAGTTTGTCGCCCTTTTGCCGGCATTAGCAACGCGGGTTTAGAGGCGGTAAACACCCTTGTCATTTTTTTGACATCCAGCACTGTGTCAAATAATAACATACCACATTGGACATCCTTCTTTAAGGAAAATCGTAAAATGGAGCATGTAATCAAGCTAGGGAAGGTTCTCACAGTTGGTAGTGGTCCTACTTTTTTCTCCATGAGGTTTAAAAAGTATAATAAATGAGAAACATGTTTGATTGGATGTTTTGGCCCTAAATTTTCAGAATAAAGGAATTAAGGTGTACGTACGAAAAGACAAACCTAAAATCGAAGTTTATAACAAAGGATGTATTATTTCTAAGTTTGACAAGGTAGAAGATTTGAATGACTTGTGTTGGAGATTTAAAGGTTTGGGCTTTGGCCCGATAATGAAGGTTGCAAAACTTGGTTGAGCAACGTACTTTGAGTTTAATGAGTTTCCGATAATGAAAATCGAAAACTAATGTGTCCTTAATTATCTACGTAACGAGTAGTTAATTTTAGGCTGTGGAATCACTCAATTACGATATCGGGTGAATGAGAAATTAATGCTCAAAGTGGATGGAAAACGTTGTGGATGGGTGACGGGTCACCCTTATGGAGGAATACCACATTGGATGTGTCCATGTGGCGTGAGAAGCTTCTGACGGACATCGATCGATGACATCGATCGATCGATGTCACTTCGATCGATCGATGTCATCGATCGAAGTTGGACAGGAAGCTTCAGATCATTCTGTAATCGATCGATCGATGTCACTTCGATCGATCGATGTGATCGATCGAAGTTGGACAGAAAGGTTCGAGATGATTCTGTCCGACATCGATCGATCACATCGATCGATCGATGTCACTTCAATCGATCGATGTGATCGATTGAAGTTGGACGGCGTGCAGAATCCTTTCTGCTGAGCAGTTATGTTTCAAACTTGAAACAAACGCTATCCTCCGGTTTGAGATAAGATCAATCTGGTTTGATCTAACGGTGGCAGGGAAGGCAGCTTTGATCTAACGGCCGAGATTTAAACTGACTTAACTGCCCAACCGAATGTGGTTTCCATCTAACGCTCCAAATTTAATTCTACGAAACGGTTTTTGATCTGAGGGCTGAGATTAAACCTACCTAAACTAGATAGGAGGTTTTCATCTAACGGCTTAAATCAAACTACGGTTTTGATCCGACGATCACGGTAACTTGTTCTCCAACCGTCTCCCCTATATAAACAGGGCAAGGGGTGTGCATTAAACAGACACACTTGCTCTAGCATTCGTAGCATACAACATTCATAGCATTCGAGTCTTGCATACCGTCCAAGAGAAGTCACGACACTCGAAAGTTCGAAGGAGTTCAAGTTCAGCAGTGCCGCTGAACTGAACAGGTACCCGTTGTATCCTGGGAGACGGTTGCTAACGCCGGTTAGGCACAAGTATACCGAAGCAATACGTCTTAAGGACAGAGTCCTCGACTCGCCCCGGGTTTGCGTTATTTTATTATTTTCATACGCACACATCATACGATTGCGTCTTAGTACAGGAGTAATTGTCTCCAACAATCTTAAGACGTATTTTATATTCAATTACTTCCTGTACTGTTTTTTATTCACACAAACCAGTGTTCATACTGATTTGCAGTCTGCTTCTACTCATTTCTTAAATCTGGTTCTGTTCTGATCTGTACGTTTTGATCGAACTGAACAGGAATGGAAAACGAAAGCTCGAACTCTGTTCAAGGCTTTAACGGTGCTCACTCCGTGTCTGCACCTGAAGGGGCAAACAATGTTGTTGCCAGAGCTCCGTTCAACACGGTTCCGTTGGCACCTACTGGAGGGCCTCAGATGAATCCGGCTGCCACAGCTGCACACGTGGAGAAGCCGGAAAAGTTCGCTGGCAGTTTCTTCAAGAGGTGGCAGCAGAAGATGCTGTTCTACTTCACGGCACTGGGATTGGCCAGAATGCTGAGCGAAGATCCACCCGTGGTTGAACCTATGGAGGATCAACAATAGAATATGCAGAATGCCTTGGGGGCTGAAGCCTGGGCATATACAAATTTTTGTTGCTTAAATTTGATTCTGAGTTGCCTAAATAATACTATCTATGGCGTGTTTTGTACCTATAAAACTGCAAAAGCTTTGTGGTCGGCTTTAGATAAAAAGTATCGCACAGAAGATGCTGGCACGAAAAAGTTAATAGTTGGGAAATTTCTTGACTATAAAATGCTGGATTCCAAAACTGTAATTTCGCAGGTTGAGGAAATACAGATGCTGGTTTCTGAGATGGAAGAGGAGGGCATGACGCTCAGTGAATCTTTCCAGGTTGCGGCTGTGATTGAGAAGCTGTCTCCTTCGTGGAGGGAATTTAAGAGCTATCTCAAACACAAACGAAAGGAGATGAAAATGGAGGATTTGATTGTCCGTCTTCGTATTAAGGAGGACAATCGTCGTGCCGAAAGAAAGCCGTCCACATCGTCTGGTCAAGCCAAGGCTCATGTTGCTGAGGCAAAGAACAGAAAGAAAAATAACACTTTGGGCATGAACATCAAGGGCAAGGAAGTTGCAAAGAAGTTCACAGGTAAGTGTTATAACTGTGGAAAACCAGGGCACTGGAGTAGTGACTGTCGAAAGCCCAAAAAGACTCAGAATCAAAATAAAGCGAAATCAAATCTGGTCGGCGCAATGGAAGACTTGAACCTCTGCGCAGTGATGACTGAGTGCAACGCAGTGGGAAACCCACGTGAATGGTGGGTGGACACAGAGGCCACTCGACATGTTTGTGAAAACAGGGCTATGTTCAGAGAATATGTACCCACGACAAACAACGAGCAACTTTTCATGGGAAACTCCAATAGCTCAAAGATCGAAGGATCGGGTAAGGTGATCCTGAAATTGACCTCAGGAAGGGAGCTGACCCTGCAGAATGTGTTGCATGTTCCTGATATAAGGAAAAATCTGGTTTCTGGCGCGCTGCTAGTCACTCATGGGTTCAAGCTTGTTTTTGAGGTAAACAAATTTACACTTTCTAAGAATGGGGTGTATTTGGGAAAGGGGTATCTTTCTGATAACATGTTTAAGTTAAATGTTATGACAATTGTACCCAAGAAAGTTGCGCCTGCTGAGGCTAATAAAATTGTTTCCTCTTCTGCTTACATGCTTGAATCTTCTTGTTTATGGCATTCTCGTTTGGGACATGTTAATTACAAGTCAATACAACGAATGATTAATCTTGACTTATTGCCCATACTGGACTTTAATAATAAAGAAAAATGCCAAGTATGTGTTGAAGCAAAATTGACAAAAGCACCATTTCCTTCAACAGAACGAAACACTGAATCGTTGGATTTAATTCATACAGATTTGTGTGATTTAAAGTTTGTGCAAACAAGAGGAGGTAAAAAGTACTTTGTAACTTTTATCGACGATTGCACTAGATACTGTTATGTATAATTGCTAAGTAGCAAAGACGAGGCCCTTGATGCATTCAAGGATTATAAAAATGAAGTTGAGAATCAGCTTAACAAACGAATTAAAACAATTCGTAGTGATAGAGGTGGTGAATATGATACACCGTTTAATGAATTCTGTTCAGAACATGGCATTATTCATCAAACGACTGCACCATATTCACCTCAATCGAATGGTATTGCTGAACGCAAGAACCATACTCTAAAGGAGATGATGAATGTTATGTTGATAAGTTCGGGTTTACTTCAGAACTTGTGGGGGGGAAGCAATTCTCTCAGCCAACGTCATTTTAAATAGGATACCGTCCAAAAAGACGGATAATACCCTATATGAACTTTGGAAAGGCTATAAGCCTAGTTACAAATACTTGAAAGTGTGGGGGTGTCTGGCAAAGGTTGCTGTACCTAAACCAAAACAAGTGAGAATTGAGCCTAAAACAATTGATTGCATATTCATCGGCTATGCAACGAACAGTAGAGCATATCGTTTCTTAGTGCATAAATCGGACATTCCCGAGATACATAAAAATGTTGTCATGGAATCGAGGAAAATGTCTATCCGAAGAAAGACAAAGACAGTGAAGAAGCTAGCACTAGTAAGCGAGTGCGTGAGACGACTCCTCAAGAGACGGAGGAACCTCGTCAAAGCAAACGAGCCAAAATACCGACATCTTTTGGGCCGCACTTTCTAACCTATATGGCAGAAAATTAGCCAAGAAATTTTTCCGAGGCTATGTCAACTCCAGAAGCTCCATTCTGGAAAGAGGCAATTAACAGTGAGATAGACTCGATTCTTCAAAATCACACTTGGGAGTTGGTTGACCTTCCACCTGGAAGTAAACCACTTGGTTGCAAGTGGATTTTCAAGAAGAAACTTAAAGAGGATGGGTCTATTGTAGCGCCCCGCCCGAAACCAGGGTTCCGGCTCAGTGCACCCGCCGTACTTTACTCCATGGAGTACAAAGCGTCGATACTATACATGTACATGTCGACATGAATAATGAATCGATAAGCGGAAGCAACATAACATAAACAAATCTTTATCGACATGTAGTGTACTACATCATAAACTGTACAATCGTCATATACAGAATACTGAAATCATATATCATACATCATAATCCGAAACTTAATGCCTTCGAAATAATCTCTCAGTATGCTCTTCGTTATCAATGGTCTATCTAGCATGTCTTCAACGAGATTGTACATTGATACCTGTTATCTGAAAAATTATAAATGAGGCAAGTATGAGCGATAGCCACCGACTTTTAATCGCTCAGCAAGTAGTCTTACCAGATACGACATGTGGATCATACATGGGGAGACGGGGTGACAAATCATAATAACCATAAATTTTGAATATAATAAGCACGTCTCCTTTCTAACAAGTAAAGTATCATATCATATCTGTAAACTGCGGTAAACTGAAAGCAGATAAATTAGGAAGATTTCAAAGCATACATAGCATAACAGCATCTCATTCTGCTTAATCCAAAACATCATACTATATCCATACTTAACTTCTAATCCATAACTTATACCATCTTTGCATATCTTACATGTACTACATTCTCATGCTTAACGCTACATTGTCCACTGTAGTGCTATCATATACTTAAAGAATTCTTAATCATAACCCTAAGGTGACATGGTCATGACGTGATGCATAAAACATGAATTTTCATAAAATGACTTTTCGTAAACGTGACTTTTCATAATCATGACATGACTTTCATAACTTGCATAAAATGACATATTCATAACTTGCATATCATGACTTTTTCATAACATGAAGATATAACATTTACATCATTGGCTATAGCACTTTTCTTAAGAATAATAACACACGACATACCGATTGATTCCCCATATAATACATGTACGACATAAACATCATAACATATGTACATGTACCAACGGTGACGCGCTATGACAGAGATCCCATGTCCCAGACCCGGTGTTACACTAAGCCACATACGTAATCATATGCCCCTGACATCTACCACCCCGGTACCGATGTCACACTGGCGAACATAACATGATCGTAATCATGAACATAACATAACATAACATATCGTGTGTCGACGGAATCAATCGTCTCGTGTTTATTATTCACATGCATATGAACTTTCAAAACATGAGATGTGACAACATACCTTATCAAATCTTGTTTTCATGCATGCATGAGACTCGGTCATATGAGGGTACTTTGGTCATTCTACATCTTATAACAACATCGCTTACTTACTTTCATCCTACATGTCATAACTTAAGAAAATCCCACTTTGACCATCATGAATGGCCATTCGGCCATAGCATCCCCCAAATCAGCCCACTTTTCACAATTTTCATCCAACAATACTTTCGTAACATCTATTCCAATACATGTATTTCATAATTCATAACTTACATACCTAAAACATTTATTTCCTAATTACCTTAACATATCGTCATGAATTCATAACTTACATCATAACTACATCTTATCATAACCTACAGATATTATTATACATAACATGTAGCAGATCATACACATACATTATAAAATGCTTTGTAGCTATGCACATATAAATATACATATTTACTACCTATGTTTTTATACCTTTTTATAACATTTTCCATATAATACATACTTAACCTACTTTCATAACTTAACGTATCCATCATACATATAGACATATGTATAATTATGATAAAGTCATTTTATCACAAAAGGCCTATTGGCCGATTATATGTATATGTATATATATACTTGTAAAACAATTTATATGCTTTATATCTTAACATATATATTATACTTGTATGTGTACATAATACATGTGAAAGTCATTTTTAGTCTCAAAAAGGCTCATAGCCGAAATACATGTAGTAACTATATACATGTATATAATTATTTTGTGATATATTATATCATATCAAAACTTAACATGTTCATCATATATACATATGTATTTGTGTAAAAATATAATGAAATCATTTTATTTTTGTCACTAAGGCCTAATGGCCGAATGTGTATACATATACATGGTATATATATAAATCATTTTATGATATATTGTATAATATCCAAAACTTATTCATTTTCATATCTTAACATATTCATCATATATACATATATATACTTGTATAAAAATATAATGAAATCATTTTTGTCACTAAGGCCTAATGGCCGAATGTATATATATACATGGTATATATATAAATCATTTTATGATATATTGTATAATATCCAAAACTTATTCATTTTCATATCTTAACATATTCATCATATATACATATATATACTTGTATAAAAATATAATGAAATCATTTTTGTCACTAAGGCCTAATGGCCGAATGTATATATATACATGATATATATATAAATCATTTTATGGTATATTGTATAATATCCAAAACTTATTCATTTTCTCTCTTTAAAATATATATTACACATATATACACATGAAACATATAAAATCATATTTTAACCTTGAAATGGCCTTAAGGCCGATTTTTATATATATTGTATATACATATATATTTTCCGTGTATATATATATATCTATATATATAAACCTAAAAACATTGAGATATATATATATATATATATATATATATATATATTTATGTAAAATCGGATATAATTATATGTATATATATACATCTATCCGTACATATATATATATATATCCAAAAACCGTATATATATATATATATACTTTTATACAAAACCATGTATTTGTATATATGCATCTACACATCTATACATACATATCTATATATACATATATATGTAAATCTGTATATACATATATAGATCTACACACTTAAACATATATATATATATATATATATATATATCAACGTATCTATTTTATAATATGTATATATATGCGTGTTTATATATGATGTATATATATGTATATAGCGTGCGTGTATATGTATATAGTGTATATATGTAAATACCTATTACTCAACATAGATCTATAATTTCTTGAGAAGCAATCTTGAACATACTACATGATGATCCAACTTTGATATGAACATACATACTTAGTATTTGTAAAACCATTTAGGATCTAGGAAGAATACTTGCATTGATTTACTTTCTTACTCTTAGATGGTGATTCCTTCACTTGGATTTGAAGAACATACTTCTCCTCCTTCTCCTTGGTGTATACGGTTATGATGCCCCAAAAAGAGAGTTAGTGTACAACTTATGAAACTAATTATATGGAAGAATCAAACTTAAACTTTATAAAGTTCTTACCTTGGTTTCCTTTGATTCTAGATGCTACACCCTTTTTGAATCTTTCTTAGTTGATGGAGTGTTTATGGTACTTGATTTGAGTGATGTTGGTGTGAAGAAAGGAGAAGAAAATCTTCTCCTTGTTGAAGGCAAAACTTTCGGCCACTATAGGGAAGAAGGGGGTGTTGGAGTGTTCTTGAGTTTTTCCTTGGAGATAGTATGAAATTGGTTGGTTGAAGATGCAATTATGTGAGGGGTTAAAGAAGAAATAATATCCTACTTTTCTAAGGGGGGTGGCCGGCCAAGCATGGGGGAAAATGGGGTGGGAGACAGCCTTTAGACAAGTATGGGTGTAAGGAATGGGTTTTATGACAAGATTCCTAAGCATGCTAATTTTTTTATGCTAAATGTTTAAAGTGTGAGACAAGTTGTCTTCACCTTCTTTTTCATTTTCCTTTTCTTTTTTCTCTTTCATGTATGTATTTTATTTTCTTTTATTTAAGGTAGTATAATATTGTTGTGTCATGTATTTCTTTTTGATTTAATTTATCCTAATAGTTGAAGTTGTTACCAACTAATTTATTTAAATACCTTGTATGTCCTATACAGTCATTGTCTAGTCCCAACCAGTCTCGTTATGTCCGTTAACTTACCTTAAGGTTATTTTTATGTGTATTTCTAACCCCGATATTTATTGTCGATTTCTTTATTAATTCTAAATAAAAATTTAAAATTCCACTGCAATTTCATCCACATCGCATTTGCGTTCTATTTTCATCATTTCCACTAGCCCGGGGTCTCGGGTCGTAACATTCTTCCCCCCTTATAAAAAGTTTCGTCCTCGAAACTTAGTGGTTGTATCGATTTTGTCTTTAATGATTTAAATACTTAATTTCTAGCGTCATTTCTTAATCGCCTTGGATTCAACTTAATATTTGCCAACTTATGATAAATTTTTTTTCTAAATTCACAATTTTTGTATACCTCCTGTTAATCCGCTTAGGTATTCTACAACTTCATATCTCTGCGCGTTACAGTAACTTTTATACTTACCGAATTTTCAGCCACTAACCCTAATCCGGTTAAATCATATCAACTTAATTCTAGTCATGTCTATTCTGATTCAACTTACACATACTAATTCCAATCAGATAGTCCGACGACTTTCTAAATTCATAATTTAGCTCCCAATGTGGCCTAACTCATTATATCCTCATATCTATTTATATAATCGTACTCTTATCACTATGAATTTACATCCCTAATACGACTAACATCTTTGACCTACTCTGAAAATTTCTAATTTCATCGTCTTATTCATACGCGTACTATTTGTGCCATATATTTGCCAAACTCTAATCATCGTAATTCTTATAAATCACTGCTTATAGTTCTACTACATATCCTATCTTAATCAGCCTAAGAAATTCTATCACTATCTCCAAATGTTATCCCAATTAGAGCTAAACCTGAGATTGTGGAAATTACAGTTTATAACTACTATGTTACTAACTAGAAAATAGCATTGAGGTATTCTAGTGACTTGACCTGTACAAATGTCGGAAAGCCTAAACGACCTACTTATACTTTATGGTTTCTCGTATCTGCTTAATACCGTTCCATTTCTCTTATACTAAGGCTGTTGCATTCGTCTAAGATCGTTTCTTACGTCTATGATCATTTCTTAAATTCTAAGATCATTGCTTAAGTTCATGTCGTTGTTTATTTATGTGCCCGCGGTAGATCTGGAGTTTTTTTTAAGTGCATATCCTAAGGAAAATAGTCTAATTATTACGACTCTAGATTAACTTACTTAATTTGAAAGACACAGGATCATTCCGGACATTTTCACCAAACCATTCTAAGGGAACTATTCTAAGGTTATTGCTCTCATTCTAAAATCTTCTTCTTAGACTATAAGATCTTAACTTAGGTTCTACTATCATAACCTAATACATGTCGTTGTTTATCTTATGTGTCCGTAGTGGATCTAGAGCCATTGCTCTGATACCAACTGTAGCGCCCCGCCCGAAACCAGGGTTCCGGCTCAGTGCACCCGCCGTACTCTACTCCATGGAGTACAAAGCGTCGATACTATACATGTACATGTCGACATGAATAATGAATCGATAAGCGGAAGCAACATAACATAAACAAATCTTCATCGACATGTAGTGTACTACATCATAAACTGTACAATCATCATATACAGAATACTGAAATCATATATCATACATCATAATCTGAAACTTAATGCCTTCGAAATAATCTCTCAGTATGCTCTTCGTTATCAATGGTCTATCTAGCATGTCTTCAACGAGCTTGTATATTGATACCTGTTATCTGGAAAATTATAAATGAGGCAAGTATGAGCGATAGCCACCGACTTTTAATCGCTCAGCAAGTAGTCTTACCAGATACGACATGTGGATCATACATGGGGAGACGGGGTGACAAATCATAATAACCATAAATTTTGAATATAATAAGCACGTCTCCTTTCTAACAAGTAAAGTATCATATCATATCTGTAAACTGCGGTAAACTGAAAGCAGATAAATTAGGAAGATTTCAAAGCATACATAGCATAACAGCATCTCATTCTGCTTAATCCAAAACATCATACTATATCCATACTTAACTTCTAATCCATAACTTATACCATCTTTGCATATCTTACATGTACTACATTCTCATGCTTAACACTACATTGTCCACTGTAGTGCTATCATATACTTAAAGAATTCTTAATCATAACCCTAAGGTGACATGGTCATGACGTGATGCATAAAACATGAATTTTCATAAAATGACTTTTCGTAAACGTGACTTTTCATAATCATGACATGATTTTCATAACTTGCATAAAATGACATATTCATAACTTGCATATCATGACTTTTTCATAACATGAAGACATAACATTTACATCATTGGCTATAGCACTTTTCTTAAGAATAATAACACACGACATACCGATTGATTCCCCATATAATACATGTACGACATAAACATCATAACATATGTACATGTACCAACGGTGACGCTCTATGACAGAGATCCCGTGTCCCAGACCCGGTGTTACACTAAGCCACATACGTAATCATATGCCCCTGACATCTACCACCCCGGTACCGATGTCACACTGGCGAACATAACATGATCGTAATCATGAACATAACATAACATAACATATCGTGTGTCGACGGAATCAATCGTCTCGTGTTTATTATTCACATGCATATGAACTTTCAAAACATGAGATGTGACAACATACCTTATCAAATCTTGTTTTCATGCATGCATGAGACTCGGTCATATGAGGGTACTTGGTCATTCTACATCTTATAACAACATCGCTTACTTACTTTCATCCTACATGTCATAACTTAAGGAAATCCCACTTTGACCATCATGAATGGCCATTTGGCCATAGCATCCCCCAAATCAGCCCACTTTTCACAATTTTCATCCAACAATACTTTCGTAACATCTATTCCAATACATGTATTTCATAATTCATAACTTACATACCTAAAACATTTATTTCCTAATTACCTTAACATATCGTCATGAATTCATAACTTACATCATAACTACATCTTATCATAACCTACACATATTAGTATACATAACATGTAGCAAATCATACACATACATTATAAAATGCTTTGTAGCTGTGCACATATACATATACATATTTACTACCTATGTTTTTATACCTTTTTATAACATTTTCCATATAATACATACTTAACCTACTTTCATAACTTAACGTATCCATCATACATATAGACATATGTATAATTATGATAAAGTCATTTTATCACAAAAGGCCTATTGGCCGATTATATGTATATGTATATATACTTGTAAAACAATTTATATGCTTTATATCTTAACATATATATTATACTTGTATGTGTACATAATACATGTGAAAGTCATTTTTAGTCTCAAAAAGGCTCATAGCCGAAATACATGTAGTAACTATATACATGTATATAATTATTTTGTGATATCATATCATATCAAAACTTAACATGTTCATCATATATACATATGTATTTGTGTAAAAATATAATGAAATCATTTTATTTTTGTCACTAAGGCCTAATGGCCGAATGTATATATATACATGGTATATATATAAATCATTTTATGATATATTGTATAATGTCCAAAACTTATTCATTTTCATATCTTAACATATTCATCATATATACATATATATACTTGTATAAAAATATAATGAAATAATTTTTGTCACTAAGGCCTAATGGCCGAATGTATATATATACATGGTATATATATAAATCATTTTATGATATATTGTATAATATCCAAAACTTATTCATTTTCATATCTTAACATATTCATCGTATATACATATATATACTTGTATAAAAATATAATGAAATCATTTTTGTCACTAAGGCCTAATGGCCGAATGTATATATACATGATATATATATAAATCATTTTATGATATATTGTATAATATCCAAAACTTATTCATTTTCTCTCTTTAAAATATATATTACACATATATACACATGAAACATATAAAATCATATTTTAACCTTGAAATGGCCTTAAGGCCGATTTGTATATATATTGTATATACATATATATTTGCCGTGTGTATATATATATATATATCTATATATAAACCTAAAAACATTGAGATATATATATATATTTTTTTAAAATAGGATATAATTATATGTATATATATACATCTATCCGTACATATATATATATATCCAAAAACCGTATATATATATATATACACTTTTATACAAAACCATGTATTTGTATATATGCATCTACACATCTATACATACATATCTATATATACATATATATGTAAATCTGTATATACATATATAGATCTACACACTTAATCATATATATATATATATCAACGTATCTATTTTATAATATGTATATATGCGTGTTTATATATGATGTATGTATATGTATATAGCGTGCGTGTATATGTATATAGTGTATATATGTAAATACCTATTACTCAACATAGATCTATAATTTCTTGAGAAGCAATCTTGAACATACTACATGATGATCCAACTTTGATATGAACATACATACTTAGTATTTGTAAAACCATGTAGGATCTAGGAAGAATACTTGCCTTGATTTACTTTCTTACTCTTAGATGGTGATTCCTTCACTTGGATTTGAAGAACATACTTCTCCTCCTTCTCCTTGGTGTATACGGTTATGATGCCCAAAAAGGAGAGTTAGTGTACAACTTATGAAACTAATTATATGGAAGAATGAAACTTAAACTTTATAAAGTTCTTACCTTGGTTTCCTTTGATTCTAGATGCTACAACCTTCTTGAATCTTTCTTAGTTGATGGAGTGTTTATGGTACTTGATTTGAGTGATGTTGGTGTGAAGAAAGGAGAAGAAAATCTTCTCCTTGTTGAAGGCAAAACTTTCGGCCACTATAGGGAAGAAGGGGGTGTTGGAGTGTTCTTGAGTTTTTCCTTGGAGATAGTATGAAATTGGTTGGTTGAAGATGCAATTATGTGAAGGGTTAAAGAAGAAATAATATCCTACTTTTCTAAGGGGGGTGGCCGGCCAAGCATGGGGGAAAATGGGGTGGGAGACAGCCTTTAGACAAGTATGGGTGTAAGGAATGGGTTTTATGACAAGATTCCTAAGCATGCTAATTTTTTTATGCTAAATGTTTAAAGTGTGAGACAAGTTGTCTTCACCTTCTTTTTCATTTTCCTTTTCTTTTTTTTCTTTCATGTATGTATTTTATTTTCTTTTATTTAAGGTAGTATAATATTGTTGTGTCATGTATTTCTTTTTGATTTAATTTATCCTAATAGTTGAAGTTGTTACCAACTAATTTATTTAAATACCTTGTATGTCCTATACAGTCATTGTCTAGTCCCAACCAGTCTCGTTATGTCCGTTAACTTACCTTAAGGTTATTTTTATGTGTATTTCTAACCCCGATATTTATTGTCGATGTCTTTATTAATTCTAAATAAAAATTTAAAATTCCACTGCAATTTCATCCACATCGCATTTGCGTTCTATTTTCATCATTTCCACTAGCCCGGGGTCTCGGGTCGTAACATCTATTGGAAAATATAAATCCAGGTTAGTAGCCAAGGGCTACAGACAGAAAGAAGGTTTTGACTTCTTTGACACCTACTAACCAGTGACTAGGATCACTTCCATAAGGATGCTTGTAGCCATTGCTGCAGTCTATGATTTGGAAATCCATCAAATGGATGTGAAGACTGCTTTTCTTAATGGTGAGTTAGAGGAAGAAATTTATATGGAACAACCCGAAGGGTTCCTTGTTCAGGACAATAAAAGAATGTGTGTAGACTTGGTAAGTATTTGTACGGACTTAAACAATCACCCAAGCAATGGAATTTAAAGTTTGATCAGGTAATGATGTCAAATGACTTCAGGATCAATGAGCGCGACAAGTGTGTGTACATCAAAAGCACACCAAGTGCCTATGTGATAGTATGTCTCTATGTAGACGATATGTTAATCATGGGTAGTACTTGTGACATCATCTTCAGTACTAAGAAGATATTAACACGAAATTTTGATATGAAGGACATGGGGGTTGCCAATGTTATTCTGGGGATTAAAATTTCTCGGATGGCTGATGGTCTTGTTATGTCGCAAACTCACTAGAAGATATTCCATGCTGACCTAAACCGATCGCTCCTATTAGCATACACTGTGATAGTCAGTCAGCTATAGGACGTGCTCAAAGCAGCATCTACAATGGTAAGTCACGACACATACGTCGGAGACATAACACCATTAAACAGTTGATCTCTAATGGCGTGATTTCCATTGATTATGTAAAATCAATGGAGAATCTTGCGGATCCGCTTACAAAAGGCTTGCCTAGAGATCAGATGTCAAGATTGACAAACGGAATGGGACTAAAGCCTATAATGCAAGAATTTTTGTAATGGTAACCCAACCTTGTTGACTGGAGATCCCAGAATCTTGGTTCAATGGGACAACTAAGTTATGAAGATTCAGTTAGCATTTACTCATTCCGTCACGTAAAAGTGCTGTCTGCAGAAAATATTCAGGGTAAGCTAAAACTTTTAATGATGTCCTATATCTTGATACGTCAAGTGGAGTATGGCAGAATACTCTTGATAGGAATCACCTATGTAAGTGTGAAGTGGGGCCGCTTCTATGAGAAAGTCTAGGAGGCAAGATTTCTCTAAAACACTTTCTGAAACCAGGTTGTTCATGGCCAAAACGAACACAACCATGAGAACCAAAGGGTGTTAAAGAAAATGTTGTGTGAGTATCATTGTCTAGGTTCACAACAAAGGCTGACTGGTTCAAGACATCAAGTCACTATTTAGCCGAGTGAATCCGATGGTACATCACTAGGAAAGGTTCAAAGCCAGAAGCTACATCTTCTGATGCAACATTTTCTTGTCTGACTTCTCGTTAGAGTCTGCATATGCATTTGCATTAATTTCCATTCATGTGGGAGATTGTTGGAGATTTAAAGGTTTGGGCTTTGGCCCGATAATGAAGGTTGCAAAACTTAGTTGAGCAACGTACTTTGAGCTTAATGAGTTTCCGATAATGAAAATCGAAAACTAATGTGTCCTTAATTATCTACGTAACGAGTAGTTAATTTTAGGCTGTGGAATCACTCAATTACGATATCGGGTGAATGAGAAATTAATGCTCAAAGTGGATGGAAAACGTTGTGGATGGGTGACGTGTCACCCTTATGGAGGAATACCACATTGGATGTGTCCATGTGGCGTGAGAAGCTTCTGACGGACATCGATCGACATCGATCGATCAATGTCACTTCGATCGATCGATGTCATCGATCGAAGTTGGACAGGAAGCTTCAGATCATTCTGTCGTGCATCGATCGATCACATCGATCGATCGATGTCACTTCGATCGATCGATGTGATCGATCGAAGTTGGACAGAAAGGTTCGAGATGATTCTGTCCGACATCGATCGATCACATCGATCGATCGATGTCACTTTGATCGATCGATGTGATCGATCGAAGTTGGACAGCGTGCAGAATCCTTTCTGCTGAGCAGTTATGTTTCAAACTTGAAACAAACGCTATCCTCCGGTTTGAGATAAGATCAATCTGGTTTGATCTAACGGTGGTAGGGAAGGCAGCTTTGATCTAACGGCCGAGATTTAAACTGACTTAACCGCCCAACCGAATGTGGTTTCCATCTAACGCTCCAAATTTAATTCTACGAATCGGTTTTCGATCTGAGGGCTGAGATTAAACCTACCTAAACTAGATAGGAGGTTTTCATCTAACGGCTTAAATCAAACTACGGTTTTGATCCGACGATCACGGTAACTTGTTCTCCAACCGTCTCCCCTATATAAACAGGGCAAGGGGTGTGCATTAAACAGACACACTTGCTCTAGCATTCGTAGCATACAACATTCATAGCATTCGAGTCTTGCATACCGTCTAAGAGAAGTCAGGACACTCGAAAGTTCGAAGGAGTTCAAGTTCAGCAGTGCCGCTCAACTGAACAGGTACCCGTTGTATCCTGAGAGACGGTTGCTAACGCCGGTTAGGCACAAGTATACCGGAGCAATACGTCTTAAGGATAGAGTCCTCGACTCACCCCGGGTTTGCGTTATTTTATTATTTTCATACGCACACATCATACGACTGCGTCTTAGTACAGGAGTAATTGTCTCCAAGAACTTGTTGTTGGATGGACCTTATCTTGTGTTAGATAGGCCTTTGTTGTTGGAAAAAAATGCATATGTTCTTTGATTTTGATTTTGAGGATACGTGTTGTGCGCAATTGTGTAAAATTGCTTAAGTTGCCTTTAGATTTTTGAAGGAGGAGTTCAAGTGAGATTACCTCATACGTTGGCACTCCCATTCATATTGACAAATTAAAGGCTAATCACGAAATATTAAGCTGTGTAAGGATGTGAAGTGAGATGAATATTGCCAAAGAGCTATCTAAGACTATGTATATAAATTTGCCTAATAAAATGCATCCCGAAGCCATTGAATATGAAAGGGTTCCTCCTTATTGTCTAAGTGGGAAGTTTATCCATGACATTGGAGGGCATGAGATGTTTGAAAGGGAGAAAGGAAAGGAGGGATGTTTGGAGAAATAGCAGAAGAAATTGGATACCCCAAGTAAGGAATGAGCCACTACCTTCACCTGTGGCACCAATAACTTCCAAAGGTCATTCTACGGTGGAGAAGATCTCTAATGTCGATCTCCCTTCATCTAGGGCCATTTTGGCAAAAGTACGTGATCAAAGCAATACAATGTAAAAACATCCAGACCTTGAAGAGCCTTTCAAAAAGGTTGTTGGAGAATATTAGGAGGAAGTGACGTTCTCTTCCCTCAACATAAAGGTGGAGGGGATGGTGTTCAAGCAAGAGATGTAAACTTGTAATTTTTTCAACAAATATATCATGCAATAAAGAATACAAACTAGGCACCTTGCCTAGACCACAACCAAGAGTTCTAACACTTTGAAGTTTTGCCTCCAAAGATCTTCTTTGCCCTCAAAGAAATCTTGTAGGGAGAATAGTGCACCACACACTATCAACAAACCCTTCAAAGTTTAGAAAACTTAAACAAAGAGCACCCTTGCTCCTTGACCAACAATCTACCAAAATCTCTCACAGAAAATCTCACCAAGAAGAAGACTCTTCTTCTTACAATAATCACTCTCAACAATAAAGTAAAGATATACAAGGATTACAAATATTTTGAGAGCTTGAGCTTGAGAGGACTTGAGAGCTTGTGTAGTAGAAAGTTGGAGAAGAGAATGAACAAAACCCTTCTTTTTATCAATCTTCAACAAACTTCCCGTTTGAAACCTTCTGCCCAGCCAATAATGGGATTTGGCATCTTGTGAAGGTACTGCAGCATTCTTGGGAAACAATTTTTGGCATGTAGCAGCCATTAGAAGAAGATTCAAAAACCTTGGCCAAGAATGGAAACCTGATAACTCTGAGTGTGAGAGAAGACCTGCTGAAACAACACTAAAAGAGGAGGGTACAAAGAGTCAACTGGTTAGAAAATGAAGCAAAAAGACATTTGTACCGTTGAGCACATGAAGCGCCTAATCTGTTTAAAGCATAAGCGTTCAAAGCAGGATGAAGCGCTTAATGTGAAAGTGAACATGCGTTCGAAGTCACATTAAGCGCCTAATGTTGGCAACTGAATGCGTTCGAAGTGACATGAAGCGCCTCATGACAGGCGGTTATGCCATAAGAAATTCAAGGATTCTCTCAAGATATTTCTTCTCTCTAGTTTTCGTTTCTGCTCCAATTGAGCATTGTGTGTATCCGCTTAATCTTTGTGATCAATTTGACAAAATTCGTCGCAAGCATTGTGAGTATAAGAATTGTGAGTATGATTTTTGTGTTTACGTAAGGAGACTTGATGATGGTTCTTATATTTTTTTTGCAATTAAGAAATTAAAAACCTTATTGAGCAAAGAATTTGATATGAAAGATTTGGGTGCATCCAAGAAAATTCTTGACATGGAGTTTTGCTCAGACAATATCTAGAATATTGTGTGTGTATTTGGCCGGTTATATTAAATAGGCATTGCATAGGTTTAGCCTATTTAATGCCAAATCGGTAAGAACACCACTGGCGAATCATTTTAATGTATGCACCTCAGATTGCTCAAAGACGAATGAATAAGTTAAAGACATAATAAAGGTTCTATATGCAAGTGCAATAGGGTTTCTTAGGTATGTTATTGTTTATACCAGACTTGATCTGGCACAAGAAATCAATGTGGTGTGTATGCATATGGCTAATCTAGGTCGACATCATTGGAAGCAGTGAAATGGATTTTCAAAATTTTGAGAGGCACAGTGGATTATGCCATCATGTTTAGCCATCAGCATATGGATTTATCAATTGTGAGATATATTTATTATAGTTATGCAGATGACTTGGAATGTAGAAGATCAACTAATTACTATGTATTTGTTTTTTTTTTTGGTTAAAATGTGAATTTGTATTAACCAAGATCAAAACTATGTATTTGTTCTTTCAAGCGTATGTTTCAGTCTACGATTGGATTTTCTATGACTGAGGCAGTAAACACCCTTGTCAATTTGTTTGACATCCAGCACTGTGTCAAATAATAACATACCACATTGGACATCCTTCTTTAAGGAAAATAGTAAAATAGAGCATGTAATCAAGCTAGAGAAGGTTCTCACAGTTGGTAGTGGTTCTACTTCAAGAGATTTGAAAAGTATAATAAATGAGAAAAATGTTTGGTTGGTTAAATCGAGTTTCATAACACCGGATGTATTATTTATAAGTTTGCAAGGTGGAAGCTTTGAATGAACTGTTGTTGGATGGACCTTATCTTGTGTTAGATAGGCCTTTGTGAGGATACGAGTGTTGTGCGCAATCGGGTAAAATTTCTTAAGTTGTCTTTAGATTTTTTGGAAGGAGGAGTTCTTAAGTGAGATTACCTTACATCTTGGCACTTCCATTCATATTGACAATTGACGGCTAATCATGAAATATTAAGTTATGCAAGGATGTTGATTGAGAGAATATTGCCAAAGAGCTCTCTAAGACTTTGGATATAACTTTGCCTAATAAAATGCATCACAAATCCATTGATTATGAAAGGGTTCCTCTTTATTGTCTAAGTGCAAAATTTGGCAATGTCATTGGAGGGCATGATGTGTTTGAAAGGGAGAAGGGAAAGGTTGGAGAAATAGCAGAAGAGGAAATTGGATACCCCAAATAAGGAATTTTACCCTTCATCTAGAGTCATTTCGACAAAAGTATGTAATCAAAGCAATACAATGTAAAGACAACCAGACCGTGAAGAACCTTTCAAGAAGGTTGTTATTGGAGAATATTAGGAGGTGGCAATGATGTTCTCTTCCCCCAACATAAACGTAGAGGGGATGGTGTTGAAGCAAGAGATGTAGAATTGTAGTTTTTTCAACAAATATATCATGCAATAAAGGAAGTCGATTTGGAGAATGAAATCACATCAAAGGAAGAGAATGTTGATTTTAATGAGGTCAAAACAAAAAAAGAGGTAAAATATAGTAAGCTGACTCTTAAGGATTTCATGTTGAAGACAAAGGCAAGGGATAAATCTCTTCCTTCTTCATAATGATAGTTGGATTTGTAATAAATGGGATTTGCCAAACCACTTAAGCAAATAGACATACTTAGCCTCATAAAAATTATAGCATTGATTTTATTGGTATTTCAAAGACAAAACTTGTTGCTAAGAACTTTGCACTCTTGCTAAGGACATATTTCAAAGAGTATAGCTATGCTAGTAACCTTGAGTTGCATAGTGATAGAAGAATTTTGGTGTTTTAGAATCCTGTTAAAGTTGTATTGGTAGTGAGTAGCATGGATGCTCAAGTCATTCATCATTCTATTACTTCTCTTATTAGTGGTAAACTTTCCTTGCATTGCTTGTATATGGGGTTTAATAAAATCGTTGAGAAGCGTGTGGGCTTATCTTCAGCAATTGAGTTTGAACATTGACTTGCCTTAGATGATTCATGAGGACTTCAATTGTGTTTTTGGTAATGGGAGGAGAAATGGTAAGGAGGTTACGTCATATGAGTTGAAGGATCTTTTAAAGTTTTGCTTGAATTATAGTATGGTTGAATTCTCTTATAAGAGGTGACATTTCAATTGGTTTAGTTGCTCTATTAATTCAAGACTTAGGATATCGGTCAAGGACTTCTGGCTTGAAACTTTCAGTTTTTCATATTCTAAATATCTGGTTCCTTTTGTTGCTTTTGATAATTCTTTGGGCATTACTTATGTGGATAATATTGAAGCTAATAGGAAGTTTAATTTCAAGTACTTTAATATATGGGTATCTCATGAGAGGTTTTTTTCCATTGGTTCAAATTGTTGGGCTTCCTCTATTTATGGTACATATGTGTTCAAGCTGGGTAAGAAGCTAAAGCTTCTCAAGGGTCCTTTTAAGAAGCTCAACGCCAAATAATTCTTTCATATATCTTCAATGGTCTCTAGGGTCGTCAAACTCTAAAGGACTTTCAAGTGGCTTTTTAAAGACAAGATGTTAATTAGGAAATGAAGAGTATGTTGATTTCTCATAAGCAATACATTATGAAATATGAAAGAAAATTCTATTCTGGACAAGCAAAGGGTATTTTCATACGCTTGAGCGATACAAGCACCAAGTTCTTTCACTATTCGGTGAAAAAAACAAAGCTAGTAGCAGGATTCTTTCTATTGAGAGGAATGCTGGTTCCGTTGCTACATCTAGAGAGGAAATTGCTACAAAATTCCTCGATTTCTGTCAACATCTTTTGGGCACAAGTGCCAATTCCATTCCCATTTGTGCCAAGGTTCTCAATCGTGGACCTCTATCATCTGAAGGGGCTTCACTTATGCTGATTCAACCCGTTTCTTCTTATGAAGCTAAGGAGAGAATCTTTGTATTGAAAAGGAGAAATCCAGGTCTAGATGGGCATTCATTAGTTTTCCTTATTAAGGGTTGAGATGTAGTGGGTGATGAGGTTGTGGGTGTCATCTAAGAGTTCTTTGAAAATGACATGCTTTTGAAACAACTTAATCATGCCATTATTCCCTCGATTCCAATATATGCTAATTCTATGAAGGTGGGAGACTATAAACCTATCTCATATTATAGTATGATTTATAATATCATTTCTAAAATCATTGCAAATAGGTTTTCTAAGGTGTTGGTGAGTTACAAAATGATCCCCAAGATGACTTTGTGAAAGAAAAGAGTATGACACAGAACATATTGATGGTCCAAGAGCTTATAAGACAATATGGCGAGAAAAAAACATCTGCCAAATATATAGTCAAAGTAGACATTAAGAAAGGTTTTGATTTGGTCTCTTGAGACTTCTTGGAGGCTCTTCTTAAAGGATTCAACATTCCTTTTCACTTTACTAGTAATTATTCTATCTCAATTAATGGAGGATTGGAGGGTTAGGTTAAGGGAAAATAGGGGTTAAGACAAAGAGATGCCAGCTCTCCTTTCTTTTCCTTTCTTGTTTGTTCTTGTTCCGTAGTACTTCTCTAGGATGATGAAAGGCTTTTGTGAGCATGGTCATTTTAACTTCCATACTAAGTGTCATATGCATAAGATTACCCACTTGGCATTTGCGGATGACATCATTTTGTTTCTATGAATGATATCGCCTCTATTAAATTTATGATGGAAATATTGAAAGAGTTTGGTGATGTATCCAGGTTGCGGGCAAATTTGCTCAAATCTGATTTATATTTTGACAGAATGGATTATGTGGATATGAAGGAAATTATAGAGGTAATGAGCTATCATTTGGCACTAGTTTTGTTATCTTGGTGTACCCATTGGTGCCAGCGGCGAGGGTCGCAACGGTTTCATATGCATGAATGTGAATCACGAGAAGTGTCGTCGAAAAATTATATGCCCTCTCATACCTTGCAATTCTCTACTTCTCAAGAAACTAACAGATTATATCTTTCTTTAGAACTATAAGTCTCTTGTTTATGCAGGAATGCTATAGTTTATCACTAGTATTATCTAAAGGCTTCATGGCTTTTGGTTGAGTATTCTATCCATTCATTGTAATGTTCTTTTGCAAGTTGAATTGAGGCTTTGTATCATGGAGCATATTATTTGTAAGCCAAGAAGGAAGGTGGATTAAAGATGACCGAATCAAAGAGTTACAACTTGACATTGCTTGCTAAATATATTTAGCATATAAACAACAAAAGGGATTCTTTTTGGATGCCTTGGATGAACCATTGTATGCTTTCCATGATTACTTTAGGGGCTTGCATACATTGGAGTTGATTTTGAAAAAAATTGGTGATATGGCTTCCGTCAAGAAGGCTTTGAAAAATTGGGCCAAGGCTAGGGAATGTTATCCCAGTGATACGTATGAAGATTTAAGGCCAAAGGGGGCCTAGGAGAAATTGGACTAACATTGTTTCTTCCTCTTCTTCATCTCCAAAACATTCATTCGTTTTTTTTGCATGACTAGTTCAGTTCATTTACCTACTAAGTCGAATTTGGATTTTTTGGATATTGTCCCAACATATTCCTTATGGGGTAATGTTTCATTGGAGAATATTGATCATATTTTCTTTGATTGTCGGCTAGCAAAAGATGTTTAGAAGGAGGTTCGAACTCCTCTTTCTATTAGTAGGGGTTGGACTCCTTTTTTTTTCTTTGTTCTGTTGGTTGAAAACACACACAAAAAAGAAATTTGTACCGTCAAAGTTTATCCAAGTGACAATTGCAGCTAAAATTGACATGATATGGTAGTTTCGGAATTGCATGATTTTTAAAGACGTTTCTCCTTCTCACGATTTAATACATAGAGTCTTTACTCATGTCTTAGACTTTTGCATGAGTTATTTTCGCTTTTGCAGGATCCATTTTATGTACACACTAGATGAGAACCTTTTTGTGAGTATGAATAGATAGTATCGTGCCTAGATAGTATTGGATCTCGAAAAATACATGTAACACATCTTATGTATGTATATATGTTTAATATATTTGTACTTTCGATAGTATATTGTATTCGGTTGAATAAAAATTTTCTCATTTCAACCGAAAAAAAATAAAGCTGCTGACGAATGATCATCTTGCTTACCACCACTCAATGAGTATAAAAAATGTAATATGATTGCCCATTAAAGAACACGGTGAACCATTTATTTTCTAGTATACATTAACATATCAAAAAGCACCAATGGCCAGAGAAACCAAATCAACACATCACCTAGTGTAAGAATTACGACTAATTAACATGATCAAATGGTTTCAACAGACCCAACTTAGGTTGGATATAGGCCGCCTATCTCCTTATTCGATATGGTATCTCCTTCAGATCAGTTGATCTTGGATCATTGTTCCAAACCATACTGGTTTTGCCACAGGTTGGGCAATTCTCAGATATCGTCCCCATTGTTAAAATTAAGGTTGGACTGGAGCAGCGGGCGTCACCTGCTCAAACTCAAAGGAAGTGCAGCAGTGAGGATGATGTGGCAGTTTCAAAACATGGCATTGGTTAACAAGCTAATACACGGATCAATCTCACTAACATGTGATTGGTAGATTGGACAACTACTCGATCAAACAAGAAACACAAATTATAGATGAAGTGCTGCGGATCAAGTGTCAACTCAGCAGAGAAGTTGCGTGTTAGCTTAGCATAGGATGCGTTCATTGAAAAACGGTTATGGAGTAGTGTAGCTGATAGTTACTAGTTGAAAACAATCTTGTAATCAACACTGCATTTTTTATGGCTCTTAAGTATGAGAGAAAGCTGACTAGTTCAACAGGCCAGAGAACCTTTTCTAATGCACCTACAGCCTTTTTAGTTGATGATGATGCGGATTCAGTTCCTAAATCATATTTCAACAGAGCACAGGGTAACACCTACAGAAGGGGCAGTGGTAGGTCTTACCCTGACAACAATAGGAGGCCACAATGCACTAACTGTGGAATGATTGAACATACAATAGAGAGATGCTATAGGAAGCATAAGTTCCCTCCTGGTTTTAAGTCCAAAGCTCAGGTTAACATGGTGGATTTGGTGACAGATTATGGAGAATCCAAGAATCAGGAGTATGTTGAACCTTTGTATAAACCTCCCATATTAACATATGAGCAACACTTGAGACTGATGAACCTGTTGAATGTGAAGGAAGAACCAGGAACTTCAACGTCTGTCTCTGCAATGAATGTGCCTGGTAGTGCCTCTCATGCTGCAGTGCTGTCTGCTCAGGCTGAACAAGAGAAAGGTAATTTTTCAAATAATAATATAAATGTATCGATCTTAGACTCAGGTTCCACAAATCATATTGTCTGTTCCTTAAAATTTCTATCATCATACAAGCCTTTGTATCATACAGTTATCAAACTGCCTAACAATCATACACTGCCAGCCATACGTATTGGTGAGGTTCAAGTCACTTCTAGACTTGTACTTGGTGATGTCCTCTTTGTACCCTCCTTCTCTTTTGATCTTCTTTCCATCAGTAAATTGACTGCTTCATAATATATGTTTATTCAATTTTATGGCACAACCTGTTTGCTCCAGGATCATCCTTCCAGAAAGTTTATTGGTTCCACATCATGGGCTTTACTATCTCCATGGTACACATAAATCAATTGACCCAACTACAATCTCTATTCCTGTTGCTACTCCTCCTCCTGCTGCTGCATCTCAAACTTCTTTGTTCAAGATCTGGTATTACAGGCTTGGATATCCCTCTTTTGCAAGAATAAGAGAAATCCACATGGAAAATTCTAATGTTATAGACTCTAGAGATCACAATTACAGAAGATGGAAGTGGCAGAGATGAAGATGTTAAGGTGGATGTGTGGGCATACAAGGCTAGACCAGATCAGAAACGAGGTGTTTCGTGAAAGGTTAGGCGTGTCTAGTATAACAGATAAGATAAGGGAGGGAAGAATGAGATGGTTTGGGCATGTTAAGCGGAGACAGACAATGACATCGGTCAGAGCAATTGAAAGCATCATTGTAGAGGGAAATAGGAGTAAAGGCAGGCCCAAACTGACTTGGGATGAACAGATAAGGCACGACCTACTAGATTTGCACCTCTCTGAGGACATGGTCCAGGATAGGAGTTCATGAAGACATAAGATTAAGGTTAACGAGGTATAGGCCATATATAGAGACACTTTAGAGTATATTTAGGGACATAGATAGGCGTAGACACTATCTACGCTTTAGGTTGACTTTCTACTTTGTTGCGTATGTTATACCGTTATACCGTTGTTCTACATTACATATACATATACACGTGATGTGTATTTTAATATCGAAAGTCTTTTTTTCCCTTGAATTTCCTCACTATCACACTAGCACATAATATCTCTATTATTATGTCATTTATGCAGGTACATATAGAGCCAGGGTTTCACTGGAAGCAGGCTCTCTATCCTATGGGATAGAGGTATTGTCTGCCTACCACTTACCCTCCCCAGACCCTAACGATAGCTTTTGCTGTTGTTGAGATATACTAGGTCCAGATGATAATGAATCCCATGTCTGTTCTTAGGCCTTTCTGTGACATCAAAAGGCTATATATTGGAGAACCTAAACACCAAGCCAGTGTTTGTTTCAAGAGAGGTTCAGTTCCAGTAAGAAGTTTTCTCTTTCCAAAATCTTTCCTCTATTTCTTCTACAATACCACCTGTTAATGAGAGTTCTTCTTTCCCCATATTACCGTTTCCCACATAGACCCTCTTCCTCCCAGTCAAGCTGCTCCTTCTTCTCCAGACCCATCTCCTGAAATATCTCAATCTTCTTTCCCTTCATCACCCTCTCATTCTAACACACCTTCATCCCCATCATCTCATCACATACTGAGCCTACACCTAGGGTCACAAGACTCAGGAAACCACCAAGATATCTTCAAGAATATTACTGCCATCAACTCACCTCTTCTAAGCAGCATCATCCTTCTTCACCATCTTCTGTCTCCTATCCCATTGAATCGTATATGTCCTAGGATGACCTGACTCATGAGCATAAGAACTACATTTTTAATATTAGTTTGCATCAAGAGCCTAACTTTTTTCAAAAAGCACCAGTATTCCAGAATGACAGGTTGCTATGTAGGAGGAGCTTAATGCCCTTGAAGTGACCCATACTTGGACCATGACTCATCTGCCTAAAGATAAGGTTCCAATGGGCTGTAAGTGGGCCTATAGGATAAAAGGAAAGCCAGATGGCACTATTGATCATATTAAGGCCCGTCTAGTTGACAAGGGTTATACACAGCAGCTTGAAGTGGATTACACAATGATACCTTTAGTCCTGTTGCCAAGATGACTACTATTAGACTTGTTCTTTCTGTTGCAGCAGTTAAAGGTTGGCACTTGCATCAACTTTATATAAATAATGCCTTTTTGCATGGTGATTTATCTGAAGCTGTTGAGAAAAAGGGTTTGAGCAATTTACAAATGCATGATTTAAATGTTACGTACTTACGAAATGCATGAATAAATTAGTACTTGACACATTTATATGATAAACATTCTTTATATGCTTATATATATTGTTGCCGTACTAACAAGGTAGGAAGCGTTAAAGCTTACATCATATAGCAAACATTTGTTGTCTTTGTACTAATTTCAGGTGTCACAGCTAATGAACTAAACTAGTTCATTAAGTGAAGTGCTTAAGTTAATGAACTAACTAGTTCATTAAATGAGGACATATTTAGAGAGAGCTACATGACAACAAATTGGAAATGGAAAGTCTCCAACTAGTTCATTAAATGAGGACATATTTAGAGAGAGCTACATGACAACAAATTGGAAATGGAAAGTCTCCTCATCCCTTTAATTTACACGCCATATATATATATATATATATATATATATATATATATATAATATCCATATTTTTAAAGGCAATATATACTTATATTCCGACGTACCATTGACACGGCACATATATTATAAACGTACGTCGACGTCATACCACTATATATATCTCATATTTTTGGGTATATTCAGGTCTTATATCATATGATATAAGTCATGGTGACGTCAAAATTATAACGACATGTTACAAGGTCATAAACCAAAAAATGGTCGTATCGAATGACTACCGAAACTTCACCGACATGTCATGTACTTGTCATATAAAGATAGCCAGCCTATATACTTCAAAAATGCTTAAAAATTTCGTGGCTCATATGTTACAAACAGCCACAAAGTCATATCATGTTGGCACACACAAATCATCAACAATTTAGACTAGATTTGTGGAGAATTCAAACTCAATTTCATTCTTGCACATGCGTGCTTTCTACCAAGCTATTGGTGCTGAATATACACTTCAATTTATGTATATTATGTGTGACATAATATATATTACATGTGTAAGAAGTTTGAAATTAATCGGAGAAAAATCGCGTAATCGACGAAAGTCGAAAATTCGGTTTTCTACGAACAAACACACATGGAACATTTTTGGCATAGGTGTAACATGTAGCTAGACTCTTTTTACACATTCAAGACATGTTAAAGTGTTCTATAGAATTCAAATTAAGGCTGATTAAAATTCACCATATATGTGTGAATATTGTGCATTATTTGACAAAGTTTACCAAAAGAAAATTTATCACATGTGCAGGAATTGCACATGCCATTTGCAGCTTTGTTGGAGCCTAGGTGGAGCTTATTTGGGACTTTAATTGGTGGAATATAAGCCACACATGATTGGTGACATTGAAGAAGACAACACACAATGAAACAATTAAAAATACAACACACGCTGAAATTTCAGCATATATTGTTTGTTATGGACGAATTTTGGTGCATTTTTGTCTTCAATTTTATTCCAAAATTGAAGGGATTTAATGTGTGATTGTATGGTAATTATTTGACTAGAATTT
Organism: Eustoma russellianum; assembly: GCA_036186865.1. Classification (NCBI taxonomy): domain Eukaryota; kingdom Viridiplantae; phylum Streptophyta; class Magnoliopsida; order Gentianales; family Gentianaceae; genus Eustoma; species Eustoma russellianum. Next base: position 33,394,117 of record AP025045.1, read on the forward strand.
GAGCACATGTTTCCAGATTTTTTGAAGAATTTACAACTCATTTAAAGGGTGCCAAGGTGGACCAATCAACAAGTGACAACTAGGCAAGGACAGGTCATCCTTCTAATCATATTGCACCAAGTAAGCAAGATTGTGTCATCTTCTATACAAGATAATCTTCCAAGGACATTAAAGACAATTCTCAAGAAGGAAAAGAACCCTAAGGGGGGCGGCCAAAGAGAAATAAAAAGTGGAGATAGTGCAAGACAAGGCAAAGCAACAATTCATATTCTCTCAAGTGCAAAGAGCTAGACTATTCTCTTCTTCTTCCTTTCTTTCTTCTTCTTCTTAGTCTCAAGCCTATTGTTCATATATTCTAAATATTGTATAGGCTTTGAATATACCACCCGTACATGTTCATTGTTTGTAAAAAGTTGATCAAGGTGTAATCAAACCGTCATTCGATCGGTGGTAATGTGTTTGTTTTATTTAGTGATAACCTAAGAAGGTGTCCTCGAAGACTGGAGTAGGTTGTTTTAATCGAACCAATATAAAATTCTTGATGTTCTTACTTTTCAGCACTTTACTTTCACTTTCCAGTTTTTTGCATCAAGTTCATTACAATGATAAAAATAGTAAATGATTTTCAAAAAGCACAAAAGTTTGCATAAACATAGCCACATGTCCTAGTTTTCATTTGGCGCAAGTTTCACCTCATTTGGATAAGTATAAGTCAATCAAACATTAATAGTTACGAGACTATTGCAATCTGATTTTAAGATTTGCAAAGGTTGAGAACATCAATGTGGTTGACATACTTTCCAGAGGAATTTTCAAAAACTGTTTCAACACACTAAAATAAATATCTTGAGGGTCTTGTCGTAAAAGTTTTAGACCATTTGGAATCACCAATTAATAGGAATAAATTTTTTAAGTCAGAGTACAGTTTCTGTCAGATTTACGCAATCTGACAAAAAATGTATTTTTAAAGGGTTAGAAGTGGAGTTTTAATTTGCAATTTTCGTGAGTCATTCATAACATCTAAGAGTACATTATCATCAAATTTCATAATTTTTGGAGGTCTACAACTAGGTCATTTAAATAATTCAAATCAGGATATGAAAACAGAAACTGTTTTCTGAAGTGAGTAATTTGAGTCAAAAACTTTTAAAAACCAAATTTTCTGCACTCACTATTCAACCCCCCTTCTAGTGGTGCTACATAGGTCCTACAGAAGCCATTTACATGATTCCACCTGAAGGCACTTCCAATGCTCCAAGCACAGTAAGTAAGCTAAATAAGTCTCTTTATGGCTTAAAGCAAGCCAGTCGACGGTGAAATGAAAATACATCTTGGAATTGTTGGAACATACATGCTATTTAGGGTCTAAACCAGCTAAAACTCCAATGGAGCAGAATTTGAAGTTGGAGCATAATGATTCTCCCATGATATCAGAAGCATCCACATATAGGAAGATCATTGGAAAGTTGCTATATCTTACTATTACAAGACCATATGTTTCTTATGCAGTTCAAAAGTTAAGTCAATTCCTTGATTGACCTACAGAGAATCATATGAGGGCTACACACAGACTATTGAGGCACCTAAAGTGTTCGCAAGGCAAGGGATTGGTGTTGCCTAGTACATGATAGCTAAAATTAAAGGGATTCAGTGACTCAGACTGGGGAGGATATTTTGAAACGAAAAGATCTATAACATGATATTGTATGTTTATGGGAAATGCTATTGTTACATCCGATTTCTGTCATATGCGTAGCATAAATTTTGTGATGTCAAGTATAAGGGATAATAAAAGGAGATTGTAGGAATTACTAGATTAATCATAGAGTGTAGGACTAGTGTTTAAATTTAAAGGATAGTACAAGTTTTATTTAGCCATTAAATAAAGAGTAAATGAAATTCCCACATAAGGAGACAAAGGAGGAATGGAATTGCAAATTCACTACCCATCTACACCCCACATTTTTTCCCCAACCGGTCCCCCTATATTAAATTTCAGGAAATTCTAAATCTTTTCTTCTACTTTACCTTCAATCATTATCATACCTTTTATTATGTAAGACATGCAACCAATAGGTTTGCATGCAAAAACTTTTGTTTTCTTTATTCCATTATCTCCTTAAAACCAAGAAGCAATCATCATTTCTATTCTTTTCCCCTACCCCCGTCCGGTTTCCCCTCTTCTTACACCTCAAATTTTCTTTCACTTTCCTTCTTATCCTCTTAAGCATGCCTTACACCTAACGAGCTTTAACTGTTGGACCGTAACACATGCAATAAACGCCACTAGAAGGGGAGGGGTGAATAGTGGTTAGCGAGAATTTACACTATTTTAAACCTTTTGAAAAATTCTCCTCAATATAGAAACTGAGAGCTACTTAGATTCAGTATCCGTTTTTGAAAAATTTAAATGTCACTGTACAAAACTCCAAGTTATGAAATTTTCTAGAAATCATTTTCAATTAGGTATACTCTATCCAAGAATGAGCTAAAAATAAAATCGTTTGACTCTCCAAAAAAATAAAAAGTTTTAGATAGTCAATCTGAACAGTTTTGGACTTGTTGACAAATTTTGAAAGGCTATAACTCTTTGTTCACTTAGCCAAAAAGGTTGATTTTGATGTCAAAATTCTACATAGAATGTGTAGTGTAAGTTTCTAAAAGATCTGACCTAACAAAGTGCTTAATAAAATAAAAAATGCATGTTTTGTTGAAAATGGTCAGATTGATACCAGAATAGAGCAGTTACTTGTCAAAGACTGAAAGACTAACTTTCTTTTGTTCAAATCAAGTGATTCTTGTTGCAAATAAAAACTAAGTCTGAAGTTTAACTCCACCAAAAATCAATAATTTTGAAAATGTTTTGCTATTCTTTTAAGTCGTGTAAAGTTAGTAAAAACTGCAGTAAAAACGGGTAGAATGCAGAAATGAAGAAGAAGAACAAGAACACAAGAAATTTATATTGGTTCGGTCAATGTACCATACTCTAGTCCTAAGGAACACCTATCTTCGGATTTTCACTATAAATCAACACCAATACAACAAATGGCTAGCTTGATCATTGGGTCATACACCAACCCAATTCAAGACTTGACTTATCACCTCTAATCAACTTTTGTTGCAACATCTCTACCACCTATTGATGTAGCCTTATAAAAATGGCTAATCAATCTTACAAAATATAAAACAACAGGTGTAAAGTGTAGATCTACAAGAACTCTCAATGAAACACCTTCGCTACACAAAGAATGAACAAGAATATAATGGAAGAGAATATAGCAAGAATATGAACTTCAAGTTTGTTCTCAAGTGTGTGTCCTTTCTTCTTCACCTTGCCTCCAATTTATAGTGTGAGACCACCCTTGATGATAAGAATGCCAATGTGTTAGCTTCTTCATCATCAAATCTTATGTGTCTTCACTTTATTGGATGATCACCTTAGCATCTTGTACACTTGGCAACTTCAAGAAGAGTGATTGGTCCACCTTGGCACTTTGAATGGCCGAAATTTCCACGTTGAAAATGTCTTAAAAACCATGAATATAATAAGAAGGAATATGATGACATATTCCTCAAGAATCCCTCAACTTCTTGGCATGATAACATGACATGTGATGGCTGAAAAGTTTGACTCAAAACAGCCCTCCAACAGCCCTTTGTGACCGTTGCTGCCTCCTTTGAATTTCCAAGTTGGGAATTTTACCAACTAGTTTGTATTTGGTTTGTCCATGTGGCATAAACTTGTATATAAGCCACAACATGAACGAAACATCTTTGCCACATAGATACACACGTTTTGGATCCATAAATAAGTGTACAAACTCAGATTGGCTGAAGAGAAATAAGTAGATAAAAGTTGATAAGACTTTGTGAACATATAATTCAAAATTCTCACATTTTTCTCCTTGTAAATTGTGGTGAATTTTGTTCCAAGAATACTCTTAAATTCTCTGTAAAAATGTGAATAAGAACCTCCAATAATATATCCATAAAGTCTTCAAGAAGAAAATATAATATGACACCGAAAACCGTCACATATTTCGTCGATGTCGATAATATCTTCAATTTCGAGAATATAATATATAACCACAAAATAATCTTCAAGAAAAACATATATGAGCTCCACAATAAAGACAATATGATACTTAAGAGCTATCCTTGAGTAAAGTGACCAAAATGCCCTTGGGGGTAAAATGACGAAAAAACCCGTGAAGATAGAAAACTCTGAAAATATCATCATTTTCTAGAAATAAATATAAGAACACCTTTTAATGATGAATAAGTCATAAATATGTCTTCAAATGATTTTCTCCGTGTCATGTGCGTACAAGAACTCAATATACCACTTTTTGTCCTTTTTGGTAAGTTATAGAAACTTCCAAAGCATATTAGTCACAAGACATAATATTCGTCAAAATCGAGTAATAAAATCACAATAATCTGTTGAGAAAAAGTGTTTGAATGATTTACAAATGCATAATGGTGTGAGTTTACGAAATCCATGACAAAATTATTACTTGACACGTTTATGTGATATACATGCTTCATATGTTTATATGTATTGTTGCCGTGCTAACAAACCATGAAGCATTAAAGCTTACATCATATGAAAAACATTTGTTGTGTTTGTACTATTTTCAGGTGCCACAATTAATGAACTAAACTAGTTCATTAAATGGAGACATATTTGGACAAGCTTTATGACACGTTTTATGACTTGACACGTTTTTGCATGAAACCTGCCTTATATAGTTCATATATAATGTTGTCGTACTAACGAGCCATGAAGCTTTAATGCTTACATTAAATGGCGAACATTTGTTGTGTTTGAACTATTTTCAGGTGCCACCATTAATGAACTAAACTAGTTCATCAAGTGAAGTACTTAGTTAAATGAACTAAGTAGTTCATTAAAGGAAGCCATATTTGGAAAAGACACAAAGTCAACAAATTGAAGAATGGAAAGTTTCTCCCACTCATTTCTACACGTTTTAACATATATATATATATATATATATATATATATATATATATATATATATATATTCAGATTTTTTTTAAAAAGGCACTATACACATATATTCCAACGTACTACTGACACGTTATATATTTTACGAACGTACGTTAGCGTCACACCACTATATTTACCTCATATTTGTGAGTATATTCAGGTCTTATATCATATGATATAAGTCATGGTGATGACAAAATGATTACGACGCGTTACAAGGTTCTAAACCAAAAATTGTCATATCGGGTGAATACCGAAACTTCGCCAACGTGTCACGTACTTGCCATATATAGATGGCCAGCCCCTAAACTTCAAAAATGGATACAAATTTCGTGGCTTACATGGTATATACAGCCATAAAATCATTCCATGTTGGCACACACAAATCACCCCAAATTAAGGCCAAATTCTGGAAATTCAAAATTCAATTTTTGTCACATGTAGGCGCCACTTTAAATCAGCCATGAGTGATGAATATTAAATTTTAATTTATGTATATTATGTGCAACATAATATATATAACATGTGCAAAAAGTTGGAATTCAATCGGAGAAAAATCGGGTAATTGACAAACGTCAAAAATTCGGTTTTCTACGAACATGTCACATGGAACATTTTTGGCATGACATATAACATGTATCTAGATACTTTTTACATACTCTATACATTCTAAAGTGTTCTAGAAAAATCAATTAAGAGCTGATTGGAATATACCATATGTGTATAATTATTGTGCACTATTTTACAAAGTTGGCAAAAATAAAATATAGCACATGTACAATCTATATCACACGCCTACTATAGCTTGTTGGAGCATATGTGGAGCTTTGTTGACATCTTGATTGGCCAAGAATGAAGCATACAATGTTGGTGACATAAAGAAAGGAGCTACACAAAGTAACATTTCAAACTATGTCACATTTGTTACACATGCTGAAAATTTCAGCATTTGTGCATTAGGGTGGCCGAATTTTCAATCTAAATGGTACCATATTTACTACTTTGAATTATATGGGGAATTGGTGATGAGTTGTCTTGCTAATTATGTGGAATTGATGTGACTTATGACATCATTTTTATGACTAATTGGCACATGTTCTTAAAGGTTATTTTCAGTTATATCTAGTCATCAAATAATGAAAACTTTCATCCAATCAATGAGTGCCAAGTAAGCAAGGGCTTAATGATCATCCAATGAGGAGTTGCCAAGTAAGCAAAGAAATGTCACAATGATGCAATATACTCTTCCAAGGACTTAGAAGATAATTTTCAAGAGAAGAAAGAGGCAGCAAGGGGCAGCCACTATTGATAAAAAGGAAAGAGGAGAGCAAACAAAAACACAAGACAAGTCTTACAAGTTTCCAAGATCAAAAACATTTTCTACTCCTTCTTTCTACACTTTTTTCTTTCTTCTCTCTTAAATCCTATTGTATTCATATTCATACATCTTGAATGGGCTTCATCTATACCACAATATATTCTACATTGTTGTAAAAGATTGATCAAGGTGTGATCAATCTTGCATTCGCTAGGTGGTGGTGTTCGTGATCGTTGTAATCACTTACAAGGTTTGTAAAGGGTTGGAGTTGGTGTGTAACTCCATAAACCCTGTGTGGTAAGGTGTTATTTGTATTTTGTGATTAGTGATAACCGAGGAAGGTGTCCTCAAAGACTGGAGTAGGTTTATTTAACCGAACGAGTATAAAATTCCTTGTGTTCTTTACTTTTCAGCACTTACTTTCAGTTTCCAGCACAGTGCATCATTTTTATCACGTTCTTAAAAATAGTAAAAAAACTTCAAAAATCACGAAACTTTCAGGAAACACACATCTAAAGGTTCATTTGGCGTAAGTTTCAACCCTTTTGCACAAGTATAAGTCATCAAAACGTCAAAAGTTCTGAGGCTAGTGCAGTCTGATTTTCAAGCTTGCAAAGGTTGAGACTTTGAACATATTTGACTAACTTCTCAAAAGAATTTTTTAAAACTGTTTCAGCCCAATTAAATACAACTAATAAGGGGTTAGTCATTAAATTTTCAAAGCATTTGGAGTCACGGTTTAATTGGAATTAATTTTTCAAATCGGACTACCGTTTCTGATAGATTTGCGCAATCTGTCCACCAACAATTTTTGAAGGGGTTAAAGGTTGAATTTTAATCTGAAATTTTTAGGAGATACTCAGAACATCTGAGACTAAAATCTTTCAAAATTTCAGAATTTTTGAAGAGCTGTAACCTATTTTTCAAAATGTTTCAAAACAGGTCCTGAAAACAGAAACTGTTTTCAGAAATTGGGTTTGTGGTCTAAAAAAATTTTAAAACCACATTTTCCGCACCACTATTAAACCCCCCTTCTAGTGGTGCCTTGCAGATCCTACACAATTTACTATGCACACCACCTTAAGCACCCACGTGACACATACTGCAACTGAATCCTCCAACTGCCAATTAACCAACTGATCATCCTGACCCTCAATTGCTTCTGTGATCAGACGGACGAGACTTCGTTGGCGCTACTCTCATTTGGATCGTGCCAACTTCTTGATCTTACAATTCATCACTTTGTGCAACATGCATGTCAAATTGATCACAAAGATTAAGCAGATACACACAATGCTCAATTGGAGCAGAAACGAAAACTAGAGAGACGGAATATCTTGAGAGAATCTTTGATTTCTTATGGCATAATCGCCCGTTCAATGAACAAACTTATACAGCTGAAAACAAAAAAGAAAAGAGTGTGAAAAAACTAGAGAGAAGAAATATCTTGAGAGAATCCTTGAATTTCTTATGGCATAACCGCCCGTTCAATGAACAAACTTATACAGCTGAAAACAAAAAAGAAAAGACTGTGAAATGACTAAACTATCCTTTCTTATTCTCATCTAGCAAATATTACATAAAGGACAAAACGGTCATTTCACTTATTCAAAAATATCTACCGCCAACTTCCTTTCTTCTTCTCCTTCCCTCAGCCCCCTGCTAGCACTGCAATTTACTATGCACACCACCTTCAGCACCCACGTGACACACATTGCAACTGAATCCTCCAACTGCCAATTAACCAGCTGATCATCCTGACCCTCAATTGCTGCTGTGATCAGACGGACGAGACTTCATTAGCGCTACTTTCATTTGGATCGTGCCAACTTCTTGATCCTGCATTTCATCAGATTGAGAAACAGTAGACAAACAAGTAGAAGATATTGTTGTTTGCTTAGGAGCTCCATGCATATAGTACAAGCCATTAAGCTACCTAGCTGAACAAATCGTCTTCAGGGACACAAAATCCTGAATGACACATGAATTTCCAAAAAATTGAATAAGAAAAGAAGGAACCGATGCCAACTTATTGAAAGAAAAAAGATTGTAGGCAAAGGAAGACACATATAAAACGTCATGAATATTGAAGGATGGATTCAAAGTGACTGATCCAATAAGTGTAGCTGAGGCTGACAGATTGTTAGGTAATTTTATGGAAACAAGCTGAATAGGCTTATAGGAATTGAACATATTAGGATTACAAACTACATGATCAGTGGCACCTGAATCTAGTATCCATACATTCAAATTATTAGAATGACATTTACCTTCATCCTTACCAGAGAGAGCAGACATTACTGCTCTTTGACTTCCAGCATTCCTCCCATCATTCAAATTCAGCATAGCCATAAGCCTTTGCGTCTGATCTGGCGTGAGCAATGGAGCCTGACAGAGCTCATTACTTCCATCATTCAGAGGCACTTCAGACCCTTCTGCTGCTACTTCTGCCATATTCACTTGACTTCTTGGCTTATAGCCTGGAGAAAACCCATGCTTTCAATAACATCTCTGCTCTACATGCCCAATTATGCCACAATGGATGCACACCGACCTCTTAGAGCCATCAGGAAAAAATCTTCCACTACCTCTTCTATAACTGTTACATCCACCTCTATTCGACTGGACATTCATACCAACATTAGCAACTACTTTCACATCATCAAATTCTGCTGCTAACAGTGTAGTTGGATTGTTGTTAAAAGTAGTCTGATTGCCTGAACCATTTAATTTTCTTTCATATTTAAGTGCCATTGCAAACAGAACATCAATCTTAAACATAGGAGACATCACAAAAACTTGCGACTTAACAGGATCAAATTCCTCATTCAAGCCTTTTAGGAATTTTATCACATACTCACTTTCAACAAACTCCTGAAACTTAACTCTTACATCACATTTACATCCATGGCATACACATCTTGGTATAGGTCTAAGTATCATCATCTCTTTCCACAACACTTTCACTTTAGTAAAATAGTCATTCAAAGAATCACCTTCTTGCTTAACTGCATAAAAGTTTTCAAGAAGATCCGAAAGTCTATATGCATCTCCACTACCATACCTTCTTTTCAAATCATTCCAAACTTCAAATGCACTGTTATACCATATAACACCTTGTGCAATAGAAGGTATTACACTATTCATAATCCAAGAATAAACCATTGAATTTACCCGTCTCCACGCCTGATACTGCGGATCATTCGCCGTTGGTTGTTGTATGGATCCGTCTACATATAGTTTGTAATCCTAATATGTTCAATTCCATAAGCATAATCAACATGTTTCCATAAAATTACCTAACAATCTGTCAGCCTCAGCTACACTTACTGGATCAGTCACTTTGAATCCATCCTTGACTATTCATGACATTTTATATGTGCCTTCCTTTGCCTACAATCTTTTGTTTGTCAGTAAGTTGGCATCTGTTCCTTCTTTGCTTATTCAATTTTTGGAAATTCATGTGTCATTCAGGATTCTGTGTCCCTGAAGACGATTGGTTCAGCTAGGTAGCTCAATGGCTTGTACTATATGCATGGAGCTCCTAAGCAAACAACAATATCTTCTACTTGTTTGCCTACTGTTTCTCAATCTGCTTTGTTGTGGCATTACAAATTAGGCCACGCTTCATTGCCTAGAATAAAAGAAGTGCATAAACTTGATAAGTCTGTACATGTTCATGAAGATGCATCAGAATGTACTGTATTTTCTCTAGCCAAAATGAAAAGAAGTCCTTTTCCTATTTCTGAGTCTTTTTCCAAATCTTCCTTTAATCTTTTGCATGTTGATCTTTGGGGTCCTCATAAATATGCAACTGTGTATGGCCAACGCTATTTTCTCACCATTGTTGATGACTATTCTAGATACACTTGGGTGTATCTACTCAAACAAAAATCAGAAGCCAGAAATGCTATTCAAAGTTTCTGCCAATATGTACACAACCAGTTTGACAAAACTATAAAGTGTATCAGAAGTGATAATGGTCAGGAGTTTAAGATGGACCATTTTTTTATGTCTAAGGGCATCATACATCAAACCACTTGTGTCAATACTCCACAGCAGAATGGGGTGGTTGAACGCAAACACCAACATATTCTCAATATAGCTAGAGCCTTTAGATTTCAGTCACATGTTCCTATATGCTATTGGGGCTTTTGTATCCAATATGCAGTGTACGTTATTAATAATCTACCTACTCCCTTATTACAGCAATGCACACCTTATGAATGCTTGTTTCACTCAAAGCATCTACACAGTAATCTCAAGGTCTTTGGATGTATGGCATACGCTAGCAATACATCTTTGCAGAAAACTAAGTTTGAATCTAGAGCCATTCCTTCTGTTTATCATGGGATACCTTATCATACAAAGGGATACTTGCTTTTGAATCTCAATATAAAACAAGTGTTTGTATCCAGAGATGTTAATTTTTATGAAAATAACTTTCCTTTCGCACCCGCTTCACAAATATCAGACACAATACCAAACAACACATCAAGTTCTCCCCAATCAGTTGACATACTTGGCCATTCAAACACAATACCAGACAACACATATCATACATTGGAACATTCTAATGACACTACCCCAGATTATTCTTCTCCTGTTACTATCACTTCTCCACCATCTTCTGAGAATTCTCATACAGTTACAGACTATTCCAAAGACACTGATGTCTTGAACAATACTGACTTTACTGTCTCTCTCCTTCATAATGTTCAGCCATGTACTGGGATAGAAATTTGTCTACCTTTATCTCAGCCTCTTTCTAGCTCTCAACTTCAACCAGATGGTCATCACAGGCCAGTCAGAGCTAAACATCCCCCAAGCTATCTACATGACTACTACTGTGGCCTTTTATCCTCTTCTCATGATATATCCAACTCACTCCAGAAAAAGCATCCCATTTCTTACCCTATTGAGGATTACATCTCTTTTGATGCATTGACACCTAAATTTAGATCCTATGCTCTTAATATTAGTTTGCTATAGGCATCATATCAAGAAGTAGGCAAATCTGCTCACTGGCTGAAGGCAATGGAGTTAGAGTTGGCAGCCCTTGAAGAAAACAATACTTGGTCCTTGGTACCTTTGCCTCATGGTAAAAAGCCCATTGGATGTAGGTGGGTTTATAAAATCAAATACAAGCCTGATGGGAGTGTGGAGAGGTGTAAAGCTAGGCTTGTGGCAAAGGAATATACTCAGCAGTTAAGAGTTGATTACAAAGACACTTTTTCCCCAGTTGCCAAATTAACTACGGTTAGGTTACTCCTGGCAGTTTCAGCTTAAAAGCACTGGTATGTACATCAATTGGATGTCAACAACGTATTTTTACATGGTGACTTGAGCCAAGAAATATACATGACATTACCAGAGGGAGTCAATGCGTCCAGAAGTGATGTTGTATGCAAGCTTCATAAGTCACTTTATGGCCTGAAACAGGAAAGCGGAGAATGGAATTTGAAGCTTACTAAATTTCTTGTTGGACAGGGATACATACAATCAAAAAATGACTACACCATGTTTGTTAAATAGACATATGGTTATTTTTTGGTTCTATTGGTTTATATTGATGACATAATTGTTGCTGGTAGTTCAATGACACAAATTACTGCACTCAAGGAGTCCTTACATCATGCCTTTAAGATCAAAGACCTGGGCCCTTTAAAATATTTTCTTAGCATGGAGGTGGCTCGCTCCCAGGGGGATTGTGATATCACAAAAAGTATGCCTTAGAGTTGGTTGAACAGGCAGGCTTTTTGGGGGCAAAGCCTGCGACCAGTGCAATGGAACATAACCTAAAGTTGGCCCATGGTGATTCAGAGTTTATAGAAGAAGTATCTAGCTATAGAAGGCCCATAGGGAAGTTAATATATCTCAGTATAACAAGGCCAGATATTTCATTTGCAGTGCAATAATTGAGTCAATTTCTTGATGTTCCCACACAATTGCATCTTAAAGCTGCACACAGATTGGTGAGATACTTGAAAGGAACAGCGGGCCAAGGCTTGTTTTATCCTAGCTGTGGTGAATTAGAATTAAGAGGATTTACAGATACAGACTGGGCAGGATGCATGGAGACAAGAAAATCTGTTACAGGTTACTATGTTTTCCTCGGTGATTCACTAGTTTCTTAGAAGGAAAAGAAGCAAGGAACTGTGTCTAAGTTCTCATCTGAGGCAGAGTATAGAGCCTTGGCAATGGCAACATGTGAAGTGCAATGGTTGGCGTATTTGCTGCAGGATCTGGGTATCAAACAGTTTAAGCCAGCCAAATTGTTTTGTGACAATAAGAGTGCTATATATATATATAGTGGAGAATCCCGTGTTTCATGAGAGAACCAAACACATTGAGATTGATTGTCACATTGTGAGAGAAAAGTACCAAGAAGGAGTTATTCATCTTATGCCGGTCAAGTCTGAGTTTCAATTAGTGGATGTTTTCACTAAGACTTTGGACTCAGTAACACTACGAAACCTGACCACTGCTATGGGAGTTTGCAATGTATTCAGCATGTCAAGTTTGAGGAGGGGGGGTGTTGCACAGAGTGATGAATTGTAGGATCAAGAAGTTGGCACGATCCAAATGAAAGTAGCGCCAATGAAGTCTCGTTCGTCTGATCACAGCAGCAATTGAGGGTCAGGATGATCAGTTGGTTAATTGGCAGTTGGAGGATTCAGTTGCAGTGTGTGTCACGTGGGTGCTGAAGGTGGTGTGCGTAGTAAATTGCAGTGCCAGCAGGTGGCTGAGGGAAGGAGAAGAAGAAAGGAAGTTGGCGGTAGATATTTTTGAATAAGTGAAATGACCGTTTTGTCCTTTATGTAATATTTGCTAGATGAGAATAAGAAGGGATAGTTTAGTCATTTCACACTCTTTTCTTTTTCGTTTTCAGTTGTATAAGTTTGTTCATTGAACAGGCGGTTATGCCATAAGAAATTCAAGGATTCTCTCAAGATATTTCTTCTCTCTAGTTTTCGTTTCTGCTCCAATTGAGCATTGTGTGTATCCGCTTAATCTTTGTGATCAATTTGACAAAATTCGTCGCAAGCATTGTGAGTATAAGAATTGTGAGTATGATTTTTGTGTTTACGTAAGGAGACTTGATGATGGTTCTTATATTTTTTTTGCAATTAAGAAATTAAAAACCTTATTGAGCAAAGAATTTGATATGAAAGATTTGGGTGCATCCAAGAAAATTCTTGACATGGAGTTTTGCTCAGACAATATCTAGAATATTGTGTGTGTATTTGGCCGGTTATATTAAATAGGCATTGCATAGGTTTAGCCTATTTAATGCCAAATCGGTAAGAACACCACTGGCGAATCATTTTAATGTATGCACCTCAGATTGCTCAAAGACGAATGAATAAGTTAAAGACATAATAAAGGTTCTATATGCAAGTGCAATAGGGTTTCTTAGGTATGTTATTGTTTATACCAGACTTGATCTGGCACAAGAAATCAATGTGGTGTGTATGCATATGGCTAATCTAGGTCGACATCATTGGAAGCAGTGAAATGGATTTTCAAAATTTTGAGAGGCACAGTGGATTATGCCATCATGTTTAGCCATCAGCATATGGATTTATCAATTGTGAGATATATTTATTATAGTTATGCAGATGACTTGGAATGTAGAAGATCAACTAATTACTATGTATTTGTTTTTTTTTTTGGTTAAAATGTGAATTTGTATTAACCAAGATCAAAACTATGTATTTGTTCTTTCAAGCGTATGTTTCAGTCTACGATTGGATTTTCTATGACTGAGGCGGTAAACACCCTTGTCAATTTGTTTGACATCCAGCACTGTGTCAAATAATAACATACCACATTGGACATCCTTCTTTAAGGAAAATAGTAAAATAGAGCATGTAATCAAGCTAGAGAAGGTTCTCACAGTTGGTAGTGGTTCTACTTCAAGAGATTTGAAAAGTATAATAAATGAGAAAAATGTTTGGTTGGTTAAATCGAGTTTCATAACACCGGATGTATTATTTATAAGTTTGCAAGGTGGAAGCTTTGAATGAACTGTTGTTGGATGGACCTTATCTTGTGTTAGATAGGCCTTTGTGAGGATACGAGTGTTGTGCGCAATCGGGTAAAATTTCTTAAGTTGTCTTTAGATTTTTTGGAAGGAGGAGTTCTTAAGTGAGATTACCTTACATCTTGGCACTTCCATTCATATTGACAATTGACGGCTAATCATGAAATATTAAGTTATGCAAGGATGTTGATTGAGAGAATATTGCCAAAGAGCTCTCTAAGACTTTGGATATAACTTTGCCTAATAAAATGCATCACAAATCCATTGATTATGAAAGGGTTCCTCTTTATTGTCTAAGTGCAAAATTTGGCAATGTCATTGGAGGGCATGATGTGTTTGAAAGGGAGAAGGGAAAGGTTGGAGAAATAGCAGAAGAGGAAATTGGATACCCCAAATAAGGAATTTTACCCTTCATCTAGAGTCATTTCGACAAAAGTATGTAATCAAAGCAATACAATGTAAAGACAACCAGACCGTGAAGAACCTTTCAAGAAGGTTGTTATTGGAGAATATTAGGAGGTGGCAATGATGTTCTCTTCCCCCAACATAAACGTAGAGGGGATGGTGTTGAAGCAAGAGATGTAGAATTGTAGTTTTTTCAACAAATATATCATGCAATAAAGGAAGTCGATTTGGAGAATGAAATCACATCAAAGGAAGAGAATGTTGATTTTAATGAGGTCAAAACAAAAAAAGAGGTAAAATATAGTAAGCTGACTCTTAAGGATTTCATGTTGAAGACAAAGGCAAGGGATAAATCTCTTCCTTCTTCATAATGATAGTTGGATTTGTAATAAATGGGATTTGCCAAACCACTTAAGCAAATAGACATACTTAGCCTCATAAAAATTATAGCATTGATTTTATTGGTATTTCAAAGACAAAACTTGTTGCTAAGAACTTTGCACTCTTGCTAAGGACATATTTCAAAGAGTATAGCTATGCTAGTAACCTTGAGTTGCATAGTGATAGAAGAATTTTGGTGTTTTAGAATCCTGTTAAAGTTGTATTGGTAGTGAGTAGCATGGATGCTCAAGTCATTCATCATTCTATTACTTCTCTTATTAGTGGTAAACTTTCCTTGCATTGCTTGTATATGGGGTTTAATAAAATCGTTGAGAAGCGTGTGGGCTTATCTTCAGCAATTGAGTTTGAACATTGACTTGCCTTAGATGATTCATGAGGACTTCAATTGTGTTTTTGGTAATGGGAGGAGAAATGGTAAGGAGGTTACGTCATATGAGTTGAAGGATCTTTTAAAGTTTTGCTTGAATTATAGTATGGTTGAATTCTCTTATAAGAGGTGACATTTCAATTGGTTTAGTTGCTCTATTAATTCAAGACTTAGGATATCGGTCAAGGACTTCTGGCTTGAAACTTTCAGTTTTTCATATTCTAAATATCTGGTTCCTTTTGTTGCTTTTGATAATTCTTTGGGCATTACTTATGTGGATAATATTGAAGCTAATAGGAAGTTTAATTTCAAGTACTTTAATATATGGGTATCTCATGAGAGGTTTTTTTCCATTGGTTCAAATTGTTGGGCTTCCTCTATTTATGGTACATATGTGTTCAAGCTGGGTAAGAAGCTAAAGCTTCTCAAGGGTCCTTTTAAGAAGCTCAACGCCAAATAATTCTTTCATATATCTTCAATGGTCTCTAGGGTCGTCAAACTCTAAAGGACTTTCAAGTGGCTTTTTAAAGACAAGATGTTAATTAGGAAATGAAGAGTATGTTGATTTCTCATAAGCAATACATTATGAAATATGAAAGAAAATTCTATTCTGGACAAGCAAAGGGTATTTTCATACGCTTGAGCGATACAAGCACCAAGTTCTTTCACTATTCGGTGAAAAAAACAAAGCTAGTAGCAGGATTCTTTCTATTGAGAGGAATGCTGGTTCCGTTGCTACATCTAGAGAGGAAATTGCTACAAAATTCCTCGATTTCTGTCAACATCTTTTGGGCACAAGTGCCAATTCCATTCCCATTTGTGCCAAGGTTCTCAATCGTGGACCTCTATCATCTGAAGGGGCTTCACTTATGCTGATTCAACCCGTTTCTTCTTATGAAGCTAAGGAGAGAATCTTTGTATTGAAAAGGAGAAATCCAGGTCTAGATGGGCATTCATTAGTTTTCCTTATTAAGGGTTGAGATGTAGTGGGTGATGAGGTTGTGGGTGTCATCTAAGAGTTCTTTGAAAATGACATGCTTTTGAAACAACTTAATCATGCCATTATTCCCTCGATTCCAATATATGCTAATTCTATGAAGGTGGGAGACTATAAACCTATCTCATATTATAGTATGATTTATAATATCATTTCTAAAATCATTGCAAATAGGTTTTCTAAGGTGTTGGTGAGTTACAAAATGATCCCCAAGATGACTTTGTGAAAGAAAAGAGTATGACACAGAACATATTGATGGTCCAAGAGCTTATAAGACAATATGGCGAGAAAAAAACATCTGCCAAATATATAGTCAAAGTAGACATTAAGAAAGGTTTTGATTTGGTCTCTTGAGACTTCTTGGAGGCTCTTCTTAAAGGATTCAACATTCCTTTTCACTTTACTAGTAATTATTCTATCTCAATTAATGGAGGATTGGAGGGTTAGGTTAAGGGAAAATAGGGGTTAAGACAAAGAGATGCCAGCTCTCCTTTCTTTTCCTTTCTTGTTTGTTCTTGTTCCGTAGTACTTCTCTAGGATGATGAAAGGCTTTTGTGAGCATGGTCATTTTAACTTCCATACTAAGTGTCATATGCATAAGATTACCCACTTGGCATTTGCGGATGACATCATTTTGTTTCTATGAATGATATCGCCTCTATTAAATTTATGATGGAAATATTGAAAGAGTTTGGTGATGTATCCAGGTTGCGGGCAAATTTGCTCAAATCTGATTTATATTTTGACAGAATGGATTATGTGGATATGAAGGAAATTATAGAGGTAATGAGCTATCATTTGGCACTAGTTTTGTTATCTTGGTGTACCCATTGGTGCCAGCGGCGAGGGTCGCAACGGTTTCATATGCATGAATGTGAATCACGAGAAGTGTCGTCGAAAAATTATATGCCCTCTCATACCTTGCAATTCTCTACTTCTCAAGAAACTAACAGATTATATCTTTCTTTAGAACTATAAGTCTCTTGTTTATGCAGGAATGCTATAGTTTACCACTAGTATTATCTAAAGGCTTCATGGCTTTTGGTTGAGTATTCTATCCATTCATTGTAATGTTCTTTTGCAAGTTGAATTGAGGCTTTGTATCATGGAGCATATTATTTGTAAGCCAAGAAGGAAGGTGGATTAAAGATGACCGAATCAAAGAGTTACAACTTGACATTGCTTGCTAAATATATTTAGCATATAAACAACAAAAGGGATTCTTTTTGGATGCCTTGGATGAACCATTGTATGCTTTCCATGATTACTTTAGGGGCTTGCATACATTGGAGTTGATTTTGAAAAAAATTGGTGATATGGCTTCCGTCAAGAAGGCTTTGAAAAATTGGGCCAAGGCTAGGGAATGTTATCCCAGTGATACGTATGAAGATTTAAGGCCAAAGGGGGCCTAGGAGAAATTGGACTAACATTGTTTCTTCCTCTTCTTCATCTCCAAAACATTCATTCGTTTTTTTGCATGACTAGTTCAGTTCATTTACCTACTAAGTCGAATTTGGATTTTTTGGATATTGTCCCAACATATTCCTTATGGGGTAATGTTTCATTGGAGAATATTGATCATATTTTCTTTGATTGTCGGCTAGCAAAAGATGTTTAGAAGGAGGTTCGAACTCCTCTTTCTATTAGTAGGGGTTGGACTCCTTTTTTTTTCTTTGTTCTGTTGGTTGAAAACACACACAAAAAAGAAATTTGTACCGTCAAAGTTTATCCAAGTGACAATTGCAGCTAAAATTGACATGATATGGTAGTTTCGGAATTGCATGATTTTTAAAGACGTTTCTCCTTCTCACGATTTAATACATAGAGTCTTTACTCATGTCTTAGACTTTTGCATGAGTTATTTTCGCTTTTGCAGGATCCATTTTATGTACACACTAGATGAGAACCTTTTTGTGAGTATGAATAGATAGTATCGTGCCTAGATAGTATTGGATCTCGAAAAATACATGTAACACATCTTATGTATGTATATATGTTTAATATATTTGTACTTTCGATAGTATATTGTATTCGGTTGAATAAAAATTTTCTCATTTCAACCGAAAAAAAATAAAGCTGCTGACGAATGATCATCTTGCTTACCACCACTCAATGAGTATAAAAAATGTAATATGATTGCCCATTAAAGAACACGGTGAACCATTTATTTTCTAGTATACATTAACATATCAAAAAGCACCAATGGCCAGAGAAACCAAATCAACACATCACCTAGTGTAAGAATTACGACTAATTAACATGATCAAATGGTTTCAACAGACCCAACTTAGGTTGGATATAGGCCGCCTATCTCCTTATTCGATATGGTATCTCCTTCAGATCAGTTGATCTTGGATCATTGTTCCAAACCATACTGGTTTTGCCACAGGTTGGGCAATTCTCAGATATCGTCCCCATTGTTAAAATTAAGGTTGGACTGGAGCAGCGGGCGTCACCTGCTCAAACTCAAAGGAAGTGCAGCAGTGAGGATGATGTGGCAGTTTCAAAACATGGCATTGGTTAACAAGCTAATACACGGATCAATCTCACTAACATGTGATTGGTAGATTGGGCAACTACTCGATCAAACAAGAAACACAAATTATAGATGAAGTGCTGCGGATCAAGTGTCAACTCAGCAGAGAAGTTGCGTGTTAGCTTAGCATAGGATGCGTTCATTGAAAAACGGTTATGGAGTAGTGTAGCTGATAGTTACTAGTTGAAAACAATCTTGTAATCAACACTGCATTTTTTATGGCTCTTAAGTATGAGAGAAAGCTGACTAGTTCAACAGGCCAGAGAACCTTTTCTAATGCACCTACAGCCTTTTTAGTTGATGATGATGCGGATTCAGTTCCTAAATCATATTTCAACAGAGCACAGGGTAACACCTACAGAAGGGGCAGTGGTAGGTCTTACCCTGACAACAATAGGAGGCCACAATGCACTAACTGTGGAATGATTGAACATACAATAGAGAGATGCTATAGGAAGCATAAGTTCCCTCCTGGTTTTAAGTCCAAAGCTCAGGTTAACATGGTGGATTTGGTGACAGATTATGGAGAATCCAAGAATCAGGAGTATGTTGAACCTTTGTATAAACCTCCCATATTAACATATGAGCAACACTTGAGACTGATGAACCTGTTGAATGTGAAGGAAGAACCAGGAACTTCAACGTCTGTCTCTGCAATGAATGTGCCTGGTAGTGCCTCTCATGCTGCAGTGCTGTCTGCTCAGGCTGAACAAGAGAAAGGTAATTTTTCAAATAATAATATAAATGTATCGATCTTAGACTCAGGTTCCACAAATCATATTGTCTGTTCCTTAAAATTTCTATCATCATACAAGCCTTTGTATCATACAGTTATCAAACTGCCTAACAATCATACACTGCCAGCCATACGTATTGGTGAGGTTCAAGTCACTTCTAGACTTGTACTTGGTGATGTCCTCTTTGTACCCTCCTTCTCTTTTGATCTTCTTTCCATCAGTAAATTGACTGCTTCATAATATATGTTTATTCAATTTTATGGCACAACCTGTTTGCTCCAGGATCATCCTTCCAGAAAGTTTATTGGTTCAACTGAACCACATCTTGGGCTTTACTATCTCCATGGTACACATAAATCAATTGACCCAGCTACAATCTCTATTCCTGTTGCTACTCCTTCTGCTGCTGCTGCATTTCTTTGTTCAAAATCTGGTATTACAGGCTTGGACATCCCTCTTCTGCAAGAATAAGAGAAATCCACAAGGAAAATTCTGATGTTATAGACTCTAGAGATCACAATTACAGAAGATGGAAGTGGCAGATATGAAGATGTTAAGGTGGATGTGTGGGCATACAAGGCTAGACTGGATCAGAAACGAGGTGTTTCGAGAAAGGTTAGGCGTGGTTAGTATAGCAGATAAGATAAAGGAGGGAAGAATGAGATAGTTTGGGCATGTCAAGCAGAGACAGACAACGGCATCGGTCAGAGCAATTGAAAGCCTCATTGTAGAGAGAAACAAGAGTAAAGGTAGGCCCAAACTGACTTGGGATGAACAAATAAGGCACGATCTACTAGATTTGCACCTCTCTGAGGACATGGTCCAGGATAAGAGTTCAAAGATTAAGGTTAACGAGGTATAAGCCATATATAGGGACACTTTAGAGTATATTTAGGGACATAGATAGGCATAGACACTATCTACGTTTTAGGTTGACTTTCCACTTGGTTGCGTATGTTATACCGTTATACCGTTATTCTACATTACATATACATATACACGTGATGTGTATTTTAATATCAAAAGTCTTTTTTCATTAAATTGCCTCACTAGCACACTAGCACATAATATCTCTATTATTATGTCATTTATGCAGGTACATATAGAGCCCGGGGTTTCATTGGAAGCAAGCTCTCTATCCCTTGGGATAGAGGTATTGTCTGCCTACCACTTACCCTCCCTAGACCCTAACGATAGCTTTTGCTGTCGTTGGGATATACTGGGTCCGGATGATGATGATGATGATGATGATGATAAAACCAAGTTTGAGCCAAGAGCTATCCCATGTCTGTTCTTAGGCCTTTCTGTGACATCAAAAGGCTATATATTGGAGAACCTAAACACCAAGGCAGTGTTTGTTTCAAGAGAGGTTCAGTTCCAGGAAGAAGTTTTCTCTTTCCAAAATCTTTCTTCTATTTCTTCTACAATACCACCTGCTAATGAGATTTCTTCTTTTCCCCATATTACCGTTTCCCACACAGATCCTCTTCCTCCCAGTCAAGCTGCTCCTTCTTGTCTAGACCCATCTCCCGAAATATCTCAATCTTATTTCCCTTCATCACCCTCTCATTCTAACACACCTTCATCCCCATCATCTCATCACATACTGAGCCTACACCTAGGGTCACAAGACTCAGGAAACCACCAAGATATCTTCAAGAATATTACTGCCATCAACTCAGCTCTTCTAAGCAGCAACATCCTTCTTCACCATCTTCTGTCTCCTATCCCATTGAATCATATATGTCTTATGATGACTTGACTCATGAGCATAAGAACTATATTTTTAATATTAGTTTTCATCAAGAGCCTAACTTTTTTCAACAAGCATCCAGTATTCCAGAATGACAGGTTGCTGTGCAGGAGGAGCTTAATGCCCTTGAAGTGACCCATACTTGGACCATGACTTATCTGCCTGAAGGTAAGGTTCCAATTGGCTGTAAGTGGGCCTATAGGATAAAAAGAAAGACATATGGCACTATTGATCATACTAAGGCCCGTCTGGTTGACAAGGGTTATACACAACAGCTTGGAGTGGATTACACAATGATACCTTTAGTCATGTTGCCAAGATGACTACTATTAGACTTGTTCTTTCTGTTGCAGCAGCTAAAGGTTGGCACTTGCATCAACTTTATATAAATAAAGCCTTTTTGCATGGTGATTTATCTGAAGCTGTTGACAAAAAGGGTTTGAGAAATTTGAGAATGCATGATTTAAATGTTCACGAAATGTATGAATAAATTATTACTTGACACGTTTATGTGATAAACATACTTTATATGCTTATATATATTGTTGCCGTACTAACAAGGCAGGAAGCGTTAAAGCTTACATCATATAGCAAACATTTGTTGTCTTTGTACTAATTTCAGGTGTCACAATTAATGAACAAAACTAGTTCATTAAGTGAAGTGCTTAAGTTAATGAACTAACTAGTTCATTAAATGAGGACATATTTGGAGAGAGCTATATGGCAACAAATTGGAAATGGAAAGTCTCCTCATCCCTTTAATTATATATATATATATATATATATATATATATATATAATATCCATATTTTTTAAAGGCACGATATACTTATATTTCGACGTACCACTAACACGTCACATATATTATAAACGTACGTCGACGTCATACCACTATATATACCTCATATTTTTGGGTATATTCATGTCTTATATCATATGATATAACTCATGGTGACGTCAAAATTATAACGACATGTTACAAGGTCATAAACTGAAAAATTGTCGTATCGGGTGACTACCGAAACTTCACCAACATGTCACGTACTTGCCATATAAAGATGGCAGCCTATATACTTCAAAAATGCTTAAAAATTTCGTGGCTCATATGTTACAAACAGCCACTAAGTCATATCATGTTGGCACACACAAATCACCAACAATTTAAACTAGATTTGTGGAGAATTCAAACTCAATTTCATTCTTGCACATGGGTGCTTTCTACCAAGCTATTGGTGCTGAATATACACTTCATTTTATGTATATTATGTGTGACATAATATATATTACATGTGTAAGAAGTTTGAAATTAATCGAAGAAAAATCGCGTAATCGACGAAAGTCGAAAATTCGGTTTTCTACGAACATACACACATGGAACGTTTTTGGCATAGGTGTAACATGTAGCTAGACACTTTTTACACATTCAAGATATGTTAAATTGTTCTAGAAAATTCAAATTAAGGCTGATTAAAATTTACCATATATGTTTGAATATTGCGCATTATTTGACAAAGTTTACTAAAAGAAAATTTATCACATGTGCAGGAATTGCACATGCTATTTTCAGCTTTGTTGGAGCCTAGGTGGATCTTATTTGGCACTTTAATTGGTGGAATATAAGCCACACATGATTGGTGACATTGAAGAAGACAACACATATGGAAACAATTAAAAATACAACACACGCTGAAATTTCAGCATATGTGTTTGTTATGGAAGAATTTTGGTGCATTTGTTTCTTCAATTTTGTTCCAAAATTGGAGGGGTTTAATGTGTGATTGTATGGTAATTATTTGACTAGAATTTGAGCACATGTTTTCAGATTTTTTGAAGAATTTACAACTCATTTAAAGGGTGCCAAGGTGGACCAATCAACAAGTAACAACTAGGCAAGGACAAGTCATCCTTCTAATCATATTGCACCAAGTAAGCAAGATTGTGTCATCTTCTATACAAGACAATCTTCCAAGGACATTAAAGACAATTTTCAAGAAGGGAGAGAACCCTAAGGGGGGCGGCCAAAGAGAAATAAAAAGGGGAGATAGTGCAAGACAAGGCAAAGCAACAATTTATATTCTCTCAAGTGCAAAGAGCTAGACTATTCTCTTCTTCTTCCTTTCTTTCTTCTTCTTCTTAGTCTCAAGCCTATTGTTTATATATTCTACATATTGTATAGGCTTTGAATATACCACCCGTACATGTTCATTGTTTGTAAAAAGTTGATCAAGGTGTAATCAAACCGTCATTCGATCGGTGGTAGTGTTTGTGATTCATTTGCTTGATTGTTTCGATTAAAAAAGGATGGAGTTAATGTTTAAATCCAGTCACCGTTGTGGTAAGGTGTTTGTTGTGTTTAGTGATAATCAAAGAAGGTGTCCTCGAAGACTGGAGTAGGTTGTTTTAACCGAACCAATATAAAATTCTTGGTGTTCTTACTTTTCAGCACTTTACTTTCACTTTCCAGTTTTCCGCATCAATTTCATTACAATGATAAAAATAGTAAATGATTTTCAAAAAGCATAAAATTTTGCATAAACATATCCACACGTCCTAGTTTTCATTTGGCGCAAGTTTCACCTCATTTGGATAAGTATAAGTCCATCAAACATTAATAGATATGAGACTAGTGCAATCTGATTTTAAGATTTGCAAAGGTTGAGAACATCAACGTGGTTGACATACTTCCCAGAGGAATTTTCAAAAACTGTTTTAACACACTAAAATAAATATCTTGAGGGTCTTGTCATAAAAGTTTTAGACCATTTGGATTCACCAATTAATAGGAATAAATTTTTTAAGCCAGAGTACAGTTTCTAACAGATTTACGCAATCTGACCAAAAATGTATTTTCAAAGGGTTAAAAGTGGAGTTTTAATTTGAAATTTTCTTGAGTCATTCATAACATATGAGAGTACATTATCACCAAATTTCATAATTTTTGGAGGTCTACAAATAGGTCATTTAAGTAATTCAAATCTAGATATGAAAACAGAAACTGTTTTTAGAAGTGAGTAATTTGAGTCAAAAATTTTTAAAAACCAAATTTTTTGTACTCACTATTCAACCCCCCTTCTAGTAGGGCTATATAGGTCCTACAGAAGCCATTTACATGATTCCACCTGAAGGCACTTCTAATGCTCCAAGCACAGTGTGTAAGCTAAATAAGTCTCTTTATGGCTTAAAGCAAGCAGTCGACGGTGGAATGAAAAATTGACACAATTCTTGACCTCTCAAGGCTGTAATCAGTCCAGGTATGATTACACACTTTTTACAAGGTAGACCAGCAATTCTTTCTTGGTTTTGTTAGTTTATGTTGATGATATCATTCTTGCTAGTGATTCCTTATCAGATATTTCTCAGATCAAGACAGCATTGCATCAACAGTTCAGTATCAGGGACATGAGTGACTTGAAAAATTTTCAAGGCCTAGAGGTAATCAGGTCGCAGAGGGGATCATGCTTAGCCAAAGAAAATGCAACTTGGAATTGTTGGAACATATATGCTATTTAGGGTCTAAACCAGCTAAAACTCCAATGGGGCGTAATTTGAAGTTGGAGCATAATGATTCTCCCATGATATCAGAAGCATCCACATATAGGAAGATCATTGGAAAGTTGCTATATCTTACTATTACAAGACCATATGTTTCTTATGCAGTTCAAAAGTTAAATCAATTCCTTGATTCACCCACAGAGAATCATCTGAGAGCTACACACAGACTATTGCGGTATCTAAAGGGCTCGCCAGGTAAGGGATTGATGTTTCCTAGTACAGGAGAGCTAAAATTAAAGGGATTCAGTGACTCAGACTGGGGAGGATGTTCTAAAACTAGAAGATATATAACAAGATATTGTATGTTTATGGGGAATGCTATGGTTTCTTAGGAGGCTAAGAAACAATCTACTGTTTCAAGTGCAAAGCTTGACAAAGATGAGAAAAGAAAGCATATCGAGGTAACCTTGTATCGTGGCATTATAGGTAGTCTACTTTATTTGACTGCAAGTAGACCGGATATATTACATGCAGTATGCTTATGTGCTAGATTTAAAAGTGATCCTAGGAAAATGCATCTAGTTACGGTAAAACGTATTCTTAGATACCTTAAATATACTTTGAAATTTGGGTTATTTTATCCTGAAAATGCATGTTTTGATTTAAGAGGATATTGTGACTCCGATTATACGGAGAGTCTTGTTAATAGAAAGAGCACATCCGGGACTTGTCAATTTCTCGGTGATTCTCTTGTTTCTTGGTTTTCCAAGAAACAAAACAGTATTTCTCTTTCTACGGCAGAATCCGGATATGTATCGGCTGCCTCTTGTTGTGCACAATTGTTATGGATGACAAACACGTTGAATGATTATGACATTCATTTCTCTAAAGTGCCTATTTTGTGTGATAACACGTCTGCTATCAATATTGCACAAAATCATGTCCAACATAGTATGGCTAAGTACATTGAAGTGAGATATCATTTCACACGTGATTATGTACACAAGAATTTGGTTAGTGTGGAATTTGTTCTAACACGTGGCCAATTAGCAGAAACATTCACGAAACCCTTGCCCAGTGATGTCTTTACATCCATAAAAAGCAGGTTGGGGTTGCTTAACATAGGTTGAAAATATCCCATCTTAAGTTGGAGCAAGAAAATTTTGAAAATTTTTAAGGTCAGTATACATAAGACGCTTCATCACTGTTAGTTCAGGCGTTCAATGTTACATCAAGTGTCTGATGCTAAGGATGTCACTCATTCGAAGTGACATCAAGCGCTCTATGTCTGTAGTAACAAGCGTTCGAAGTAGCATCAAGCGCTTCAGATAAACTGTTTCACTCGTTCGAAGTGACATTAAGCGCTTAATCTACTCACCCACAACAGTTCTAATTCACTTCAGATGCTTCATCCTAGATTATGAAGCCATTCGAAGTGACATTAGGTGCCTAAACCCTAGTTCTTCACTGTCATACCAGGCATCTCCTCAACTTTTCGTGCGAATTGAAGGATTTGACCACTGCGCTGTCTTTTCTCTTCCCACGACGCCATCTCTTCCTCTGACTCCACTTCCTTTTTCTCTATCCCTTCATCTTCCTCTCCCACTTCTTCATCTTCCTCCATTAACTTATCAAATTGCTCCACTCTCCCACTACTTCTTCTTCAATCGCCCTGTCTCTTCCCTTTCTTCATCTTCTTCTCTTTAAATGCCCTCTTTCTCCTTCCACTATTTTCACAAAATATCTACTAAAAAACTTCTCCAAAAACTCCCAACTTCAACTTCTCAAATCTAAGATGGCTTCAGCAGGTCCTTCAAAGCAAACTGAAAGGGGACATAAACACAAGCAAACCACTGGCGTTGTCGAGCCAGCAGAACTCATTTCTCTCCGAGAAGGGCTATCCAAGGAAAATTTTTCTTGGATGAAAAAATTGGATTCTGATGTTACGAAACCACCTCCTCATGTGGTCAAAGGTACTCACTTGTTTCGCTACTCCCATCTGCTCTTTCAAGAATAGAGTAGCAACAATAGACCTGTGGTTCCGCTCAAACACATCCGCGTTAGTGACTTTACAGAAGCACATAACGCAAATTAAGTCATCACCCTCCTCGATCATCAAGTCTGGACTCCTCTTTGGTCCAGACGTGATATGCTAGAATTCTCAAGAGACCATACCATGATGTTTTATACCAACATGTGGATTACTCCACAATCTGAGTCCCAACAATTCTCTCTGCACACTGTCATCGCTGGTACACCCCTCAGCTTCTTTATCCAAGAAATATGTGATGTTCTAAGGGTAAGAAATGTGAGATTAGGTGATTTCTCCATATCTGTATTTGACTGGAGTAGCAAATACAGAGTTTGTTAGCAGGATGTAAAATTTTATTTGAGATATCTTCCCTCAAAGAAGACTCAGAATATGTCTCTGATAAACTGTATACTGTTGGTTGTGGTCACCTACTGTGTCAATGGTAAGTCTACTAGAAATCCAAGCAATATGGATTTCTATGTCATTTACCGTATCAAATATGAGACCTAGCTTAACTTTGCATGGATCATAGTAGAGGTAATGATGGCTGCTCTCTGGAAAGGGCCAAAGGCCTTACCTTTTGCCAATATTGTTACCATTCTGATAAAGTCCAAAGGTATCGTCATACTTGATTTAGACCTGACAAAGGTGGCAAAGATGGACTTCTACGATAACTTCAACGTTGCTGAAGCTATTGTTTCTCAGCGATGAAAAGCCACTACCATTCCGAATATAGCTGATGAGGTCGATGAAAGACCTCAAGAAGATGAAGGTGGTAGCAATGCTCCAGAATTTCTGTCACGAATTGCCTCACTTGAACAAACTGTTCAAAGGTTGCAACTTCGCGATGCAGAGCATGAAGCCCGGCATTTACAGAATGAATACCGTATGACAGTTTTCAAAATTGCCTTCTTACGGCTAAGTCCATGGGTTTAGCTTCCCCTAGATTTTTTGATGATTTAGGGGGAGAAAGTATTGGTACGAGTGTTGCTGCAGGCGGCTCACGTGGTGCTGAAGGGTCCATGAATGGATTTGCTGATTTTGCAACCGGTGGAGGTTTCGGATTTGGAGGATTTACACCTCCAGGTGGAGGTGCTGGTGGCAGCAATGCTTAATGTTTCTTATTGAGAATTGCATTTTTTTCTTCTTCTTGTTTTCTTTGACATGTGTAAAAATTTTGATTTGGAAGTAAAATGGATTAATTCTATTTTGTTAAAACTTGATGATGATTTTTGATTAAACATTGTGAACATCATTATATTTGATTCATCAAGTGCAAATTAAGGAATTTTTACGCATGAAGTGAGGGAGAGTATAGATTAAGGGAGAGCTAACTTTAAAAAGTTATGCACATTGTGAAATCATCAAAAAGAGGGAGAATGTTAGAATATGTTAAGTTTTGATGATTTGCACAATTGACACTTCGAACCCTACATAAGGCGCCTATGTGAAGTCTCTGAAAGTCAGTACACTTCGAACGCCTACATAAGGCGCTTCATGTGAGTGTTTGGAGTCCAGTACACTTCGAACGCCTACATGAGGCGTTTCATGTGAAGTGTTTGGGTTGCAGTGCACTCCGAACGCCTACATTAGGCGCTTCATGTGTCAATGTGTAAAACAGTACACTTTGAACGCTTAACAAGGTGCTTCATGTGTATTACAAATTCAAATGAACTTTCCCCTCCAAAATGGGCACGTACATCAAGTTGCTTTTTAGAAAAGTCAGAATTACTTTGAACAAGTATGAAGGCTGAGATGAGGCGCTTCATGTAACCTCAAATGAGTTCTGCTGTCCACTTAAAGTGCTTTATGTAACATCAAACGCCTATTCAAAAATACATTAAGCGCTCCATGTCACATTGAAAGCCTGTTCAATAAACACTTAAGCCGCTTCGTAAGACTCATGATAAAAATGTTTTATGCTGCACTTTCTAACGTATACTAGGCATTTGTACCCTCTCTTTTAGTGCAATTTCACAAGTTCTCTCTCACTTTTGGAGAAGTCATCTTTCATCTTTGAGCTTTCAAGAAGAAGCTTCCTCAAGAAGCTTGTAATAATCCAAGAGAAGATGTTCAAAGATGAGCACATGTCATCACAAGAAGACAAAGCCCATTGTTGGCTCATGCAAAGGGCTCCAACAGCTAGAAGAAGGAAGGTTGATAAAACAAGGGTTTGATCTCCTTCTTCCTCTAACTTTCTACCATCAAATCTCTCAAGTTTCTCTCAAAGCTCAAGCTCCCAAAATAGTTGTATTGTGTATTTTACTTTATTTGTGAGAGTTGCATTACAAACAAGAAGAGGTTTCTTCTTATTGAGTGAAGATTGTGAGAGGCGAAATGTAGATTGTTGCTCAAGGAGCAAGGGGGCTTCTTATTTGAAGAAATCCAGACCTTGGAGGGTTAGTTGATAGTGTGGTGGTGCACTATACTCCCTACAAGAATTCTTTGAGGAGCAAAGAAGTTCTTTGAATGTTAGACTTCAAGGGATTGGTTTTTATGGTTGTGGTCTAGGCGAGTTGCCTAGTTTCTTTGTATTTGGATTTTGCTATGATTGTTGTTTTCCCTCAAAGAAATAACAATCTCCCATTCAAAATCTTTCTTTTGAAAAATCAAGAAGGTATAGGAGTATAGTCATTTCGACTTGAACCTCTATACATATTGTGTTCTTTACGTTTCTGCAAAGTCTATTCATTTCAAGAACACTTCCAAGTATTGATTTGCACTAAAAACAAAAAACATCTAAGAAAATATCCATACTTGGTGAACACACTATTCAACCTCCTTGTAGTCTGTTTTAAGGGACCTAACAGTATGTCTAGTCATGTTTAAGTCATATGTCAAGTCAGATCAAGTTAAAATCGAGTCAACAATGAATGGAATGTTAAGTTAAGATGCCAAGATACTTAATGAAAACTAAAGTTAGTTGTCATTGACCCTCGTACGTAACAGCTACCTGAGAGTGTATGCGCTCTCTATGATGTTTGTGTGAATACAAGAGGTTAATTGAGAAAGAAGTAATTAAAGTCAAAATTAAAAGATGTGGCGCGCCACCGATCGTGGAGTGTTGTACTTAATGAGGATGTATGTGATTCCTATGACACTTATACGGAAAAAACATGTTGATGCCACAGATTATTAACTCTAGGAATCAAAGTAATGGAGGAATCAAGAAAACCAAAGAATCAAGGAATCAAAATAATAAACTTCTAAAGGAATCAAGGTATCAAAGAATCAAAATAATAAATGTTATATCCACGTGTCCAGAGGATAACTACAAAAGCCTACAATACCTATCCTAATTAAAATAGGAAAAGGATAAAGAAAAAGATAGAATTCTAATACAAATTAAAGTCCTAAATACCCTAGAATTTTATTTAACTCTAGCCTACAAAGCCAATTCTTCCTCACAAACCTCCAGCAACTTTCGGCAGCCTGGAGGCTGCCATCTTTCCTCAATTTGCACGCCAGCCACAAGGGAAAAAAAAGAGAAAGAAGATGCCAATTTCCCTCTTTATATACATACTTTATACATCTCTTTTACATCACAAATCATCCACCCTGCTCTTATTGAATTTCGGCATCTCCTTTTTCCTCCCAAGACCACCCTCAGCTACCAGCGGTAGGAAGGAAAGCGACCAATTGTTGTCCGTTTTTCATCCCGTTTATTCACGTCGCACGTATAATCGAGACACAAGGCAAGTATCTTGCTATATTCGTTATGATTTTCTAATGTTGTTATGCTATTTTTATATCAAATCGGATCATGCATACGTAATTATAATTTGCATAGATTGATGTATATACATATGTATTTATTGTATATATGTATCGATTATGTGCGTATATGTATGAAAAGTGTGTAAATCTTGGTGAATCCTTGCGACTGACAGCATGAGTGCCGCTTCATTTAAATATGCCTAATATGCGTAACTGGTACATGGAGAAGTTTATGTGAATGTGATATTTATATGGCTAATTGTGTGTGTAAAATTGTGTAAATGAAAGAAACAAAAAAAAACAAAATTCGATGGTGGGAAGTTTTTGTTTCATGCATGCGCTGGGTTAAAAAAATATGTATGCCTGAAAAATATTTAAAAGTGCTTGTGTGCGATGGTGATTGTGTATGAAAATATGTAAATTATATATTTGAAAAGGAAAAAAAACTCAGTTGACTGTCGTTGTCTAAATGAAAGGAAAAGGAAAAAAATGAGTTGCTGAGGAGTTTTTTCTTTTTGTTTGCATGCACTTGGGCTCGGAACGGGTCGCTACAATAAACTTCTAGGTAAGAAACACCAATGTAAAAAAGAAAAGAGATGTAAAGAAAAAGAAAAAAAGAAAAAGAAGAACATGAGTAAATGAGAAAGAAATAATATAAGAATTCAAGGTCAAGATAGCCGAGTGAATGCCAAGCTAGATGAGTATAGAGTCAACCTCAGGGTCAAGGAAGTTCAATCTAGCATCAAGTTTGTTAATTCTATAGACAAAGAAGTTGTTTAGGTGTCCATATCCATTGACATAAGATCTATTTTATAGATGACTTAAATATGCAGATTGAGTTTCGAGATGACTGAGAGTATGTATGTATGAAGTTGTGTATGTGTATGGTCAGACAATAGATTCTCGGATAGAAATATGCAATTTACTTACTGAGCGTGTTGATAGTTCATTCCTTACTATTTCAGCGTTTGAACAATCAAGATGAGATTTATTGTATTATGCATTTGATGTATGAGTTGGTTTTTGTTTGTATATGAATGTCTATGTGCATGATTTATGTCAAAGTAAACATAGATGGTATAGAATGTCTATATGAATGATTAGAAGTAAAATAGTCAACCAATCAACAGCTGAGAAGGAAAAAGATCAGCAAAACTTTAGAATCACAAAAACAGTCACAGATTCGAGTAGAATAGAAACTCGAGTCGTGAGCTAAAACTATTAAAAACACTTGCATAATGTGAAAAAAATTAAAATTTGGCACTGTCCACGGATTGCACAGACTCACCAACTAGTATACAGACAGACATGTAAGGTTATCTCTCTCGCCCTCTCTTTTTTTTTTTTTGGTTGAATTGAATGGCTCTGCTTCCGCACATCGAAAATTGAGCTCAGTCGAAATTCAGTAACTACCGGAGATTATGCCAACCTTGAAATGACGTTTTGTTGCTAAAAATATTTATGCTTTGCCGTAGATTTCCATTACACTTTGAGATAATTAACAAATTCTGTTGATCTTTCACTGAAAAGCGTCACGTTTAAAACCCCGAAACTTTTCCAGTTGTGAGCAAATCTTAACAATCCTTCCTGTTTATATTCATGTAGGCATAAATATGCACCAATATTGTGCGATAGTTGTTGTAGTAGTTGTTGTTGAACGTTAAAAAAAAAGGCTAATTAAAGACTGTCTAGGACGGCCGTTAAACTCCAAAAAACGGTCGGTAATCTAAATAGGCGACTGTTATGCCGTCAATAAACGCCAGTGGTTAAACAAAATTTGTGACCATTTAAAAAAATAGTCAGAAAGCTAAGTTTTTGCAGGAACGACATAGGCTAATACACCCATCACATTGAAAGTCTCTATGTCTCTTATTATAATCAATAAACTCATCAACTTCCTTCAAGAATGTCATCCTTACTTTTTTCCTTTCTTTGAGTCTTTTCATACATCCACTGTCTTTCCAACCGCATCATAGTGTTGATTGTAGCTTAGGGGATGCTTGCACAGTTTACGATAGCCCTCTAATCAGTACATATAATCACTAGCAAATTAGAGAATTGATAAAAAAAAAGTAGTAAAGGTAAATACGCCATGTATCGCTCTGAAATGTATCAAGAATATAGCAAATCCAGTCATATGCCTTTAACTTCTTTTGTCGGCTCCATAATTTATTTCTCTAGGGGAGGAAAACAAGCGTATAAATCTTTCCTATACCCGAAATTTGTCAAGGATAGAGTCATGAATCCCGAGACGAAGGATACCCAAATACTTTCTAAATTTACATCATTGCATATTCATGACTTATTCACTTTCTACATGATTTAAACTTAAGAGAAATACCATCTTAACTGCTCTTTGGGGTTCTCGGCCAAGTCATCTAAAAACAGCCCACGTTTGGCTGTGTAAATTATTATCACTTCCTTAATCCACTTATTTGACACATCATTAATTTAGTAATGCAAATAATATATGATACACATATTTGTAAATTAATATTGCCAAGTCCATATCTAGACAACTTCACTGGTACACATATATATATTTGTATGCTCGAATTTATACATGATTGTACACACATGATTTTTTAGTTTAACCATTTTATATACATGAATGATGATAGTCCCCTTTAGCACTTTAACATATCATGTGCATAAACATGCATACTTGACTTATACATTTTCCTTCATGATCATGCATTATACATTTGATTCCAACACTTTTAAACACATGCATATTGGTTTCCATTATAGATATGAACTTACGAGCCAAGATCATGATGATGATCATGATGAAAATCGTATGCAAACAAATAAGATGATGGAAACTATAAAAAAGACACATCCTTGTTAGGTCCCTTAGAACACACTACAAGGGGGGTTGAATAGTGTGTTCACCAAGTATGGATATTTTATGGATATTTTTTGTTTTGAGGTGCAACCAATACTTAGGTGTGTTCTGTAGAAAGAATAAAAGCTTGCAAGAAAGTAAAGAACACAAGTATGTATAGAGGTTCAAGTCAAATGACTCTACTCCTCTACCTTCTTGATTTTTCACAAGAAGGATTCTGAAAAGGGGATTGTTATTTCTTTGGGGGGAAACAACAATCAAAGAACAAAATCCAAACAATGAAAAACTAGGCACTTTGCCTAGACCACAACCGAGAGATCTAACCCTTTGAAGTCTAGCCTCCAAAGATCTTCTTTGCCCTCAAAGAAATCTTGTAGGGAGAATAGTGCACCACACACTATCAACTAACCCTTCAAAGTCTAGAAATCTCAAACAAGAAGCACCCTTGCTCCTTGACCAACAATCTACCCAATCTCTCACAATAGAATCTCACCAAGAAGAAGACTCTTCTTCTTCTTACAATAATCACTCTCAACAATAAAGTAAAATGTACAATGTTTACAAGTATTTTGAGAGCTTGAGCTTGAGAGAAAATTTGAGAGCTTGCAATGTAGAAAGTTGGAGAAGAATGAGAAGAAACCCTTCTTTTATCACACTTCAAGTTTCTTCCCGTTTGAAACCCTCTGCACAAACAATAATGGGTTTTGGCATGTTGTGTTGGTGAGTCCTCATCATTGGAGATCTCCCTTTGGCATGTAGCAACATTCTCGGAGAGATTTCAAAAAGAATGCCAAGAAAGGAAACCTGAAATCTTCAGCAGAGAAGGACCTGTGAAAAAGACACTAAAAGAGGAGGGTACAAAGAGTCAACTGATGTTAAAAAGTGAAGTATAAGACCTTTGTAACGTTGGTCACATGAAGCGCCTAATGTGTTTAAAGCACAGGCGTTCAAAGTGACATAGAGCGCTTAATGTGAAAATGAACTGTCGTTCGAAGTCACATCAAGCGCCTAATGTGGGCTGTTTAAGGCGTTCGAAGTCACATGAAGCACCCAATGTAGCCCTTCATGCTTGTTTAACTCTGACATTTTCTCAGAGAAAGTACTTAAGAGTACGTGCCCATTAAGGGGAAAAGTTATTTTGACTTGATGGAACACTTAAAGCGCCTAATCAGGCGTTCGAAGTGTTCGCATTTTTCCACAGGGCACATGAAGCGCCTAATCATGCGTTCGAAGTGTCTTGACTTTCAAACACTACACATGAAGCGCCTGATCTAGGCGTTCGAAGTGTACGCACATCCAGACACTTCACATAAAGCGCCTAATGCAGGCGTTCGAAGTGTACTGGACTTCACCAAGGTACATTAAGCGCCTAATGTAAGCGTTCGAAGTATACTGACTTCCAACAACACACATGAAGCTCCTAATCACTTGTTCGAAGTATCCATTGTGCAAATCATCAAAACTCAACATATTCTAACATTCTCCCTCTTTTTGATGATTTCACAACATGCATAACTTATCAAAGCTCCCCCTCAACTTATACTCCCCATCATTAGATGCAAAAAAATAACATGAAAAGAACAATGTGATGAAACAATTTACAGAACATCAACAAGGAAATATCAAGTTAAAGATTCTTGCAATAATAAATAACATGAAATTTTCACATGCCAACAAAAGAAAGAAAATTACATAGCACCACCACTTGGTGGTGTAAAACCACTAAAGCCAAAACCTACGCTAGCAGCAAAATCAGTGAATCCGCCCATGGATCCTCCAACATCTCTAGAGCCACCAGCATCACCGCGACCGCCAGCACTGCCACCAGCACCGCCACCATCAGCACCACCACTTTCTCCCCCTAAACCATCAAAATTAGGGGGAAGAGCCCATGGACAAACCTGCATGAATGCATTTCTAAATGCAGTCATGCGCAGTTCATTGCGCACATGCCGAGCTTCATTTCGTACATGCCGAGCTTCATGCTCAGCATCACGAAGATGCAACTGTTGAACAGTCTGTTCAAGCACAGCAATGCCAGATAGCAACTCAGATGAATTGCCACCAGCAGCTTCTTGAGGTCCCTCCTCGACATCTTCATCATCAGGAATGGTAGTGGCCTTCCGTTTTTGCGAGTCAATGGCTTGGGCGATATTGTAGTGATCATAGACGTCAGATTTAGCAACTGGGGTCAAATCATCATCAGTAATTTCAATACCTTTTGACCTTAACAATATTGTGATAATATTGGCAAAAGGTAAAGCTTTGGACCCTTTTCGGAGAGCTGCAAACATGACTTCTATGAAAATCCAAGCGAGATTCAGTTGGGTCAGATGTTTGAGACGGTAAGATACATAAAAATCCATGTTGCTGGGATTTCTAGTAGCCTTACCATTGATGCAGTAGGTGACCACTGCTAGCAAAATGCGATCCACCAATGGCATGTTCTGAGTCTTTTTGGAGGGGAAATACCTCAGATCGAATTTTACGTCCTGCTCACGGACGCCGTATTTGCTACTCTATTCAAATACGGAGAAATCACTCAATCCATCATTCCGGATTCTCAAGACTTCACAGATTTCAAGGACAGTGAAGCTGAGAGGAGTACCGTCAATAACAGTGTTAAGGGAAAAAGGGTGAGACTCAGATTGTGGAGTGATCCACAGGTTTGCATAGAACAGCCGGGTGTGCTCGCGGGAAAATTTCTGCATGTCAAGTCTGGACCAAAGAGAGATCAAGCCTTGATGTTCTAACAGGGGAACGATTTCAAAAGCACTGCTTATCTCAGGAAGATTGCTGAGGTTGAGCAGTTTCAGAGGGATGATGAGACGATTATTTGCTACCCATTTTTGGAATAGCATATTAGAGTAGTAAGACGCATGAGCACCTTTGTCAATGGAACGGGGATGTTTCTTTATTTCGGGCTCAAACTTCTTTAATCAAGGAAAATTATCCTTGGTGAGCCCTTCACGAATGGCCTTTATTTCAGCCGGCTCAAGAATCCCTTGTCCAGCCGTTTGTTTTCGCTTTTGGGAGCGGGGGCGTTTGGAAGGACCAGAAGAATCCATTTAAAGAAACTATAAATAGGGTTTTTGAAAGGAAGTAGCCTTTTTTGGAATCTTTCAGGGACGATTTGGAGATGGTAAGAGAAGGGAGGAAAGAGTTGGCTTTTTAAAGGTAAAGATGGAAGATGAAGGGATGGTGAAGTAATGGAGAAAGAAAGATTATTGGAGGAGTGGAGGAGTGGGAGAGAGATTTGAGGAAGAAGGTGAAAAGATGAATTGAATGGGGAAGATGAAGAGATTTGGAAGTGGGGAGACGTGGGAGATCATGTGAGAAGATGGGAAAATGTAATGGCGGCAGGAATTGATGGTCCTTGAATGGCGTGAAAACTGAAGAGACGGCGGAAAAGAGAATGTGAAATTAGGGTTGAAGCGCCTAAAGTGACTTCGAACGACTTCACAAAATAGGATGAAGCGCTTAAAGTCACATTGAACGGTTGTGGAGATGCAGATTGAGCGCTTAATTTCACTTTGAACACTCAATTAGATAAAGCGCTTAATCCAACATCGAACGCGAGTTTAAAGACACATAAAGTGCCTGATGTCACTTCGAACGAGTGACATCCTTAACATCAGGCGCTTGATGTGACATCGAACGCCTGAAGCAAGTGTGATGAAGGCTTAATGTATTCTGACCTTGAAAATTTTAAAATTTTTGTGCTCAAAACTCAAGATGGGTTTTATCAACCCATGTTGAGCAACCCCAACCTACTTCTTATAGATACAAACACATCACTAGGTAAGGGTTTCATGAAAATGTCCGCTAATTGGTCTCGCGTAGGAACGAATTCCACACTTACCAAGTTCTTTTGTACACAATCACGGATGAAATGATACCTCACTTCAATGTGCTTAGTCCGACTATGTTGGATGGGATTTTGTGCAATATTGATGGCGGACGTGTTATCACACAAAATTGGCACCTTTGAGAAGTGAATGTTATTATCATTTAACGTGTTAGTCATCCATAATAATTGTGCACAACAAGAGGCGGCCGACACATATTCGGATTCCGCCGTAGAAAGAGACACACTGTTTTGTTTCTTGGAAAACCAAGAAACGAGAGAATCTCCGAGAAACTGACAAGTTCCGGAGGTGCTCTTCCTATCACTAGACTCCTGCATAATCGGAGTCACAATATCCTCTTAAATCAAAACATGCATTCTTAGGATAAAACAAGCCAAATTTCAAAGTACTTCTAAGGTATCTAAGGATGCGTTTCACCGCAATAAAATGCATCTCCCTAGGATCACTTTGAAATCTAGCACATAAACATACTGCATGTAAAATATCGGGTATACGAGCCGTCAAATAAAGAAGACTACCTATAATGCCACGATACAAGGTTACCTCGACATGCTTCCCTTTTTCATCCTTATCAAGCTTGGCATTTGTGCTCATAGGTGTGTTTACCTCTCTTCCTTCACCAAAATTGTACTTTTTGAGCAAATGTCTTGTGTATTTGGTTTGGGAAATATACACGCCTTCTTCGGTTTGCTTGATTTGTAATCCAAGGAAATAATTAAGTTCGCCCATCATTCTCATCTCGAACTCACCTTGCATAAGACTAGCAAATTGCTAACAAAGACAATTGTTAGTAGCACCAAAAATAATATCATCAACATATACTTGAACAATTAAATGATTCCTACCTAGTTCTTTTATGAACAAAGTAGTGTCAACTTTACCTCTTGAAAAGCCATTATTAAGAAGAAAAGTACTTAACCTCTCGTACCAAGCTCTTGGAGCTTGTTTGAGGCCATAAAGAGCCTTTTTAAGTTTGAAGACATGATGTGGTGAATCATGAGATTCAAACCCGGGAGGTTGTGCAACATACACTTCCTCTTGAATAACACCATTCAAGAAGGCGGATTTAACATCCATTTGGTAAAGTTTAAAATCTCTATAACAAGCATATGCTAACAACATCCTAATAGCTTCAAGCCGTGCTATGGGTGAAAATGTCTCATCAAAATCAATACCTTCTTCTTGACGGTATCCTTGAGCAACTAACCTAGCTTTGTTTCTAGTGACATTACCTTGATCATCCATCTTGTTACGAAAAACCCATTTTGTACCAATAATAGGATGATCGTGTGGTTTGGGAACTAACTCACAAACATCACTTCTTTCAAATTGGTTTAACTCTTCTTGCATAGCCAATATCCAATTTTCATCAAGAAGTGCATCTTTAATATTCTTGGGCTCTATAAGAGAGACAAATGCATTCTCTCTATATTGCCTTCGTGTGGTGATACCCCTATTTAGATCACCTATGACCAACTCTTGAGGGTGAGAACTTTTGTGCTTAAATGATCTAGGAAGATTGGAGACATCTCCTCCAACTTCCTCATGATCATGTTCCGGAAGAGATGAACCTTCATCATTCACATGACTTCTATGTTCCGGAATGTGTAATGCATTATCTACATTTTGTGTATCAACATGAGTATGAGAAATATTTCTATTTGACTCACTAAGTTCATGCACATAAGGTGGAGGAGTACCTTCAATAGGTTCAACTCTCAAATCAATGAAGATGTTTCCATTTGGAGGATCATCAACAATCTCTTGTTGAGGAACAACCATAGGAATATCCTCAAGAATTTCTTCTTGAGGAGTCACATCTTCATCTTCTTCACAATCCTCATTAAGTTTAGGTTCGTCACTAAGTGACTCATTAAACTTAACATGGATTGATTCTTCCACCTTTTTACTCCTTTTGTTGAAAACCTAAAAAGATACCTTCATCCGCTTTGAGGTCAAGTTTGTCCAAAGTATCCTTGGTATTAAGTATGAAACACTTGCGACCAAAGACTTTGAAATACCCAATATTGGAAACTTTTCCATTCCAAAGCTCATAGGGTGTTACATTTAGGTATGGTTTCAAATAGACACGATTGATCACATGGCAAGCGGCATTTACCGCTTCGGCCCAAAAATATTTGGGCAAACCGAACTCATTCAACATTGCTCTACACATTTCTTGTAGAGTTCTATTCTTTCGTTCGGCCACACCATTTTGTTGAGGAGTTCTAGGTGCCGAAAGGTCATGAGAGTATCCTTTGGATACACAAAACCTTTCGAAATCACCATCAAACTCACCACCACGATCACTACGGATGGTCTTAATGGTGTCACCTGCAGGATCTGCAAGGCACCACTAGAAGGGGGGAGGGGGGGTTGAATAGATGGTGCGGAAAGTGTGGTTTTTTAAAATTTCTTTAAACTTGAACAATTCAAGTTCTGAAAACAGATTCTGTTTTCAGGACCAGTTTTAAAACGTTTTTAAAGATAGGTTAGAGGTCTCCAAAAATTATGAAATTTTGAGAGAACTTAGCCTCAGATGTTATGAGGGTCCCCTAAAAATTTCAAATTAAAATTCAACCTGTAACCCCTTCAAAAACCGTTGGTAATCAGATTATGCAAATCTGCCAGAAACGGTAGAGGGTTTTGAAAAATTAATTCCTATTTGTGTGAACGTCCAAATGCTCTGAGAATTTAACCACTAACTCCTTTTATACTATATTTAAATGGGTTCAAACAGTTTTGGAAAATTATTTTGGGAAGTAGGTCAATTACAACCAAAGTCTCAACCTTTCCAAGTCTGAAAATCAGACTGCACTAGTCTCCGAACTTTTGATGTTTGAGTGACTTATACTTATCCAAAAGGGTTGAAACTTATGCCAAATTAACCCTAGAACGTGTAAGTACGTTTCTGGAAATTTTCGTAATTTTTGAAAATCGTTTACTATTTTTACAGATGCGAACAAGAAGGGTAAACAGTGCAGTAACTGAAAAGTAAATGCAGAAAGTAAATGGCACCAAGAATTTTATACTGGTTCGGTTATAAACAACCTACTCCAGTCTTCAAGGAACACCTTCCTTGGTTCACACTAATCAGACACACGCAGTACACCTTACCGCAGGGTTGATAGAGTTACACCTAACTCCAATCCTTTACAAATCTTGTATGACGAGTACAATTCACACGAACACCACCACCTTGCTAGAATGAAGATTGATCACACCTTGATCAATCTTTTACAAAGATGTATAATGAATGGTGGTTTATCTCAAGCCTATTCAAGATTGAAAGAATATGAATACAATAGGCTTAGAAGAAGAAAGAAAGAAAGAGAGAATGTGGAAGAAGAAGAACTAGGCTTTTTGATCACTTTGATTTTGCAATGCTTGGCCTTGTTTTTGTTTTCTTTCTTCTCTTCTCTTTTTAATGTTGCAGCCGTCCCCCCTATGGTATGTCTCCCTCTTGAAAATTATCTTTTAAGTCCTTGAGAGAGTGTAAGACATCATTGTGACAAGGCCTTGCTTACTTGGCATCTTCTTATTGGATGATCATTTAGTCTTCGCTTACTTGGCACCTCCTTATTGGTTCAACATTGTCATCATGATGACATGGAAAAAATCTGAGATATACACTTTAACATGTGCCAAAAATCAATCATAAAATCATTCCATAAATCAAGAGATACATCATAAATTGCAAGACAAAGAAAGTCTTCCAAATCCATGCTTAAAATTTCGGCCATAACATTCTTGCCATGCTGAATTTTCAGCATGTGCATCATGGGGATAAAGTTCGAATCATTACCATTTTTCTTTGAATTTTCATTATAAAAATGAATCAACAATTTATGGTAAGTATTGCTACCAATTAAGAAATGAACTTGGACACAAATAAGCCTTCAAATTCGGCCATACAACTTGTACACATGCTGAAAAATTTTCAGCATGTGATATGTAGAATATCACCATTTATTTATTTTAAATAATATTCAAAACCTTACCATATCTTCTTCTAATCAATCACTTAATAAGAGATGACAAAATATGTCACATTGAATAGCAAAAAATCGGCCAGCCTTGTTTCAACATGCTGAAATTTTCAGCATGTGACATAAGTGAGATATATTTGAATTCTTACCATTTATAGCTTCTCTCTTCAATTTACCAATATTGTATCATTGATCCTTGACCAATCAAGATGCCAACAAACCTCCACGTGTGCTCCAAATCAGCTGTAGGGGCGTTAGATGATATGTATACATGTGCTGAAATTTATTTTTGCTAACTTAGTAAAATAGTGCACATTTAATAACACACACATGTAATATTCCAATAAGCCCTTAATTTAATTTTCTAGAACACATTAAGATGTATATCATATGTAAAAAGTGTCTAGATACGTGTCACATGATGTACAAGAAAAACGTTCCATGTTATGTGCGTAGAAAACCGAATTTTCGATATTTATCGATTACCCGATTTTTCTCTAATTTAAATTCCAACTTTTGCACATGTTATATATATTATGTTATACATAATATATATAATATATACTTTAAATCTCAGCACTTGGCTGGTTTAAAGTGGTACCATTAGCATGTGACAAAATTAAACTTGGAATCTTCACATTTT
Organism: Eustoma russellianum; assembly: GCA_036186865.1. NCBI lineage: Eukaryota > Viridiplantae > Streptophyta > Magnoliopsida > Gentianales > Gentianaceae > Eustoma > Eustoma russellianum. The sequence goes on from AP025045.1 coordinate 33,436,280, forward strand.
GGCCTTAATGTGGAGTAATTTGTGTGTGCCAACATGGAAAGTATTTTTTTGCTGAACATATGGTCATGTGCACGAAATTATTTATGATTTTTGAAGTATAGGGGCTGTCCATTTATTTATGGCAAGTACGTGACACGTTGGCGAGTTTCGGTATTCGCCCGATACGACAAATTTCGGTTTAGAACCTTTTATCGTGTCGTATTTAATTTGTCATCACCATATCTTATATCATATGATATAAGACCTGAATATACTCATAAATATGAGTTAGGTATAGTGGTGTGACGTTAACATACGTACGTAAAATACATAACGTGTCGGTAGTACGTTGGAATACATGTGTATGTGCCTTTATTTAAAAATTCTGAAAATATATGTGATATATATATGTATATGCGTGTGCATTAAAGGATGGGGAGGAGGAGAAGACTTTCCTTCCTTAGCCTTGTTGCCTTTGTGCCTTTTCCAAATGTAGCTTCCTTTAATGAACTACTTAGTTTATTAAACTAAGTACTTCACTTAATGAACTAGTTTAGTTCATTAATGGTGGCACCTGAAAATAGTATAAACACAACAAATGTTTGCCATATGATGTAAGCTTTAATGCTTCATGGCTCGTTATTACGGCAACATAATATATAGGCTAAATAAGGCAAGTAATGTCAAGATATCATGCATACATGTACACGTTTATGCTTGTATACGTTTATATATATATATGCATTCAAGTTACTTATTTTGAAATCACTCAAACCCCATTATCTCTACAATCTCCCCCTTTTGATGATTTTCAAAATAACTTGTGTACATGATTTAAATGCTATCTCTCCCCCTTGAACCATGCACAAATTTGAAATTTGAATTTCGAATTTCAAATCCGGCTCCCCCTTGATTTGTGCAATTAAGATCAATCAGTATCAATTAAGATCAATCAGTTTCTCTCCCCCCCTTAAATCATGTTTTTCTCTCCCCCTTTATTTTGGAAAGTAAATCAAAAGATTCCTGTCAAAAAGGAAAGTAAATCAAATAATGTCAAATCAAATCATATCAACGGGAATCATGCCTAATTTAGAACGAAGAGATTCATATGTGGCTTGATTTAAGGCCTTGGTAAAAATATCCGCTACTTGTGATTCTGTGCATACGTGATCTATGACAATATTACCATTGTTAACGTGATCACGAAGAAAGTGATAGCGCACTTCTATATGCTTAGCCTTAGAATGTAACACGGGGTTCTTAGGCAAATTTATTGCACTCATACTATCACAATATATATGAATTTTATTTACGGTAATTCCAAAGTCCAAAAGTTGTTGTTTTATCCACAACAACTTTGTGGAACAAAGGCTAAGAGCCATATACTCAGCCACAGTAGTGGACAAAGCAACACTTGCTTGCTTTTTGGAAAACCATGAAATAAGAGAATTTCCTATAAATTGGCAAGTTTCGCTCGTGCTTTTTCTATCTATTTTGCAGCCACCATAATCTGCATCAGTGTAAGCATGTAAGTCAAATGTAGAATCCTTATCGTACCAAATAACTAAGGTGGGCGTGTGCTTAATATAACGGAATATTCTTTTTACCGCATTTAAGTGTGACACCTTAGGTTGACTTTGAAAACGAGCACACATGCATACACTAAACATGATGTCAGGCCTACTAGCAGTTAAATATAGCAAAGAACCTATCATAGATCGATATAATCCATTATCAACGTTTTTACCATGTTCGTCTTTGTCTAATTTAGTAGTGACACTCATAGGGGTGGGGGATGGTTTCAAATTTTCAAAATTAAACTTTTTGATGATGTCATTAACATATTTTGCTTGGCTTATATGAATTCCTTTATTCGTTTGTTTAATCTGCAAGCCAAGAAAATAATTAAGTTCACCAACCATAGACATTTCAAATTTAGATTTCATGCAATTTTCAAAATCATTAACAAGTCTATGTGAGGTAGAGCCAAAAATAATGTCATCTACGTAGATTTGAATAATAAGTAAATCTGATTTTTCTTGTTTCAAAAATAGTGTACTATCTATAGTACCACGTTTAAAATTATTTTCTAAAAGAAAAGTAGCAAAACGATCATACCATGCTCTCGGTGCTTGCTTTAGGCCATATAGTGCCTTCTTTAGTTTGTACACGTGATCTGGATGTTTCAAATCTTCAAAACCGGGTGGTTGCTTCACGTATACTTCTTCTTGTATGAATCCATTTAGGAATGCACTTTTTACATCCATTTGATATAATTTAAAATCTTTCATGCAAGCAATAGCAAGTAATGGTCGTATAGCTTCTAGACGTGCTACGGGTGCAAATATTTCATCGTAGTCAATTCCTTCCTCTTGATTATAGCCTTGTGCTACAAGTCTCACTTTATTCCTAATCACCTTTCCTTCTTCATTCATTTTATTCCTAAACACCCACTTGTGCCTATTATAGTTTTATCTTGTGGTCGTGGCACTAAATCCCATACATCGTTTCTAACGAATTGATTAAGTTCGTTATGCATAGCATCAATCCAAGAAGAATCACTCAAAGCATCATGCACATTTTTGGGCTCAATTTCAGAAATCATAGCATGAAATTCATTTATTTCATCCGAAGTAATTCTTCTACGTGGTCGCACACCGTGAGTGAGGTCACCTATGATGAGATCATGTGGGTGATCTCTATGCCATTTTGGCTGATTATTTTCTAAGATATCATGCATTTCTATGTGATCATGCACTTCTAGTGTCTCATTCATATCATGCATATCAAAAGAATCATTGTCTTCATTCAAAACGGGTTTCAATTCAAAATCATCTTCATATTCCTTATCTTTATCAATCTCACCAAATTCATTGAATTTAACATGAATAGATTCTATAATTTGTCTAGTGAGAGGATCATAACATCTATATGCCTTCGAATTTATAGAATATCCAACAAAAATGCACTCAATTGATTTGGATTCAAATTTATCTAAATTATCTTTTGTATTCAAGACAAAACATTTGCATCCAAACACACGAAAATAGTCAATCTTAGGCATGCGATCATTCAAAATCTCATAAGGCGTCTTGTTTATTTTCTTTCTTATAGATAGGCGATTTACAATATAGCATGCACAATTTACGGCTTCCGCCCACAGAAATCTAGGCAATTTGTTTTCGCAAAGCATAGTTCTAGCGATTTCTTGTAATGTACGATTCTTTCTTTTTACTACTCCATTTAGTTGTGGAGTTCTAGGTGGCGAAAACTCATGTTTAATTCCTTTTTCTTCACAAAATGAAATCATCTCTTTGTTTTTAAACTCACCGCCTCTATCGCTTCTTATCCTTTTCACATTTACACCGTATTGATTTGCAAGTTGTTTAATTAATTTAGCAATCTCAACGGCGCTATCATCCTTATGTGCAAGAAATAAAGTCCAAGTATAATGAGAAAAGTCATCAACAATTACGCATGCATAGTGACGCCCACCAAGGCTTGTAGTGCGACTAGGACCAAACAAATCGATATGCAATAGTTCTAATATTCTAGTCGTGCTTATTTCATTTTTCGGCTTAAGTGACTCACGCGTTTGTTTGCCTTTTATGCAAGATTCACACAACTGAAAGTTGTCTAAATCAAGCGTAGGCAATCCCCGTACTAGGTTCTTTCGTTATAGTTTTTCTAGTGTAGAAATGTCAATGTGTCCTAAACGTCTATGCCATAAATTCACATTGGGTTCATTTGACATAAAACACTTAATTTTAGCGTCTACTACATCATCCATAGATAGCGTAAAAATATTGCCTTCTCGTTTTCCTTTTAAAACGATTTCTCCATTTTTATTTATTATGTTGCAATAAGGGTGAGTAAAACACACATTAAAACCATTGTCAACAAACTGAGAAATGCTAAGAAGATTGTAGGACAAGTTGCTTACCAAAAATACGTTGGAGATTTGGAGTGTGTTCGGATTACCAATCGTACATTTTCGGATGATCTTGCCTTCGTTGTTGTCTCCGAAGGTCACGGATCCGCCTTTTGTGACCTTCTTTAGTTTGGTGAATAGGCTTGGGTCACCCGTCATGTGTGTCGAGCATCCACTATCAAGGAACCACTTTATAGATGTATCTTTCGATGTGTGGGCTCCCTGCAATGTGAAAAGGTGATTTAGGTACCCTTTTAATTTTGGGTCGTTTCGAGTTAGTTAATCACCTTTTGGTAAAGGTACCTTTCGGTACCCATACTTGGGTGATCCTTCTCGGTCTATCAAATGGCAAGAATGTAGATGAAGGTGCGATATAATAGACATGTGGTGCATGCACTTTGGGCCTTTGCCCAAGGACTCCTCTATACTCACTAAATGAAGGACGTTTTTGATATGTCCTTGTGTGTGTGTGTGTAGTGCGTGGATGATATGAATTTCGTTTATGAATTGTTCTCTTTTTTTCATATCTATAAGGTACAAAGTTATATTTCACATGATATGAAGAGGTGGGGCGTGAGGAAGGGGCCGCTTTCTGCGTCATCTTAGACGCCACTTGCGGCTTAGGGGTGTCTACTTTCTTAGACACAAAAAACTTGGTTGGTTTGATTGATACTTCGTTAGTATCAACGTATCCCAGTCCAGTTTTGTCGCTGTCATGCTTTTGTGATAATATGATGCGATGCAGCATGTTGGACCCCGTGTCAAACTGTTTCATCATTTTCTCTAAATCGGTATTCCTTGATTTCAAATTTGAAATCTCGGATTTCATTTTATTATTTTGCGTGGTTAATGATGAAACCTCTGCTTTTAATGTAGTAATGACACGTGATGACTCTTTCTTTGAATCGCTTAATTGAGCGAAAAGATTCTCGTTAGAAGATTCTAACAGTTTCTTGTCTTCAATTAATCGTTTCTTTTCTTTAGCGAGAGTCTTAGTGAATTTATGCAATTCTAGATACTGACTAAAAACATCATCATAAGAAGGTTCAGAGTCAGAGTCAGAATCAGATGATACCTCATTAGATGCTTTGGAGGCAAAGCATACTTGTGCGGTCTCCTCTTCGGTCTCAGTTTCAGAATCTGATGAATCACTCCAGGTGGAAGCCTTTAGAGCACGTTTCCTTTGTTTGGGTTCTGAGACAAGTCTATGTTTGTTCCGCTCCTTGTCAGGGTACTTAGTAGTTTGCTTTTCTTGTTTAGATGATTCTGATTTCCGAATGCTGAGTTTATTTTCATAAACTTTAAGTGATCAGATTAGTTCTTCCATCTTTATTGATTTAGTTTCCTTGCTTTCTTCTATTGCGGTCACTTTTGGGTCCCATTCAGAAGGAAGGCTTCGTAGGACTTTCTGTACCTTTTCCTTCTTGCTCGGTTTTGAGATTTGTGGTTGCCATCTCACTGAATCGTTGATTCCTTGAAGTGAGTATTCCCGCTCTGATACCACCTGTAGGATCTGCAAGGCACCACTAGAAGGGGGGGGGGGGTTTGAATGGATGGTGCGGAAAGTGTGGTTTTTAAAATTTCTTTAAACTTGAACAATTCAAGTTCTGAAAACAGATTCTGTTTTCAGGACCAGTTTTAAAATGTTTTTAAAACTAGGTTAGAGGTCTCCAAAAATTATGAAATTTTGAGAGAACTTACCATCAGATGTTATGAGGGTCCCCTAAAAATTTCAAATTAAAATTCAACCTGTAACCCCTTCAAAAACCGTTGGTAATCAGATTATGCAAATCTGCCAGAAACGGTAGATGGTTTTGAAAAATTAATTCCTATTTGTGTGAACGTCCAATGCTCTGAGAATTTAACCACTAACTCTTTTTATACTATATTTAAATGGGTTCAAACAGTTTTGGAAAATTCTTTTGGGAAGTAGGTCAATTACAACCAAAGTCTCAACCTTTGCAAGTCTGAAAATCAGACTGCACTAGTCTCAGAACTTTTGATATTTGATTGACTTATAATTATCCAAAAGGGTTGCAACTTGTGCCAAATTAACCCTAGAACGTGTAAGTACGTTTCTGGAAATTTTCGAAATTTTTGAAAATCGTTTACTATTTTTACAGATGCGAACAAGAAGGGTAAACAGTGCAGTAACTGAAAAGTAAATGCAGAAAGTAAATGGCACCAAGAATTTTATACTGGTTCGGTTATAAACAACCTACTCCAGTCTTCAAGGAACACCTTCCTTGGTTCACACTAATCACACACACGCAGTACACCTTACCGCAGGGTTGATAGAGTTACACATAACTCCAATCCTTTACAAATCTTGTATGACGAGTACAATTCACACAAACACCACCACCTTGCTAGAATGAAGATTGATCACACCTTGATCAATCTTTTACAAAGATGTATAATGAATGGTGGTTTATCTCAAGCCTATTCAAGATTGAAAGAATATGAATACAATATGCTTACAAGAAGAAAGAAAGAAAGAGAGAATGTGGAAGAAGAAGAACTAGGCTTTTTGATCACTTTGATTTTGCAATGCTTGGCCTTGTTTTTGTTTGCTTTCTTCTCTTCTCTTTTTAATGTTGCAGCCGTCCCCCCTATGGTATGTCTCCCTCTTGAAAATTATCTTTTAAGTCCTTGAGAGAGTGTAAGACATCATTGTGACAAGGCCTTGCTTACTTGGCATCTTCTTATTGGATGATCATTTAGTCTTCGCTTACTTGGCACCTCCTTATTGGTTCAACATTGTCATCATGATGACATGGAAAAAATCTGAGATATACACTTTAACATGTGCCAAAAATCAATCATAAAATCATTCCATAAATGAAGAGATACATCATAAATTCCAAGACAAAGAAAGTCTTCCAAATCCATGCTTAAAATTTCGGCCATAACATTCTTGCCATGCTGAATTTTCAGCATGTGCATCATGGGGATAAAGTTCAAATCATTTACCATTTTTCTTTGAATTTTCATTATAAAAATGAATCAACATATTATGGTAAGTATTGCTACCAATTAAGAAATGAACTTGGACACAAATAAGCCTTCAAATTCGGCCATAATCTAAACTAGACTTAGAAAAAATGTTAGAACAATTTAAATCCGGAAGCAACATTTTAGATACTTTAATATCATCACAAAAATATGTAAATGATAAAAAGGGCTTAGGCAATATAGAAAAAACGACAAGTTAGGCAAAAAGACTAACTTTGTATCATCTAAGTCTAAATTACCATATAGTACAATTAAGTCAAATGTTTATGTTTTGCCAACTCCTCCTTCTACTCATTCTAAGATAAAAATACAACATGCACCCACAAAAGCAACCAGGTAAAATTTTGCATCTAGATCACCTAGAAATTATGCCTATATGTATACAAATATGACTTGGCAATGTAAACAACAGTCAATGCAAAATAATGCATATAGGCCTAGATATAGACAATCTCCTTATAAGGCATATAGGAACACACCTATATCATATGATTATACTTATAAGATGCCATTTTAAACTCAAAATCGTATGTCTCATATTCGGCCACAATATGATAAACCAAGGTATAAAAATTATATGCATACATCTTCTTTTAAATGGAATGGTTAAGTACATGTTAATCCTCTTTATGCAACAAATTATAATCTCAAATATGTTCCTAGAAGGTACATCAATGTTTGTATACCTAAAGGAAATATAAACAAGGATGGTGCCCCTAACATTCAAGGACCTAAGCAAAGGGTACCTAAAACTTTGTCTCCATTGTAGGAAAATCATAAAGAAGATAAAAAGGAGACAAATGCAAAGAATCTAAACACTAAGTGGTTTTTAGATAGCGGGTGTTCGAGATACATAACGGACAACCCCAACATATTCACCAAGCTTGGACAAATCGAGAATGGAGGAAAGGTGAGATTCGGTGACAACAACAAATGAAAGGTTGTTGGAAAATGGACAATTGAGTACCCTAACATATTTCAAATACGAAATGTGTTGTTAGTAAGTAATCTTTCATACAGTTTAATAAGTATTTCACAACTTATAGATTCTGGTTATCATGTTTCATTTCTTCCCACTTCTTGTGATATAATAAATGATAAAGGATAAATTGTATTAAAAGGAAATAGAGATGGTAATATTTATACATTATCATTAAATAATATGTTAGATGCTAATTTTAAATGTTTAGTATCACATGATCTAGATGTAAACTTATGGCATAGACAATTAGGCAATATAGGAACTTCAACCATAGAGAAATTATCCAAGAAAAATCTAATTAGAGGTATGCCTAAGTTAGACTTAGATAATTGTCAACTTTGTGAAACCTGCATTAAAGGAAAACATATAAAAGAAACACTAAAAACAAAGCATGAAGTGAGTACTAGTCATGTACTAGAGTTGCTTCACTTAGACTTATTTGGTCCAAGTAGGACAAGAAGTCTAGGTGGACACTATTCTGTGTGTGTCATAGTAGATGATTACTCACGATACACATGGACATTGTTCTTAACACACATACGATGCTCCAAGGAAATCAAAAAACATATCATGAAACTTGAAAATCTTTACGAAGAAAATGTTATAAGTATTAGGAGAGATAGAGGTGGAGAATTTAAAAACAAAGGTGTAGTTAAATTTTGTGAATTACATGGAATAAAACATGAATTCTCACATCCTACAACATCACAACTCAATGGAGTTATTTAATGTAAAAATAGAATAATCCAAGAAATAGCTAGGACAATGTTGGGTGAAAACAAAGTACCAAGATATTTATGGGCTAGAGCTGTTAGTTGTGTATGTTATTTAATAAATAGGCTTTCTATTAGAAATAAATGAAATAAAACACTGTAGGAGTTGTTGAATAATAGACAACCTAAGATAGATTATCTAAGAGCATTTGGATGTAAATGTTTTGTACTTAATACTAAAGAAAATCTAAATAAGTTTGAACAAAAGTCTATTGAATGTACATTTGTTGGATATTCAACTAACTCAAAAGCATATGGTTTTATAATCCTACATCTAGAAAAATAATTGAATCAATACATGTGAAATTCAATGAGAATGCATATTTTGAAGTTGGTGATAAAAAGAAACAAGAGAAGAATGTTGAAAATATGTTTGATGATGATTTGTTACTTGAGCCTGTGTGTGATCATCTAGAAGAAACTTCTCGTGAACAAGACATGCATGAACTCTTAGATGAAGTAAATCAAGAAATTATGCAATTGGAAGATAATCCATCTACTTTACAAGATGTTCAGATTGTCTGTGATAATGTTCATATAAATGAAACTTTTGAACAAGAAGTAGGTGAACCTAGTGATACGTGCAAGAATGGATCTTTCTTTAACTCTAAAGCTTCTCTTCCAAATATGGTTTAGGCACAATGAAGATAGCTTCACCTTGCTTCCAAATAAGTTGAAGAAAACCTTTTAAACATAAGTCCTCCAATGAGTTCTACATAACCCAAGCAAGATACCTCCCTCTTGGATGTTTCCCTCTTCGGAATCGGACAACTCTCACAAGGATGTTCAAGCCTTGAAAGATTCTAGCCTTGATTCTGAATATGAACCAAGAAAACACACAAGAATTGCTCTTGAAGAAGAAGAAATTTTCATTGAAGGTGTGTGATTACAAAGCTTCTCTTATGTGCCTTTTATAGGCAAAAAAATATCACAAGACAACAAACTATCTTACAAATTGAAATAATGATTGAAAAGACTACACTTCTAAAAACTATTCATGTAGGCTCCATAAAAACTAGTCTTGCAAGTCTTGAATGATGATTTTCAAAGTAGGTCCCTCAAGTACTATTCATGGAAGACTTTAAGCATTTGTCTTCATCTTGAAATCATTTCTGCTTTGTGACTAATTTTTGGACATCTTCCAATCCGAATTAGGCCTGGCTCTTTCTTAGAGAATTGTAGCCAATTGAGTGTAGAAAATAAGCATATAAATTTCTTTGCATTTGGCCCAACCATCAAGGAGATACATCAAAATTACTGAAGGTATGTTACAGAATTCGGTAGAAACAGTACTTTCATTTGCATGCTCTTTTTGAATGCCAAGACAACCGATTTTGGAAAAGTACAAAACATGAAAGTTGTATATATTTGTCTTAGCTTTCTAATGCATCCTGAAACTTTTAATTTGACCTTGTGGTTGGAGATATATGTCAATTTTACCAAAACAGGTCCTGCAGAAACTCACAATCCGAGATGGGACTAAACTAATACAACATAAACATTTAAAAAAACAAAATGAAGAACACATTCTATACTAATGATATTTTACAATGGTTCTAAAATTTCTTACAAATCATGTTGTAGGTTCAATAAGGTGAACCCAATGTATAAGTTCTCTTGGTTCATCTTGCACATGATTAAATAGGAAGGCCCCCACTTCATGCATTAGTTTCTTAGTTTTACTTCTTGTTAAGGGTCTTTGATCTTGCATTTTTGTAAAATTATGTGCATTCTCATTATCTTGGCATGTATCAGGGTTATGGACCTCATCATTCCCCCCTTCTTCAAAAGGATTCGACCTCGAATCTAAATCATCACCAAAAGGAGTAAGATCATCAACGTTAAAAGTATGAGAAATTGAACCATACTTACTCTCCGGAAGGTCAAGAATGTAAGCATTATCTCCAACCTTTTGAAGTACTTTGAAAGGGCCATCTCCTCTTGGCATGAGTTTAGATTTCCTTTCTCTGGGAAACCTTTCTTTCCTTAAATGCAGCCAAACAAGATCACCTGGTTCAAATAAAACTTCCTTGCGTCCTTTGTTAGCTTGTTGTGCATACTGTTTATTTTTCTTCTCAAGTTGTAGCTTAACCTTAGCATGCAATTTCTTAATCAGTTCAGCCTTATTCTTACCATTAATACTTGCACGTTCATGAACAGGAATAGGCACAAGATCAAGTGAAGACAAAGGATTGAAACCATATACAACTTCAAATGGTGAATGAGTGGTGCCACTGTGAACACTTCTATTATAAGCAAATTCAATATATGGCAAGCAATCTTCCCAATTCTTAAGGTTCTCCTGAATTATAGCGCGCAATAATTGAGACAAAGTTCTATTCACAACTTCAGTTTGATCATCTGTTTGGGGGTGAGCAGTAGTAGAAAATAAGAGTTTTCTTCCAAGTTTACCCCACAACACACGCCAAAAGTGACTTAAGAACTTAGCATCTCTATCACTAACAATGGTTCTAGGCATGCCATGTAGACATACAACTTCCTGAAAGAATAAGTTTGCAACGTGAGATGCATCATCAACCTTTTTACAAGCTATGAAGTGTGCCATTTTAGAAAATCTGTCAACGATGACAAACACACTATCACTTCCATTTTTTGATCTAGGTAATCCCAAGACAAAGTCCATAGATATATCAATCCAAGGTGACATAGGGACAAGTAATGGGGTGTACAAACCATGTTGATGTGATGTAGATTTAGCTTTTTTACAAGTTATACAACTTCCACAAACCTTCTCTACATCAACTCTCATATGAGGCTAGAAGAAACGTTCCTTTAACATCTCTAATGTCTTAAAGATGCCAAAGTGACCCATTAAACCTCCACCATGTGCTTCTTTAACAAGTATCTCTCTGACAGAACACTTAGGTATCCACAATTTTCTTTCTTTAAACAAATATCCATCATGTAAATAATACTTACCAAATGGAGAATCGGCACATGCATCAAATATTGACTGAAAGTCAGGATCAGATGTATACAATTCCTTGATGCACTCAAATCCAAGCAAATGAGATGACAATGTAGTAATCAAAGAATATCCCCTAGATAATGCATCAGCTACAATGTTATCTTTTCCTTACTTATATTTTATCACATAAGGAAATTGTTCAATGAATTCAACCCATTTTGCATGCCTCTTATTTAACTTTCCTTGGCTTTTAAGGAACTTAAGACTTTCGTGATCACTATGAACCACAAACTCCTTATGTTGCAAATAATGTTGCCAAGTCTGCAATGATCTAACAAGTGCATACAACTCTTTGTCATCGGTTGAATAATTCAATTGCGCTCCCTTAAGCTTTTCACTAAAATAAGCAATCGGTTGTTTAGACTGAGATAGTACAGGTCCTATACCAACACCACTAGCATCACATTCAATTTCAAATGTTTCATCAAAGCTAGGTAGTCTTAGAATAGGTGCAGAAGTTAACCTTGCTTTAAGATCATCAAAGGCTTTCTGTTGTGACTCTCCCCACTGAAATCCTACGTCTTTTTTAACAATTTCATTCAAAGGTGCAGCAATAGTGGAAAAGTCCTTAACAAATCTTCTATAGAAACTAGCCAACCCATGAAAGCTTCTCACCTCTCCAACAGTTGTGGGAATTGACCATTCTAAAATTGAGTTTACTTTATCTTGGTCCATTTCAATTCCATTTGCACTAACCACAAATCCTAGAAACACAACTTTTTCCATACAAAAAGAACATTTCTTGAAATTTGCATATAATTGTTCTTTCTTCAATGCTTCAAAAACGCTTCTTAGATGGCCTATGTGTTCATGCAAAGTCTTAGAGTAAATCAAGATATCGTTTAAGTACACAACAACAAATTTTCCAATGAATGCACGTAAGACTTCATTCATTAATCTCATGAAAGTACTAGGTGCATTAGTTAAGCCAAATGGCATGACTAACCACTCATACAATCCAAACTTAGTCTTAAATGTAGTTTTCCATTCATCACCTTCTTTAATGCGTACTTGAAAGTAACCACTTTTAAGATCAATCTTGGAAAAATAATTAGCACCGTACAATTCATCAAGCATATCATCAAGTCTCGGAATGGGGTACCTGTATTTTACATTTATCTTGTTGATGGCTCTATAATCAGTACACATCCTCCATGTACCATCTTTCTTTGGTACAACGATCACAGGAACAGCACAAGGACTCATGCTTTCCCTCACCTTTCCTTTGGCCAAGAGTTCTTCTACTTGGCGTTGGATTTCCTTCGTTTCAGCAGGGTTTGCTCTGTAGGCTGGCCTATTAGGCAGGATAGCACCAGATTTGAAGTCTATTTGGTTCTCAATTCCTCTTAAAGGCGGCAAACCAAAAGGTTCTTCTTCAGGAAAAAACCCTGAAAACTCATCAAGCAAAGATACAACTCCACTGGGCAAAGTGGAGGGTAAGTCACTCATAGAAAATAGAGGCTCCTTAAACATCAAAACGTAGACAATTTTCTTTGAGTTTAGGGCATGTGACACTTCACTTGGTTTGGCAAAGAAAGCAAATTTCTTTTGAGATTTGTCTTCACCAATGTTTACTATCTCTTTGCCTATAGACTCATTTTTCTTTCTTTCACTCTTAATACACTCCAGAAATTTCTTTTCTACCTCTTTCTTATTAGGGTCATTCGTATTCTTACACATTCTCTTTTGATCTTCAAATACCTTGTGTGGGGGTAATGCATGTAGCTTAAACAACTTATTGTTAAACCTGAACGAATACCTATTCAAGTATCCATCATAAGTAACTTTCTTATCAAACTGCCATGGTCTACCTAACAGGATATGACTTGCATGCATAGGAGCTACATCACATAAGATATCATATTTATACCCACCAATAGACAATGAGATCAAAACTTGTTTGCTAACACTCACTTCTCCACAATCATTCAACCAAGATAGTTTATAAGGGTGTGGATGGTTAAGTAATGGCAAATCAAGTTTTCTAACGAGTTCAACACTTGCCACATTAGTACAGGATCCAGAGTCAATAATCAAAGTACAAAATTTCCCTTTAACCATGCAATGGATATAAAAAATGTTGTCTCTATGTTGATCTTGTTCATCAATCTTAACATGTGCATTAAGAGCTCTTCTAACAACCAAGAATTCTTTTGATGCAAGTTCTTCATCCTCACTCACACTTTCTTCATTTTCATCATGATGTTCCTCAACATTAACATGTTACACTTCCTCATCATCAGAATAATATTCATTAGATTCTTCAATGAACATGATACGTTTAGGGTTGGGACATTGATTTGCAAAATGACCTTTACCTAAACATTTATAGCATTGAATGTCTCTAAATCTAGTAGTGGAACTAGAAATGTTACCTTCAACCTTGTTTTTCCCTTTATCCAAGTTTTGTTGAGGTGGTATGGTCTTTGATTTGGTTGAGTCTTGCCTTGGAATCCACAGCCTTGAGGTGCAGTTGGCCTGAAACTTGTGCCTTGATTTGTCCTAGGCGGCATTCTTAGATAGGATGAAGAATTAGCTCGAAAGATAAACTAGGTGCAAAGGGTTTTACCTTGAGTTGTCTCTCAATCTTTTTAGCTTTATGAACCATAGAAGTCATATCAATATATGTGGTAAGTTCAACTCTGTTTGCAATTTCCTTGTTCAATCCAGCTAGAAATCTAGCCATGGTAGCTTCCTCTGGTTCTTCAATGTTAGCTCTTATCAATAAGATCTCTAACTCTTTGAAATACTCATCTACACTACGGCTTCCTTGAGTGAGTTTTTGTAAGTTTTGGTAGATGGTTCTTTCATAGTCTGAAGTAATGAATTTTTTTCTCATCTCAATTTTCATTTCTTCCCAAGTAGAGATTGGTTCTTGTCTGGTTCTTCTCCTTACGTTGTGTAGTTGATCCCACCAAATTAAGGCATAATCTGCAAACTCTATAGCTGGATAGCGCACTTTAGTCAAATCAGTATAATTTGTACAAGAGTATATGAGATCAACCTTTTTCTCCCATTCAAAATATGCCTCAGCATCACTCTTTCCATAGAATGTGGGGATGTTCACTTTTGTTTTGATGAGTTCATCTTCTTGTGGGTTATTCTTTTGATTCCCACGGTTTTGAAATTGGTTGTACCCTTCCTCAATGTTATAGTCATCAAACATTTGGTGTGGTTCTTCTTCTCTTTCATCAAAGGTCCTCATAGGTATGAAATCCCTATTAAGCCCTCTTCCTCTGCTTCTGCCTCTACCTCTTCCTCTTTCCTGAGCAAAAGACCCATGGCTTTCAAGCCTATGTTCCGGTATATGTGATGTTTGTCCTTCATGTAAAGGATTTTGTAGATGAGATTGTGTCTGTTTTTCTAGGCCCTCTACACGGCTACTCATCAATTTCATTTCCCACAACATCTTTTCCATTAGTTGTGCTAAATCGTCCACGTTTGTGGGCAATCTTTCTCCTTCTTTGTTAAGACCCATGGTACTCTCAGGTGTCTTATCCATGGTACAATTACCTAAAATTCAACGAACAAAAAAAAATAGCAAAGAAAAAAAGTAAAAATAACACAAAGATAAAAGGAACTTGATTATGTTAGTAGAAAACAAAAAACAAGTGTTTTCCCTCTCTCTCTCTTTTTGTAGTTCACACAATCTTGTGTCTTCTTGAAGAATCTGAGGCTAGAACGATTCAAAACAAACTTTCCAAGTGAGTATCAATTCCGATACCTTCAATCATGTAAAGTAAACCTTCTTCACAAGTCTCCCACCAATTCACTCACAATTCCAATGTCATAAACAACAAACTTGGACTGTACTAAGATTCAAAGAGAATTGAAACCAAATTTGATGTAATAAGCTGAGCCAAAGAAATGCTAAGGGGTTGCCCTGGGCAATCCTTAACTTAATCTTAGGCTTTATGCAAGCTAGATGCAAGTATGAATGAACTAGAAGCACTCAAGTGTTCAAAAGTGAAAACAAATGGGTACTTCGGGTTTATGAAGGAAACAAGACCAGCTCTTTTGCTCTTTGCACTTGTTATTGTTTTGCACAAACTTTTCTTTGGAATGAACTTCTCTTTCTTTCTTTTTCTTTTTTTCCTTGTTCAAAGCTAAACAAGGTGTATATATCTCGGTAAAATTGATTGGTAAGGCTTTGTGTATTTGTTTTGGATGGATATCTTGATGTTTTTGTGTGTAGTAGGCTTTCAAGTTATTCAAGATGAACAAATTGATTTTCTTTCTTGTTGAGGTTGCCGAATTAGATATTGAACACAAGAAAATACAACTAAAATCACCACACAATACAACTAAACAAACAAAAAGTCTAAAACAAGTTAAGAGCTTCGATAACAACAAGAATATAGAATAGACCAAGGTAGATATATAAGCAATGGACTGAATATAAGTAATGCAGAAAAGCTTCTAAACAAAGAACTTAGAGTCCATGAAAGTGTCTAAACATAAAGAAATTGAAATCCAACCAAATAAAATAAAAAAAACCATAAATCATTAGAAAGAAATAATCTTTAAGTGTTTTATGATATGTTTGTCCTTAGTCCTTTCCAATTTCAAATAGGTCCAGCGTCACGGTAAGTTCTCAGAGTCCAATCCAACCTTATATCACCAATGTCATGTAGGTCCAGCGTTACGGTAACTGTCTAGAGTCCAATCCAACCTTATATCACCAATTCATGTAGGTCCAGTGCTACGGTAATTGTCCAGAGTCCAATCCAACCTTATATCACCAATTGATATGGTAAGCTTGTATATCGGTTTTTTTTTGCTTGTTGAACAGGAAGAAACAAAGAAACTTGATGGAAAAAAAGATGACACTTTTTTTTGTTGAGCTACAAGATGTATCAGAAAAAGAAGTGAATTTAATAGACAAAACTAGAAAACACACGGACAAACTGTTTTGGTTTTGGTTTCTTTTTGTTGCTGAATTGTACAATTCAAAACAAGAAGAAGACACTAAACCAAATAGAATTCAACCTTCTAAGAAAATGGTTGAATGGTGGATGAAGAGAAGAACGAAAGAAAAGAAAAATTGACACAAAGAAATGATAAGTTGAGTTAAAGAAAAACCTTAGCTCTAATACCACTTTGATACGTGCAAGAATGGATCTTTCTTTGACTCTAAAGCTTCTCTTCCAAATATGGTTTAGGCACAATGAAGATAGCTTCACCTTGCTTCCAAATAAGTTGAAGAAAATCTTTTGAACATAAGTCCTCCAATGAGTTCTACATAACCCAAGCAAGATACCTCCCTCTTCGATGTTTCTCTCTCCGGAATTGGACAACTCTCACAAGGATGTTCAATCCTTGAAAGATTCTAGTCTTGATTTTGAATATGAACCAAGAAAACACACAAGAATTGCTCTTGAAGAAGAAGAAATTTTCATTGAAGGTGTGTGATTACAAAGCTTCTCTTATGTTCCTTTTATAGGCAAAAAAATATCACAAGACAACAAACTATTTTACAAATTGAAATAATGATTGAAAAGACTACACACTTCTAAAATCTATTCATGTAGGCTCCATAAAAACTAGTCTTGCAAGTCTTGAATGATGATTTTTAAAGTAGGTCCCTCAAGTACTATTCATGGAAGACTTTAATCATTTGTCTTCATCTTGAAAGCATTTCTGGATTGTGACTGATTTTTGGACATCTTCCAATCCGAATTAGGCCTTGCTCTTTCTTAGAGAATTGTAGCCTATTGAGTGTAGAAAATAAGCATATAAAGCTCTTTGCATTTGGCCCAACCATTGAGGAGATACATCCAAATTACTGAAGGTACGTCACAGAATTCGGTAGAAACAGTACTTCCATTTACATGCTCTTTTTGAATGCCAAGACGACCGATTTTGGAAAAGTACAAAACATGAAAGTTGTAGATCTTTGTCTTATATTTCTAATTAATCCTGAAACTCTTAATTTGGCCTTGTGGTTGGAGAGATACGTCAATTCTACCAAAATGGGTCCTGCAGAAACTCACAATCCGAGATGGGCCTAAACTAATACAACATAAACATTTAAAAAAAAATAAAGAACACATTCTGTGGCGCCCCACACCCGGGCCTCGTCCGGATACGGTGCACCCGCCGTACTTCACTAAGGAGAGTACAAAGCGTCATGCATAACATGCGAAAATCCATAACATAAGTCATGGACTCCCATGCTAACATTTAACATGGTAGTAAAATTTAGGCAGAATTAAAACTTTTCAAATTAAACATGCATTACGAAATAACTAAGTCCCCAAAGTAGCAGTCTCACAAAACGTCATAATCAAATTCCAAAGAGTTCAAACATAGTCATAATACAAACATCTTGGCAGCACAAAAGTCCTTAAGCTTAGCTTCCTTCATATCTCCTCGCCTATAGATAAGGTACCTTCGGCTCATCCTCGATCCATTCTATATTGGCATTACCTTGATCTGGGGAAAAATAAAGTGTGAGTGATAAAAATCACTCAGCAAGAATACAATAAGCTACCATGATATACATAAAGAATTATAACATGAATGTAATACCCTGAGAACCTCGAATAATCATAATTCATACCTGATCTTTAATACCGAGCTTGCTTGACGTTTAGCTTAAGCATAAATTTATGAATGCTATAACGGTATTATCTCATAAACCATTAGCTGTGACATGCAACTTGTTTACATACTCATGAGTTATGCAAATGCAATGCATGATGTCATGTCGTGTTAAAACATCATTTGGTCCCATAAAATAACATGTCATAAAAACAGAGTGTCAGATCAATTAACCCCGGATCTGAGCGGGTCCAGAACATATCAACAGACCAATTAACCCTGGGTCTGGGACGGGTCCAGAACAGATATCAGATCAATTAACCCCGGATCTGAGCAGGTCCAGAACAGATATCAGATCAATTAACCCCAGATCTGAACAGGTCCAGAACAGATATCAGATCAATTAACCCCGGATCTGAACGGGTCCAGAACAGAAATCATGTCATCAGACCAATTAACCCCGGGTCTGGAGTCGGGTTAGTCGCATGCTTGGCCAGCAAAGGAATCATGAAGTTTTCTTTTAAAACATGGGACCATAAAAACTTTTCATGCATAACTGAAAACATTTTCTCTTGAGAAGACTTGCATGCATAAAATTGGATTCATGTGATATATGGATATGCATGATACATGGAATGATATGCCATGCAAGTCATGACGTGAATAATCGTATGCATTCCTTATAACATGTCAACATGCATGAATTTGGAAGCTAAATACTTCCAGACTTTTACTTCATATTCATGGGGCGGTTAAGCTAACCAAATAAATCCATTTCCATATTCTTTGGTCATAAACCCGTTTGGTGGAATCTTAGGTACATGTCATAAAAATTTCGGACTACTTCGATAACCAAAAAGGGTTCATTTAATTAATTTCCGAAACGGATTAAGTGCTGGAACTGAACTGACCGATTTTACTAAACATTTAACTGTGGCAAATATGTAACTTGTTTTTCAGAAATTCCAACTCTCACGAGTCATAAACATGTGGAACTAGTATTCTTCTGAAATTTAGCCTGTTTGCATATTTCTAAGTCCTATTTCAGAGTCCACTAACCAGTTACTTAATTCCGGCTTCATTCCGGTGATTTCTATTGTGCAGTCTTACTAATTAATTCATTAAAAATAATCCGGAACTTGTTTCACCAAAATTCCAGTTGGAATGTTCACTACACTCATAGAATTATTACCATGCCAAAAATCAGCTTTATTGGTCCTCTACAAGGTCTCTTTTCAAGCCACCCAAAAGAGGTTACCATTCTGCTCAGTTCCTGTTTTTCAAGTCTGACCAGTCTTACCAAATATTTTTTTAAAATTTATCCATAGCTCATTTTAACGAAATTCCAACTCCTAATTCTTCTATACTCATGGGGATAGCTTTGTGCCGAAAATCAGATTTATTGAAGATCTACAAGGTCCTCTTTTAAGTAGTTGAATTCAATGTTCAATTCTGCCTAGCTCCAGAATTTTCAGCTGGAGCAGTTTTACCGCGTAATTTCTTAAAAATAATCCGTAGCTAATTTTGACAAAATTCTAGTTCTCACTTGTGCTATACTCATAGGGCTAACTTTATACCAAAAATTAGCTTCATTGAAGGTTTTCAAGGACAGTCCTTAAGCCGTTTAAAAGGTCATTCCATTCTGCCCTATTCCAGTAGTTTGCTATTTTGTCATCTATACAAATCAAATGTCCATGTACACCTTCTATCCAATCCCTTAATCCGAAACTTGTATGGTGTCTTAACCTATTTTGCAACATATTTTCAAGCATGTATTCACATTCAAGGGTCATCTTAGTCTAATCCTACAAACAACCTCATAAAGCTCCTATCTTTCACATGTATACTTTTCTTAGGACCTTTTGTGTTACATTCACAAGTTAATCTTGTCTAGACCTACTTAGGTGAACCTTATTTCACTCTAGATCGGCCTCATTCCATAATGCATATAGGAAAAGACTCCATCTTTGAAAGAATAAATCACATGCAAGGCATTGTTCTTAGGGAATCACTGAGATATAGTCTTAAACTTAAAATATTCAACTAAAGATCAAATCTTAAGGAACTCTAAGCATTCAAGTCACTAACTCTTTAAATAAATCATGAGAGATCATTGTATACTTGCCTCTTCAAGCTAAAGCTCTTGTCTTTGCTTGGCTATGGAGTGAGTTGAGTTGAAATCCTTCTCCTTCTTCACCTTGAGCATACGGTTTTAAGGGAAATGGAAGGAAAAGATTAGTCTTTATTCAATAGAGGAAATAGGATATGTTTGAGGTCTAGAGCATCTTACCAAAATGATCTTGGAATGGAGATGCAAGCACCTCAAGATAACACCACCTAGGAAAGTTGAAGGCTTTCACCTATTTAAACTATGAAACCCACGGTTTTGGCATGGAGAGAAGGAGTTCATGTGAGCTTCATTCTTCACCAAATAAGAATTCACTTAAGGAAGCTTGGAACAAGACTTACCTAGATGTTTCTTGAGTCTTGAAGTTGAAGCTTGAATTGTTTTCTTGGTTCCAAGGGGTGGCCGAAATGTTTGTGGTGATGGAAGGATGGAATTTTTTTTGCTAAGTGTTGCTTGGCTTGCTTGAGAGGAATGTTCTAGATGAATGAAAGATGTTGTCTTGCAAAATTTAAAAATCTAGGGGATGAGGGAGGGCATGGCCGATTTTTGGAGGGAGAGAGTGAGGGTTAGGGTTTTCATGAGGGTTAGTCAAGGTTAGGTTAGTGATAACCTTGGTTACTTTATTCCAACTATGGTTACTTTAGTGCTAACCCAAGTTACTTTATCAAACCATGGTTATCTTAACCTTGGTTCTAAGGAAAAAGTAACCATGGTAGGATTTAAAAATCCTCCATGGTTAGACATAAAGGGGGCGGTTTGGGTTGTGGTCTTTATGACCTCAACCATACTTCCTCCTCCTTTAATAAGTTGTCTTAATTGTTCTTTAAATGCATGTCTATTTTGTTTTCTATTTAGCTATTTAAATTTTCTAATGATGGATTGAAAAATCAAGAGGATTCTAGAATCCTTTACATGTCTTGGCCGAATTTTGAGGCCTCTTGGGCAATTTGATTTTTCTTGTAATTTTAAATCCATGTACTATATTATTTTCTTCATCTTATGTATTCCAAGATTAGCATATGTATGTGTACATAATAGAATGTACAATGTGCATGTCACCTAAATCATATGCTAGTGTACATGTATCCGGGTATGTAGGTATATATACACACATATATCATATACACGCACATACATATATGGTGGTATGTATCGTTCATATAAATCTATATTTCATGTATCACTTCAATAGTATTTAAGTAAAGAGAGTTAAGTTGACTTATGTAACATGCGCTAAAAGAAATTGTCGCTTTCATTCCGTCTCCTATTCATAGTTTTCACGTACATGATTGTTGGGGTACAACACATTCTATACTAATGATATTTTACAATGGTTCTAAAATTTCTTTCAAATCATGTTGTAGGTTCAATAAGGTGAACCCAATGTATAAGTTCCCTTGGTTCATCTTGCACATGTTTAAATAGGAAGGCCCCCACTTCATGCATTAGTTTCTTAGTTTTACTTCTTGTTAAGGGTCCTTGATCGTGCATTTTTGTAAAATTATGTGTATTCTCATTATCTTGGCATGTATCAGGGTTATGGACCTCATCACCTAGTCAAACCTATGATTTGGTGGCACATAAGACAAACACAAACATCCTAAGAAACTAATCACTGGTGATCTGGGTGATTGGGATAGAACACATAGAAATATAAGTCAAGCCGAAGAGTGTGTCTTGATATCTCACTTAGAACCTAAGAATGTTAAGGAAGCTTTAGGTGATATATCATGGATAGATGCCATGCATGTTGACTTAAACTAATTTACCCAAAACAACGTGTGGGATTTAGTGCCTAGATTAGGAAATAAATCTATAGTAGGTACAAAATGGGTTTTTAGAAACATAATGGATGAATAAGGAAATATTACAAGAAATAAGGCGAGGCTAGTCGCACAAGGTTATAATCAACAAGAAAGAATGGAGTATTAAGAAACCTTTGCACCCGTTGCATGACTAGAAGCAATTAGATTATTACTGCTATTACAAGTCTAAGCAACATTAAACTCTTCCAAATGGATGTCAAGAGTGCATGCTTGAATGGATACATCCAAGAAGAAGTTTTTGCCAAACAACCCCCTGGATTAGAAGATCCAAAGAACACTCACCATGTTACAAGTTAAGAAAGCTTTGTATGGGTTAAAACAAGCTCCAAGAGCCTGGTATGATAGATTTGCAAATTTTTTATTGCATATAATTATCAGAGGAGGACCATAGAAAATACATTGTTTCTCAAAAGAAAAAATAATGATTTATTAATAGTCCAAATATCTGCAGACGACATTATATTTGGTTCAACTAACCCTACATTAGTAAAGGACTTCGAAGAGTGTATGAAGCCTGAATTTGAGATGTCAATGGTAGGGGAGTTGAATTACTTTTTAGGGTTACAAATCTAACAAAGCCCTCAAGGAATCAACATTAGGCAACTTAAGTATGTTAATGATATGATTAAGAAGTTTGGATTTTAAGAGTTGAAACCTTCAACTACTCTCGTGAGCGTTACCACCAAACTAGACAAGGATGAAAATGATAAATATTTTGACGACACACTACATAGGTTTATGATTGGATCATTGTTGTATTTAACCACATCAAGACCTGATATAATGTTTAGTGTGTGTATGCGTGCTAGGTTTCAATCTTGTTCTGAAGTATCACATTATATTGCAGTGAAAAGATATTTAGGTATATTAAACATACACCTCATTTAGGACATTGGTACGATAGAAACGCTAAGCTTGAATTGTACGCTTTTAGTGATGTTGATTATGGTGGTTGCAAAATTGATAGAAAATCCACTAGTGAGACTTGTCAATTTATAGGAACCAACTTGATTTTGTGGTTTTCTAAGAAACAAGCTAGTGTAGCTCTATCTGCTATCAAAGCCAAGTATATAGCCTTATGTTTATGCACTGCCTAAATACTTTGTCTTAAACAACAACTTAGTTATTTTGCCATTAAAATGCATAAGATTCCAATTTTCTGTGATAGCACGAGTGCGGCCAATTTTTCTCAGAATCCGGTACTTTTTTCTAAGGCTAAATGCATAGAAGTTCGATACCATTTTCTTCGAGACCATGTACAAAATGAGGATATAATTATCAACCATGTAAGAACTGATCATTAGGTTGCTGATATTTTCACCAAACACCTTTGTCAAGCTATTTTTAAAACTTTATGAGCAAGTTAGGCATGATGACCTATGATACAAGCTAATAATTCTATACTTTTCATGATTTGCAAAATAATGGGGGAGAATAAGAACATGATTTTAGATTTTAAGTCATGATTTTAAGGTTGAACAATGAGTTAAGTTCAATTGATATAAGTTTAAATTGGCGTTCAATTAGCTCGGAGCATAGTTTAAAGGGAGAGTATAAGTTGAGGGGAGCACATATGTTAAGAACATTTATCTAAAAAGAATTTGAAAACAATTGGTATAGAATTGGTGAATTTTTCAAAACAATAGGAAAGTATGTGATAACAATTAGTAAAGAGTTGTGACGTTAAAATCATGTACAGTTATTTTGAAAATCATCCAAAAGGGGGAGAATGTTGAAAAATATGTTTGGATAATATTCAAAGTTAGGATTTTAAGTGTCAAATACTTAAGAAAGTGTCACACATGATGATAAAAAGTTGAAATATATTAAACATGTGAGAAAATGTTGGTGTATGATTTGTTTTTATTCATTTGCACAAGTATTATATGTTAAAACTTTTCTTCGTGCTTCAAATGCCTGATCAAGTGCTTCATCTTGCAGAAAGTTTAAACTGAAAATTTAGATAGAACATTGAATGCTTAATAAAGCGCTTCATCTTTCAGAAAGTATAAACAGAAACTTTAGATCGAACATTGAACAAAGCGCTTCATCTCTCAGAAAGTTCAAACAGAAACTTTAGATTGAACATTGAACGCTACATTAAGTGCTTCCTCCTTTGAAAACTCTGTCTAGAGAGCTCTGGTGCAACATGACATGCTACATAAAGCGCTTCATCCTTCAGAAATTCCAAAAATAGAGTTATGGTGGCAACATGAAACGCTACATAAAGCGCTTAATCTATGAAGAAGTAATTATGTGTTACTTCTCTCTCTTAACAAAGCGCTTGATCTTATCCAAAATGTGATAAATAGTTGTTCTCATTTGCATATATGTTCTTAATGTCTCATAGATGAGTTTTGTGCTTTTATTATTTGATTTTGATGAATATTATTATGTCTTATGACTAATGTGCCTTGGAAGTTTCTATAACTTACTAAAAAGGGCAAAAGTGGTATTTTAAGTTCTTGTAGGTACATGACACTGTATTAATCGAAGAGAGTAGATATACCCTGAATGTGAGACTAGAACAGTGGAGAGGTGTTTTAGAAAGAAAGGCTTAAGGATTGGCCGTTCTAAGACCGAGTATCTGCACTGCGACTTCAGCGGTGTAGATGACAGTGAGAATAGCCAGCTCATCATTAATGGTCAAGTGGTACCACAGGTAAGTAAGTTCAAGTACCTAGGATCATTTGTGCATCAGAATGGAGACATAGATAATGATGTAGCACACCAAGTTCGAGCAGGCTGGTGTAGATGGAGAGCAGCCTAAGGGGTGTTGTGTGACAAGAATTTCCTAACTAAATTAAAGGGAAAATTTTATACGGTGTCACTGCAACTGGCAATTCTATATGGAATAGACTGCTGGGCTATCAAGAGGTCACAATTGCAGAAGATGGAAGTGGCAGAGATGAGGATGTTAAGGTGGATGTGTGGGCATACAAGGTTAAACCGGATCAGAATCGTGGTGTTTCGAGAAAGGTTAGGGTGGCTAGTATAGCAGATAAGATAAGGGAGGGAAGAATGAAATGGTTTAGGCATGTCAAGCGGAGACAGACAACGGCGTCAGTCAGAGCAATTGAAAGCCTCATTGTAGATGGAAACAGGAGTAAAGGCAGGCCCAAACTGACTTAGGATGAGCAGATTAGGAACGACCTACCAGATTTGCACCTCTCTGAGGAAATGGTCCAGGATAGGAGTTCATAGAGACATAAGATTAAGGTTAACAAGGTATGGGTAATATATAGGGGCACCTTAGAGTATATTTAAGGACGTAGATAGGAGTAGACACAATCTATGCTTTTAGGTTGACATTGCACTTGTTTGTTTATGTTTCACTATTGTTTTCCATTATATGTACATATACATGGTATGTGTATTTTCCTGAATTCATTTAGTAGCACATCATATCTCTACTATTACGTCATTTATGCAGGTACATATAGAGCCGGGGGTCTCACTGGAAACAAAATCTCTCTCCCTTGGGATAGAGGTATTGTTTGCATGCCACTTACCCTCCATAGACACTAGCGATAGCTTTTCTATCGTTGGGATATACTGCGTACAGATGATGATGATGATAGATACATGACACAGAGAAAATCATAAGAGGACTTCTTTATGACTTATTCATCATTAAAAAGGTGTTCTTATATTATTTATGGCCAACGAGGATATTTCTGGAGTTTTCTACCTTTAGGGGTATTTTTGTCATTTTACCCCCCAAGGGCATTTTGGTCATTTCACTCAAGGACAGCACTTGAGTTTGATATTATCTCTAATATGGAGCTCATTTATGGCTTTCTTGAAGATCATTGGATGATTATCTATTCTATTCTTTATTTGGTGATATTATCGACAGTAGCGGGATATGTGATGAATTTTGATGTCACATTCTATTTTACTCTTGGAGATATTTTTATATATGTTATTGGAATTTCTCACTCATCATTTTACAGAGATTCTAATGGTGTTATTAGTATAAAAATTCATCACAACTTTCAAGGAGAAAAATATGGGAATTTTGAATTATTGCTTGACAAAGTTTTGTCAACTTTATCTACTTATTTTTCTTCATCAAATCTGAGTTTGTACATATAAAATGCTCAAAAATGTGGTTAATTATGTGGAGAAGGTGTTCCATTCATTTTGTGACAAATATACAAGATTATGCCACATGGACAAGCCAAATAAAAGCTTGGCAAATGTTGCCAAAATGGAATTCCAAATTTGAAAATAACGGCTAGTAAAGGCTGTTGGGGACCTGATTTTGCTCAAATTTTGCAGCCATCACATAACCTATTATCATGCCAAGGAATTGAGAGATTCTTGTGGAATATGTCATTCTATATTATCTTCATTTTGCAAAGTAATTTCATGTCATTTTAATGTTGAAAATCGGCCAGGATAAGATGACAAGGTGGACCAATCATTCTTCTTAAATTTACCAAGTGCGCAAGGTGTTTAGGTGGCCAACCAATGATGTGAAGACACTTAAGCATTCAAGATGAAGGCTATGACACATTGGCGTTCTTATCTTCAAGGCTCAACTCACACTATAAATAAGAGGTTAGGTGAAGAAGATAAAACACACACTTGAAAACAAAAGTTGATGCTCATTGTATTGTTATTCTTTTCTCTTCTTCATTCATTCTTGGTGTAGCTAAGTTGTTCCGTTTCTATTTGTTGTCTAGCTACACTATACACGCCTCTTGTGTTGTATTTTTAAGATTCAATTTTATAAGGCTACATCAATAGTTGTTTGAGGTGTTGCAACCAAAGTTGCATAGAGGTGATAATCCAAGTCTTGAATAGGGTTGGTGTGTAACCCAAGGATCAAGCTTGTTTCTTGTTGTATTGGTGTTTGATTCATAGTGAGATCCAAGAAAAGTTGTTCCTTGGGACTGGAGTAGGTCACATTGACCGAACCAGGATAAATTTTTGGTGTTCTTGTCTTGCTTCTACATTTTTGCATTCTGCCCGTTTTTACTACAGTTTTCACCCGAATTCACACATGTTGAACAAATAGGAAACCGTTTTCAAAATTTGGGTTTTTTTGGTGAATTTATACTTCAGGCTGTTAACTTTCATTTGCAATAAGAATCACTTGATTTGAGCAAAAGAAAGTTAGTCTTTCAGTCGTTGCAAGATAACTGTTCCATTCTCGTTGGAATTTGACCAGTCTCTAAAAAACTTGAGTTCTGATTTTATCAAATATAGTTTCAGGTCAAGACCTCTTTTAAACTTAAAGTAGACATCCTAAGGAGTGTTTTGACATAAAGATCAATCTTTTTGGTTGAGTAAATAAATAGAAACACGTTTTCAAAGTTCAGCCCTATTCTGTCATATTCTGTCTAAATTGCCCATCTAAATCTTTTAATTTGTTTGAAGTGCCAAACAATCTTATTTTTTGCTCATTTTTGGATAGAGTCTAGCCAAGACATTGAAGTTTATTTATAGAAACTTTCCTAATTTTTGGGTTTGTGTACACTGACTTTTGAATTTTTCAAAAATGGGTATAGAATCTGAGTAGCTCTCAGATTTTGTTTTCAAAGTGGTTTTTAATTCAACGGTAGTAATGTAATTTCCGCTAACCACTATACACCCCTGTCTAGTGGTGTTTATTACATGTGTTACGGTCCAACAATTGGTATCAAAGTGACGCTAACACCACTCTAAGAAGCAAGATTAACACCATACCAAGAAGACATGAGTTAAACGTAAGAGCACATTTGAACACTTTAAGAAGGTTTGGAGCATTTTTTTCCACTTGATTAAGATTCAAGTTATTCATCTAAAATCATACATCATGTCATCAATATCTCATAAAAAAGTGTATTCAAAGTCTACAAAAGAGGTAACATCTACTCCCGATTTGATTCTGATAATGAGATGACATTCGATGAAATGAATGATGAATTCATGAACATGCATACTCATTGTAAAAGTTTGTCAAAAGAGGAAAAGAAACTAATTAAAGAAAATGACAAGTTGAAGGCAGCCAACTTGGAACTTTCTAATCAATTAAAGTATTTTAAACAAGAGTGATGAAATATCCTTGATTCATTAAGGACTAAAATTGAGTCATACCGAAAAATGGTACATTGAAAACTAAAAATAGTATGTTAAGTACTAAGGTAGATAATTCTGAAAAAGAAATAGTATAACTTAAAATATCTAAACTACACATAGGAAAAATGTTAGAACAATTTAAATCCGGAAGCAACATGTTAGATACTTTAATACCATTACAAAAATATGGAAATGATAAAAAAGGCTTAGGCTATATAGAAAAAATGACAGTTAGGCAAAAAGACTAACTTTGTATCATCTAAGCCTAAATTAACATAGAGTACAACTAAGTCAAATGTTCATATTTTGCAACTCGTTTTTCTACTCATTCTAAGATAGAAATACAACATGCACCCACAAAAACAACTAGGCAAAAGTTTGCATCTAGATCACCTAGAAATTTTGCCTATATGTATACAAATACGACTAGGCATTATGAACAACATTGAATGCAAAATGATGCATATAGACCTAGATATAGGCAATCTCCTTATAAGGCATATAGGAACACACCTATATCACATGATTAAACTTGTAAGATTCCATTTCAAACTCAAAATCATATGTCTCATATTCGGCCACAATATAATAAACCAAGGTGTAGGGCCCCGCACCCGGCCTCGTCCGGATGCGGTGCACCCGCCGTACTTCACTAAAGAGAATACAAAGCGTCATGCATAACATGCGAAAACCCATAACATAAGCTATGGACTCTCATGCTAACATTTAACATGGTAGTAAAATTCCGGCAGAATTAAAACTTTTCAAATTAAACATGCATTACTAAATCACTAAGTTCCCAAAGTAACTATCCCACAAAATAACATCACCGAAATTCTGAGAGTTCAAACATAGTTTATAATACAAACGTCTTCGCTGCACAAAAGTCTTTAAGCTTAGCTTCCTTCATATTCCTTGCCTGTGGATAAGGTACCCTCGGCTCATCCTCGATCCATTCTATCTTGGCATTATCTGGCTCTGGGAAAAATATAGTGTGAGCGATAAAAATCACCCAGCAAGAATACAATAAACTACCATGAAATACGTAAAGAATCATAACATGAATGTATTACCCCGAAAACCTCAAATAATCGTAATTCATACCTGATCTTAAATCCTAAGCTTGCTTGACGTTCGGCTTAAGCATGATTTTAGGTAATACTATATCAATAATAACTTATAACCATTAACTGTAACATGCAACATGTCCTCATGATCGTGAGTTATGCAAGATGCAATGCATCATGTCATGTCATGTCAAAACATCATTTTGGTCCCATAAGATAACGTGTCATAAAAACGGAGTGTCAGATCAATTAACCCCAGATCTGAGCGGGTCCAGAACAGATATCAGATCAATTAACCCCGGATCTGAACGGGTCCAGAACAGATATCAGATCAATTAACCCCGGATCTCAACGGGTCCAGAACATATCATGTCAACAGACCAATTAACCCCGGGTCTGGAGTCGGGTTAGTCGCATGCTTGGTCGGCAAAGGAATCATGAAGCTTTCTTTAAAACATGGGACCATAAAAACTTTTCATGCATAACTGAAAACATTTTCACTTGAAAAGACTTGCTTGCATAACATTCATAAAATGCGATTCATGTGACATATGGACATGCATGATACATGGAATGATATGCCATGCAAGTCATGACGTGAATAATCATATGTATTCCTTATAACATGTCAACATGCATGGTTTCGGAAACTAAATATTTCCAGACTTTTACTTCGTGTTCATGGGCGGTTAAGCTAACCAAATAGGTCCATTTCCATAATCTTTTGTCATAAATACGTTTGGTGGGATCTTAGATACATGTCATAAAATTTTCGTAACTTCCTAAGACGAATATAGTCCTTAAGTCATCCAATCATTATCGAGTGCGCACGCTGAATTCTGCGGTATAATCACCACATTACCTTAGCTTTTGAGACCTCAAAAACTTAATTATTAGAACCATAACCTGGAAAGTATAATAAACTCCCTAGGGATTAATATTCATGAGCCCAAACCGTGTATATAGATCAAAATCCATCAAATGGGGCCTTTTATAGTTAATCCCCTGTTCATTCCAAATTTTCAGTTTTAGTACATCCACTTTAGGCTCGTAATTACCCATCAAAACGTTAAGACCAACCGGATTAGTTTACATGGTCTTACTCCTTTATGTCTTAAGTGATTACGATAAAATTTTCGAATCAATCTAACAACCATAAAGGGTTCATTTAATCATTTTTCTGAAACGGATCATGTGTTGAAACTGGACTGACCCATTTTACTAAAAATACAATTGTGGCAAAACCATAAATTCGTTTTCCAAAATTCCAACTCTTACATGTCATAAACATGTAAGACTAACCTCCTACCGAAAATTAGCCCATTTGCATGTCCCTAAGATTCGTTTTTGAGTCCATTAACGCGTTACTTAATTTCTGCTCTATTCCAGTACTTCCCATTGAGCAGTGTTACCAATTAAATCATTACAATTAATCCACAACTTGTTTCACCATAATTCCAGCTGGAGTATTGGTATTGTTATCATGCCAAAAATCAGTTTTATTGAACCACTGCAAGGTCCTTTTTCGAGTCAATCCAAAGGATGTTCTGTTCTGCTCAGTTATAGGCTTTCCAGCCTGAGCAGCTTTACCAATTATTTTATTAAAAATATTCCACAACTCCTTTTACAAAAATTCAATCTTTGACACTTTCTATACACACAAGGCTTTCCCCACACCGAAAAGCAGCTTTATTAAACTCTACAAGATCTCTTTGGAAGCCATTCAAAACGTTACACCATTCTGTCATGTTCCAGAATTTACAGCCTGAGCAGTCACACCAATTATTTTATTAAAAATTAACCATAACCTATTTTATCAAAATTCCAACTCTCAGCTCTGCTATACACATGGGGATATCTCTGTGCCAAAAACCAGATTTATTGAAGGTCTAAAAGGTCCTGTTTTAAGCCGTTGAAATTAGTGTGCAATTCTGCCCAGCTCCAGAATTTACAACTGCAGCAGTTCTACTAAATATTTTATTAAAAATAATCTGTAACTTATTTTAACAAAATTTCAACTCTCACTTGTGCTACACTCAT
Source organism: Eustoma russellianum (assembly GCA_036186865.1). Lineage (NCBI taxonomy): Eukaryota > Viridiplantae > Streptophyta > Magnoliopsida > Gentianales > Gentianaceae > Eustoma > Eustoma russellianum. The sequence goes on from AP025045.1 coordinate 33,467,622, forward strand.
AAGGCTAACATGGTACCAAAAATTAGCTTCATTGAAGGTCTGTAAGGTCAGTTCTTAGGCCGTTGAAGATGCCATCCCATTCTGCCTAGCTCCAGTAGTTTGATATCTTGTCATTGGTTCAAGTCAAAGGTACACCATTCATCTTGTTCTTATGAGATATATTATTGATTACCACTTACACCTTATTGTAACATAAATGTCCAAATTGCATGCTCATTATAAGGTCACTTTTTTCATATACCAAACAGTTGTAGATAGTATTTCAAGCAAGTATCATCTATGCACCAAAACAAGTGTTCTTCCTTAAAGACACTACTCTCCTTCTCTTCCCTCCTTAGAGCCGAAACCTAGGTGGTACCTTAACATCATTTTGTAACATATATTCAAGCATGCAATCACATTCAAAGGTCATCCTAAACCAATCTTGCACACAACTTCATAAAACTCTTATCTTTCACATGCATGCTTTTCTTAGACCTTTCAAATTTCAATCAAGAACCAAACTTGCCTAGAATTACTTAGTTGCACCTTAAATCATCTCAAAACAGCCTTGTAACTAAATGCATGTAATAAAAGATTCCATCTTTGAGAGAATAAGCCACATGAAATGCATTGTTCTTAAGGAATCTCTAAGAAATAATCTTAAACTTAGAATATTCCACTAAAGATCAAATCTTAAGGACCTCTAAGCATTCAAGTCACTAACTCTTTAAATAAATCATGAGAGATCATTGTATACTTGCCTCTTCAAGCTAAAGCTCTTGTCTTTGCTTGGTTATGGAGTGAGTTGAGTTGAAATCATTCTCCTCCTTCCAAAATGAGCTTGGAATGGAGATTCAAGCACTTCAAGATGTCACCTCCTAAGAAAGTTGATGGATTTCACCTACTTGAGCTAGATGTTTCTTGAGTCTTGAAGATGAAGCTTGAATTGATTTCTTGGCTCCAAGGGGAGATGGCCGAATGTTGGTGATGATGGAGGGATAGAATTTTGCTAAGTGTTGCTTGGCTTGCTTGAGAGGAATTTGCAAGATGAATTGAGGTTTGTCTTGAAAAATTTAAAACTACTAGGGTTGTAAGGGGAGGGGCCGATTTTTTGCAAGGTCAAGGAGGGAGGGGAAAACACAAGACAAGGAGTCTTGGTCTTTGGTGTTTGACTAGCTTTTTGTCCCTTATCTGGCATGCTTGGTATTATTTTATCCATTTCCTTTGCATGCTTGTCTTGCATGCTTATTATTTCATGGTTTTAATTTAGCTATTTTAAATTCTAATAATGGATTGAAAAATCTAGAGGATTCTAGAACCTCTTGGGGGCTTGGCCGAATTTTAGGTGGTTCACGGTGCAAATTTTGATTTTTCTTGTATTTTGCTTTAATTCATGTGTTATATTGTTTTCTTTATTTTTATTGTATTCCAAGATTAGCAT